>CM052703.1:124239184-124298249 GCA_028551405.1 Uromys caudimaculatus | reverse complement strand
TCTCTCTCTCTCTCTCTCTCTCTCTCTCTCTCTCTCTCTCTCTCTCTCATTACTTTTTGTTTTGCTTTAATAGAACTGAGATTCCAGCTTTCACTGGATCCTACCCCAGAGACTGGGGTCATTTCTATCAGTTCTGGTTAAACCTTTTGGCATATCTGTGCTGGGTCAATGGAGGTCTGTCACCCTTGGCATGGTCCCTTAACTCAACTAGAGAGGTGATTGTATTCATTCTCTACACTCCCCCTGGGAGGGAGGCGGCATACTGAGCCCTCTCTGTCCATCTTTGGCTTCTGCTTCATTTAGCTGCCTACCTTGTCTGTGTAACTGGTCTTCAGGCTTGACTGGCATTGTCTGGCTGCTAATTAAACTGTAACCCCTTGGTGTCTTGTTTATATGGCCAGCTTGCAGTTTTGCCATGAGACTTTTTCCTTTTACTGTCTAGGAGATCTACCGCCTACCCCGCTGCTGTCTAGGGAGATCTACCGCCTACCCCGCTGCTGTCTAGGGAGATCTACCGCCTACCCCGCTGCTGTCTAGGGAGATCTACCGCCTCCCCCGCTGCTGTCTAGGGAGATCTACCGCCTACCCCGCTGCTGTCTAGGGAGATCTACCGCCTCCCCCGCTGCTGTCTAGGGAGTTCTACCGCCTACCCCGCTGCTGTCTAGGGAGTTCTACCGCCTACCCCGCTGTTGTGCTCCCATACTGAGGCAACAATTATGGTGGCAGGAACATGAGACATAGCAAAGTGTCTCACTTTCCGGCAGCCAGAAGAGAGGGAAAGGGGGAAGAAGGGAGGGAGAGAGGAGGCCAGGGCAGGGACAAGATGTATATATGCTTCCAAGGCATGACTGCACTGACATGCTTCTTCTAATCAGGTCCCACCTCCCCAAATTCCTATCATTTCCCATAAGACCTCACCTATGAACAATGTTTGCATTGGAGACCACGCCGTTGGTACGTGAGACTTTAGGGGAGTGTGCTTCACATTTAGACCACAGTACTGTGTGGTCGCTTTTCCCTTTGGTGTTTCTCCTTCGTGCCCCGGGACTCCTGTCCTGGATGCGTATGTGAGCCGTAAGCAATATGGTCCAGTCCTGTGCTTCTGAAGAGAAGAGATGTGAGCCAGGCACTATGATTTCCTGTTCTTTCATTGTGGAAAAATGGTCCTATGCCAGTGTCAGCATCTATTTGAGAAGGACACTCAAAACAAAGCTCTCACTTTTCAGAAGCTTGGATCTTCCTGGCAGAGATAAAAAGGCTACAGCACACACTGGAACTTGAGATCTGTTGCCTTTCAAGCATCCGATTCTGAGTGCTCTCTTGTAGGCTACTGGACTCTGTTATTCTTCACTACACAGTACAGAGCTTCATCTCCTAGATACTGACATGGTTACTGTTTCTCAGTCTGGGAGAATTAAGAATACTGTTTTGTAGCTACCATTTGTTCCTGTTTGATTGGCTTCATGGAATAGCATGGATTTGTTGGAGACATATTGATTAAGAAACATATATTTACATTCCCAGTGAGTCATCCATGAGCAAATGATCTTTTCTTTTTTAACTGTTTTTCCTCTAATGAAAATGCTTCGTCTCATCTTAGTGAGCTTCTGAAGCATTTGTACAAACGATGAGGTAATTTCCTAAGGTGAGGAGATAGTGAGGACTAGGCGGCCAGGGCAGAGGTGAAGGGAAGCAGATAACAGTCCCACAGAAGCAGCTGGGATGTGGAGAGCAGTTGGAAGGCCGCCTCGCTCACCTCTCAGGATGGGGGTGGAGGGGTGGGAGAAGAAGGGACCAAGAGAAGGAAGAGCCTAGGGACCCTCCACGAAGCTCAGCCCAGAGATCACTCGAAGGTTTACGAGCTCTAGAGTCCCAACCCATGATTTCTGCTTCAATAAACACTGTCTCTGAGCTTTTACTCTGACCATTCCTAAACATCCAATTCTTTGTTTACCTTTAGAAAGGACCCAACCCCTTAGACAGGCAACCCTTGGCTCAAGGGGGTCTTTATGCTAAGCTGGGCATTGACCTCATTTACACATAAGCTCCCATCAGACTGTGGCAGGTGCCCTGCAGCCAGCTTCTCTCTTCTAGGCTAGCACTACTTCTCAGAGACATGTCCGCAGGCTGATGCTGGATAGCCTTCAGTCTGCCCATTTTCAGGACCATCTTCCCTGCCATGAGGGTGCTTGTGTCTATGACAAGCTGCTCACTCTCCCGTTCTTATGTTTTCCTGGGATGGAGTGAGTGGCTTTGGAGAAATGAAGCCTCCCCTAGACACATCTGTCACTGAACTGTGTGGAGGAGAGCTGTCTGGGGACGGAAGGCCCAGTGTGTGGTGTAGGTAGAAGGCATGATGTTCTGGGAGCCCATGCTCCCCCATCTGAAGGGCTAGCTCCCTGTGGAGAGAGGAATGACAAACAAGGATTCAGCAAAATACTTCTTTCACAGTGTTGCTCCTCTGGTTTCTACTTCTACTAGTAAGGCCATAAACACAATATATGTGATGGGGCCCAGTCCTCTCTTCTTCCTCTGCTCTTTCCGACCAATTCACAGCACTGCAGACACTGCTATCCAGCAGGGAGAGACTGGGCTGAGCGGTGGGGCTTCTAGCTCTAATTTTGCTCCTAATTCCCTGTGAGACTTCAACAGTGTTCTGGGCCTCAGTGTCTTCAGAACAGAAGTAAGGACATTCGAACATTTTTTTTCTGACTCAAGGAAAGTAATTTTAAAATTTTTTTAAATTTAGTTTCCTTTTAATGTTTTTTATCGTTTGTTTTATTATTTGATATTTTTTTAAAGACAGAGTTTCACTGTGTAGCCCTGGCTGTCCTGGAACTCTGTAGACCGGGCTGGCCTCGAACTCAGAAATCCGCCTGCCTCTGCCTCCCAAGTGCTGGGATTAAAGGCGTGCGCCACCACTGCCTGGTGATGATGATGACGACGACGATGACAACAACAACAACAATAATATAATTACAATTTTGTTCCATCTTCTTCCCTCCTCTAAGCCTTTTCCCTCCTTGCTGTCTTCCAAATCATGGCCTCTTTGTTTCATTAACTGTCAATGTATGCATACATGTGCACACATACAGATTCCTAAGTATGTCCTGCTCCATCTGTGTGTTACCTGCATGTACAGAACATCTTTATTTTAAATCTCTTATCTGATGGAGCTCTGCTGCATATTCCTTATGAGTCTATTAACTTGAAGCATTCACACACCTCCCTTCCCATAGAAATGAAATTCTGGATGGCTTGATATCTCAATCTACAGCTGCCTACAACAGAGACCTCTATTGTTTGAGCAAAATATTGTTTCCTGGTTTTTCATTTCAAAGTTGTTTTATTTTTAAATACACAGTTTGGCTGTTGTCATATATTGATCAGGACTATATTGTGAGTGACAGCTACTCAAGTCCAGTTATCAATAAGAGGGACTTATTTATTTTGAGCTCTCATAAATCTAATCTACTTAGGAGAAGCAAATATACTAGATATTGGCAGCTTGTACATCTCTAAACTTCTTATGGACCTAACCTGAGATTGTACAGTCAGGAAAACACCTGACTAGTCCCTCGGCTCTTCTTTTTTTTTTTTTTTTTTTTTTTTTTTTTTTTTTTTTTAATAGATTACCATGACAGACATGCCAGATTTCATCACTCTAACACAATCAAAAGGTGTACAATCAATACAACTTACATTAAATACTGTAGAAGAAACAAAATTTTAGCATGACCAATTAATAAGAAATTAAGAGCCTTAACATATGTGCTAACACTTGTTCAAAACACAGATCCTGTTCCAACTTTATCTCTTGCTAACCTAACATCATAGAGAACTGCAGCTAACTTCCAAATGTGTCTTTGAGAATGTCTATAACCAGTCTTCCCAATGAAGCCTGTCATTTCCAATATTGGATTGATTTCTATACCAGTCCATGACTGAGTCAGAATAACTGGTCTCATTATAAGGAAAGAGAAAAGTCATTATAACTTCTCTTTTTGACTAGTCTTTTGAAGCAGTTTCCATAGTCTCCATGTTCTCTATCCCACAAGGTCTAAAATCTTGAGGCAAGGCGGCTTGTCCAATCTGGGATATAGGCAAGCAAAGGAAGGTCAGGAACAGATGTCCAATACAGCTTTTCTGTCACCATTTTCAGGGCACTCAGCAAGTTCATGGTCAGCATCATTCTTTCTGACACTTGGCCTCCTTGTTAGCACATGAAATATTCCATTATGGATTGTTCCCGGAATTCCAATTGCTTTCTCTTAATTAAGACCTGGACTGGAGTCTGAGATTATATCCTGAAGTAGTGCTTCTCGACCTTCCTAATGCTGTGACCCTTTAATACAGTTCCTCACGTTGTGGTGACCCCCAACCATTAAATAATTTCATTGCTACTTCATAACTGTATTTTTGCTACTGTTATCAGTCCTAATGTAAAAATCCGATATGTAGGATACTTGATATCTGACCCTGTGAAAGAGTCATTTGACCCCCAAAGGGGTCACTACCCACGGGCTGAGAACCGCTGGTTTAGTGCAAGACCATCAGCCAGAGTGTAAAAGGGCGCTGGTTCAGTCCCCAGCACTGAAGAAAGAGGAGACGAGAACCTGAACCAGGGCCTGTGTGAAAATGAGCTCAGGATTTTCTTGGATGATGGGCATTTTGGATACACGACCGAATTTGTCTGTCAAGTGTAAAACTTCCTATCTTGGAGAAGAAGTCCGAGTGGGATATATGAGCTCAAACAATAAAGCCCTCAGGATTTTAGTCCTGCTTTATTTCAATTCCCGCGAATGTGAAATCCTGAAGAAGTTAGAAGTTAGGACCAGAAGTAAAAGGAATGCCTCATGCCCCCCCCCCCCTCTCTCCATTCCTCCTCACCTTTCTCCTCTCCCTGGATCCCCACTGGTCTTCTTTCCCTTAACCCCACAGATCTTCTGAGCCTTAGTTATGGAGTCTGCTCCTTCAGGCTCCCTTGGTCACAGAGTTTTACTCCTTCTTCATAGCTAAAGCATCTTAGTATATTCTTTGAAACCTGGGTGTCAGCTCAATGCTCCTGTTTCACAGAAATAGTTTTCCCTGTCTTGCTTTCTGTCGGGCATTTGATAACATTCTTCAGCATGACTGGGTGACACCCAATCTCACCTGTGCCCCAGTTTCCTGGCCCTAATTCCATGACTGTTCTTGTCACCCATGGCACCTGTTCTCCGTTCTTCCCTGAGTGGCTGAAGTGAAACCAAGCATACTTCACAAGATAGGAGGAGTTGAGTAACGCTATACAGCAGTCTGCTGGTGCTGCAGACCCAAGGAAGTTTCACACTCCAGAAACCTGGTTAGAAACTCGGGACCAATGTTGCCCAAAGTCTTGATAGCTGCTCCCTGGCATCTCACTCCAGGTTCTCACACCCTCAAGCACAAGTGATACATCAAAGTTTAAAAATCACGTATGAATGAAAAAATTAAAAAGGAAAGGAAAGAACATGGCTGTTCCTAGGCTTGGTGGAGAACGACGTTTATTTTAAATAAAAAGGAGAGTGTAGCCAGAGTCAGAGACATCGGGAGAGTCTGGGGTGGGCACGACCCTGAACTATGTGAGGAGATGGGGAGGGCAAAGGAGGGGGGAAAGAGAGAAATCTGGGGCAGCAGACAGGAAGCCAGAGGTACAGGAAGGGCTGGCCGGGTTCTATAGAGGTTATATAGGAAAGAGCACCCCATCCCCCTGGGTTTGAAAGTTCAGGGTAAGGGGCAGGGTAGGCCAGCCATACCCTATACCAGGTAGGGACTGAGGGATGATGGGAGTATCTGGAGGTCAGGTCTGCTTTGATATGTTAATCAGGCACCTCAGCAGTTTGTCCTGGACTTGAACCTTAACAATGTATCAGGAGGCTACCATGCAGTGTTTTACTGTGTACTGTGTAATGTTTAAATACCTCTCCATCTCTAAACATTTCCACATTCTTTGAAGGGTCCTGTTTTCCTCTGCTCATCTCTCACCAGCCTTTAAGTCTATGATGGTGCTCAGTCTTGGGGATACTGGAGGCTCTCTTCTGTCCTGAGCTAATGGATGACATGAAATCAGGAGAGGCGCCCTGGAGCTAACAAGACGTGCGTGGCCTTGAAGAATTCAGACCAGCAGCAAAGAAGCAAAGGAGCTTCAGGCGGGAGAGACCCTGAGGACGGAGGTCTGTTTCCTTTGAGTCATGGAGATTAAACCACAAGGCTGGAAGTCTTCACATAGGTGCCTGAATTAGAAACTGGCCTCTTCCCTCCTGAGGAGGGCTGCCAGAGAAAATACAGGATGCCTGGTTAAATTTGAATGTCAGACAAACAACAAATAGCGTTATATGTGGGTTTGAGACTGCGCATTTTGGGGAAACATACGCTAAAAATTGTTCATTGTTGATCTGAAGTACAACCCAATTCAAATTGTCCATTCTGATTTCTTCCATCTATCACTGGCAGACCCACACCTTGGAAACTCTAATGTGACATTGTTTCAATAATGTGTCCTCTATCATTTCAATAATGTTACATTGTTTCTCAGGAAGGACAGTCCACCTGACTCAGAAGTAGCAGGGGGATTCTGGGAAATGATAATTTTATATTTCCTTTGTCACTTTCTGGGTGCTAACTCATCTGGATGATAACTTCAGAATGCACAGCCCTTTCTGGAGGTGCCATCCTGTTGCATGGTGGCCAGGCAATGTACTGAACTTCCACATCTGTTGAGGGGAGCTCAGAAACTCTGGGACTGAACACGACTTGATATCCCACTCCAGCAAGATGGAGCAAACCACTTACGGCCGCTTAACATTCACTTTATGAAAAGGCTTTGAAGAGGACCTAAGCACCATTTGGAACTTGAACGTCACACAAAGCCACATCCAGGTCCATGAAAAATGTGCCAGTCTTGGCAAAATGGCCACTCAGCCTCATCCTAGCAGCCAAGGATGGCTGTGCCTGGCTCACTAGAATAGCTTCTCACCTAAGAGTTTCAGGGCACATGACACACATTGATGATTCAAAACAAAGTTGGCCCACTCAGTATTTATAAAAAGCAACAATCTAAAAGGTCCCGGATTTCCACAGTTAACACTGTTTTCAGTGTTGCTTTTAGGGAAAGCAAGGTAAGAGGACTTTGTAGGGTAGTGGCTGATTCATGTTTTCCAGGTTAGCTTTGACTTCCAAATGATGGCTTGCAGTCTTGACTTCTCTTTTGCCCACTGAGGATAAGAAGAGCATCTGCCTGGGGGCTGGGCAGCGGTGAGAACTGATTTAAATGGGATAAGCCATCAAATGCTTGGGTCCCTTTTGATGCTAACATCCACTCACAAACATCGAAGTGAGTGGAATGATGGCCCCGCCCTCACCCCCAGAACCTTTGAGTTTGCCATGTCACAGGACCAAAGGGGCTTCACAGAGGTGATCATAGTTAAGAAGTAGAAATGGAGAGATGGTCCTGGATTTTCTAGGGCCCCCTCTAAGAACTTAAGTCTGAGACTCTTGAAGTGGAAATTTCTGGTTTGTGTCATGGGATTTTCTGGAAGCTGTCTTGTGAGAGGATGTTTTGCTGAAGCAGATGCTTGAGAGGACACAGGATGTTTAGAAAGAGTGTAAGTAGACCCTCACAGACAGTGGAAGAGTGTTCTTGCACTGCTACACCTTGCAGTGCTTCACTGTGTTCCCTGGCAGTGCAGTGCTTCCTTGGTCTTCACTTCATAGAGAGAAAAGCGCCAAAGAATTTCTGATATTCTGGCTGATTCTGGCCACTTCCGTTGACTGGTGCTGATTCGGTGGCGCCTTGTGGTTTCTGTTGGATTGTGCCACTGCTGCTGACTCACGCGTGGAGTTTACTATTGGACTAGACTACTGTGTATCCTGATAATGAAGAGTGGAATCGCCCCCAAAGAACTGCTTCTAAACAGGTCCACAAACGCCTTTACTTGTAAACCTTCCTCTTCCCCCTATTTCTGATCAGCAGGTTAGAAAGGAGAAGCCTAAATAAAGTAGGTTTAGAAAAATCTAAGCCTACAGTCCTTTCCATTGTTATGGTTAGAGAAAGGTTCTGAAGATGGGGGAAGACATTCCAAACCAAGCAATGTGAACATGATCTCGAAACTGGAAGATGGGGCAGGGGCACCTATGTAGGACCATTGGAGAGGAGAGAGGTTTGTGAAGATCTTGATTTGAAAGCAAGGAGGCCTGTGCCAGGCTTTTGACCTGTGGTTTGTTTATGTGTGGTTGTTTGTTTCAGCATCAATAAAACCCTAAAATAGTTAAAATCATTGTTAATAAGACTGTATTCTTGCTGGGCAGTAGTGGTGCACACCTTTAATCCCAGCACTTAGGAGGCAGAGGCAGGTGGGTTTCTGAGTTCGAGGCCAGCCTGGTCTACAGAGTGAGTTCCAGGACAGCCAGGGCTACACAGAGGAACCCTGTCTCAAAAAACCAAAAAAAAAAAAAAAAAAAAGACTGTATTCTTTCGAATAAATACCATGTATTTGATGTCTTTCGAAGAACACACACACACACACACACACACACACACACACACACACACACACACACATTTGTCTGAAAGAGAGGAGACCTCATAATGTAGTGATTGGCAATTCAATGGTGTCAGAAAATATGAACAATCAGAATATTCATGACAAGAGAATTTTCTTTTTTTATTAATCATTTTATTTGTTTACATTTCAAATGGTACCCCCTTCTTGGTTACCCCTCCACAAACTCCCCATCCCATTCCTCCTCTCCCCCTTCCTCTTTGCCTCTATGAGGGTGCTCCCCCACCCACCCACTCCTGCCTCACTGCCCTAGCATCCCCCTACGATGGGACATCAAGCCTCCACAGGACCAAGGGCCACCCCTCCCACTGATGCCAGATAAGGCCATCCTCTGCTACATATGTAGCTGAAGCCATGGCTCCCTGGGAGCTCTGGGTGGACCAGTTAGTTGACATTGTTCTTCCTGTGGGTTTGCAATTCTGTTCAGCTCCTTCAGTCCTTCCCCTAGCTGTCCCATTGGGGTTCCCAGGCTCAGTCCGATGGTTGGCTGTGAGTATCTGCATCTGTATTGATCAGGTGCTGGCAGAGCCTCTCAGGGAACAGCCATACCAGGCTCCTCTCGGCAAGTGCTTCTTGGCATCAGCAATAGTTTAGGAGCTGGTTTGGAGTGGATCCCCAGGTGGGGCAGTCTCTGGGTGGCCTTTCCTTCAGTCTCTGTTCCATTTTTTGTCCTTGTGTTTTCTTTGGACAGGAACATTTCTGGGTTAAACATTTTGAGATGTGTGGGTGGCCCCATCCCTCAACTGGGGGCCATGTCTATCTACTGCAGGTGGTCTCTACAGGTTCTATCTCCTTTTTTTGGGTATTTCAGCCAAAGTCATCGCTGTTGGGTCCTGGGAGCCTCCTGCTTCCCTGGAGTCTGAGGCTTTCTAGTGGCTACCCCCAGGTCCTCGTCCCCACTGCTACATATGACCCTCTGTACTTCTCTAGGAGAAAACTTTTATGGTGTACTTTTTATTTGTGTGTGTTAACGCAGGTGTCTGCAGAGGCCAAAAGAGGGCGCCAGACTCCCTGGACCTGGAGCCAGTAGTGGTTGGGAGCTGCCTGATGTGGATGCTGCAAACCAAACTGTTTCTTTTCAAGAGCTGCTGAGCCCCATCTCCAGCCCCAAATCTTAGAAATATCCCATGGAAAAGCAGAATCATTGCATATCCCTGATGAACGGATTTCAGAGAAATTGTCAATGTAAGTGTCCAACAACAGGAGACTTGCTCAATTACAATATCCAGAGTATAGAAAATTATGCAGCTATAACTGTTGAAAAGACATAATTAATCACATTCAGTTTTTGTGTGTGTGACGCTAAGGGAAAGAAAGAAAACACCCAATCCTATGAGGATGGCAAGGTCCTTTTTCGAGAACGTATGACGTGTGTCTGTGGCGAGCCCCTCTGAAAGGGTGACTCGCAAGCAAGTGCTTTGAGAAGTCCCTGAAAGCAAGCACTTTGAGAAGGTCCGACCCTTCAGCTTGCTGAGTGTTGGTTATACTAGCTGTTTTTATACTGTGAGCAAAATGCCTGACAGAAACAACTCAGGTGAGGAGGGGCTTGTTTTATGTCACAGCTTCATCGTGGTGGGAAGCAAAGGGAGCTCAGTTTGCTTTGGCAGAGACTCCTCACACTGCACACTAGGAAGAGAGGCCCAGCTGCTACCTTGAAAGCCTCCTCCTAGAGACCAACTTCCACCAGCTGGTCCCATTTCCTACAGGCTTAGCACATTTCATGTTAGTGCCATTTGGTGGGGAATACTCAAAACATGAGCACCTCCTTGGGGGACATTCATATTTTAAACTATAACACGTCCCTACATACAAAATATTTTCCACCATGATAGTTCAAATTAGGGGCAAACTGAGAACTACAGAAGAGGTTACACTGGGAATGTCTTTGGGGCCAAAGGGACAGTGGGTGGAGGCTGGAGCCTTCCCTTCTGGGGTGTTAATAATGGGTCTCTGGGTCAAAAAAGCACACAGGATGAAGCAGCTGGGTGGGTGACACCCATTTGCTTTTCTAAATGCTCAACAGAAGGCCGGGAAGGGGCAATGTTCTATTGCGCTTCTGAAATAGTGCTGACAGGGGTACCACATTGAAGGAGTATCTGTCTCACGACTTGGCAAGCCTGTTTCTCAATAAAAGCAGCCCATTCCTCACACTCTTCCTCTGCCACTCTTGTTCAAGCTAGAGGTTGGCTTCCTCCAAGGAGCGGGGGTATCAGGCACGGGGACACTCCATGCTACTTGGTTCTGAGCTTAGGCTCACTGGAGATGCCTTTCTGTCTACAAGCCATCACCAAGCAACCATGGACCCAAGCAACCAAGTACTCAGGAGCAGAAGGGACCAGTGTCCCCAGCTTCCTGAATACAGATCAATTGCACAGGACATGGAATCTGGTTTTCTCAAGCCATTTTTTTTTTCCTGAGGGGACAGACGTAAAGACTGTCTTAAGACTAATCTCATTCCTCTCCAAGTTTTGGATGCTTTCAGCAGCCGTGAGATTTTACAGTTCTTCCTGTTGGCAGAGCTCAGTGGCACGAGCTCAATACCTTTTGCTCTAAACAAGCACATACTTGATGTCTGAATTGTTGGAAGCTAGTAATGTAAGTAAGAAGAAGTACAGGTCACTTCAGATGCTGCCACAGCCAAAGTCAAATGAGAGGCCCGGGGGCTTATGGGTAAGCACGTGGTCCTGGGCAGAGCTGTTCCGTGTGGCTACCCGCTGCTACCGCAGGTTAATGGTCTGACCTTGGTGGCCATGCTGCCTGGGGCTGAGTTCTACCACAGCAGCTGCAGTGGTGTGGATGTGGTTTGTCTCCACCCAAACTCTTGTGGAAAATTGCTAGTAACATAACAGTCCTGGGAGGTGTGGCCTTGAAGAGGTGATTGGGTTGCTGAGAGGAATTAATGTCTCTTGTGAGGCTGGTTCTTGAAGAAATTGATTCACTCTCTGAGAGTGGATTTTAATGTGTGCACAACTTCCTTGGTGCAGTGGTTTCAATGAGATGGCCCCTATAGACTTGTATGTTTGAATGTTTGATATCCAGTTAGTGGAATTATTTGGGAAGGATTAGGAGGTGTGCCCTCACTGGAGAAGGAGTGACCTTGTTGGAGGAGATGTGTCACTGGGGTGGATGTTGGGGCTACATAAAAACCACACCAGGCCCAGTCTCTCCCTCTACCTGCTGTCTGTGAACCAGGATAGAAAGCTCTCAGCTTCTGCTCCACTGCCATTCCTGTCTGCCTCCTGCTCTGGCTCTTTATGTAAGCAAGCTCCTAACTAAATGCTTTTTCCTATAAGTGGCCTTCATAGCATTTGAGCTGTGAAGTCCCCACACAAGCAGGCATCTACCTGTCAGAGATCTTCAGCATCACATTCTATTTCTAGAGTCCTTATGTCCACCTCCGATGTGCTTTTGTGGCCCCCAGAAGGGTGGACTGGCCTCTGGGCCAGTGGGTAGACAACCTAGTCTTACCTTTCTGGTCCTTGCTGTTTTTAGATACTAAGAGACAAACTTTCTCTATCTCATGGTTCAGTGTGATGTCTACAATGAGATTTTTGTAGATTCCTTTATCTAATCAAAGAATTCCCTTCTATCTAGCTTATATGAACAGATGTTGGATTGTACCAACCCATTTTTTTAATCCAGCAATACGTAGAATCGTCTTTCTTATATCAATGTGGTAAATTATACTAACTTTTGAATATTAACCCAAACTTTTATCCTGGAATATTCTTTTTGTAGATCATGAGGTTGATATATAATACATCAAAATATTAGCCATTATTGGTTGGCTGATATTTTAAGATTGTACTTGTATTTATGAGAATGATTAACCAGCAATTTTACTTTTCATAATGATCTTCCCAGGTTTGGGTATCAAGGTAATTCTTGCCTATAATATGTTGATATGTTGATAGTGTTTTCTTTTTTTCTTTTTCTTTTCTTTTTCCTGTTCTCGGGAAGAGTTTTTATGAGGTTAGTGTTATTTATACCTTAACTGTGTGGATTGATGTCCTGAAGTCATCTAGGTCTGGATTTTTCTTTATAGGAAGGATTTGTAATTATATATTGAATAGACAGGGAATTATTCAGTTTTCTATTTCCTCTGATGTTAGTTTTTAACAATCGGTGGGGAGCTGGAGGGATGGCTCAGTGGTTAAGAGCACTGACTGCTCTTCCAGAGGTCCTGAGTTCAATTCCCAGCAACCACATGGTGGCCTCATAATCATCTGTAATGGGATCTGATGCCCTCTTCTGATGTGTCTTAGGACAGCTACACTGTACTCATATAAATAAAATAAATAAACTTAAAAAAAAAAAACCAATTGGTAGGAATTTTGCAGTTTCGTCTAAATTTTCAAGATGATTGGCATAAACCTACCCATAATTCCTCCCTCTTTATGTCTAGTTGCAGTGAGACCGTCCACACGGCCTCTGCTGCATTTATGATATTGGTGGTGTAATACGGGTGGCTTCTTTGCTTCATGTCTTCTTCAGGGTGTGACCATCTGTTGAGGCTCCTCTTTTGTGTTCCTTTCCCAGCTGCTGAAAGTTCCGCTGCCTGCCATGTCAGCCGGAGTCTTGTTCTACTTGAGTAGAGCTATTTGCATGGGGTCTGGCACCACCCCCACCTAGGGCCTGGCTGGTTATTATGGGACCTAAAGTCTGTCCAGGCCCCGGAGCTAGATGACTCCCAGGATCCATTTTAATTTCCAGCCACCATGTCTGGTTGACCGCAGTGTCCTTTAAGACTGAGCTACATCAGTGTAACTCTCCAGTCCCCCTTCCCACCTCCGGCTTCCCTCTCCTCCCTTAATTCTTGTCTCAGGTTAATTTGATATTCTCCCAACTCCTTAAGGTGGATACTTATTTTTAAAACATCTTTAAATTGCAGTAAAATACACATAACAATACTTACCGCTGTAACCATTTTCCGTGTATAATGTAGCAGCACTGGGTACAGGTTTCACAGCCATCTACCCCCATAGCACCCTAGAAGCCCTGCCCCCCACTCCTCCTTGCCAGACCCTCAGCAACCGCCACTACCTGTGTCTTGCAAATTTGATTACTACAGAAGTTTTGTCTAAGTGGATCGTACAGTATGTGCATGCTCATTATTTTAAGCCTTTAAAATTTTCTCTCATAATCCACTTTAGTTCAGCTTCTCACTCAGATTTTATGTCACAAATAGATGTGTGTGTGTGTGTGTGTGTATATATATAATGTACATCTATCTATCTATGTAGCTGAAGCTGGCCTCGAAGTCACTAGATAGATCATACAGACCTCGAATTCACAGAAATCCTCCTGTCTCTGCCTTCCATGTGCTGGATTGAAGGTATGGAACATTACATCCAGGTGGATATATATTGTGGCTGCTTAGAATTGAACCCGGGTCCCCTGGAAGAGCAGCCAGTGCTCTTAATTACCGAGGCGCCTCTCCAGCCCCGTTATCATTAACACGTTCTCGTTTTTCTCACGATCTGGTCTCCAACCTGTGGATTATTTGGAAGCATATGGTTTATATTATAAACATTTTTACTTGTTGATTTCTGGCTTTATTCTTCTGTGGTGAGAAAATGCCCTGTGTGGAATTTCAATTACTGGGAATGTGTTAAAGATTTGTGTCATCTCCCAGATTCTGGTCACATGTGACCTATGTAGAATCTTTTAAAAAGAGTGGGCATCCCACAATCAGGCATCCAGACTCATACACCAGTTCTGTCATCTCTATTACATGTGCTGCCTCAGCATTTCATATCCTTGCTGACTTTTCTTTCCTGTCTACTTGTTCTCTCTGTTCCTAGGAAAGGAGTGTTCAAATCTCCTACCAGGAGGCTAGAGAGATGACCCAGAAGTTATAACATTTGCCACTCTTGCAATGGACCCAGATTCAGTTCCCAGCACCCACACGGCAGCTCACAACTGTCTGTGGGTAACTCCAGTTCCAGGGAATCCAGTGCCCTCTTCTGGGCATGGAACACATGCAGACAAAACACTCATACAAATGAGATAAAATATTTTAAAAATCTAGTAGTATGGTGAGTTCATCCCTTTTGATTTGATTTCTGTTTTAGGTTTACAGCTTTGAGGCTAATTTATCATTTTGTTTGCTTGTTTGTTTTGATGCTGGCTCTGGTTTGAATTGTTTTGGAAAAACTACAGTTGCTTCATACAGTCTTCATTTACACTTATCTGCCTCTTTATTTATTTATTCATCCATTCCTTTATTCATAAGTGTTCTTATTGATCATTTGACCCTAGGTCAGTTTCTTAGTGTTTCATATCTGTGAAGAGACACCATGACCAAGGCAACTCTTAAAAAAGAAAACATCTCACTGGGACTGGTTTACAGTAAATTTCAGAAGCTCGGTTCATTGTCATCATGGTGGGAAGCATGGCAGCATGCAGGTAGACTTGGTGCTGGAGGAGCCAAGAGTTCTACATCTTGATCCTCAAGCAGCCAGGAGAAGGCTGTCATCCGCACTGGGCGGATCTGAGCGTAAGAGGAGAGCTCAAAGCCTGTCTACACAGAGACACACTTTCTCCAGCAAGGCCACGCCTCCTAATAGTGCCACTCCCTGGGCCAAGCATTCAAACACTTGAGTCTATGGGGCCATACCTATTCAAACCACCACAGTCAGCATCTTTTACATTCAGTGCTTTGAACCTGCAGCTTCATCATCCACTGGCCCACGTGGCTTCCTTTGGAGGAAGTAGTTTGGTTAATGGCTGCTTTTTAATTTTCTATTTGTTTTACATTTTTACATTTATGTCTCTCTCTGTGGTTTTCATTTATACTGCTAGTTAATTAGTTAGTGGTGTGTGTGTGTGTGTGTGTACCCTTACTAGGTTAGCTGTCCCCTGCCTGCCCTGTGTCTGCTCTTCCTGAGCAGGTGGCTCTGTCTTCCTCACTTTTGGACCACCCTCAGATCTTCAAATACTGTACCTTACACCCATCCTTCCCCCTCCCCTTCCCTCTCTCCTCCCTCTTCTTCTCCCTCTCTTTCTGGATCAGTAATTATGTGTTTTCTCTCAAAGTAGAAAAAAAATCTATATTTTTTTATGCTCTGGTCTGCATATATTTTTTCTAACTTACCTTCAAAATTACTTATTTTCTTAAGCTTTGGATAAACATAACCATTAACCTTAAATTTAGTCACATTTTTGAGTTTTCTATTTATTGCTACTGTGATGTTACTGAAAATATTCATGTTGTCATTTTACTTCTGGCGTGAATTAGACTTGTTATTGTAAAGGTTTTTCACTTTGTTTTTTGGGAAAGAAGCCAGTACATAGCCTCAGCCTCCCTCCAAATCACGATCCTCCTGCTGTAGCATCCCAAGGGCTGGGTATACAGGTGTGGGCCATGACACCCAGATATTTAAAGTAGCATCATAACAACATCAGAACGTCAGCATTAGAATCTCCAGTGGATATGTTTCTAGTGTTTATTTCCCCCTCTGTTCAATCCCCTCACTGTCCATACTTATCTTTCATTGAATATTAGACATTGTGTATCAAATTGTAGAAGACACTAGGGGCCTTGAGCAGCGTCCTTCTTTGGAGAAGAACTGCTTTTGCCTCTGCCTAGCACTCAGAATGAGTGACAGCCCTTCCCCGAAGACTGAGGACATTGGAATGAGGCATTAGCTTTAGTCTCAGGGCGTATCCAGTCTGAGCAACCGCCTTGGCTTTCCTTGGACAAAAGGGTTTCTCAGAACAGGAAGTTCCGGTACTAAAGCCAAACAGTCCGGTGAACCGAGGTAGAGGGTCCCATGGATTGCTCTTTAGGACTCCAAAGAGTTAGGGTATCTGCTTTGACTTCTCCTCTGCCAGGTTTTGTCGCCTGTCCCATGATGTTCCAGACGTTTTGCCCATCCTTTTGACTGCCACTGTCTCCTTAGCACCACACCCAAAGCAGCTTGTGAACTGACCGCTGTCTTGAGAGGAAGAGGAACCCCGCTCCTCACCCCTGCACCCACCCTTGAGCCTCTCCTCTCTCCAGGAACTTGTCTTCTCAAGTCTTCCCTGTCCTGGGTTTACTCCAGTGCCTTTGGGCAGATAGTGGCTAGGCAGCTTTTTCTAGTTGTTCTTGATGGGAGGCGTGGTCTGAAACAAGCTAGTCCAACATCGTTGGAAGCAGAAATTAGACTGTGTGTTTTCAAGGCTTTTGAGTAGTGCCAAAATGCCCTCCAGAAAGATGGCAGAACATTAGCTTTCAGTTGTGGTCTGGAAAGGTGGTTTCTCTGAATCTTCCCAACAGTGGGTGTCACCATCGATACCAAAGACACTTCGTCTTTATGGCTTTGCCATTTGCTAGATGTAGAAGGGGGCGGAGCTTCCAGATTTACCCTTCTGTGACTCTTGTGAGGTGGAGCCTTGGTTCCAGTTTCTCAGCCATTGTATTGGGTGAGAAGCAAGGGGCATTGCGCTGCAGACCGCATGGCTCGTACCTGGAAAACAAGCTGTAGATGAGTTTGTGGCCAGAATCTCTTACAAGTTCATCCAAGGAGCTGGTCTCATCATCAGTGGCCACTCCTTAACAAACATCAGCTCCCCTCTGATGGGAGCTACTTTGTGCTGTGCAGCTCAGGAGCTTCAGTCCTCACTACAAAGGCTGGGTGCTGACATGGAAACATGCCAGGTTCTGGAGAGCCTGCGATACCGTCACATACAGCAGTGAACGAAAATGCAAGGTCAACACTCAAAATCCTGAGGGTAAAGGTGGGCAGGCACCCTTACTTTGCTTCTCCCCATTTCAGAGACCATTATCACAAAGAGAGTGTTGCTTATGCAAGAAGACTATTTGACACTGCTTGAATCCCGTGGCAAGAAACCAGGCCGGGATAGGCTGTCTTGGGACGTTTTTATCCTTCTGTCTGTGGGTCCCATACAGAGGGTGTGCGGGCAGCATCTTCCGCACCAGAATACATGTGTGTCTGCGTTCATTTCAGGTGTTTGCTTTCTAAATAATCCCCATTGGTGTGCCAAAGCAGCTGGACTTGGGTATTTAATTAGTCATTTTCAAAACAAGAGGGAAGGTCAAAGTGTTCTTAATTGAGGAGGGGAGAAATCCACCCTCCTATTTGCCTCAATCCTGAAGCAATTCTCGCTGGGCCCCTTTGTGGCCACAGGAGCCATAATTCTGGAGCCAAATTTGGGCATCCCACAATGGTGGGTTCCAAGAAGGGTTTTCATTTCTAATTACCCCTCAGGTAGCCCTTGTACCCTTATCCAGTAAATGTGTAATTGGGAGTTCCTGCTTGGAGACTGAAGTCTCGGGCGACAACAACTCCAAAGACAAGCTTTCCACTAGTCTAAATGGCCTTTTATAGCACAGACTTCCAGATACAGGGCTTTTTTTCCCCAAAAGCTTTATGTAGCGGTTAATGGCTGCAAGCAAATAGCCAAACCTCAGATCCTGACTGTGTGCCAAATTCTTCACTAGGAGGGGAGACTCTCACAGTGGTGTTTGTTGTAAGTTGTTCGGAACAGGGAATATTTTACACCCATAAATAACTGCTTTGGGGGGGGAGAGGGACAGGTGAGCCCCGGCAGGATATTTTTTTTTCCAAGAAGAGGAACAGTAAACTTATTATGCCTCAAGAAATTTCCAAGGATGTCCCATATATTCCTTGCAGGAAATACTCTGTAATTTTCCCTCCTTCTTGCCAATTTTCCCCGCTTTTTATCTTAATGAGTGAGGTTTGCTACAACCCATGTTGAAGCTAGTCTCCTTAACGTTTTTTCCATATTGTTATTTGGAGACTGGATTCTCTTCAAATTCGTTTCCACCTACACGTGTGGTTAGGTCGGAACTGGCTGTCCAGACGGTATCAGTGGGCAGGGAGCTTCTGTGATACAGCGCACCGGCTGTGGTGCGTGGAGTAGCCAGAGTCCTGGGAGCCACCAGCCGATGGAGACAAGATGAGGGTGGGCTGGAGAACACCGGACTCTCCGAGAGTGATATGGAGTAAGGTTCTCTCGTTACCTTGCTGAGGAGTGGCGGGTTTTATGTAACGCTTTCTTATCGGGAGCATAAGAAGTGCTGGGGAAATGACTTCAATAGAAACGGTTAAAAGCTACGAGCTCAGAAAGGATAGTGGGACCCTGAGCGTTACCTGGACACATCCTCAGAAATCTCACCAGTGGCACTGCGTGGGCGCCAGCCTGTAAAGTAGGCCAGGCCTGTTGCATAGGTCTGGGGTACACATATGAGTCAGGTCTCTGGTTCCAACTTTACTTCAATCTTGCTTTGTTATGGAATCCAGTTATTTTGCTGCTGGTTGAGTTTCTCCCCACCCCCATCCCCACCACACAATGCCCCTGCCCACTGACACCCCACCGACATCACTGTCCTTGCCATGAGGAGAAACCGACGTTAGGGAAGGGCTTGCCACAGACACATGCTCTGTAATGTAGTGTTAGCAATTTGCTGGTCTGATACTTCCCACGGCAAGCATAAGGAGCCTAACACTCGGCTCAGTAGGTGCCTCACAGACTGGGTAGCAAGAGAGACTGAAGCAGCAAGGATGAGGTGCTGAGAAGAGCAACACAGAGATGAGAGGAGTGAGAGGGGCCAGGCCTCCCTGTCCCACCATTCCCACGGGCATCTTTTCAGGGCCACCCCTCCTGCCCAGTTCTTCCATCTTAACATGCCCTTTACTCCCATGGACACAATCCGTCTAGAACCCACCTTGACTGGATAGACAGATGTTTATGCCTCTGCACTGGCTTCCAGTTCAAGTGAGGCCTCCTGAGCCCTGACACATGATATACAAGAAGCCCACAACTGCCACAATGCTGGGATATTCCCTGGGATGACTGGGGAGGAATCGGCATGCAAGTTGCCTGTCCCCGCTGTGGGACAATAGAATCACAGCATACACCTACATTTCTGCACACAATGCCCCATGGTGGGTCCAGACAGAAATCATAAAACCAGGGGTCGCCCAAACTGCTCACCCCACCATGATACTTTTCAGGTGCAAATATGGGCAGAAGAGGAGAAAGGGAGTGATTGGACTGCGGGGAGGGTTTTTGGAGGGAGGCTTCCTTCCCTCAGGCAAGTTAAGAACAGAATGTGTTGGGCTGTGAGGAGACAGCAGCCACAGTCAGAACCCAGGGCAGTAGCTCAGCAGGTGAAGAGCCTGCATAAGTCTGATATGTCCCATAATCTCAGCTCCATCTCAGGACCCACACAATAGGAGAGAGCCAGCTCCCTCTAGTTGACCTCTGATCATCAGGTACATGGCATGCCTCATACGCATGCTGCATGTATTAACTAATTAATTAAGCAAACCTGACCACAGCCAAGTTGGGCTTTCTCTCTCAAGCTAAGGAGACAAATTACAAGAATTCCATAAGACCCCTAGGGGCTCACCTGGTTCAGACAGAACAATGCTCCTGAAGCTCAGGAAAAATAGCTTCTGTGTGCCCAGCAGAAGGAAGAAGGCCTATAGGACCCGGAGGAGTCTGACGGGGAAAAGAAGATATGATGGGTCTGTGGGTGGGCTGAAAGAGTGCAACAATGTTGCAATCTCTTCCTCTACTTGAACTAAGTGTTCCTTCCTCTTTCCTGTCCACTGAGATGCAGCCTAGTGTCGGCTGTGTTCTTCCCATCTGGTCCTCAGCCTGAGGACCTACCCTGACTCCACAGTCCTGCCTGTAGCGGTAACACAGTTATTTGCACACATTAGGACATATGACTTGTGTTTCATTCACCACTGTACCTCCAGCACCTCCCCGAGAGTCTAGGTCACTCACTGGCTCAGCCACTCTGCAAGCAAGGCAGCATGAACAGCTGACCCTAAGCTGGGGTGGGTATCCGCAGCCTCACCAGCAAGTTTCATCTTTCTCTCCAAGCTGACATTCTAGAGGGGAGAAGGGAATGGCAGGGACATAGGCAGACGAGACTGCTTCCGAGTGTGAGCCATAAACCAAAGAAGCAGAAGCATAGGGCATTGGGGAGGTGGCTCTGGCCTGTATCTGGGAAGGGTGTCTTTGAGAAGGCAACATCTCCACAAGACTGATGAGGCATGACGACAGGGGAGGGGTAAGCGAATGAATGACGCAGAACTGGTGGCAATGGGCAGGGATTCAGGGAGGATTGTGTGTCCTGGAGCCTTGACCTCTTGGCTATTCTATTTGGGTATTCGGTGTACCCACCGTACCCCAAAGCAATTTGGTCAAAAGGTAAACCCAGTGCTCTCAGGAAAGGATGAAGGAAGGATAGGACTCAAGCATCCTCAAGACCAGGGCTCAATACCTGAGGCTCTTCTCCCTGTATCATCAGTGACAGATCAGGGGGAGGAGAGCATGGGAGGTCATGCCTCTCCTAACTCCCAATTTGCAAAGGGCAGGGGAGGATTCCAAGAATGAGGTCCTGCTCCAACAGGATGTGGCAGTCCTGGGTTCCTGTGTTGCTAGCAGAGACACCAGGTGCCCAAGGTGACTATCATGTAAACACCTCCTCGATCCTTCCCCAGTGGACGGTCCAGAACTATCTAGGCAGCTCTGTCTTGGAGTCCCTCGAGCTCTGTTTCTCAGCCTCAAAGCCTCCAGGGTTCTGGTGGTCTCTTTGTTCCAGGGGAGACGCTCTGCCCACCAGGATCTGCTCCCATAGATCTGTGGGTTCTTCTCCAGTCTGTCCCCAGAGGCTGGCTACTGTGTAAACTCCACTGTGTCCTGAGCTGTCCCCTGGATGCTGGACTTCCTGGTGCCCGGGATGCATCACCAGAACAGTATCAGGAAGACTTCTGGGGCTTGCAGTCTGTCTTTAGAATCAGTGAGAGATCCTGAGTCAAAGGAGTAAAGAGGTGCAATAGGATAGCCAACCTCCTCCTCTGGCCTCTGTACTCTCAGGTACGTGCATCTGTACACACAATTGTGACTACGCCACACACTCATACACACATACACACACACACACACGCACACACACGCACGCACACACGCATGCACGCACCATCTTGGTTCAGATTCTTTGGAAATTTAAACCATGGCAAATACTAAGAAGGGTGCAAAGGCAAGGAAGCCTTGTTCCCCTCTGTGTCTACTGAAGCCAGAATCCTGAACAAGAGGTCCCACTCAGGTAGGAAACTCTTTGACCTGAGAAGTCAGCTCGGGAACTTTGAGATATTCCACCAGGGTCCCCTCCCCCCTCCGAACACATGGGCACCCCTCCCCTCCTAGAAGAAACAGGTTAGAAAGCAGGTAGGCTGGAAGGGAGGGGCTGATTAAGCCCCTGCTACCTCATTCCCTAAAGACCAATCAATTTAAAACTCACACTGTTCTGCCAATCACATTGTGCCTAATGGCAGCTACTCTAAAATCTATGTAAGGTCCCTGAATGGGCTACTTGAGGTTGCTCTCTCGTCTTGGTATACAGGGCGATGTCAGCATGCTGATGAATCAATAAATTTCTCTTGCATTTTGCATCAATCCCCGACTCCATGTGTTCACTCAGAGGGTCTCAGGTAAGTTAAGGCTCACCCAGACCCTTGATAATGGCAGGATTCCATAGAGGGATTTGTTAAGGCGGTAAGGACAGATATAAAAGAAGAGACGTACCAGATACTGCCTGGGTGTACAGATACCGCCTGGGTGTAGGAAATATCGGGTGAGGTTCCCTCCACCCTGAAGCTTCTCAAGAAAATCTGAGGCAGGTTGTGGCCCTGACTGCCACATGCCATGGCTATTGTGTATTTGACAAGGCTTGGCAACTTGCGTTTTGAAAACTCAAAATGCAAAAGTTCACATAAATATTCTAATACCATTCTTAGATGCAGCATTCCGGGCTGGGCTAAGCCTCTTAATTAACCTCACATCTGCAAGGTGTTTGAAGATGAAAGGTTTGGTCAGGAATGTATTAGTGGCCCAGCAGGAGCCCCTCCCCCCTCAACACACACTTGTTCCCATAATACCCTTCACAAAGGCCAGCCACGCTCCCTGAAACCAGGACAGAAGACACTCCAGCTTGGAGCAGGGCCCCACTGCCAGGGCTTAGACCCTTTCACAGGTGCCTTTGAACTTGCTCCAGTTCCCACAGGGCAACAAGGCATGGGCTAGGTGTGCCAAGCACACGGTGTGCGTGGATATATGCTGTGACCCCTTTTCATTGGAGAAATTCATATTGTTTTTAGTTTTGTAGCACAAATAATGTCAACTTATTGTTGAAACATTGAAATTATGAATAAGTCATAGTTTGGGAAATCATAGCACTACCAAGGCCTAAAGGTAGTAGATTTTTCAAGTTCAAGGCCAGACTGGTCTATGAAGCAAGTTCTGGGCCAGCTAGGCCCACATCTGGGAGCCTGTCTCGTGGGGTGGAGGCATGAGGCAGACAAATGGAATACAGAGAGAGAGAGAGAGAGAGAGAGAGAGAGAGAGAGAGAGAGAGAGAGGAAAACAGGTCCATAGCAGCTGATATTCTTCTCCTTTTTTAAAAGATTTATTTAGTTATTTATTGTATGTAAGTACACTGTAGCTGTCTTCAGACACTTTTTTCTTCTCTCTCTGGCCCCGCTCACTCTGTCCCCACTCACTCTGGCCTCGCTCATTGTGGCTGTCTTCAGACACCCCAGAAGAGGGCATCAGATCTCATTACAGATGGTTGTGAGCCACCATGTGGTTGCTGGGATTTGAACTCACGACCTTTGGAAGAGTAGTCAGTGCTCTTAACTGTTGAGCCACCTCTCCAGCCCCCCTGTTCAGATATTCTTAAGTTCCCTCCATTTACACACCCAAGCACATCCACCCACATGCTGCGTCCAGTTGTCACGGCCGAGAAACAAATTGCTCCAGAGCTGAGGAACACAACCATATTTGATCGTGGGCCAGGAGAAGGATGTAGACAGGGTGTAGTTAGTAGTGGGCAGCTCATCTCTGCCCCATGATGTCTGACTCGCACTCTGGATCACTGGAAGGCTGTTTACCTGTGTCTCCAAGCAGTCAGGTGGTTGCTGGCTGTTGTCAGGTTTCTTTACGTGGCTGTGGTTTCCTTTTGGCGTGGCAGCTTTTCTAACTAATCGTCAGGGGTATCACTTCCACCAGCTCCTATTAATGCACTTGTTCTCAACCTTCCCGATGCTGCTGCAAGCCCTCCCCCCGCTCCCGCCCCATACAGTTCCTCATGTTGTGGTGACCCCAACCATAAAACTATTTTCGTCTACAGAGTGAGTTCCAGGACAGCCAGGGCTACACAGAGAAACCCTGTCTTGAAAAAACAAAACAAAACAAAACAAAAAAAATACTATTTTCGTTGCTACTTCATAACTGTAATTCCGTAACTGTTACGAATTGCAATGCAAATATTTAGGTCTTCCGATAGTCTTAGGCAACCCCTATGAAAAGATCATTCAACCCGGCAGGGGTCGCAACCCACAGGTTGAGACCCACACTGTATTAGTGGCCCACACACTGAGGCCTGCCAAGTTCCAGGGGAGGGAAGCGAGCTTTCACCTCCAGGCAGGCAGGAAACAGCAAGGTTCTAGAAGAGCCTTTGGGATGAGAAATTATTCTGGACCGCTTTGGAAAATCTTAATATGCCTTGTTAATGTTTCTAAAAAGCTTTCTCCTTGTATATATGTAAGTGTGCACACGTGTGCATGAATGTATGTTTGTGTGTGTGGTATGAATGTATACCACATGTGTGCTATACTCAACGAGATTAGACGAGGGTGTTGGGTCTTGAGAAGCAAATCAGGGCCTCTCTAAGGGCAGAGTCTTCACCACCAAGCCTTTTTTAAAGTGACAACTGCCATGTTAAATTTTAATGGTATCTTTATACAGCCCATTCACATTTTTAAGAATTTATTTATTCTTTGATAATTTAAAACAAAAATACAATGCATTTAAATCATATCCACACCTTGACCCCTTCCCACCAATTCCTCCTGGTCACCCCCTCTTATTTCCCTTCCAACTTTATGTCTTGGGTGGTGGCGGCCTCTTGGCTTCTTTCTCCTCTTACAACCCGCTGACTCTAGTCATGAGGGGAGGTACCATCTGCTTTTACCAAAGACTGGCAGTCACACAGCGTGACGTCCTCACCTCATGCATGAAGCTCAAGGGTGTGAAATGGGATACATGTAGACTCCTGTCTACTACCCACCACCCAGCTAGCCAGCGGATGGAGGATTTCCCATGCCTCACTAGCCAGCAGCCGCACACTCTCAGAGCTGTCCTATAGCGATC
Organism: Uromys caudimaculatus; assembly: GCA_028551405.1. Classification (NCBI taxonomy): domain Eukaryota; kingdom Metazoa; phylum Chordata; class Mammalia; order Rodentia; family Muridae; genus Uromys; species Uromys caudimaculatus. The sequence continues at coordinate 124,273,473 of CM052703.1, read as the reverse complement.
TCTGTCACCAAAGACGCATTTTCAGCTGACACTCTCCCAGGTCGATGGTTTCCCATGCTAGCTTCTACCTGGAGGCCTGGAGGGTCCCCACATTTAAGAGTATGCTATGGTTTAGTTAACCAATAACCCATGGCTACAACGTCAGTGATTTTACAGTTCCATTAAGGAAAATTGAGTGGTTCTGGGTAGAAGCCAACCCAAGCATCCGTCACCACAACCCACATTCTGAAATCAGTTCTATACTTCCATCTCAGACCCAAACTCCTTAGGAACCACAATAGGGCAAGCTAGCTGGGCATATGCACTAGTTAGGAGTGGAGTGGAATCCTCAGCTACATGGACTGACCACCCAGAGGCTGGCCTGGGTGACTTGGAACGAAGAGGTGATTTCTGTCAGCATGCTGGAGGAGGTATTGGGATCTGAACCCAGGGCCTCATGAATACTAGGCAGCTGTCTACCACATAGTTACATCTAGAGCCCTCTTTTAATTTTTTAAATTTTCAGTTGATCAGGCTGGCCTTGAACTTGTGATTCTCTTACCTCAGCTTCCTAGTAGCCAGGATGACAGGTATTCTGGTTTATTTTCTATTTTGGTGACAAAACCTAATAACCCAGAATAACTTAGGGTTTATTTTTGGCTTTTACTTCCAGGTCACATTTCATCATTGAGGGAAGCCAGAGCAGGACCTGAAGTCAGGAACCTGGAGACAGGAACAAAGCAGAGACCTTAGAGGAACACTGCTTACTGGCTTGCTCTCCTTGGCTTGCTCTGCCTGCTTTATTAAACAATCCAGGGCCACCTGTCGATCCACCTGGCAACAGCCTCAGTGGGCTGCGACCTCCCACATCAATCAATCAAGAATAAGCCCCCACAGACTTGCCTACAGGTCAGTCTGATGGAGGTAACTCCTTAAGTGAGGTTCCCTCTCCCTACCTGACTCTAGTTTGTGTCAGGTTGACAAAATCTAATCTGTGCTCCAGACCTAAGCCACCAGGCCCAGCTTCATTATCTTATGTCTGTCATGAACGGATGCCACGCCCCAGGGCTGAGCACGGGCGATCTGTTTTTCTGTTCTCCATACCTCTCACCTTTCTCAGAGTGGGTGAGGCTTGCCACCTTCCCAGGTCCCCTTTGCAATGCTTATGCCGAAACTGACTTTGTGGTTGAGTGGCCCAGCCTTGCTTTATAGACTTTCTTTGTCTCACAGTGCTAAATATTTCCTATAAGGTGTGGTCCTGTTTGCCCACAATTATGCAAGATGAAAGGGAGGAAAGAGGAGAGTGAGGAGGAGAGAGGGAGAAAGAGGGGGGGGGCTATCAGGAGGAAGAGAGGCGCCATTGTTCCAATTTTGCCAGGAGGAAGTGAGGGCCTGTGGAGTCATATATCACTAGTTGGTTACAAATAAAGACATCAGAGGCCACTGGTGTTCAAACACAGGATGTAGACGTTCTGTCTGCAACGCTTTTTTTTTTTTTTTTTTTTTTTGAGGAAAATTAAATTCCAAAAATATTTGTACTTAAAAAATGTTTCTCCTCACGTCTCCCATTTTTAGCTACATTCCTCATTCGTGTGTTGAATTCCCTCTCTCTCTCTCTCTCTCTCTCTCTCTCTCTCTCTCTCTCTCTCCCCCAAGTTTAAAAAGGAACAGAAGCTATCCACTAAAGCCAAAGCCAAGATTAGCAAGAATGTCACATAAATGGAAAGAACCCACTGTGTGGAAAGCTAGGGAAATGGAGAGAAAGCCCTTCCTCCATGAGACAGCATGAGAGGCCCTTGAATGGTGGGACAGCTCCCTTGGAGGTGAGAATAAGGGGAACACACACTGAGAGAGCTTAGAATACAGGCAGGAACATGGAAGGGAAGCCCTGTACTGGCTGGTTTTGTGTCAACTTGACACAAGCTGGAGTTATCACAGAGAAAGGAGCTTCAGTTGAGAAAATGCCTCCATGAGATCCAGTTGTAAGGCATTTTCTCAATTAGTGATCAAGGGGGGAGGGCCCACTGTGGGTGTTGCCATCCCTGGGCTGGTAGTCTTGGGTTCTATAAGAAAGCAGGCTGAGCAAGCCAGGAGAAGCAAGCCAGTAAGGAACATCCCTCCATGGCCTCTGCATCAGCTCCTGCTTCCTGACCTGCTTGAGTTCCAGTCATGACTTCCTCTGGTGATGAACAGCAGCATGGAAGTGTAAGCTGAATAAACCCTTTCCTCCCCAACTTCTTCTTGGTCATGATGTTTGTGCAGGAATAGAAACCCTAAGACAAGCCTGGATGGTGAGGTGAGCTTGTGATGGCTGAGGTTCTGGGAAGCAACAGGTAGATGGGACTGCAGCTTACAGATGTCAGTCTTTGCTGTTGCAGATTCACAAGAGGATGCCGGGAAGTGACACCTTCCAGGGACACCGAGCCTGGAAGAGCCAGGTGGGCAGGCAGGCCTAGGCATCACCTGCTGATGGAGCCTTTATCCCTTGATGGTCTACCTGATGTTACATGATGTTATATGTTATATAATGCTAAAATGCAACAGGACCCACCACCTTTTCTACTACTTTCTGTGTTGGGTAGTTATTGTCACCCTGTCCCCTTCTAGGTACTGAATAGCCGAAGCCTGAAGAGGTACCTCAGTGGGCACGGGGAAGATTCACTGTGATGCCCAGCATTAGCTACTTTTCTTGTTATTGTAACAAAATGATACACTCAAGAAAGGGAGGATTTATTTTGGTCCACAGTTCGAGAGGAGTGGGGAGCACATAGTGACAGGAGCTGAGGCAGTTGTGAGGTACAACGGTCACATTGCACCCATGGTCGGGAAGCAAAGAGAGAGTAATGCAAGTTCTTGGCCTGCTTTCTCCTTTGAACTCAGTGCAGCCCCTAGATTATAGAAAGACACTACTGGCATCTAGGCTGTGTCTTTTCCTACCTTATGTAGTCCAGCCTAGGAACTCCCTTACAGACATTTCTAGAGCATGGCCACCTAGGTGATTATAGATCCTGTCAAGCTAACGATCAAAATTAACCTTCACAAGTCTATCCCTTGTCAGCCTGACACCCAAACATATCAACATTTGAGCCAGAATCTTCCTCTTCTGGTCCCCATAGGCTCCTAGCCATTTGTTAATGCAAATGCATTCAATCCAACCCCAACTCTTGTGGCTTTTGACCCCATAGTCTTTAACAGTTCTGTTTAAAAGTCCAAAGTCTAATTCTCTCTGAGCCTCAAGGCAATCTCTTAACTGAAAGCACCTACGAAATAAAACATTTAAAAGCACATATGTAACTCCAAGAGACAATTTCACAGAATAAATGCTTCCATTCTAGTAGAGAGCAAGGGAAGTTTGGACCAGCAACACTGAAGCTCAGTGGGGGCAAACACCAAACCTGGAGCGTGTGATGGGTCTCTCTAGGCTCCCGCATCTCCAGCCCTGCTGCCTGAAGTACACTAACCTCTCTGTCAGCCTGGTTTTCCTTGGGCTTCCCACAGTCCTGGTGTTTGCAACATCCTAGAGTCTCCAATGCAGTTTAGCCTTCACCTCCTCATCGTCACAGTCTCTCAGGGGCTCCTGGGAGGGACTCTGACCCTGTTACACACTGATAGCTTTTAGTGACTGTATTGCAAGCCACCACAATTCTTTCATAAATGGTACCTTTCATGTCAGTAAAACCGTTAGCTATGGCAGGAATAGAGTTCTAGGCTGTCACAGCAGCCTGGAAAGTTCCCTTAATCTTTTAGGAATCTCAACTCAAGGATCAGATAAATCCGGATCCCTGGCTCTGGTGCAGAAAGAATTTCAAAGTAAGCCAGCATGAAGCAGAGTTGGAGTTTGATAAAAAAAAAAAAAAAAAAAAAAAAAAAAAAAAAAAAAAAAACCAGCCTTGGGGGTAGGGCAGTGGCTCAGTGGATAACGTTTGCTGTCCGAGCTCCAGGGCCTGATTCCTATCACCAGCACCCACCTGACACACAGGTGTGGAAATGCACATTGTAAACATGCCATGGGATATAGAGACAGGCGGGTCCCAGGGGGTTGCTGGGCAGCCAGATGAGCCAAAAGACTGAGCTCCAGGTTCGGCGAGAGTGACCGCCTCAAAATAGCAGGTAAGGCGCTGACATGGTTCACAGCTGAAACTGCTTGCTGCCCTTCCAGAGAACCTGGGTTCAGTTCCCAGTAGCCACATTGGGTGACTAACAACCACAAGAAAATCCAGCACTAGGGGACCGAAGGTCCCCTTCTGGCCTCCTCAAATACTGCATACACTTGGGCACACATACATACCCATTAAATAAATAAAAATAAAAATAAATAAATAAATAAATAAATAAATAAATAAATAAATAAATAAATAAGTAGAGGATGGAGGTGATAGAGAAGGCATCCAACGTTGACCTCCACATGCACCCACTGGTAAATAATGTACACACAGGTCATACACCATACATATACCTGCTCATGTGAACTCAAAGGCACTTTTACTAGGCTATATAAAAGGAAATTGATAGAAAGGCTCAATGGTGGTGGTTTGAATGAAAATGGGGCCCACAGGCTCCTATATTTGGATGCTCGGTCCCCAGTTACTGAAACTATTTGAGAAAGATTAGAGGTATGGCCTTGTTGGAGGAAAGGTGCCACAGGGGGTGTGGGCTTCGAGAGTATAAAAGCCCATACCAGTTCCAGTTAGCTCTTTGCCTTGTGCTTATGGATCAAGACGTAAGTTCTCAGCTACTGCTCCAATGCCATGCCTGCCTGCCTGTCATGCTCCCTACTGTGAGGTCACGGACTCTAACCCCCTGGTCCTATGAGACCCAAAGTAAACACTTTCTTTTATAAGTTGCCTTGGTCGTGGTTTTGTGGCTTGAATGAGAATGGTCCCATAGGTTCCTATGATTAAATGTTTGGGCCCCAGTTACTGAAACCGCTCTCCCTGCAGTTCCTGTGGCACAGCTTTAATCTTGCTCACAGTCCTTTGCACGCTGGTGCTCAGCTCACTCTCTCCTTTTTATTCAGTTCAGGACCCTGGTACACGGACTGGTACTACCCACATTTAGAGTGGATCTTTCTACCTCAATTAACAAAATCTAGAAACTTCTTTATAGACATGGACAAAGGATGATCTCCTAAGTAATTCTGGGTCTTGTCAAGTTGACAGTATTAACTACAGCAGCCCTAATGGTCCTCTCTTTGTCCCCTTTGTAGGTTGGCTCTGGGAAGATTCTATGGCAGGTACGCAATGTGCAGAAGGGGTCAGAGATTGAGAATTGAGAGCCCTAGTTCTAGGTATACTTCATAAGCCAGAGGAGTGTGTCCTGGTTTGTTTTTGTTAATTTGACACAAGCTAGCGTTACCTGGGGCCAGGAATCTCAATTGAGAAAGTGTTTCCATCGTATTACCTGTAGGCAAGTCTAAAAGGCATTTTCTCAGTTAATTAATGATGTTTCTAGTCCCTGGGGTCCTGGGTTGAATAAGAAATCAGGCTGAGTGAAGAAACCATGAGGAGCAAGCCAGTCAACAATGTTCCTTTATGAGTTCTGCTTCGGTTCCTGTCTCTGGGTTCCTGCCTTGAGTTCCTGCTCTGACTTCCTCTAGCGGCAACTGTGATGTGCACATGGACCCTTTCCTTCCCAAGTTGTTTCTGGTAATGTTTTTCATCACAGCAGCAGAAACCTCACGGCAGAGTGTTGGAGAGACCAAATGCCATCAAGAGTATGAAAGATGAGAGAGCTTCAGCTCATAAAAGTCTTCGCCATGGCCCCACTAGGAAGGCACAGACAAAGATCCAGCGAGAGAGAAAGCTGAGTCTCAGAGCCAGAGTGTGGCCAGCTGGAGAGAAGCCCTCTGACTAATGGTGGTCAATTTCCCATCTGCCTTCTTTTCAAATTCCCTTCCATTTGTCTCATAGGCCTATTGCCCTGTTCACCTGAGATGCATGCTGACAGAGAGGGCTGTGGGTCTGGTGACTTCCGTCCATCATGCCTTGCCTGCTGTCCATTCAGGACACTGTCTCTTGGAAAGAGAATGTGGTGGTCACAGCATGCGCTACTGACTGAGCATGTTGTGCAGGGTTTGGAGCTGGAGCTTGAACACAGCTTGGGTGACCTCCCAGAGGTCCATGCGTTAGAAGCTGGGTCCTCAACATGACAATATGAGAGATGGACTTTTAACACACAGGGCTCAGTGAAAGGCACTTGGGTCACTGGGCACACGAGCCCTGGGTGGGGCTCCAATTAGTTCCCACCAGAGTTTGGCCCCAGTGTCTAGTTTCCTATCTTGTCATGTGATATCCCCTTTTGCACATACTTCTGCCATGAAACCATAGCTATCATGTAACTCAGCCCACTGAAGTGGCATACATGGGGCCTCCTAATATTGGAGTTTCAGCTTATAAACCTGTGAACCAAATAGCCCCTTTTTCTTCATAAAATATTCCAGCCTCGGTCTCACACCTGAGAAGCTAAGAACATGGTGGTAGCTTGGTCCATGACGCCGGATGTCCCAGCAGTCAGAGTAGTCCCACAGTAGATGTCTCACACTGAAAAAGCAGACAACCTGGTTGCTCCTCAGCCCACAAGGCTGAGTGCTTCGATAGTCTCAATCAGGCACTGAAAATCTAGAGGGTTCCTGGAGAGCCACTGGTCCTTAGACAACAATGGAGGCCTGGCAACGTCAGCTCTGACATCAGTGAAGAAACTGTCATTGTCATCCTCATCATCATCGTCATCATCTCATTGTCAGTCATCATCGTCGTCATTGTCATCATCTTCCTCCTCCTCCTCCTCCTTTTCCTTAGCAGCAGCAGCAGCAGCAGCAGCAGCAGCAGCAGCAGCAGCAGCAACAGCAACAGTGCAAATCAACTCAATAGCAAGAGGGAAGACCAAGTGAGTGGAAGGCAAGCAGTCTCCCCTCTGCCATGCTCCTTTTTATCTGGGTTGGTTCCTGGACATATGCCACCCACACTTGGGGTGGTTCTTCACAATAATTAAATGAATCAAGACAACTCCTCAGATGTGGCTCCTACTCAGGCAATACTAATTTGTAGCAAGTTGACATTAACACCATCCACTACAGGTATGTCCCTCACTCTAAGCTCATGAACTTTTTGCCCATTTTCTAGAAGTAGGGGACATAAGAAATGCCTACAGCTTCTACCATGTGCCTCAGAACACAGAGGCTCTGCCAGTCCTCCCATCTACTCTGCTCCATGTCTGGTCTTGGCTCTGACTCCCCATGGCTCCTCCGTTGTCTAAAGAAATCCATCCACAGGCCTCCTCCAGTTCCAGAAATATCTAACTACTTGGATCACAGGCTTGAGTCATAAACACATAGTTGTTTTTGCTTCTTTAGTGTCTTGAAAGATGATGTAAAAGAAAACATTTTTTGAGTCACAGCCCCCACAATTACTACCTTAGCTTTCTCTTTTGCTTCACAGAAAATTTCCTGATGAGTTCCCCATTCCACTCTTCCCAGTACCCTCCTCTTTTCATCTCTTTAGCTGACTGCAGTCAGCCATGCACCGCTCCTCACCACAGACAGTGGTCAGTTCTATCCCTCCATTCAGCCAAACCTAGCAGCCGATACCCATCATCTTCTTGGTTGTGTGGTATTAGAGTAGCTCAGCACTTCTGAGCCTGTGGGCTGTGACCCCATTGGAAGTCGAAGGACCCTTTTATAGGGGTTGCAGATCAGATAGTCTGCCTATCAGATACTTACATCAGGATCCATAATAGCAGTAAAGTTACAGTTATGAAGTAGCAATGAAAATATCTTTTGGTTAGGGGTGTCACCACAACGTGAGGAACTGTTTTAAAGGGTCACAGCATTAGGAAGGAGAACTACTTCCCTGGATAAATAAAAAACATCTGCTCGAACGGCCCCCCCCCCCACACACACACACCACAGCTGAACAACATTAGCTCCAGAAGAAATGGAACTCTTCAACAAGCTGTGTCTTCTTATCACTGCAGAGATCTTTGGACCTGTTTTCAAATGTTTAGCAAATTTTGGTAGATTTGGGGTTCTTTCCCTTCTCGCCATGTTTGACATCTGTTCTCTGATTGGTTCCCTTTTCCCACTGTATTTGCATACTCATATTCAACCAATCAAAGACTGACTGGTTCCATAAATACAGGCATGCTAGGCTGTATTAGTCAGGGGTCTCTAGAGCAGCGGTTCTTAATGTGGGTCACATCCCTTTTGGGGGTTGCCAAAGACCATTAGAACATACACACACACACACACAAAACAATTCATGACAGTAGCAAAATTACAGTTATGAAGAAGCAACAAGAGTAATTTTAGGGCTGGGGAGTCACCACTACATGAGCAACTGTATTAAAGATCGCAGCATTAGAAGGCTGAGGAGCACTGGTCTGGCTGGTGACTCCTTTCCTCCCGTGAGGGCTCAGGCTTCAGTTCCTCTTCCCTCAATAAGTCCAGAGAATCTTGTGGTCTCAAATGCTCTCTGTGCCTATGGACTGGGCAGGGATGTCTTCCGTCAGTCTCTCCTATCTACTCGGGGCTATTTGTATCTCCAGTCAGGTATGAAAGCCACACGGACCAGTTTGATTGATCTTCCTCAGCATGGTTGCTCTCTAATCAATCTACTGGTTCTACAGAACGACAGTGTCCATCATTTGGGCCATGTGCAATTTATCTCTGTCCCCTTCTCTTGTTCTCCATATCTTATCCCATTTCCTCTTGTAGTGAAAGATAGAGGTCTGAGTACTTTAGAAAGAAAAGAGTTCTATTTAGCTCCTGTTTCTGGAGGTGTCAGAGCATGGATCTGGCTTCTTCTCATGAGAACCCCATGGCTGAAGGGATCACATTTGTGGGGAATAGATGGGCGTGTGAGAGACCACACTGTCAGACCAGAAACCAGAATGAGAGAGGCCAGTCTTGTTCTTCTACAACTGCCCTTTCTGGAGGTCTGACTCAGGCTCCCACCGAACTACACCAATCCCTTCCAAGGACAATATCCCCAGAGACCGAGCCAACTCTGCCCATTTTGGGGTCCACAACCTCTCAACCTCATGCCACTGGGGACGAAGCCACTAACCCATGAACCCTTGAGGGACAAAGCACATAGAAACTGTGGGGCACTGCTGCACTTCCTTTGCAATGCAGCCCTCCCTGTGAGCATCACCACCTTGGCCCACCATGACTGCTTCCTGCCTGGATCTTTGCAAACAGCCTCACCTCACTTCCCTTGGCCCCATCTGTGTTACTTCATCACATGGAAGGTGTGACCTGTTCACACAGAGGTCAGCATAACACGCTTTCTTTAGCTGTCACCAGAGCTCCCTGTCTCACACAGAGTAAAGTCCCTGCACTGGCCCCATGGCTCCAGTGACACCAGCTTCCAACGCTGCACACCCCAACACCACTCTGAGTCCTTCCTCCACTCTTCCCCACCCCCACCTCAGAGCTTCACAGTTCTCTCTCTAGGATCCTTGCACCATCGTGGAGAGCCCTTTTCAGGCTCACACAGAAATTGTGCACATTCCCCACCCCCACTCGCTCTCATAGCTCTGTGTGCATTTTATTGATTGGCCTGAGACTTTTACTCCTCAGTCAGATTGTAAGGAGATGTTGACCCCATGGAAACAGGATAGTGTGCCTGTCTTGTCCACCACTACATCTCTAGGGCTTGAAACATGAGAGAGACAGAGGTGCTCAGTCTTACCCCAGCATCTTTAGATTCTCACCATTCCTGTGGGCCTGCATCAAATTCAACCTGCTGTTAGATCAGGTCATACAAAAAAATCAGATCATACAAAGAGTCTTCCTGTACCAACTAAAGCAATCAAGATAGTCCCCCACAGACATGCATACAGACCATGCTGATATAGACAATTCCTGACAGAGACTCTCCCTAGGGATTCTAGATTGTGTCAAGTTCACAATGAAAGCTGGGAGCTGAATTCATCACAGAACGCATAAACAAAGAGTCAGGAGGAGAATCAAGTGGGAATGGGGGGGGTGTGCTAGTAGAAACATGGAGACAGGCGATGGTAGACAGGGCCTACACATAGATGTTGTCAACAAGAATACTGAGGTGGGAGGAGCTGCCTGTGGCCAGGTGTGCTGGAGGAACAGGCCCAGGTGAGAGGCATCAGGCTTGCTGTGAAAAGAAAAGAGATCAGGCGGAGAGACCATGGTCCACTGAAACCGAGACACTGAGGAAAGCCAATATGAACTAATACATCAATTTAAAACACAGTAATGCTAAGTGTCAGTGGATGGATGGTTGAGAAAAGCACAGTCCAAACAGTAGAACATTCAGTTGTAAGTAGACGAGAAACTGTGCCCAATGGTAAGATATGGATTAACCCTGAGAACACTGAGTTAAGTAAGCCATGCTCAAAAGGCGGTGTTATACGGTTCTGTCAATGAGGTCCCTGTGCAGGCAGAGACAGAAAGCAGGATTGGTTGTCGGGGGCTAGGGGAAAGTGTCTACACAGGTCCAGCTTCAGAGGGTGAGGAGCATCTGAAAGGGGTAGCCACGGCTGTACTGAGGCGCCAGCGTGCTTAGTGCCACTCATCTTGCTTGCGCTGTCATCAACGGTGAATTTTTCTCGCACATGTCTTAGCACAGTATAAAACTAAGAAGTTAAAACTCAGTAGATATTATTTCAAAATAAAAAATAACACTCTGCGTTTTACATGGGCACATATATAAACTTTAAACATGCTAGACTATTAAAGGGGTGGGTATAACAAAGACAAATAACAGACAAATGATCCAAGGCAGAGAGTGAGCCTCTGCCTGAATCCGGAGGAGAATGCTCAGAGAAGGCACATTCAGTGTGTGATGGAGCTACCTCTGCAGTAGTTCAGGGGACATTAGCCTGCGTCCTCCTCAGTGTGAAGACGGGACTCCTTATACCCTAGAACACCCCAACCCTTCAAAATCTAGCTCCCACAAGGGCCCTTTGGCTACCTGAACGCCCTCTCTGCTAACCACAAAGACTGGGCCTCAAGTACCAGCTGCGTCCCAAGGTTGCCGCAGGCTGGCCAACCACCTGGCCCGGTCTCCTGTACCCATGGCTAGCACACTCAGTGAGGCACATGCACATAGTAGGCGCTCAGACTACAGGAAGAATGAGAGGAGAGGCTTCTCACGCCTGGATTCTGAGCCCATGTTTCACTCCAACAGCCTCTGTGGGCTACTCTTCCTTCTGCTGAGTCAGCACACCTCTAAAGCCTTGGGAGCATTAAGATATCCACTTTCTTCTTTCAATAACTGATGGCTAATACGGATTGTCAACTTGACAGAATTTAGAGTCACCTAGCAGAGAGGCTTCTGGGTGTGCCTTCGGGGGGATTATCTTAAGTTAACTAAGGTAGGGGAAGTCAACCCACCTAAACTGTAGGCTGGAGTCCTAGACTGAATAAAAAGGAGAAAGTTAGCCTTTCTACTTTCTGACCCCAGATGCACATAACAGGTCACCTCAAGGTCCTACTGGCTTAACTTCCTGGGACTTCACTCTTAAATTCTGAGCGAAAATAAACCCCTGCTCCCCTTAGGTTTTTAGTTGGTTGGTTGGTTGGTTGGTTGGTTGGTTGGTTGGTTGGTTGGTTGGTTTTTGGTCAGGTATTTTATCACAGCAATGGGGAAAAACAGCTATGCAACAACCAGACTTGGTTTCTATTTGAACTCCTGATTCTACTTGATAATAGAGAACTAATGTCAGTCAGGGATTAGTTGTATCCTCTGTTCTGATCAGTTCCGAAGGACACAGTAGAGATACAGTAGTCCTGTGAGTGTGTCTGGTCACTCATCCGAGCATGAGGAAGGCCACTGCTTCAGGAAGATGAGTTGCCACGATGCCACTTTGAGGAAGGGCAGGTGGAAGAGTCATTCGTGTTCTGTTCCTGAAATTCAGAACATGATAAAAAAAAAACTCTTCTAGATCTGATGTCTCCAACACTCGAATACACCAAGCACCCCCATGCTGCTAACTTGAGCATCATGCTGAGTTTCATTTAATGTGTGCAATCCTAGGACAACCGAGCCCATCCGGGTGCTGAAGAGGGAAGAGCAGGAGGAATATCAGGGCAGGCTGTGCCTTATATGAGCAAGGCATGACAAGCCAAGCACTATGCCTGGGGCATGCCTGCTAGTTCTGAATACGCTTCCAGCCAGGGAAGGAGATAGCCCTCAAACAGCAATGTAAGGACACCCTGACTGGTCTCCTGACTGCAAAGCAGTCTGGTTACCATCCGGGAAGGGACATAATAATAGTGGCCTGTAGGTAACTGACTACAGAATGGCTTTGAGAAAATGACCCAGAATCCATTGCTGCTGGGTGACCATGGCCACAGCCCCAGGACACGTGTAAGATGTTACCCATGCAAGATGTTACCTATGCTGAGCACACTATCTGTGCCTAGGACACTGGCCACCTACTTCAGCCTAGTCTCCATGTTTGCTGTCGGTATAGGACTGCTGGGACCTACACCTCTCCAGAAGCCAGGGAGAGAATAGCTCTGTTCTCTCAAGAAGACAAAAGTCCTGCTTCCCACCAAAGAACATTCCCCAAATGTTAAAGTACCATTCTGAAGCTGGAAACATTTTCCTACTAAGAAAACAGAACACCTTGCCTGGGTGAGTTCAAAAGAAAAGAGGCCTTCTTCAGTTCACTGGTGCAAAGATCCCAGGTCGAGAGACTGCATCTGGTGGTGGCTTTCTGCTGGCAGAGGCCCAAGCAGCAAGGGTTCTCCCCCCAAAAGGCAAGGGCATTGCACGCTTCGATCCAATGAAGGCCTCACTGTTGGCTAGATTGTTTCTGCCCCCTCACACTTACCTCACAATAGGGACTAAATTCCAACCTGAGTTGGGAGGTAGCGGGAGTTGTGTTGAAACCATAGCAACCATCAAAATAAAAATTGTTCAAATGACTAATTGGTGATTCAGTGGCTGTCTCTAGATCCCATTGGCCAGCATTTAAACTAGAACCTTTGCCGATCGTTTCACGTTCCTTAGTCATAATCTCTTCAAGGTTCCTTCAGATTTCTAGTTTCCAGAGCTATTCAGTGAACACAAAAAGTTTAATGACTATGATTTTAATACTCTAGACAGCCTGTGTCAATTGTCCTGAAAAGGAATGAGTGTGTGTGTGTGTGTGTGTGTGTGTGTGTGTGTGTGTGTGTGTGTGAAATCTGGTACTAAATATCTACCCAAACTTTAGCTTTTATAAACTAAATTTTATTTTAACAAATATTGTTGTACAGGCCCCAGTTCTAAGGTCTTTTCAGAATATGCCTCCCTGTTCTGTCTTTCTCTTCTTTTGACCAGGTGTGTAAACAACTGAAAGGCGCTCAATAGGTCAAGGCCATCTGTGGTTTTCACCAGTCGGCATTGGCATGCTGGGAGGCCAGGGTTGTGGGTCTAGGGTTGGGCAACTTCGTAATAAACATATTAGATGATGCAACAGGGCACGGGCTTCTGAGAGACGTGTGGTCTCAACTGTGGCACCTTGGAAACAGCCTGAGAAATCAAAGTAATGTTTTCCTTGGTCTTGAACTGGGATGTCTGGCACAGTGCAGCTGAGAGTGAGTTGAGTCTGTGTGGGGTTTTAACTAATGTGACCAAGTAAGTTGGGAAATGGTTGTCATAGCTGCAGGGTAGAAGTGAGACTTGAGCCGGGTGGTGGTGGCGGCGGCGCACGTCTTTAATCCCAGCACTTAGGAGGCAGAGGCAGGTGGATTTCTGAGTTCGAGGCCAGCCTGGTCTACAGAGTGAGTTCCAGGACAGCCAGGGCTACACAGAGAAACCTTGTCTCGAAAAAACAACAACAAAAAAAAACAAAACAAAACAAAAAAAAGAAGTGAGACTTGAGGTAGTTCATGTAGGTAAAAGACACACTCACGGAGGTGGATGCTGTAATGAACAAAGCTCCTATCTACCAACCCTGCAAACGGGCTAGCTTATTAAAGTATAGACAGTCCAGTCTGGTGTCCCAGGAGGCCCCAGTGTGAACTGGGGGACATAGCAAGTCAGTTTGGGATTCAGTTCCTCTGCTGGTAAGCACCTGGTTTCATGAATGTTGTCTGCCCGGGGTGGTGCATGGGGCCAGGACAGCCTGGCCAGGGTCTGCAGGAGAGAGGGCTGATGGTCTTGCCAGAAGCCACCTCCCAAGCCCAGCTGCAGGGCTGGGCTTCCTGAAAACTGTGAGTCTGGAGCAAGACAGCTGACCCCTGCCTGTGTGTTTACAGCTTTCACAGGGCTCTGGGGACAGTTGTGGCCTCCCCACCCCTGTGGCCTCATGGTGGTGATGTAGGCCCCTACTGGAGCTGCTGGGATTTAGAAACACCATCAGCTACAGCCTCCCCATGGCTTTCAGCAAATAGAGGGTGTTAGCTCCTATCTCCTGTAAACAGTTGTTTTCTTGGTGGCTGCCCGGCTCTGGTTAAATATTAACAAAGAACAGCCCCATGGCTGATCTTGGGGTGTCTGTTTTAAATATTTAAGTAATTGCTCTTCCCTGTCCCTGAATGACATTTTGGCCCAAATCTTCTGTAACTGCTGTTGCTTCTCTGGTTATTAAATTGTGTGAAATGCCCATTCCTCCCTCTGTAAACAGCTGTCTCATTCACCTCCAGTCAGAACACCCAGGGGCATCCTGGGGTCCAGAGTATCCTGCAAGGCTCATGTGTGACCTCCTGGGAAGCAGGTGGCTATTGAGCTTGGCGGTCTCTCCCAAGGGTGGGCAGAGGGGCTCGCCCTGGAGCGCCAGAAATAGCAGCTGTGCTGTGCTGTGCTGCGTTGAGTCTGGCTCCATCCCGCTTTTGGTGGTAACCACAGGCTTCGGAGTATTTTGCTTCTACCTGGCACAGTTGTGGAAACTTCCTCTGGCCCGACATTTGCATTATCAGGGATCCGCCCACAGGCTGGTTAGTTTCTCCTTCCCAGGTAAGGCCTGGGACGGCAGTGCCACTGAAGCCTTTTCTGAAGAGCTAGGCTCTCTCTCTCCTTTCCTTTCCATTTTATGGCATGAGCAGAGGAATAGAAGGCAGAAGGTGGCCTCCTGCTTGGGCTAAAGAGGTTTAGCTCTAGTTTATGAGATTCCAAGACAATCTTGCGTTTCTGAAGACCTAGGAGATCACCTCAAGAGTAAACTAACTTAAAGTCCCTTCCATGTACCCCAAGGACTACCATGCAGATCTTGGCATAGAATGGATTCCAACCTCTTTAATATTTAAAAGGCCTTTTAGTACTTAAAAAAAAACAAAGCGAAGGTGTGGTTCCAATACTGTAATTCCTGATAGGGTGCCAGGGTGGACCCTAGGACACTTCGTGTTGGAGGAGCCTCACCATAGAGGGCAGGTGTAGCACTAGAGTCCCATGGGGAGTCATGAGTCCAGATGCATGGCCTCTCTGCATCTTCCTCACCCCCTTTCTACACGGAGGAAACAGTAGTTCCTACTTCAGAATTGATAAGATCGACAACTTGGACTCTGTGAGTGATACAACATGCCTGCACAGTACTGCTAGCTACTGCTGAAACTACAAGCCGGGGGTGGGGTGGGGTGGGGGAGGTGTTTTCTTGGGTAACCAGGAAGGAACTCTGAGGGAGAGGGTGAGTCAGTTCCCAGGCCACCCTGTGGCCTAGAGACACAGTCATTAGTTGTTGGGACATTTGAAAGAGGGATTGCCAGCCAGAAATCAAATGGACAGTGTCTTAGTCAGGGTTTCTATTCCTGCACAAACATCATGACCAAAAAGCAAGTTGAGGAGGAAAGGGTTTATTCAGCTTACACTTCCACACTGCTGTTCATCACCAAAGGAAGCCAGGATTAGAACTCAAGCAGGTCAGGAAGCAGGACCTGATGCAGAGGCCATGGAGGGATGTTCCTTACTGGCTTGCTTCTCTTTGGCTTGCTAAGCTTGCTCTCTTATAGAACCCAAGACTACCAGCCCAGGAATGGTACCACCCACAAGGGGCCCTCCTCCCTTGATCATTAAATGAGAAAATGCCTTACACCTGGATCTCATGGAGGCATTTTTATCAACTGAAGCTCCTTTCTCTGTGATAACTCCAGCTTGTGTCAAGTTGACACACAAAATCAGCCAGTACAATTGACCCCTTGTCAACTTGACACACAAGCACATCACCAATAAGCCTTGACCCTTACTTTCTTATTCATCTCCAAGATCTAAATAACTTTAAAAGTCCCACAGTCTTTGCAAATTCTTACATATTAAAATTTCAATCCCTTTAAAACATCCAATCTCTTAAAATTCAAAGTCTTTTTACAATTCAAAGTCTCTTAACTGTGGGCTCCACTAAAATACCTTCTCCCTTCAAGAGGGAAAAATATCAGGGCACAGTCATAATCAAAATCAAACTCCAACTGTCCAATGTCTGGAATCCACTCACAATCATCTGGATTCCTCCACAGGCTTGGGTCACTTCTCCAGCCCTGCCCTTTGTAGCATATACCTTGTCTTCTAAGCTCCAGCTGCCTGTACTCCACTGCTGCTGCTGTTCTTGGTGGTCATCTCATGATACTGGCATCTCCGAAACACTGCTGTCTTCCACTGAAACTAGGCTTCGCCAATAAGCTCTCTTCATGGTGCCAAGCCTCAACTCCTTTGCATGACTCCTTCAGTCCTGGGCCATCAATTGTAACTGAGGCTGCACCTTCACCAATGGCCTTCTGTGGCCTCTCACAATGCCCAGGCCTCAGCTGCTCTTCATGACTCCTTCATGCCTTCAAAACCAGTACCACCTGAGTGACTCTTACACATTACCAAGTCCAGCCACAGCACAAGGTACAGCCTTGACTATCTCTGGATAGCTTCTGTGCTCTCAGAATACACTTCCCAGAAGATGTCATCTCAATGATGCTGGTCTCTTCTTAATCGCCGTTAATTTCTTAGCTCCAGCTAACCAACATCAACAGTCCCAGTAATGCAATGGTTTTGCTTTAGTAGTTCTGGTATCTTGTTAATCACAGCTGATTCTTCAGCCCCAGCTAACCAAGACCACAGAATCTTCACAATCAAAATAGCAACAGCCCTGATAAGAGTCTTCAAGCTTCCCTCTGAAATTTCATAAGCCAGGCCTCCATCTTCTGCACTGTTCTCAACATTATCTTCCAAGCTCCTACACAACATCCCACAGAGCAGCCCAAAGTTCCAAAGTCCTTCCACAGTCCTTCCCAAAACATGGTCAGGAATACCCCACTACGCTGGTACCAATTTGTCTTAGTCAAAGTTTCTATTCCTGCACAAACATCATGACCAAGAAGCAAGTTGGGGAGGAAAGGGTTTATTGAGCTTACACTTCCCACATTGCTGTTCATCACCAAAGGAAGTCAGGACTGGAACTCAAGCAGGTCAGGAAGCAGGAGCTGATGCAGAGGCCATGGAGGGGTGTGTCTTACTGGCTTGCTTCTCTTTGGCTTGCTAAGCTTGCTCTCTTATAGAACCCAAGACTACCAGCCCAGGGATGGTACCACCCACAAGGGGCCCTCCCCCCTTGATCACTAATTGAGAAAATGCCTTACAGCTGGATCTCATGGAGGCATTTCCTCAAGGGAGGCTCCTTTCTCTGGTATAACTCCAGCTTGTGTCAAGTTGACACACAAAACCAGCCAGGACAGACAGGTAGGGACTGGAGTGGGAAGGGTCAATGCCTACAGGTCTGCACATGTCAGAGGGAATCTCAGGGATGGTGCCTCATCCCTCCAAACCTTGGGGGCCAGGGTGGGGGGCACAGGCAAGCAGGCTGGTGGGGAGGAGTGGAAATACCTGAAGAGCAGGCCTAAGTAGAAGTCTGTTTAGGACTCTGCTCAGGCATTTACCCTCAGCTACCCAGACACAGGGTGGTAACAGCCAGCCGTGGCCTCCACCCCACTCTCAGACACTCTGAGAGACACTGGACATGCTTTCCAAGAACTAACTAGTCTTTCAATATGAGTGGATTTTATGTAATGGGGTAATGCTCAAAACTCACCTCAGCATCACCTAGAACACTCTGGAGGACTTGTTGAAACTCGGGGTAGATGGGCCTAACCTGAGCTTGTTGATACAGATAGGTCTAGACCAGTGGTTCTTTTTTTTTTTTTCTTTTTTTTGGTTTTTTTTTTTTTGGTTTTTTCGAGACAGGGTTTCTCTGTGTAGCTCTGGCTGTCCTGGAACTCACTCTGCAGACCAGGCTGGCCTCGAACTCAGAAATCCGCCTGCCTCTGCCTCCCAAGTGCTGAGATTAAAGGCGTGTGCCACCACCGCCCGGCGACCAGTGGTTCTTAACTAGTGGGTCGTGACCCTTTTTTGAGGCCCACATATCAGATATACCGCACATCAGATATTTACGTCACAATTTCATAACATTAGCAAGATTATAGCTGTGAAGTAGCAACAAAATAATTTTGTGGTTGAGGATCAAAACAACGGAGGAACAGTATATAAGGGCCATAGCGTTAGGAAGGTGGAGAAGCCCTGCCTTAGACAATGCTAGAGGGAAGATGGGAATGAACACTCCTGATTAGTTCTGTACTGGTTGCTGTTCTCACTGTCACAGAGAGACTCTTAGAGGAATCTTTAGCATATGTGCCTCTCCTTTGATTTCTGGCCTGTTATGCTTGAGACTCCTGAAAGAAGCTTAGCCCCTTCTGATGTTTGTATTTAACAAGCTACAGGCCTTGTCCTTAACTCTTTCCGATCCAGGGAGCTACCTTGTGGGGATGCAGACCTTCTACAAAGGAGGCGCACTGTGCGCCAGGCACCCTGCACAGCCACTCTGGTGCTCCACTCTCAAAAGCAAAAGAAGGATGGAAACCTGCTGGACACATAAAGAAGACCAATAATATGAGAAGGAAATATGAGAACAACCAAACCCATAGGGAAAATAAATACTTCAGAAAGCAGAAGATAATTCCTCAAAATATTAACCAGTGTCTTCAGAGAAATGAAGACATAAGACCTGTAATTTAAAAAAAAAAAAAAAATAGATGCTGTGAAAAAGGAATTACACGTAAAGACAGAAGCTTAGAAATTAAACATGATGATTTAAATAAAAAATTTAATTAAGCTAAGCCAGGTGGTGCACCCTTAATCCCAGCCCTCAAGAGGCAGAGACAGGGTGGATCTTTGTGAGTTTGAAGCCAACTTGGTCTACATAGGGAGTTTTAGGCCAGCTAGAGCTACATAGTGAAGCATTTTCTTTAAAAAAAAAAATGGAGAGAGGGGGAGCAGGAGAGATTGCTCATTGGTTAAGACCATCCGCTGCTCTTTCAGATGACCCAGGCTTAATTCTCAGAATCACAGGATAGTTTATAGCTGTCTGTAACTCCAGGCCCAGGGGAACTAACACCCTCTTCTGGCCTTTCTGAGCAGCAGGAAGGCACATGGTACATAGACATACATGCAGACAAAACACCCATTCCCATAAAACAAAAACATAAAATTAAACTGGAAAAATAAAAATAAATTTTAAAATAATTAGAGCTGGAGAGATGGCTTAGCAGTTAAGAGCCTATACTGCCATTGCCAAGAACTCAAGTTCAATTCCAGCACCCACATCAGGGAGTTCACAACCTCCTCTAATTCCTGCTCCTGAGGAACCAACACCCTCCTCTGGCCTCCTTAGACACTCATGTGCTTAGTCACTCATGTGCACACCCCCCATACACACAGACATATACATATAATTAGAAAGTAAACCTACTTTTGCAATAAAATAATCTTAAAATTCAAAATTGTCAATAAAATAAAGCTGGGATGCTTCCTAGAGTTTAGCATGAAAATAGGAAGAAAGTAAAAAATGTAAGTGAAACTCACAGTCACAATAAGTCAACCCAGAATGCCAGTTGCTTGGTCGTTTGTCTGCAATAAGCACAGAATACTTAGAAAGAATATAACCTCGGAAGCAATAGAAGATACTGGCACAAAGGTCTTAAAGGATCAGAAGTGTTCTTCCGAAGAGAGCTACAGACGACCACGCTGAACTGATAACACACTGTATTTAGACACAGCAACATGAAAATTCAGAACACTAAAATAAAAATAAAATAAAATAGATACCCAAGTTTCCAGAGAGGAAAAAAAAAAAAAATAGAAGTGAGAGCTTCTCAGAAGTTGCTAGAAGTCAATGACACCAGACCTTTTGGGGTGTAAAAGATAATATGAGTGTGTAATTCTGTGAATGAGTGATTTAAATTGTTAGGACCAAGCATCCCAGTGGGAGCTCATGCCTGTAATCTCGGAAGTCAGCAAGCTGGTACAGGGGGATCATAGCCTTCAGGGCTGGGCTACACAGTAAGTTCCAGGCCAGCCTGGTTTGAATGAGACTCTGGTTCAAAAAATAAGAAAAGGGGGGAATAGGGTGTCAAGAATAACAAATGAAAACATTCTACAGCTTTTTCTTATAGAGTTTCCTGAGGAAGTACACCAGCAAAGGAAGGTGATAAATTAAGACCCATGCTGAGTCCAAGGACCAATGGATGCAACCCAATAGTTAATGACAGGCGATCTATCACGGGTAAGGTCTACAGAGCAGTGGGACAAGCTTTGACTGTGAGTCCTAGAAGCTCTGAGATGGATGCTTCCAGGCAGGGAGATGCAGTGTAGTAGAGCACCAGATCAGTCAGCGCCAATCTAGAACACAGAAACTTCTCAAAACATTCGGAGGACTTGAAATTGGACAACTACTCTAAATGCTAAAACCATCTTGTTTCTGGATCTTGGAAGACATCACTCTTGTCACTGTAAGAAAATTACTGAACAATGTGAGAACCAATACTGCTTCTTAGATCTATTGGAGAATTAAAGTCACAAGGCTAAGTGCTGGCTTCAAAACTGGAAAGACAGGTGGTATGGTGGTCTGAATGAGAAGGGCCCACATAAGCTCATACATTTGAATACTTGGTCCCCAATTGGTAGAACTGTTTGGGAAGGATTAGGAGGTGTGGCCTTGTTGGAGGAAGTCTGTTACTGGGAGTGGACTTTGAGATTTCAAGAACTCACACCATTTCCAATAGCTCTCTGCCTTGTGCTCATGGATCAAATGTAAGTCCTCAGCTACTTCCCCAGCACTATCTCTGCCTGCATGCTATCATGCTTACCTCCATGATGGTCATGGAGCCACCCTCTAAAATCGTAAGTCCCAATAAATTCCTTTTATAAATTGCCTTGGTCATGGTGTCTCTTCAAAGCAATAAAAAGATAACTAAGTTGGATGGATGCAAAAGTCCCCAGTGTGATTCAGCAGGGCTGAGAGTAGGAAAACCTAGACCATAGGTGACAAATTGCTGGAGGTTCCGTGTGGATGTTTGAAGAAACCAGGGGACTGGTGTGAGGGGTAGCTCACACTTGTGTGAATTTTGACTTTAAGATCTCTGTAGTGAGGATGAAAAAGAAACCCAACTGGATCCTCTGGCAAGCAAACTGGGATACATTTATTTTCAAATTCACAGAGAACATTATGTTCTTATCAAGGTCTGCTCTCAAAAGAAGCGACATCGCTCAGCCTAATTGGCCAGAGTTTTTACAAGAACCCAGTGGTCCTGAAAGATGGGAATGCCCAGCCTTCATCCTCCTGTAGCCTTCCTGTTTGTCCTATCTGGAGAAATGAAGGATTTGTAAAGACCAAAAAGCACTGGCTCACTGAAGATCAGCACCCAATCATAGGACTATAGAATGCTTCCATGCTCGCACAGGCTCTTGTGTAACCACAGGCTTAGACCTGAAAGAACTGCTTGACGCAGGCTCTCTATTTCCAAAGAGAAATAGAAACAAGGACACTAGAGAAAACTGAAGCCCCTGCTCTGTACTGTTACAGCAAGCAGTAAACAGTCAGCCAATCCTTCCCCCACATCACCCACCACCACCAAGGAAACTAGACACTTAAATTCTTGTTTTATCTTTTGTATTAGCTGGTATACCATGTCTGACTTTCAACCGTGTGTTACTAGGCAGACTAAAAGTGAAGAACACAGTTTTAAGAGAAAGAATAAGCAACAGAAGCAGGTTCAGCTACAGCAGACATGCTGGAATTATACTGGGAATTTAAGATAATAATAATTAATGTTCTAAGGAAAAACTGTAATGGAAAAAATAGACAGCATGAAAGAATATATGGGTAGGTAAGTAAAGATTGGAACTAAGAGAGATTTATAAGAAAATTGAGAAACTGAAAAATAAATAAAAGAAGCAAACCCTGCACATAACCGAAGAGAAAGTTAGTGACTTAGAAGCCCCCAAACTGGAGTGCAAAGAGAAAGAAAAGCACTGGAGAGAGAGAGGGCAGCAAGGATTAGGGGCTGAGGTTAGCAAGTGCGTGCTCTGCTCATGCCGGGTGCAACAACAGCATTTGACGCTTTTGTAGTATTACAGACTACAAGTTCATGATCAAGGCCTGTGGGGTTGGCTTCTGGTGAGCTCTCTTCCTGCCTTGTACACAGGCACCTTCTCACAGCCTTCCCCCGTATGCTCCTCGACTGAGATCTCTGCTGTCTCTCCCTCTTTAGACACCAGTCCTACCAAATTAGGGCTCCTAATATACAGTATCATTGAACCTGAATGAGTCCTACAGGCTCTGTCTCCAAACACAGTCGCCAGGGGATGAGAGCTTTCATGAATAGGTTGAGAGAGAGGCAAGCATTCATTCAGTCCTTAACACCCAGAAGCTGGCAAACCACACTATCCTACCCCAGCCCATGGAGGCTTCTCCCACATTCAGAGCAGACCTTTGCCTCAGCCAGTCCTCAGGAATCCTTCGGAAACTCTCTCATGGAAGCACCCAGAAGTGTGTCTCCTGGGTGATTTCAACCCCAGCCAAGCTGACAATGGAGATCAAGCAGGACCCATGCAGCCAATCCGCAGGTCTGACCACACCCACCAGGAGGCAGGGAATACCAGCGCATCATTTCCAGCACGCCCATCCCTATTGGCCAGGAGATCTTGGGGAGACCTTCTCCTCCCTCTCCACTCCCCCACCTGACCACTGCCCTACACCTAGTAGGCAGTAGCCCTCCGTACCCCTTACCAGGAGTCTCGCTAAGACGCTGGCCATGCCTAGGACTGCTCCGCCATTGCACGTGCTCTCAGTTCACTCCTTCTGGGATAGTAGCAGCTCCTTCCCTGCTTTCTCCTGACTCTACTTTCCCAGACTTTTGGGCACCTATTTTTTTCTCTTGTGCCCGACCCAACTCACCTCCTGGCATTTCCCAGAGCACTGTGCACCTGATCCTCATTCTAGACACATTTACTATTGACTTTTCCTGCCTAGCCTCAACACATGACCTTGTCCCAACTCCAAATCCCCACCTGATCCTTCTTACTCTCTAGCTACCCACCACTGTGTCGGTACAAGCCAGCAGATAACCCACTGCAGTACGCTGTAGCCAGTAGGAGGAATGAGACACCAAGGCCATGGCCCCCTGCACTTTTAGAACCTATATGAGCCAGATATTATTCTAGCTATGTGTATTAGTTGGACTTTCTAATGATAAAACAACACACTGTGACCAAAAGCAACCTAGAGAGAAACGGTTTCTTATAGCTTTTACTTCTGCACCATAGTTCATCGTTGAAGGAGGTCAGGGAGCAAGGCGAGGCAGGAACTCAAGCAGAAGCCGTGGAAGAGTGCTGCTTGACATGGCTAGCTTTCAGGGCCACCTGCCCAGATGCTGCTGCCGCCTCCAGGCTGCTACCTCTTCGGCCGCCGCCACCACCACCTGGCTCCCCAACACACTCCTGTGGGCTGAGCCTGGTCACATCAGTCATTAACTAAGAAAATGTCCTACAGACAATCTGGATGGAGGCATTTTTCTTAATTGAGATTCCTCTTCTGGGACAACCCTAGCTTGTGTCAAGTTGACAAGAAACCAAAACATAAAACAAAAACAAAAAAAACCCCACCCTAATATCTGGACAGCATGCTATATTGATAACCTGTTTGCTCTCCTAGGAATTCAGTTTTGTCTCCTTCCTACAGATTACGCTGCTGAGGCATGAAGATGTCAAGTAATTTGCCAAAGATCAGCCAACCAGAGTTCTGAATGCAAACCCCATAGTCCTGGATATCTGCTGTTTTTAACCCATTAAAGTTAATTTAATTTAAAAAACAAAGATAAGCTGGGCAGTGGTGGCGCACGCCTTTAATCCCAGCACTTGGGAGGCAGAGGCAGGTGGATTTCTGAGTTCGAGGCCAGCCTGGTCTACAGAGTGAGTTCCAGGACAGCCAGGGCTACACAGAGAAACCCTGTCTCAAAAAACCAAAAAAAAAAAAAAAAAAAAAAAAAAAGAAAAAAAAGATAAACAAACAATTTAGACAGATAATCATAATTTTCTTTCAAAATGTTATTTTCCCCTGTGAAACAAACTAATATTATTCCACAAGTGAAGTGGAAACTCAAGGGTTCTTTGGAAAGTCAGTTGTGTCGGATGGTGTTTTGCTGGAGCAAACACCTGAAGGAGTGTTTTCCTGAAGTGGACACAAAAAAAGAGAAAGGGCATTTTGCTAAAGCAGACATGTGAAGGAACGTTTCACTGAAGCAGACACAGCTGAAAGGACGTTCTGCTAAAGCAAGCCTTTAAAGGGATTCTTTGATAACGACACACATGTCTGCCTTAAATGGCATAGTTGAGCTTTATTGGGACTCCATAGAAAGAAAGGCAACAAAAAAGTCTGGTGGTGTGCTGTGGCTTCTTGAAGCTTCCACGGACTCAGGCTGACTGGCAGAGTAATGTCAGCTGACCCAGACTCGTGTGCTGAGGCAAGACCCATGGAGGACACTGATGTTTGCAGGGTATAAATAGGACTCAATGGCCTGTGAGAGGAGCTTGGCTTGCTTGCACAGCTAAACGCTTCTTGGTCTCGAGTCTTCCCTGATCTTTGCCAAGAACTGTTCCGGGAGTACCTGCTGGTCCCTGTCCCTCCTGCTGACTCATGCCTCTTCCGCTGAGGCCTGGCTTTCCTGCTATGTCATGCCACCGCTGCTGCTATCTCAGCATTGCCAAACTGGACTGCTGGTATACCGTGAAGTGTTTGCGAGTGGGCCAGATGTTTACATTACGACTCATAGCAATAGCAAAATTACAGTTTTGAAGTAAGCAGATAGATAATTTTATGGGGTTGGGGATCATCACAACCTGAGGACTGCAGCATTAGGAAAGCTGAGGGCCACTGCTCTAGAGGCATCGAAGATTAACACACAGGTGAACAAGGCCCTGAGGTGATCACTGCGTCTCCGCTGTCCCCACGCTTTGCAGTGTTGGCTCCATAACTTAATTTTCTTCCCAACTAAACTGTGAACTTCCCAAGGGTAGGACAGCTGCTTGAGTGACACACATCTCCAGCAGTCAGGTGGGGAGTTAGGACCAATCAGCTCTTTCAGGCCTGGTCTGTGAGTGGTGACTGTGACAAACAAGACACTCTCATGCCAGCCATACCTTACAAATGTCACTGCGGTGGGTGCTGTGTCCCCTTCCTCCTGCTGGATCCCTCCAACATGGCCTTCCTTCTCTCAGGGCCTTGGTGGCAGTCATAAAGATGCCCCTCCCACCCCATCCCTGTGAGCAGCTCATAGCTTTCTCTCCTTCCTCCCTGGTCACATCCCTGGGAAGGCTGAGGGAGTCTCTGAATAAGTCCCTTCTTGTCACACAGTTCTTGCAGCCTGATTGCAAGTCCATTAGCATAGAGTTGCCCTTACTATACTCTGTAATTTCTTGTTCCTGCCTACGAGGGAATATGTGGAAGGACTCCAGAGGGCGGTGGTCACCTCTGGAGGGAGGAGATGGGCAGGTATTGACTGCAGAGGAACCCAAGGGCACTTCCCAGGGACTGCTAACATTCTGGGTCTTGGGTGTGGTTTGCACAGGTGGCTCTGTGGAAACTCAGCAAACTGCATACAAGCAAGTGTTTCTTACATGTGACACATGTGTCACTTATATGGCACATGTGTCAACTTATATGACACATGCATTATGACTAGTAGGCTATGGGTTCGTTGTTTTGTTGCTTTCAGTTTTGTTTTGTTTTGTTGTTTTGGTTTTGTTGTTTTGTTTTTTAAGCAAAGGGAATATCTACATTAGCATTTGCTTTTCTGAGCAAAGAGAGCACAGAAAGATGTTTCTCTCTCGTCCACTTTGCTGTCTTCCTGAGACTCTTTCTTACACTATGGCCTGGTGGGCTCCCTGGCAGCTGTGGATGCCCAGTGTCTTCATAACTGTCCTGCCTCTCTTCCCCCACCCCTTAGGAACCTGGCTCTGTGTGCTGCCAATGTACTGCTCTGGAATTTCCGTCTCGATGGTTTTGTGGGGTGGTTGCTGGGGGCCCTGGGGCTGTTGGGCACACAATAATGCGTATGTGTGTCCCCAGCTTTGCAAAATTTATATGGAGGGAATTAAAACCAAACTAACTGCCGAGATGAACGCCCTTACCCTTGGCTTCTACAGAGCCTTTGGGTAGAACCCTAGCCTGGGTACGTGCCAAGAAGGATAAACTTAATATTAATGATAATAATACTTTGCACTTGGTCTAGTAAAAATATTTTGAATGCAGCAGAGGCTGGGATGCAAATGTTTGCTTGGCGCGGTGGGTCAGGAAGTGTCTCTGCTTGTTTATTATGGTAGGGCTTTGTGTACAGAAACTATTTTTCTCCTTTCTCACCACCCGGGGCCATATTTCTTGTTGCTTGCTACATCCAAAGTTTTACAGGAAGCCGCCACTCATATTTAAACGACATGTTTTTAAAACATAGCTGTAAATAGCTGAAGACAGATCGGTTGTAGGTGTGGAGATGTCTCATATCCTCCCTGTCGGAATTTTGTTTTTCACTTGAAATCACATCTCCATCCCTGTGAGATGGGAACTTTAAACTCAGCACAGCCAGGAGCTTATGAGACCCACGCTGTGAATTGGTGGCAGCTGGGAGATTCCCAGAGGAACAGGGGTTCTCTTTCAAGGGGAGGTTGAAGCAATAGCCAAAGATGTAATACAAATGCAGAAAAAGTAACCCGGGGTCTGTTTTCTACTAGCTGACAGGGGGAGAAACACAGTGTTCTGCAGGCAAAATAGTAGCTGCCTTCCTTTCAATTATAATTACAGAGCTTTCCTCACTTCTCCAGAGCCCATCTCCCTGAAGTGTGAAGCATTACCTGAGCACTTCTATGGCAACAACAAAACAGCCTTGCTGGGATGGAGGGTGAGCTGCACACCTCCATCTCCAAGCAGCAGGCCTCTTGGATATGTGCTTTGCAGTCTGTCTCCAGCCCTGACAGTGGGATGATGTATTATTCAGGCCCGAATCACCCAAGGGGCATCCTCTCCAGAGCTAACTCACTCTAATTCTGGGAAGGAGCTCCACCTTGGGCCCCTGCTGCCATATTGGTAATCATTTGAAGTCACAGATCTTGCTCCAGCAAATTTGGCTAAGAGTCATCCAAGGTGACTGACATATTACACCTGTAAACTAGAGGACTTCAAGTCTGTGCGTCCAGGAACATGGCAGTGAACCTGCTTAGATGGTCTCTAGGAGAAAAACTAGTTATGTGTATATTCTACAGAAGCTTAAAAGTAGGGAAGTACTGACCTCGGGTTTAAGATGGTGTGTCTCTCACACCTCTCCTGTAGCTTAGATCTGGAATGCCCCTTGGGGGGCCTATGTATAATGTCTTGGGCTCCATATTGGTGTTATCAGAAGGTAGTGGGAGCTTTAGGAAGTGAGGCCTGCTCAGTTTATATAATGTTACCTTCATGTATGTTTTCAGTGCTGACCATTTGGTATTAGATAACCAATAGGTGTGCTCTTCTCTGGAGAAAACTATTTTTCTCACTCCTAACATTCCTTCATTGTCTATAGGTTATAATATATATAATATATTACAATATATCGCAATATATTATTATATTACATGTTATATACTCATGTATTATATATGTATGTTATTATGTTACATATAATAATTAATATTATATTAATCTCATATATTATATATGTATAAACAATCAACAAAAAGGCAGATATATGGGAGGACTTGGAAGAAAGGGAGGGGGAAAATAATATAATAATATCATCTTAGAAAATAAAAAATAATAATTTTTAAACTATAAAAGTAAGAGGAGTGATGCCTAATGTGGAGTCTTTGGCCACTGGGCATTGTCTTTGATCTGCCTGTGAGGCCTCAGCCTCCTTCCTTCTTTGTTCCGTCACTCGAGCACATCAGATGTGCCACCACAAGCCCAGGGCCGCAATGCCAACTGGTCATGGACCAAGATCTCCAACACTGTGAGCCAACATGCACTTTTCCTCTTTGCAAACTGGCTTTGTAAAGTGACGGGAAACTGATGGATACTTTCTAAGTCTCAATAAAAATGAAGAAAATGGTGAGCAGGGCCAAGCACTTGGCTAGCATGCATGAGGTTCCAAGTTCAGGCCCACACACTGCAAGAAAATCGAAGCCCAGTCTCTAATCTGCCTTGAGGCAATGAGACCCTCATTTCAAGGCCTTGCCTTGCAGTTTTGAGCACTGAAGATCCGCCCTGGCTGTCTATCAGCACAGACTTTGCTCGATCACATTTTCACAGTTGTTCATGGTTGCATCATACCCATGTAATGAGATCTCCACAAAATCCACGTGAGGCAGTGTCTGGAGACCTTCTGGGGGTTCCTGATGGGCTACTCAAAGAGGGCATGAGAGCTCAACGACCCTTCCCCCAGACCTTAATCTCTTCATCTGTACCCTTTAAAATAAGAGTTGTATTTCTTAGTTGTGCGGGTCATTTCAGCAAACTGATTGAACCTAAAAGGGCCAGAGCAATGGAAATCAGTTATTTGCAAACGTTTGAGCTTTCCTATGCCAGCCCTGTAAGACTCTATTGAGCTTTAACTTACCGCAGACCCCCCGAGTGAACACATGGAGTCAGGGATTGATACAAAATGCAAGAGGAATTTATTAATTCAGCATGCTGAGGTCACTCTACATACCAAGATGGGAGAGCGACCACACGGCGCCCATTCAGGGTCCTTATATACAGATTTTAGAGCAGCAGCCATTAGGCACAATGTGATTGGCAGAACAGTGTGACTTTTAAACTGATTGGTCCTTAGGGAATGAGGTAGCAGGGGCTTAATCAGCCCCTCCCTTCCAGTTTATGTGCTCTCTAACCAAACTGTTTCTTCCAGGAGGGGAGGGGTGCCCATGTGCTCGGAGGGGGGAGGGGACCCTGGTGGAATATCTCAAAGTTCCCGAGCTGACTTCTCAGCCCTTGCTTTGAATAATGGCATGGAGACCTTTATACTTATTAATAAATTTCAGGCACAAAGATGGGCAAATTCTGAGCTTTTCTAACCCGACTATGCTGGTCTGGCCAGCTTCCCAACCACGTGGCCCTTCACCTGCCATCTTAGTCTCTCTCTGGCGCCTTCTCCTTCATTTGTGTCCTGATGGAGATATTGACTCCCCAGGTCCCACCTGAGACCCTCTCTCCTAATCGAGGCATAGATGTCCTGCCTTATCCCCTCCTGGGCAACTATAGGCTATTCAGCTCTTTATTTAACCAATAAGAAGGTGATGGGGAACAATGCTTTACAAAATACTGAATCATACCAAGCTCTAGACTGCAACCAGGTCTCTGGGGACAGAAATCAGCATATGAACACACAGTACACAAAAATATCCCCCAACAGTTATTTGGTTACTTTTGTTTGACAACAAGGCAGTCTCACTGTGTAGTCATGAGTGCCCTAGAACTTGCTGTGTTGAACAGGCTGGTCTCGAACTCACAGAGATCCACCTATCTCTGCCTCCCAGGAGCTGTGGCTAAAAAGACAAGTGCTACCATGTCCAGATTTTTCTTTCTCTTGTTGCTGTAACCAAATACCCTACAGGAAGTACTCATAGGAAGAGGGACACATTTTAGCTAATATTGTAGTTTCATGATAGGGGAACATGGCCACTAGGAATCTGACTGGTGAGATCACAGCAGAAATTGGGAAGGAGAGAGAAGAAAGCAGCAGGAAAGACCACCAGAACCTGGGCCCCGTTTCAACTCAATACATTCACCCTTAGTGATTGGTTCACTATCTAGGCACTAAGTGTTGAAACACAAGAGCCAATAGGAACACCTCATACCCAACCACACAAGCATTTCCTTTCTAGCTGGCCAGTCAGAAGCACAGGAAAAGCAGCCAGTGGCTTGGGGCTGGAACCTAAAGTTGAAAGGCACTTTTGTAGACTGAGCCTTTGCTAGTGGGGTCCAAGCTCTCTCCCCGTCTTAGTCAGGGCTTCTATCACTGTAACAAAACACCATGACCAAAAGTCAAGTTGGGGAGGAAAGGGTTTATTTAGTTTACACTTTCATTGCACCACTATTCATGATCAAAGGAAGTCTAGACAGGAACTCAAACAGGGCAGGAACCTGGAGGCAGTAGCAGATGCAGAGGCCAACAGGGGTGCTGCTTTTTGGCCTACTCACATGGCTGCTTGGTCTGCTTTCTTATAGCACACAGGACCACTAGTCCAGGAATGGCACCACCCACAATATATTAAGCCCTTCCTCATCAATCACTAATTAAGAACATGCTCCACAGGCTTGCCAACATCCGATCTTTTAAAGGTATTTTCTCAATTGAGGCTCCCTCCTCTCTGTTTCAAGTTAACTAATTAGGACTCTCCAAGAGAGTCTGATAACATCTCCTAATCCCCACTGGATTAGGGGATGTTACCGGTGTCCTAGGCTGCAGAATCACCTGCTGGCTGGTGGGGTCAGAGGTGTGTTGTGAGTATAAAGTAGGAGAAACTGAGTCTGACTTGGAGTTGGCTTTCCCATCTATATCCACAGCTCTTCATTTTCAAGTATGAAGTCACTAGACGCCTGGGGAAAAGATGCTACCTGAAAGGAAAGTTAAGCTGTTGAACAGAGCCGCCGAACTGTTAGAGAGAAAGCGAAGAGAGGTAACCCAAGGGACTGAGAGAATCTAATTCCTCTCAGAGAGCTCTGGGGAGACCCTGAGCTCACAGAATCAGATGTGAGGGTTAGGAGTGTATACTAAGAGTCTCTGGAAGCTGAAACCCCAGAGAGGCAGGCTGAGAGCGATGGTGTGAGACAGAGAGATTGCAGAGGGAACAAACACAGCAGCACCAAAGACCATTCCCACAGGCGCAACCCCCAACAACGCCAGAGACAGCACAAGAGCTGGAAGATGGCTCAGTCAGTACAGTGTTTACTGCAAAGCCTTGAGGACCTAAGTTCAGTCTCCAGAACTCACAGAAACCCTGGGTACCATGGTATGAGCTTGTAAATCTCATCACTAGGGAGGCAGAGACAGGCAGACACCTGGGGCTTACTGGTCAGACAGTCTAGACTACTTGGTGAGCATGTCTGGTGAGAGATTCTTTTTCAAAAAACACAGTGACTGCATCTGGAAATTAACACCCAAGGTTGCCTTCTGCTCTTCATATGCATGCGTGTACACACATGCCCATATGCATGCATGGAGAGAGAGAGAGAGAGAGAGAGAGAGAGAGAGAGAGAGAGAGAGAGGAGAGCGAAGGGAGTTATCAGAAGGAAAGCTGGTAGTTTAGAAGGAGATCTATCTCCAGGCAGGATGAAAGATGCCTGAATTCACGGCTGTCTATTCATTGCTTGGCAGCAATGGCAGTGAAGGGCTACCTGCATGGAGGAGGCAGTGAATATATTTCTGGCATTCCTTGATCTGTCTATATTCAAGCCAATGGCAGGAGAATTGAAGCAATCCATTCAGAAGCTGGGAAACAGGTAGTAGCATGCTAACTATCAACTGGTCCCATAAAACCAAAGCCTCAACTGGAAGAAATCCAGAAAGCAGAAGACCAAGTTGGAAGCATCCTGTAACTGTATGCAGAGATTGAAGGTTCTCAAAGGAAGATGCTTGGAATCAGGTAGTGAAAGACCCGAGCCCATTATAGGGAAGTTAGACCCCCCTTAGCAAATTAAAGCCAGAGATAACATAGCCATATTCCACCGCCTAATGGCTAACATACATCCTTTTGTCCCGGGAAAATAGTTAACAGCAGGGTTGATATCGCAACAACCCATATCTTTGTCCCAGGAAATAGCTAATCCACACCTTTTGCCTCAGGGAATAGCTGACTGCAGAAACGAATGGCTAATCTACACCTTTTGTCTCAGGAAACAGCTAGCCGCGGGAGTGATGAACTTAGGACATTCTATACCTTCCCATGACACATAGAATTTCCTTGCTTCATGGCTTTTTCTTTAAATACCCCTGACTTCAGCTGCTCAGGGCTGAACTCCTCTGCCTCTGTGTAGGCCACGAGCTCGGCCCCAGTACACTGGTCGTTCCCCCCAATAAACCTCGTGTGATTGCAGCAAGGACGGTCTTTCGTGAGTTCTTGGGGGGTCGCGCCGTCCCAAGACTTGAGTGAGGGTCTCCCCAGCTTGGAGGTCTTTCATTTGGGGGCTCGTCCGGGATTTGCGACCACCCTCGTCTCTGAAAACCTACTTGGAGGTGAGATTCTGTTTGTGTTCTTGTTCGTCTGTGCCAGCTGAAGTATGAATCTGTATTTTCGATATGCGTGTGCAGTCTGGTATACAGTCGCTCGCAGCCCCGTAAGGGGCCGATGATCTCCCAGTCTCGGGTAGAGGCTGGGGGCGTGATCAGCCGACGGGCTAGGAGGATCACCGACTGTTGCCCTGGGAGACGTCCCAGGAGGTCTGGAGGGACCCCAGGGATGCCTGGGAGATTCCCATCGGGGTGCCGGAGAGGACGCGGTCCTCCCAGCCGTCTGGGTGCCGGAGAGGAAGTGGTCCTCCCGGTCGTCTGGTTTTCTGTATTGGTTTTGTTTGTCTCAGTGGAAACAGGCCCTTGTCAGTCTTTGTCTGTGTCCCTTTTTGTCTGTTTTCTGTCCTCCTCTTTTGTGGTGCCTACTTACGGTTTTGCTTGCAAGCCTCTGGGCACTTCGGTGCCACCTGTAGGCCTCTGGGCCACCTGTCTGGGCACTTCAGTGCCATCTGCCTGGGCACTTTTTGTGCCGCCTATCTAGTGGTGTTCAGGGCGGGTAGACATACCTGAATGCTGTGGCCACGGAGGGACCGAGGGACACCTTGGACCCTCAGTTTGCCTGAGTATCTGGCTTCTGCCGATGCGGCAGGGCCACCTGGTTTCTGAGTCTG
This sequence comes from Uromys caudimaculatus, assembly GCA_028551405.1. Taxonomy (NCBI): domain Eukaryota; kingdom Metazoa; phylum Chordata; class Mammalia; order Rodentia; family Muridae; genus Uromys; species Uromys caudimaculatus. The sequence continues at coordinate 124,240,359 of CM052703.1, read as the reverse complement.
TGGAAGGGACAAACTCTTTGGTTACCCCCACCACCTGTGGCAGGATCTGAGTTGTCTGTGGCCCAGCGCAGCTGCGGCTGGCCGGGGAGGTGTTCTACATCCATGGAGGGGACGGATCTGTTCTGCGTCCGTGGCAGGGACGAGCTGTGTATTGGTTGTTGGTTGTATGTGCTGGCCGCCTGTGGCAGGGGCGAGCTGGGACGAACTGTTGTCTTCTGTTCTGTTTTGTGTTCTGTGCTCTTAAGACTGAAACTGACTGACGATGGGTTTTTTTTTGTTTATTTGTTTGTTTGTCTTGGACATCAAACAGATTCATCCAGTTAAACATGGAAAAAGTTTTTTTTTAAAAAAAAAGGTGGGGACCGGTTGTTGCTCAGCGGGAGGAGGAGTCATGGGGGCTCGAGCAAGACTCTGTGGTTCCCTGCTGTGAACAAAAACAAGATGATTGCCCAGAGGAGAGGTGCCAGACAATGGAAGCTGCCTGCTTCCTACAGGCTGGTAATCATAGGACAGAATTTTAGGGATTGGCATGATAAAGTCCTGCAATATATCTCATATGATTTGAACATGGGCTCCATGGGAATTTTGGGTTAATATGCTGGCATGACAAATTAGAAAATGCCTAGAAATAGGTCCATACAGTATATGTGTAGTTTACTTCATTTATTTTAAATTGTTTTAATTATCAAAATGGGTACAATTTTAAGTTTTATGATTGTTTTATTATTCTTCTGGGAGAGAGATCAAGCTAAAAGTTTTCCTAGATACTGGCTAAAGGACATGCTGATTTGAGAGAAAGGCTTTGTCTCTGTGGTTTTAGAAAAGGTGATTAGACGCTACACATCTCCCAGAGTTATATGAATCAGATTTGATAGAGGGAGACCCCCTAAAGAACTAGATTCAAGAGAGAAAAAAATAAATAAATAGTAAACATTCTTTGTGTCACCCTTCACGTGGCACAAATAAAGATTTATTATTGGTTATTACTAAAATTGACTCATAAAAAGAGACTGCCCTTACAAACTGATTTTAGATTATTAGGCATACGAGCTAAGGACCAGATAGCAAATTCATAGCTCTGAGTTAATTGTTAGGGTGTTTTCAAGATAATTTAATTAAAAATAGCTGGGAATAGTTAAAAGACAGCAGTGTAGATCGCTGTGCATAAATAGATA
>CM052703.1:124204768-124238684 GCA_028551405.1 Uromys caudimaculatus | reverse complement strand
CCCCCATAGATAAAGGCCTTTCTTCCCCCAAGACCTGTCTCACAGGTGCTGGCCATTAAAAAAAAAAAAAAAAAAAAAAAAAAAAAGAAGCCTGGGAGGAGAGATCCAGACCTGAGAAGAAATCGATCCCCCAAGGACCTTCAACAGTGGATCTGTTACTCCGAGACTCTCCTCCTCTATAACCCCTTCCCCTGGTCCCTATGGCCCTACCCCTCTTTACTGGAGGGAAGATCAGGAGGTTCTAGGGGGCAAATTAATCTCTCTAAGGAATGCCCCCTCAGACATCATCGATTGACCAGGCTGTCATCTACATCTGGTTTTTCCTGACTGTGGCAGAAGGTATGGGGCATCTAACCTGAAGGTCCATCACCAGACTCCATTGGCAGGTCTCAGGGAAATAGCTTAAGTTAACAGAAAAGCTTCAGAGACTAGAAAGACAGAGTGGGCTGTCAAGAGAGTTAGTGCAAGTTGCTGAGAAGGTCTGCAATAGCAGGGAGACAGGAGAAGAGAAGGAACAGAGAAAGGAAAAAGAGGAAGAGGCTAGAACAGGGAAAGAAGTAGGCTTCAGGTGAGAACCTGATTTTGGGCTTGGACAAGAAAGTAGGCACAGGTACTTCAGTCATCCTGACGCGCTCTCAGAAACAGCGATCACCGATCACCGGAATGATCACGGACTTTTGCTTATTGCCTTGCTCATTCCTGGACTATTTGCATTTATTGTATTGCAACCTAGAACTGACCTTATTGCTTGCATGTAACTTAAATGGTATCCTGCCTTCAGTCTCAGAACTGACTGAGGCCATTGGGCCTAAGAGTGTCCTAACAGAAGTCAGGAGCAAGAAATCCCAGGCCTTGAGAAAAGCGCCCCAAGCAGCAAAAGGTGTTAGCCCTGAATGAAGACAGTGATTAGGGGAGACCCTCTCCCGGAACCCAGGGTAACTCTGAGAGTGGAGGAGAAACCCACTCAATTCTTGGTGGACACAGGGGCTCAACACTCATCCTCCAAACTGATGGCCCCATTTCAAGAAAAGATCTTTGGTCCAAGAAGCCGTTGGCACCAAAATATATTCATGGACTACTGGAAGAACAATGGACCTAGGGATGGGCTGGGTATTCCATTCATTTAAGGTTACCCCAGACTGTCCCTACCCTCTGTTGGGGTGAGACATACTCTCCAAAATAGGGGCCCAGATACATTTCCTACCCAACGGGCCACAATAAGCTGGCCCAAAAAGGAGAGACCTCTCTGAATGACCCCGACCAAAAGCCGAGGCTACCTGGTTTACAGACGGGAGCAGTTTTCTCCAAGACAGCACAATCGTCATGTGGGCGGAACCTCTACCCCTGACACGTCAACACAGGAAATGGAGCTAACTGCCCCCACCAAGGACTTAGAACTTGGAGCCTGCAAGAAAATCAACATCTATACGGATAACAGTGCTCCAGGGGTGCCAGAGACTCCTCACCACTTCCAGACTGGTGACAGGATCTATGTAAAGAGACATCGGACACAGTCGCTGGAACCCAGATAAAGGAGACCCTTCCTGGCACCGCTGGTTACTCCCACAGCCCTCAAGGTAGACGGTATTGAAACCTGGGTATATGTCAACCTCCTGTGAAATCTGCAGATGCCCTGCTCCCCAGAGACCCCCGCTAGACGGTACAGAAGATGGACAATCGACGCATGCTCAGGATCCCTTGACCTTTATCATGACTGTTTGTATGTTGACTTTTGGCCCCTATATTTTGAACCGCTTGCCAGGATATAACAAATGGTGGAACCTTTGTCAGGGAACGAATAAGCGCTGTCCAGGTTCTTATGTTAAGACAACAGTACCAAGCGCTGGGGGACAAAGTCTATGATGACACAGAAATATAGTTCTAAGATTAGAACTAACCACTAGAAGAAGTGGGGAATGAAAGACCCGAGCCCATTATAGGGAAGTTAGACCCCCCTTAGCAAATTAAAGCCAGAGATAACATAGCCATATTCCACTGCCTAATGGCTAACATACATCCTTTTGTCCCGGGAAAATAGTTAACAGCAGGGTTGATATCGCAACAACCCATATCTTTGTCCCAGGAAATAGCTAATCCACACCTTTTGTCTCAGGGAATAGCTGACTGCAGAAACGAATGGCTAATCTACACCTTTTGTCTCAGGAAACAGCTAGCCGCGGGAGTGATGAACTTAGGACATTCTATACCTTCCCATGACACATAGAATTTCCTTGCTTCATGGCCTTTTCTTTAAATACCCCTGACTTCAGCTGCTCAGGGCTGAACTCCTCTGCCTCTGTGTAGGCCACGAGCTCGGCCCCAGTGCACTGGTCGTTCCCCCCAATAAACCTCGTGTGATTGCAGCAAGGATGGTCTTTCGTGAGTTCTTGGGGGGTCGCGCCATCCCGAGACTTGAGTGAGGGTCTCCCCAGCTCGGAGGTCTTTCAGTAGAAATGCAGCGGCCACCCATGCTCCCAATATGCACTCCTGCAGGAAACACTCGCATCCTAAGTCAATGAGAGCAGCGCGATTTTAAAACTGAACAATATAGAGACTGCAAAGTTAGCAAGTGAGGTTTAATGCTCCTATGTACATTGGGCTTAATATCCAAAAATCAATGTATTTCATCATACTAACACACTAAAAACAAATTGTGAGAATGTCTCAATATTCACAGGGTAAGTATTTAACAAAGTCCAATGTGCATTTCTGATAAAAAATGAAATAGGTCGCGCTAGATGGTGTTACATCAACTTAACTCAAGTTAGAGTTATCTGAAAGTAGGAAACCTCAATTGAGAAAATGCCTCCATAAGATCTGGCTGTAGGTCATTTTCTTACTTAATGATTGATGGAGGTGGACCCAGCTCATTGTGAGTGGGGCTATACCTGGGCTAGTGGTCCTGGGCTCTATAAAAAATGAGGCTGAGCAAGCAAGGATGAGCAAAACAGTAAGCAGCACCCCTCTATGGCCTCTGTGTCAGCTCCTGCCTCCAGGTTCCAGCCCTGCTTGAGTTCCTGTCCTGACTTCCCTTGATCATGATATGGAACTGTAAGCCAAACAAACCCTTTCCTTCTCCAGGTTGCTTTTGGTCATGGTGTCTCATCACAGCCATACTAACCCCAAGACAGAAGGAAACACAGTAGAAAACCTCATTGGCTTGACAAAATACAGGGGCAAGACATCACACACGGCTGATATTCACCCTGAAAAGCAGAACACTTAAGTCAAGGACACAGAGCACTATGTATGGATCTATTATAACTACTAAATCCAAATCACTGACAACTTCCAAAGCTCGTGAGGACACAGAGCATCTGTAGAGTGGTCCAGCCTCTCTGGAAACCTGCCTGACAGTTTCTGACAAGCAGCCCAGTCTTCCACATCATGCAGCAGTTGGTTTTTTTTTTTTTTTTTTTTTTTTTGTATATATTTACATGATCTCTGGAAAGTGCACATAAAGACTTGCACACACATTCATGGCAGTTTTACTAAAGTAACCGAACTTTGGTAGCAGCCAAGATGTCCCCCAGCGGGTCAAAAGGTGAAGAAACTCTACTGTATCCTTAAAGTGAAAAACTATTTAGAATATTAAAAATGCTGTCATGAAAACCACACAGAGAGGCTTTGAACACTTATCACCAAGCAGAAGCAGTCAGTCTTGAAGAGCTGCAGCCTGTAGGATTCCGGGAAGATGGCCTTGTGTGGAAGGCGGCACTTCGGAGACAGGTCATGTCAGCAGAAGACACTGTGTGATTTATAATGTCAGCTTGTGGCATGACCTATCTTCCAACCCCACAGCCAAATGCTTATCAGCTGCGAGCTAGCACATCTGCTTCAGTTGCTTGTGGCACCTTTTCCTGTAGGTTCCAGTCTGGTCAATGCGCTATATATGTTCAACGTAAAGGAAACATCAATGCAGAATCCGCAGTTCTCGTCTTAAAGAGAATACGCTTTTTTCTGGAGCCATTTGGAGTGACCACAGCCAGATGTAGGTTGCCCCAAATCCCATACTTCAATGTGGAAGCAGTTTCACAAGGTTTTATAGTTTAGCAGAAGAAAGTCAGACATCAAGGCAAGATTAAAATACATTGGTGGATACACTCGAGTTGAGGAGGCAGTTACAGCCAGATGGGGAAGCTTTTCTATAGGCCAAAAATGCTTGATGACATTCTTAGCTTCTTCGTTGGTGGAAGCTGGTGGTCTGGTAAGTTCATGGATTCCACAATGTTTTCTCTACTAGTCATAAGATGTTAGTGCAGACACAGAGGTGGGTCAGGAATGGCTACTGCAGAGAGCTAGAACTAGCCCAAGATAAGGGAATTAGCCTCTGGACCTGCAACATTCCAACCTCTCTGCAATACTACAGTTCTAGGCGGTCAGTCGGTCTCCGCACGCACAGCTTCGTCCCAGGAATCATTGTTCACGGCTCCCCGTGTTGATCAAACACCACAATTTGTGCATTTGGGAAGGTATATTATTTGTTAGATACTATAAGGTCCCGCATGGCTAGGAAGGCTCATTCCTAGGACCTGATACAGGCAAGGCTGAATAGTGGGCAGGATGGTAGTCTTCAGCAGAGAAGAAAAGGCAGTAAAAGCCATTAAGAAAGAAACCCCGCAGGGCAGTGGTGGCACACGCCTTTAATCCCAGCACTCGGGAGGCAGAGGCAGGCGGATTTCTGAGTTCGAGGCCAGCCTGGTCTACAGAGTGAGTTCCAGGACAGCCAGGGCTACACAGAGAAACCCTGTCTCGAAAAACCAAAAAAAAGAAAAAAAAAAGAAAGAAACTCCATTTCATATCAAAACTGTTAGCCGTCATGAATCACAGCTAAACTGTTCTCACACGCTCTGCATATGACCTAACATTTGCATGGGACACAGGCTTACCAATCCTAAAATTAACGGAGTTTGGCCTGATGGAGTGAGAGGAACAAGTTAAACAAACATAAATAACCAAAATTTACACATTTCTAACTAGATTGACTGTGTCCCCCTGACCTTACAGTTATTTGTACTCTATGGTGAACTGCCTTGCTTATGGCCTTTGGATTATCATCTCTCTTTTTTTATTGGTAAAATACAAATATCGTTTAATTGATTCTTTATTCCTGGCTACATTTTAGATATTAATTAAATCAAGAAGTATCAGTATTTAATATATAAAACATCATGCACGATGTTATTAGAGATGAATGTCATTGGAATAATTTGGATAAGAGGTGTTAACCCAAAGTTTTAGGTATTTCTATCTAGAATAAATGGAGTTAAAGTTTAATTTAAAAACTAGATTTTTTTAAATCCAACCATACTGAATAATGAGAACACACACACGCACACACATTCTCACTGACATATTTACAAAGACAAATGAAAATCTTGAAACATATCTTTTTTCAAGACAGAATTTCTCCATGTAGCCCTGGTTGTCCTGGAACTCTCTCTGTAGACCAGGCTGGCCTCGAACTTACAGAGATCTGCCTGCCTCTGCCTCTTGAGTGCAGCACCATTGCTTGGCATTTTTGTTGTTGTTCATTTATTTTTGAAAAATTTGAAACTTTTAGGCATTAGTTTTGAGTAGTGTAAGGGTTTATGATAAATAAGTAGTCAAAACAAACGAAAAGGAACAATCAGACGAAAGGTCATGAAATATCCTCATTTGACTCTGACTACAACCAAGGTTAGTATTATGAGTTAAGATCATGTCAAGTAGGATACTAAATATTATTTTTAAAAAAATTTTTTTCTTTTCTTCTTCTTTTTTTTTTTTTTTTTTGGTTTTTCAAGACAGGGTTTCTCTGTGTAGCCCTGGCTGTCCTGGAACTCACTCTGTAGACCAGGCTGGCCTCGAACTCAGAAATCCGCCTGCCTCTGCCTCCCAAGTGCTGGGATTAAAGGCGTGCGCCACCACTGCCCGGCCTTACTAAAAGTTTTTAATTTAATTTAAAAAGCATTTAAGAAACACAGTTACTATGTGAACTCAATTGCCAGTGGCATCGAAGATGAGGACCATTCAGCATTTTCAAAGTCTCCAGGAATTCGCTCTCAGATGATGTAAGAAAGCCTCTGCCTCCTCACAGTGAGCTGCAAACACCTGGCTACGGTACAGTCTTTAAATCAGAATGGAGTCTTTGATGTGCGGTCTGTTTTTCCCTTTAGGTGGATGAAATCAGCTGTCTTTTTGTTTTTGTTTTTGTTTTTAATTATCTGAGGAAGACTCTACCTGATTTAGAATGTCAGTTATCAAAGCTAAAAGTCCTTTACAATACCATGCTTGGTTTGTTTATCTAATAGATCTAATCTTATAAACCAATTTAAATGCGTGTTCGTTAAAACACATTTACAAGTCCTATGTAACTCAGTAGGAACATTCTAAGTAGGTATCGCTCTTTAAAGAGATTTTTTTGTGATTAGAGCAATGACTGATTATTCAAAAAGCAAAAGCCATGTCCAATGAGAAAACGTTTTTAAAAACTCATATTTAATCATAGATTTTAAATGTCCATTTAGTAAACAAATGCTAAGAACAACTTAATACTTACAGAGATACTGTTACAGAAGATCAACCATTAATTTTATCTCAGGGTATTGATTTTGTTGTTGTTATTGTTGGCTTTTTGTAATACAGTTTCTCTGTGTAGCCCTGGCTGTCCTGGAACTTGCTCTGTAGACCAGGCTGGCCTCAACTTAGAGATCTGCCTGCTTCTGCCTCCTGAATGCTGGGACTAAAGGCGTGTGCCACCATGCCCCACAGGATACTAAATTAACCTTAAAAATACTTTAAACTTAACATTATTATTATTATTACAAAATTTAGAAAACTATTTTAATGAGGTAATTTTAATTAAAAGCTCATGAGGTTGTATCTAAAGAACAGAAAACATGTAGTTATATACCTAGCAGTTAGAGACACAGATAAAGTACATTAATAGTCTTTGTTTACTTAACCAAATTTAAATTAATTCCTTGTTAAATATTTAAGTTATTATAACAGGTACTTGAAATGTTTTTTTTTTTTTTTTTTTTTTTTTTGGTTAGAAAAATCACTTATTTTTTATTAGTGTTTAAAAGGTGTCCAGATCATTTTTTACTAAAAATCAGAGATGAATAACTTTTTAAAATGTATCATCCTGGTATGACACAGTAAGATGCTCTGTAAACTCTAAGATGTCTGTGTAAGCCTCAAAGTAGTTTTTTAAAATGACAATTAAAAAATATTTAGGGTTTAGTCTTAATATAGGCCTGGCTAAATTAAGGATGGGGGGGGGGGGTAGACCTGTCTGTTTATTTGTTCATTTTTAAAGAGGCCACAGCAGTCAAAAATATCCTCAAAAATCCTTAAAAGGTTTGTATTTATACATTCACTCATTTACATACGTGTCTGAAAACAGAGACATGAGTTATCCTCTTAGTGTTTGGAACAGAGTCTAGTATCTCAAGGAAGGACAATTGCCTGGTAGAAAGAACACTTCCCGAAGCAGGAGCATCATGCTCACAGTAACTTACAGAGGACCGTGTTGTGAACCGGACCAGATATGAATGAAGGGGACAACGTCATGGCCAGAATTGCAGGATTATGTAGTCTTGTTCTCGAAAGCAAAATTAAAATTTTAAATTTAAAAACTCACATTAATTTTCCTAAAGAAAGACTCAGGATCTTTAGCCACCTCTGTTTGTTTACCTGTGTGGTCACATTGACTAAATGTACATTTTGTCTTTTATCATTATTTTGTTCCTTAAAATTTTAGTTTTACAGCTGGGTGGTTGTGGAATATGCCTTAATCCCAGCACTTGGGAGACAAAGGCAGGCAAATCTTTATGAGTCTGAGGCCAGCCTGGTCTACAGAGTGAGTTCCAGGACAACCAAAGCTAAAAACAGAAGAAAAAAACTCTCAAAAAACAAACAACAAAAATTTAGTTTTACTATGAACCAAAGCGCAGTTGGGCCAAGTTATCAACCTTAGTTTACATAAGTGTTTACTTCTAAACCAATTTGGTACTAAGCACATTATATAAAAATAAACCATAATCATTCAGCTCATATATAAACATAGTCATACATAAGATATATTTTACATAAAATATCTCTTCTTTATGATATAAGAAAAACTTAGTAACACAAGGGTCAAATGTATTATCTCTCAACAGTTGAGGAGTTTTTAAAAAATTATTATTATTATTATTATTATTATTATTATTATTATTATTTCCCAGAATTCTTTCTAGGAGGTAAGTTGTAGATTACAACTAGCCAGCCATCTTCAGCGAGCCAACTAAAAGAGACCAAGTTAAAGTGGAAAGCAGGAAAGGAGACCTGTTCGGTGTGACCACATTGGGAAGATGGACAGAGAGATGCGGCAAACCCCTCAATCCATCTTTTAGGGTCTTGAAGTGAGATGAAAGTTAAGTACAGGGATGTGTGCACCTAAGCAGTCCTGGTCAACGTAAAGTCATGCTCCCCACGGCTCATCATTATATGAGGGTTTTTTTTGTTTTTTGGTTTCTTTTTTTTTTTTTTTGGTTTTTCAAGACAGGGTTTCTCTGTATAGCTCTGGCTGTCCTGGAGCTCACTCTGTAGACCAGGCTGGCCTCAAACTCAGAAATCCACCTGCCTCTGCCTCCCAAGTGCTAGGATTAAAGGCATGCGCCACCACAGTCCGGCTATTATATGAGTTTTAAAATACGCTGGGGGATACATCAGAGAAGCATGTCCACTAAGATAGGGAAGCTTTTCTATAGGCTGAAGATGCTGTCTGATGACATTCTCAGCTTCTGCGTTGGTGGAAGCTGGTGGTCTGGTAAGTTCATAGATTCCACAATGTTTTTCCTATTAGTCACAAGATGTTAGTGCAGACACAGAGGTGGGTCAGGAATGGCTACTGCAGAGAGCTAGAACTAGCCCAAGATAAGGGAATTAGCCTCTGGACCTGCAACATTCCAACCTCTCTGCAGTACTACAGTTCTAGGCGGTCAGTCGGTCTCCACACGCACAGCTTCGTCCCAGGAATCATTGTTCACGGTGGAAAGGGAGGCTGGGGAAAAAGAGAAAAACTGCTTCCAGGTGGAAAGAGATGGAAATTGTGGACACGATCCACCTACATACAAAGCGTCTGAGAATCCACCACAGCCCTACTTGAACTGAGAAGCAAGCATAGCAGTGTTGTGGGATTTAAGATTCACTTGCCAAGAAAGCCAAATGTATTTCTACACATTGGACACGAATAAACAGAAATCGAACTTGTAGAAATCAATCCACTTATAAAAGCATCTAAAAGATGACACACTGAAGTGTGGAGTGGATAGATTCCTTTCCACAGAGCAGCAGCTTGTCTTTGCACACATTTTTCAGAAGACTGATAATGGCCAATCAGTGTATGAAGCGGTTACACAAAAGGCAAATGAAAACCTCAGAAAAATAGTAATCTTACCCTAGGTGGGATGGACTGCTATCAATAAGACAAAAATGGAAATGATAGCAAGGGTGGGAGGAGGGAACTCATACACTGTCACCGCGGATGGGGTTAATGCAGCCTCTGTGGAAAAACGATGAACGTTCTTCAAGAAATGAGAACCCAGATGAAAGCAGTACATCAAAGACACTATACACTCAAAGGGTCCTGCTATTCACATCAGCTGAGACACAGGGTCAATTAAGGTGTCCGTCGATGAATGGATGGATGAATGAAGAACAGGCGTTGTGTACACACGGTAGAATATTCTTCAGCCAGAAAAGAGTGATATCCAGTTGTCTGCAGCAACACCGAGAGAACTGGGGGTGCTTAGGTAAAATAAGGCAGACCCATACAAACAAGGCCCTGCATTTCCTCTCATATGTGTCTCACAAACGTTGATATCACCGAAGAAACAAGAATAATGTTCCCTACCAACTAGAAAGGAGGCTGGCTCAGAGGTCGAGCATTCGTGTTGGGCAATCATGAGGACCTGAGTTCAGATTGCAACACCCATATAACAATCAGGGCGCAGGCTCACACATGCCTATAATCTGGCATGGTCAGGAGCAGACACAGGAAGCTTGTTGGGGCTTTCTGGTTGTCCTGACTGGAAGATACAAGTGCCAGGTTCAGGGAGAGACCTTGTCTCAGAGGAATAAGATGGAGTGGTAGAGGATCGCTGACACCCTTTTCTGTGCACATAAGAGCATGTGCCCTCACACCGTCACAGACAGAAGGCCTTTGCTGATGTAATAAAGTAAAGTATATTTTTTAAAAAAGAAGAAAAAGAGCTGGGCAGTGTTGGCGCACGCCTTTAATCGCAGCACCAGGGAGGCAGAGGCTGGCAGATCTCTGTGAGTTCGAGGCCAGCCTGGTCTAAAAAGTGAGTTCCAGGACAGCCAAGGCCAACAGAGAAACCCGCTCTCAAAAAACAAAAAAGAAAAGAAGAGAAGGAGGAAGAGGAGGAAGAAGAGGAGGAAGAGGAGGAAGAGGGGGAGGAGGGAGGAGGAAGAGGAGGAAGAAAAGAACAAAAGAAAAGGAAGATAAAGCAATGGAAATGGAGGGAGGTTAGACAATAAACATCAAAATAATTAGAAGGAAGGTGTGTCTTAGCGCTCTGCAGCACGGTAGGATGGATATAGCTCACAATAATTTTTATTATGTTATTTTAAAGTATTTTATATATTCTTCGACAATTCCATATGTGTATGCATTTTTATTCTACATACCCTTGCCCCCATATCGCTTGCTCTCTCTCTCTCTCTCTCTCTCTCTCTCTCTCTCTCTCTCTCTCTCTCTCAGTTCCTCCCCTCCTCTGGATGCCCCTTGACCTCTTCTTCCCAACACGTTCCCCTCCTACTTTTGCATATTTTTAAAATATTTTACAGAGACCTTGAGGAAAGGTTCATAGGCTCCCAAGAAAAAGAAGCAATCTGCCGGGCATTGGTGGCACACACCTTTAATCCCAGCACTTGGGAGGCAGAGGCAGGTGGATTTCTGAGTTCGAGGCCAGCCTGGTCTACAGAGTGAGTTCCAGGACAGCCAGGGCTACACAGAGAAACCTCTCGGAAATAAAAGAAAAGAAAAGAAAAAGAAGCAACCAAACTTTAAGGAGACATTAATTACTGTGACAGTCTGAGCCCCAGACCCTTACAGGTGACATCTGATGATTTAAAGAGAAGAGTGCAAGGGCTGAAGGGACAGCTCAGTGGCTCGGAGTACCTGTTGCTGCTTTAGAGGACCCTGTGGCTGTTGCAGAGGACCGGGTTGGGTTCCCAGCACCCACATGGTGGCTTCAACCAGCTGTTACTCCAGTTCATCATCGTTACTGCAGGCTCCAGGCACACATGTGGCAAAGCACACACATAAAATGAAAGTTTTCTAAAAAGGAGAAACTGTTTTGTTTTTCTAGAAAAAGAAAATACTTTCCCACTGAAAACTGCAAAACAAAGCAGAGATTAAAGATGCTTTTTAACCGGGGGAGCAATGCCACATTCATCATGAACAGAAGGTGCAGAACCATCCCAGTGACAAATTTCTCTAAATTGGTATGTAAAGCACAAGGTAGCCACCCAAATCCCACCGGTTGTTTTGCAGAAATTGGTAATAAAATGTCTGAAACTTATAAGGAAATGCAAAGAAACTACAAGAAACAAAACAAATTTAAAAGAAGTGAACATATATCAGGTGCTTTCCCCACCTAAAGTTTAAGGCTTTTTAAGCAGCCATGGTAATTAAGTGGAGAGGTGTGTACGTAGGTTAATGGTAGGGGGTGGAGACACAGACCACACAGAGATGGGAGATCACCAGGACAAGGCGAGCACAGAAATTGCTTTAGCACTCAGCTTCAGCTGAGCCTTGACTCATCACCCACAGGAATCCTGAGGTAATACAGTTGTGGGTTTAATGCAGGGGTTAACTGGTTACCGAGTAGCAGTTATACAGTTGATTTCTTAAACATTAACCACACACCTATGGCTCTTCTGTGCTTAGTGTTTGCTCAGATCCACACAAAGTCTTGCTCACCAATGCCCATGGCGGCTTTATTTATTCCACCCCCATGCTGGAAACAGCCCCGACACCAATCAGCAGGTGAACGGATACACATAATGTGGTATACACTTTCTATATCATCATATGATGTAGAAATTAAAAGGAAGAAAACACTTGAGTGAATCTCAGAATACTTACAGAGTCAAAGAAGACCAGCCATAAACAATACATATGGCTCCATTATATGAAGTTTTAGAAGATGTAAATCAATGTATAGTGACGGTATTATATATTATAAGTAAGCTTCATAAGTATATATACACACGTTAAATTTATTTTTGAATTTATTAAATTATTATTTAATGTATCACATTATTATTAAAATATTATTTTTGAATTTATTAGATTCTCCAGGACATTGAGAGGTGGTGTTTGAGTCCTCCTGTATCCCAACTAGCAGTATATTCTTCATAGCCAAAACAATCCTGAACAATTGCACACTGCTGGAGGTATCGCACACCCAATTTCAAGTTATACTACAGAGTCATAGTAGTAGAACCAGCCTGGCACTGGTACAGAAACAGACATTTTGATCAACGAACTAGGATCAAGGACCCATATAAAGTCTACATCACACCTTTAGCCACCCAGTTTTTGACAAAGTTGCCCAAACACACATTGTAGAAAAGGTTGAACCTGCCGGGCAGTGGTGGCGCGCGCCTTTAATCCCAGTACTTGGGAGACAGAGGCAGGTGGATTTCTGAGTTCGAGGCCAGTCTGGTCTACAGAGTGAGTTCCAGGACAGTCAGGGCTACACAGAGAAACACTGTCTCGAAAAAAAGAAAAAAAAGAAAAAAGAAAAGGTTGAACCTTTAACAAGTGGTGTTGGGAAAACTGGCTCTCTACATATGAGAAACATGAAACTTGGTCCTTCTCTATTACCCTGCACACAAATCAATTCCAAATGGACCAAAGATCTCAATGGTAGGGGCTGTAAATATGGCTTAACTAATAAGAGCACTTTTTATTTATTTATTTTTAGACAGGATTTCTCTGTTGTAGCCCTGGCTTTCTTGGAACTCACTCTATAGACCAAGATAGCCTCAAACTTCAAGAGATCTGCCTGCTTGTACCTCCTGAGTGCTGGGATTAAAGGTGTGCACCACCACCCAACTAATAATCGTACTTATTATTAGTGTTGGTTTGAGAATGTCCCCTATAGGCTTGAATATTTGATCACTTGGTCCCCAGTTGGTGGCACTGTTTGCGAAGGTTTTGGTCATGCAGGATTCTGGAGGAAGCATATTGCTGGAGGTGAGATTTGAGAGCTTCAAGCTTGGCTCTACTTCCTGTTTGTTCTCGCTGCTTCATGCTTAAAGTTGAGCATGCAGTCAGCTTCCTTCTCCTGCTCCCAGACCTGCCGCTTGCTATCACACCTCCCCACCATGGTGGGCTCCTATCGCTCTAGAACCATAATCTCAAATAAACTCTCTCTTTTATCATTTGCCCTGGTCATTTCATCACAGCAACAGAAAAGTAATTAATCCATTACTCTTGCAGAGGATCTGACCTTCTGACTGTCTTCTGGCCTCTGTGGGTTCCTGCATGCATGTGGTACTGTGGTGCATATAAACTCATGCAGGCACATGTGCATATAAATTAATTAAATCTCTCTCCTCCCCCTCCTCCTCCTCCTCCTCTTCCTCCTCCTCTTCCTTCTTCTGACCTCAATGTTAGACCTGAAACCCTGAAACTTTAAGAATAAAGAGTGGGAAGTACACTTCATCTATAGGCTCAGGTAGGGAGCTTCTGAATGAGATCCTGCTTGCCTAGGAAATAAGACCAACATTCAAAATGAGCAGCACAGCATGAAAATGGAAAGGCTTCTGTACTGCAAAGGAAATTGACTCAGCTAAAGTTCAGAGCATTTGTTGCTCCTTCAGAAGACCCAGTTCAGTTCCCAGTACCTATGTGGTAACTTTTGGTCATACATAACTCCAGTCCTGGGGGATCTCACACCTCTTCTGACCTCCACTAGCAACAGGCATGCATGTGATGCACGTACATTCAGGCAGAACACATGTACACACGAGATAAAACAAATAAACCTAAAAGTAATCTTTTAAAATATAAAAGACAATGAACATCAGCAGGGATGTGGGGCAGAGGGAAACCTCGTGCACTGTTGCTAGGAGTGCAAATTGGTGCAGCCACTGTGGAAATCAGTGTGTCAGTTCCTCAGAGCACCTCTAACAGATCTGCTAGATGACCGACTGTAGCATTCCTGGGCACATACACAAAGGACCCTTCCTACAGAAACACATACTCATCCATGCTCATAGCTGCTCTATTCACAGCAACGAGGACATGAAACAGCCTAGATTTCCATTCATTGATAGATAACAACAATGCGATACCTGTATACAGTGGGCTTTTATTCAGTTTTAAAGAACAATGAAACTTGAAGGTAAACGGATGGAGCTAGAAAAACATTTATACTGAATGAGGTAATCCAGACTCAAAAAAAAAGCATGTTCTCACTCTCAAGTAAAATCGGGAAACTAGAAAGGGACTATTGTTTAGAAGGGGGAAGGAGGTTCTTAAAGAGATATGCTAGCTTTTGTCAACCTGACACAAACTGCAGTCACCTGAGGAGAGGAAATCTTAACAGGAAAGTTGCCCCATCAGGTTGGCCTGTAGGCAATCCAGTGAGTCGGTTCTTGATTAATTATTGATGTGAGAGGGCCCAGCCCATTAGGGTTGGCAGTACCGACCCTAGGCAGGTGGTTCTGGGTGCTATAATGAAGTAAGTTGAGCAAGCCCTGGGGAACAAGCCAGTAAGTAGCTCTCCTCCAAGGCTTCTGCTTCAGCTCTTGCCTCCAGGTTCCTGCCTCAAATTCCTACCCTGACTTCCCTTCAGGATGTGATTGAGGTGTGTGAGCCAAATAAACCCTTTTCTTTCTGTGCTGCTTTGGGTAATGGTATTTTCTTACAGTGTTAGAACGCTAACTAGAAGAAGAGGACATGTTTTATTAAACATAGATGGTATGAACTGAACAATGGAAATAAAGAGGAAGGAGGCTTAAGTGGAACGAGGTATGGAAGGTAGGGACAACCATTGCAAAAGCAATATGGAAACTCACTGTTTTGTAAGCTACACACACACACACACACACACACACACACACACACACACACACACTAGAAGTTTAGTTGGAGTTAACCTATACAGGGAATTATGCTCATTCTAGAAGCCAAATATAGGTTGCCAAATAAAAAGCCGAGAGCAAGGGTGTGGCAGGCTTCCTCTTGAGTCATTAGTATCTGGATATCCTGTAGTACTAGTCAGTGGTACCCTGGAGAACCACCCCCAAACAGTACAGACTATTGTTTTTGTTCTTTATTGCCTAGCAGAACTTGATTGTAAGACCCACTGCTAGAGACAACAGGTACATTTATCATGGGACGTGGAAAAATGAGGTAGTATTGACCACGAAACTGTCAATAGCTGTCATAGTTGTCAGTGGTTCTCATAGTGCTAGAAGGCACTGTGCAGCAACAATAGTCTTAGCCAGCCTTGAACCTGCGGACTACGATAACGACTGATAGGACATATCGGTATGAATGTTATGGAAGTAACCAACTGCTCTTTTTTTTTTAATTAGAAGATCTGCTCCACAGAAAGAAATACATGCCTAATACTGCAAATCTCACCAAGAACCCATGATTGAGGATACCACAGGCTCCAGGGGTGAACCTACTAATGTTTTGCTAAATGGACACAATATTTAACTATCCTATAACTTTCTATCTCTCTACCTATAGATTAGTACTGCTCTCACACCTCATCAGAGAAGTTTCTTTGTTCAGGGAATGATGGTTAAGACAGAAACTCATAAATGGTCACAGTGCAGAGAATAAGTATCAGTGAAATGCTCAGCCGCCAGCGGGATATGTGTTACACACGCTCATGCACGCACAAATGAACAACGCGCTCGGCTCAGGGGCCATCTTGGAAGAGAGAATGGAAGTATTCTCTATGGAAAGCCAGAGGGGTCAGAGGAGACTGGAGCAAAACGATATCTCTGGACAGGACAGGACTGTACTCATGAACTCACAGCAACTATGGTTGCCTGAACGAAAATCTGTGTGAGACCAAGCCAGTCAACATTCTAGAATGTAGGGGGAGGGAGTTCTTGATCCCTAACCTCTAATGGAGGAGCTAAGGACTGTTGAGGTTTTGTCTTTAACTGTCTACTGTAATGCTAAGTGCAGGCCCCTAAGACCTTGAGTCTACACATAGCCCCTGGGACCCTGCTGCTAAGTTAATTCTAATTAAATAAAGATACCAACAAACAACCAATAGCTGGGTAGAAGAGGCATAGGTGGGGTTAGGTTTCACTGGTTTGGGAAGAGAGAGAGAGAGAGAGAGAGAGAGAGAGAGAGAGAGAGAGAGAGAACCATGAGGAGGGAGAAAAAGAACCACCATGGGCTAGGGGCCAAGAGAACATGGCCCAGAGAGCTGCCTGGTTGGAGTTGAGAGCAGTCCAGATGGAACATAGTAAATAGGGAGGCTTTGTCTCAACTATTTACTATGATGGCTTGGGGTTATCGATGGGAAGGTAGATTCCAACAGCGTGGAGAGTAGGCAGCTGCCCAGCTGTTGTGTTGCCTAAGGTTTATTTAAAAATATAAAAGGCTGTATGTTTCTTTCATCCTGGAACATAAATAGTCTAAGGTGGGAAAGAAGCTCTGGGCTGGGATTTTTAATATTTTTTTTTAACTATAATAGACAGGTTATAGCCTTTAGGGAAAGGAGAATCCGTTTTCTTGTGTAGCTTCTGGGAGGCTGCTCATGCTCAGGTAGGTGGTCTCACACCAAGTAAAATATATGGACAATACAAACTAGGGCTGGTGGGTTATTTCAAAAACAAAGATAAAAATAAAGAAGGGACATTAAATTGGTGGTAAAGAGTTGGGGCAGATCTTGTACAAGTTGGGCATAAATACGATGAAAGCATTGTCAAATTCTCAAAGAATAAATTAAATGACCTAAAACTTAAATTATTAGTTGAGCTAAATAATTATAAACTTTAAAAGTAAATGATTATATATTTAATTTACTTTGGTAGGCAGAAAGACAATATTGTGGCTGAATGGAGCATTTTGAAAGAAAAATATGGTTTTAGAATGTAGGAACACAAAGGCAGAAAACTGGTAGCCATTCAGAAAGTTGAGGAAATCTACCAATAATTAGGAAAACAACAACAACAACACAACAACACAACAGCAACAACGGAAAGCTGAAGCCATTAGCAAAATAGGGCAAAGCCGTGGGAAGTGGCTTCCAAAGCAGGGATGACAGAACAGTTTGTGGATGCCAAGCTTCTGTGGCCCAAGACATTCCCTGAGTGTCCAGCACAGAGAATGAAAGCACACGTGAGGGTGTCACAAGTCAAGATGGGACTGCAGACCCAGCTCAACGGCAACACTGAGCTAACTAAGGAGAAGCCAGGCCTTTGCCGTTCGTTTGTTGGACTTCCAGCTCAGAATTTCAAGTCCTTGGCTGTTCCGGCAGAACAAGGATGCCTACCCCCTCCCAGACATTGTCGAGGCCTTCCCTTGGGAAAGGACAGCAAGAAACTATCCCTACTAGAAGCACAAATTGTCTAAGAAGAGAAATGATAAGTGTAGTCGTACCTGGACCTAGCTACAGCCTCAGGAACTATTTATGCAGTCATGACAATATCGATGTCAAATATAAACTCATCGCAAAAGTTGACGAAAAAAGAATATTTTGAAGAAAAAGAATAGAAAGAAATGTCTTTGAGACCCTGGGAGTCGGGTAAGGAAAGCTTATTTGTGCATTTACTAAATTGAAAATGCCATTCCCACTTTCTTCTCTCCCTCAACACCCATGCTAAGTCTATATTAAACTATTTCTTTCTTCAAATTATTGTGCTTATATGTATTTTGTTTGTTTGTTTGTTTGGGGCAGGAGAGCATGGCACACCATAGAAGTCAGAGGACAAGTTGTTAGAGTCAGCTTTTACTTCCTACCATGTGGGTACTGGGGATCAAGCGTTGACGTCACCAGTCTTGTTGGCAAGCACCTTTACCCACCGAGCCACTGAGCCAGCCCCCAAAACATTTCTGAATAATCTACAACTTGCTTCATACTGAGGAGCTCTGAAATTATTTTCTGTGTTGTGGTCAAGAAAGCCCGCTTCAGCCGGGCAGTGGTGGCGCACGCCTTTAATCCCAGCACTCGGGAGGCAGAGGCAGGTGGATTTCTGAGTTCGAGGCCAGCCTGGTCTACAGAGTGAGTTCCAGGACAGCCAGAACTACACAGAGAAACTCTGTCTCAAAAAACCAAAAAAAAAAAAAAAAAAAAAAAAGAAAGCCCACTTCACCTGAGTAGAGGTCTCTGAAAGCAAGTCTGGGAGCCTTTACAGCTGGCAATGTAGAGTTGGGGCTCCTGATGCCAAGGGCATCTTTTGGGGGAGGGTCTTGTCCTGCAGAATTCTAAAAATGTTGCCTCAAGAGCTCCTTAAAGATGAAGCTGTTCTACCTGCAAACTGTTAAGAATTGTAAAAGTTCTCTTCAAAATTCAGACATTTTAACTTCTCAAACAAAACACACCTATGGGTGGAGTCTGTCAGCTCCTGTCACCTTACTTGACTTCATTCTTTCAATTGCTTTTTGGCTGTATTGCTCTTAGACAGTGTTGACGTCACAATATTTTAATGTATTCCATTGCCAAAGACATTTTTTATTATTTACTTATTTATTTATTTGTTTATTTTGCCACATTCTCTTTTGTTTTGGTTTTTGGTTTTTGAAGACAGAGTTTCTCTGTGTAGCCCTGGCTGTCCTGGAACTCACTCTGTAGACCAGGCTGGCCTCGAACTCAGAAATCCACCTGCCTCTGCCTCCCAAGTGCTGGGATTAAAGGCGTGTGCCACCACTGCCTGGCTGCCATATTCTCAATATATAAACTTGGATGTTTCTGATTTTTGGTTTCACCTTTAGGATTTTTCATCATGTTTTATTTATAGCATGGGTTGGCGTGGGACTCATCCATAATCCCGGAAGTTAAGGTGTCTTGCAACCTGAACAGTCTTTGCAGTCTGAGAGAAGCCCAAGAGGAGCCTGTGCAGTTTTTTTTCTTTAATGATGTATTTATTGATTTTATGTGCACTGATTGGCATTCTGCCTGCATGTGTGTCTGTGAGGGTGTTGGATACCCTGAAACTGGGGTTACAGGTAGTCGTGAGCTGTTGTGTGGGTGCTGGGAGTTGAACCTGTGTCTTTTGGAAGTTCAGGCAGTGCTCTTAACCGCTGAGCCATTTCTCCAGCCCCATCATGGCTGTGAGAGTTTTTAAGTAACTGCTGATGACTGTGCCCGACAATTGGAGTGTTGAATCCTTATTCCCTAAAGTCTACATAGCTGAACTAAATCTCTGTCAGAGTCTGTCTAAATGTTAGTGACTTAGCAACAGAAAGGTTACCAGGGACTCCATGAGAAAATGGCTGCTGGCTTTGGTGCTAATGTTGGTGAGCATATCAGTCGGCTATATGCTCTATGGTTTGTAGGGTCTGATGCCATATATGTTTGTATAATCGTTCCCAGTCCCTGTCAAAGGACGCCCCTCTGGTCTTCAGGTTAGGTCCTGACTTCCTTCTTGGATCAGACAAGTCAAGCCCGTCAGTGCCTGGATAGGCAGGGTCTTCATCCCTGGTCAGCAGCAAAGATACCTCAGAAAATAGATCTTTGGCCATTATCAACCCTAAGACTAAAGGGACATCATCCCCCCGAGGGGAAGCCGAGGCAGGATACAAAGACAGAGAAGGTTAAGGGGATGTAGGAAAGGAAAGGCCCCTACCTTTGAAGTCTTTTGTCAACTGAGAATCAAGAATTTCAGCACAACTAACAAAATACGCCATGAAGTTTGCCCGTGTAGAAACTGTGTTCGTTTTTATGGAGATATTTCAAAGAAGAATGTTAAAATAGCAACGAGCCATGCTTACAGCCAAACTGCATATGATCCTTGGGTTTAACGTCACTCCTCTGCAGCTGTACATGAAGATTTTTTTTATTGAAAAGAAACTCATACAATATGTTCTAGTCATACTTTCCCCCAGTTCCTCCCCACCCACCCAGCTCATAACAAATGAGATCATAAACTCTGTTACAGTCAAAGCATATGTCTTTTTGTTTGTTTGTTTTTTGTTTTGTTTTTGTTTTTTGTTTTTGTTTTTCGAAACAGTGTTTCTCCGTGTAGCCCTGGCTGTCCTGGAACTCACTCTGTAGACCAGGCTGGCCTCGAACTCAGAAATCCGCCTGCCTCTGCCTCCCGAGTGCTGGGATTAAAGGCGTGCGTCACCACTGCCTGGCTTCGAAGCATATAACTTAACTCTCTTATACCGTAGAATAATGAGGATTTCTTCCACCCTTATGGCCACTGGGTTTATTTTATCCCCCTATCTAGTACACCTCAGGAAACTCACTAGCTTTTACAAAGGAGGGGGAAATTTCTTTTTTTTTTTTTTCTTTTTTCTTTTTTTTCTTTTTGGTTTTTCGAGACAGGGTTTCTCTGTGTAGCCCTGGCTGTCCTGGAACTCACTCTGTAGACCAGGCTGGCCTCGAACTCAGAAATCCACCTGCCTCTGCCTCCCAAGTGCTGGGATTAAAGGCATACGCCACCACTGCCTGGCTTGGGGGGGGGGGGATTTCTTAAACCCTTTGGACCACATAACTTAATCAGGCTTGCTGTTCTGAAGATACTTCTATCTGTCTCTTAAGAAGTCCTCACCCATGCTGTGGTGGTTTGGAAGAAAATGGCCCCCATAGACTCATAGGGAGGGGCACTATTAGAAGGTGTGGTCTTGTTGAAATAGGTGTGGCTTTGTTGGAGGAAACACATCACTAGGGGGTGGGCTTTGAGGTCTCAGATGCTCAAGTCAGGTCTAGCAGGACTTCACTTCCTGCTGCCTGAGGATCAAGATGTAGAATTCTCAGCTCCTTCTCCAGCACCATGTCTGCCTGCATGCCACCATGGTCCTCGCCGTGACTATAATAGACTAAACTCTGAAACTATAACTCAGCCCCAATTACATGTTTTCCTTTATAAGAGTCACTGTGGTCATGGTGTCTTTTCACAGCAATAAAACCCTAAGACACATGTCTTAGGTGTATGCTGTTCTCCTAAATCACCTGCCCCCTCTACCCTTTAAAGCCTAGGCTTCAATCTTAGTATTTTAGTATTAAAACAGCTTCTTAATAAACTTCAACTTTGCTTCAAGAAAAAAAAAAATACAATAAGAGTAATGGCCGGGGAGGGGGAGAAAGTTCCCCTGAATTAAAGCAAGCAGAGCTGGGGAACTTAGTTCTTAGTTCTCTCAATTAAAAGACCCTTCGATTTGCAGGGGGTAGAAAGCGAGAAAGTCATGCTCTGATACAGACTCAAAATATTTTAGCACATCAGACACAAAGAGAAATTCCTAACAGCTCTAGAAATAAAAGAAAAGGCCTTCAAAGGAACAAAAATAATACTGGCTTCAGATATCTTATCACATTGTCAAAGAGAAAATTCTGGAAACATCACTGAGATCCCGAATCCTGAACTCAGAGGCTTCTTAAAGATGAGAACAGAATGATTTTTGACTTAAAAGAACACCCTTCCTACAGGGTATAAAACTTCAAGAAGCAGGATGTTTAAGAGGTTTAAGGGTTATGAGGCCCCTGGCAATTAGGGAGAGCCTGCAAATTGTTGCTTTATTAGCAAGGAACAAATAAGGTAATAAAGATTTTTTGAAGAAAAACACAAAGTCATATAAGAGACTCGGGTCTGTATCTAAATAAAAACTAGACAAAAATGTGTCATGAATTCAATAACTAGCTCACCATGTTGCTTACAGTTAGTGACAATGGATATACAGGAAAAGAAAAAAGAAGTCTTAGGATAGTGAACCGTGTGTGTGTGTGTGTGTGTGTGTGTGTGTGTGTGTTCCTATATGTTGAATATGTGCATTTAGAGGCCAGAGGTCAGCCTTTGGTATTGTTCCTCAAGAGACATCCACATTGATTTTGGGACAGGGTCTCTCACTGGGACCCAGGGTTTATCAGTTATGGGTCTTTGGCTGACCAGCAAGTTGTAGGGAATCTTTCTGTCTCCACATCATTTTCCCTGGGTGCAGAATCCAACGTAGGTACTTGGAATTGAAGTAGGAGCTGTGCTCACTGAGCTATCCCACCAGCCCCCATGATTTAATTTTAAGGAATGCTATCTACAAAGTTATAATGATGATCACAGTTTATTTGTTTTTCAGGGTTTTAGAAACACAATGACACTTGTGATGAATGAGTTAGGAATACCTGAGAGAAATCAATGCATTAGCCAAAATAATAGAACAAAAAATGATATTTAGGCATAAGATCAAGTTAAAAGGTAATCAGCTTTAAAAAATAAAATAAAATCATAAAGATTTTTGGAGAAGGTGCAGTGTAAGTCTGCTAACGCCTATGTTTTGTGTCAGGAATTCTACAGTCTGCATCCCAACGGAGTATGGACACAAGGACAGAATTAAGGTGCCACATCCCAGAGAAACCAAATACAGAACTGGTTCATGGTGGCAGCTTCTGGGAATAAAGGTGGAGAAGGGGGCAGACTGGGTGGTTTCACTTTTCATAATACGTTCTTTTCTATGGTGTCTATTCTAAGAAACCATTTGAAATGCTTCAAATTAATAAAACAAAATTTAGAATTGCAAGTTCTGAAAATTCAATATTAAAACACATCGATTCTGGACAGCAGTTTCAGGGCGTAAAAGCCTTCGACACTTGAGATCCGTTTGTCACGAGGTTCCAGGATGGTTCTCTGACAGAGCTGAGAGCAGCACCTTCCCCATTAGCACCACGCCCAAGCACAATCAACGTCCAATGGATATGACACTGTGTGGGGGTTATAGGGAAAGTGAGCTTGTCTAAGGTTCTCATTAAAATCATTAAGTTGTTTTTGAAACATGTGATTCAGAGGACTCAGGAAAAGGTGAGTATAAACAAATTTTCTTTAAAAAAAAAAAAAGATTTATTTTATGTAAATGTGCGTGTGCCTGTGTGGGTTTATACAAATACATAGATGATACTTCTTTTCTCAGATACTAAGTGTATGTTGCTGTGACCCAGAAACCACCAAAGGGCTGTTGTGTTCATAGCTGATCAAGCCCTGAAGCTGGAAATTCACCAGAACCCAGTCTCCTAGGGAGGAGGTGGAGACAGAATGGGCACCTAATCCACACTGCTCCACCCTGAGATCATGTGGTCTCTCCACAGGAGGCAACTGTCTTCCTGATCATCAAAAGGAGTGGGGGAATAGGTAACAAGAAAATAAAGAAAAGACTGGTTTGAAGAGTCAAAGAAGAAAACAAAGAAATGAAAGAAAATGATGACATAGACAAAATGAGAATAGGTGGGAAGGGTTGATGCCATCTTGGATAACTGTCCACTCTGAAGGAGTCTGGGGTGGACGGTGAGGGCTGGGAAGCTAACTGGGCTTTCTCCCCCTCTCCCCCTCACCCCATCTCCCCTGTCACAGAGCCCAGTGGGAGCAGGATCAGGGAGACGGGCAGTCAAAGGGACTCTACCAGCTCAACCTTTCCTGAAATGCCAGTTGTCAGAACTTCTCTAATGAGCCAGGTTTCTGAGCCACCACCCACCCCAAGCATAAGGATTCTTGCAGATAACTCATTTAGTCTTAAGGGTTCTTTTTTCTCTCTTTGTTGTTATTCAGTCTTACTTTGTTTTGATATGTCTGGATGCCTAATGGGTGACATTTGTGCTTAGCAAGACACTTAAAATAATTTGAGTTGCTTCCATTTCCAACAGAAAATGCTTCATAGTTTTGCATTTTTAAAAGACAATTTATTGCCGGGCAGTGGTGGCGCACGCCTTTAATCCCAGCACTCGGGAGGCAGAGGCAGGTGGATTTCTGAGTTCGAGGGCTGCCTGGTCTACAGAGTGAGTTCCAAGACAGCCAGGGCTACACAGAGAAACCCTGTCTCGAAAAACCAAAAAAAAAAAAAAAAAAAAAAAAAAAAGGATGATTTATTGATTTTGTGTTTTAGCATGTGCCCCTGTGTAAATTTATGTGCGCCACATGTATGCAGTGCCATCAGAGGCCAGAAGAGGGCACTGGAACCCCTGGAACTAAAATTACAGGTGTTTGTGAGCGGCTGGTGGTAGATGCTAGGAAAGGAACCATGACCTGCTCCAAGATCAATAAGCACTCTTAACTGATGACCCATCATCTCTCCAGCCCTGGGGTTTTGTAGTTTTAGCCAAAACTTTAGCTTGTTGTTTGTTATTTGTTTATTTGTTTGCTTGATTTTGTTTCTTAAGACAGGGTTTCTCTGTGTCACCCTGGCTGTACTGGAAGTAGCTCTGTAGACTAGGCTGGTCTTGAACTCAGAGAGATCTGTCTGTCTCTACCTCCTGAGTGCTGGGATTAAAGGTGTGAACACCCAAGCTTGTCATTTATTTTTTTAAAAAATGGCAAACATAGCCAGGCAGTGGTGGTGGTGCACGCCTTTAATCCCAACACTCGAGAGGCAGAGGCAGGCGGATTTCTGAGTTCGAGGCCAGCCTAGTCTACAGAGTGAGTTCCAGGACAGCCAGAGCTACACAGAGAAACCCTGTCTCGAAAAAACCAAAACCAAAACCAAAACAAAAAGGCAAACATTTCCCTACCTAATTCCAATTTTAGGATTTGACACCCTCCTCAGGTGTTAGCAGTTTAGTAAATACAAACTCTGAATGAGGTGGAAGTGCTGACTCGTGTCTGTATCCATCGACTTGGGCTGGGGCTAAATAAGAAAGAAAGAAAATTCAAACTTCAGCTACATGTAGGAATCTGTCTCAAAACAGAAAAGTAAGTAAAGAAACCAAAGAACTTACCCAGGTGTGTTTGAACTTGAAGTTAAAAAGAAGACCATATAATTTTATTAGTGCTAATATATCCCAAATATCTTGTGAGGTACTATGGTAGTTTGAAGGAAAATGGCCCTCATAGGCTCATAATTTGAATGCTTAGTCACCAGGGTGTGGAATTGTTTGAGAAGGATTAGGAGGTGTGTCTTTGCCATGATGATCATGGATTAACCCTCTAAAAGTGTAAGCAAGCCCCCACTCAAATGCTTTCTTTTCTAAGAGTTGCCTCAGCCCTGGTGTCTCTTCATAGCAATAAAACAGTAACTAAGACAGAAGTTGCTACCGGGAACTGGGGTATTGCTGTGAGAGGCCTGAGCTGCTGTTTGTTAGAGGAATATGGATGACTTTGAACTAGAAAATGGACGACTTTGGAATAGAAAAGCAGTTGAATGCTTTACATGGGGCTTCATGTAAGAGTGCAGAAGACAGTAGTGTTGAGGGCAGTGGTGGTTGTGGGGGCCCAGCTCAAGAGAAGGAATAACTTTTTTAATGATTTTTGTTTCTGAGACAGGGTCTCTACAGAGCCCTTGACTGTCCTCAAATTCCCTATGTAGACCAGGATGGCCTTGAACTCACAGAACTCCTCCTGCCTCTGCCTCCTGAGTGCTAGGATTAAGGCATGTGCTACCATACCTGGCTGAGAAGGAAAGACTATTATCAGCAAGCCTAGAGACCATTCTTGCAATATTTTGGCAAAGAATGTGGCTGTTATTTTTGTCTTTGTCATAGAAATCTGCTTGAGCCTGAACTGAAAAATTTTGGACTACTGTTACTGGCAGGTTGGCAGAGGAGATTTCAAGACAATGTAGTGTTGACTGTGTGTGTCTTATGCAGATATACAATGAGCCGGAGCAAGAGGGTCAAGGAGAAATACAAACTGTAGTGTTGTGACTCTTCCTGCCCTTGTGAGTCAGAGAGGTCAATATGGGTCCATGCTGGCAAAGGGAGGAGAGAGCACGGGGTTCGAAGCCCTGTGAGTACATACAGTGAAGAAGACATACTGGGTCCAGCTGCCAGGAGGCAGATCAACTTTAATTGGTGGTGATTCAAGGCTTATACTGTTTTGAGGGACAGGGGATAGAAACCTACAGGATGGCAAAGGTCATTGGCTTAGGATACGGAAATGCCTCATTAGCATGGGGAAGCATTTCAGGAATCTCAAGTGCTAGCTGAATGGAAGTCAACAGGAAGGAAGTCAAACCTGAAATCTAACAAAGGCTACGTGCTACAGGTCGAGCTGTAGGGGGTTTGACCTCCCCAGACAAGGTCAGAGAAGAGGAAGCCCTGCCAAAGAAGGGAGTACTCCTTATAGGGCCGAGTTCCAGAAGGCTATCAAGACAAAAGTAGACTTTGACCTTAATTAGCAGAGTTTTCCCTCACAGTATGAGGAGAAAAACAACACGAAGTCAGGAAAGGTGGAGCTGGAGCCAAGTCCGGTGCTCAAGAAGACAAAACGTTTAAAGAAAGGCCTGATTTGAAGAGGCATAAAAGGAGTGGTACCCCCCAAGGCAAGACACCACCCAGATAATCCTGTAGCCTGTGAGTGCAATAAACCTGAGGGATTTCCTTGAGCTAGAAACCATTCAAAGTTATGCACATGTAAGTCTTGGAGAGACCAGGTTTCAGTCCAAGCAGGCAGAAGAACTTGGCAGCTTCAGCTTCTGGCTCTGACTTTAGATTTAAGGGTATAAGAGAGGGGTTGTGGGATCTCCATCCATGGTTAAGAAAGCTACTGAGGCCATTGCATGAAGCTGTCAAGGTAAAGCCTGGATTGTGTTTGAGGCCCCAAGATGTTGGAGATGCCAGATACCTACCAAGGAGTTCTGCTAACAGGGTGTGGAAGCAGGCCAGGCAGAGAAGTATGTTGCTGTCATGGAAGAAGCTGGAGATCTGAAGAACTAACTCTTTGACATTAGACATGGAGACACAGATTTTGAGTTTGCCCTGCTGACCTTCGGTCTTGCTTTGGCCCAGTATTTCCTCACTATGCTCTCTTTTGGAATGGTAATTTATATTCTGTGTCATTGTATGTTGGAAGTATGTTATGGACTTCTTGATTTTGATTTTAAGTTACTCTTAAAGAGAGCCTTAGTCTCAGAAGAGACTTTGGACTTTGAAACAGTGTTGAGACTTTGGAAGACTATAGGGATTTTTAAAGTTGAACTGAATGTATTTTCCATGTATGATATTCATACATGACTATGAGGGCCAAGGAATAGAATCTAGTGGTTTGAATGAGAATAGCGCACACAGGCTCATATATTTGAATGCTTAATCACCAGGGAGTGCAACTGTTTGAGAAGGAGGAAGAGTGGCCTTGTGGGAGGAAGTGTAATTGATGAAGGTGTGCACTGAGGTTTCAAAAGCCCGTGCCAGTCTCAGTCAGTCAGGAAGTCAGTCATTCAATCTCTGTCTCTCTGTCTCTCTCTCTCTCTGTCTCTCTCTCTCTCTCTCTCTCTCTCTCTGTGTGTGTGTGTGTGTGTGTGTGTGTGTGTAGACAGCAAGCTCCAATGGAAGCCATACTCAGAGGGAGCCAAAGAAGCTGGACTAGCTTGGTTAGCAAGTGAGAAAAAGAAATAGAAGGACGAGAAAGGCCGTGACTGGTCCCTAAAGAGCTGGAGGAGAAAGTTTATTGTAGACAAAAGGGAGAGCAGAGGCAGAGACATCTGGGAGAGTCCAGAGTGGACCTGACCAGATTGAATTGGGCTGTGTGGGGAGAGGGGGAGGGGAAGAGAGAGAGGAGATGGAGGAACAAGGTACGGCAGTCAACAGGGCAAAGGTACAAAAGGGGGCAGGTAACCAAAATGGCTGGATTATAGACGAAAGAGCTTCTGGGGAAAGGGCAGCCCAGCTACTGGGCTGGAGAGTTGGGTAGGGGGATGGGTAAAGAATGGGATACCCCAGCCAGACCCCGTACCAGGTAGGGACTGAGGGATGCTGGGAGAGCCTGGTCTACTTTCTTATGTTAAATAGGCACCTTGGCCATTTGTCCCAAGCTGTGAGACTTTGCAGCTAGATGGTATAGACTGGGTAATTACCATCTTGACCAGAGGCAGGTGGTCAGGGCCAGGTGGGTATGGGATATGCTACTGGTTTTTTTTACTGAGTTTGGGAACTGTGGGTGTGCCTGAGATCTGAGCTTGATTTCTTGAAGCATGGGAGAGGCTGCTGGGACAATCCCCAGCCCAGCTTCGGTGCCCTCAGCATCCAAGACTCCTCAGCAGGGGAAAACCATTGCCTCCAAAGTAGCACGTGCCAGCGGGAGTGGGTCTACTAATCAGTGTCCCTCCCCCCAATCCCACGCTCAAGTTTCCCTTTTCTGGTGAAGAGAAAACACCCAGGGAGGTGAGGGGTGCTTTTCTCAAGTCAGGGTTACCCAATAAGTGCTTTTGTCTTGAACCTTTTCTTTCTTACTGAACTCTGCTTTTCAACCTGTTAGAATCCACTAACCCTTGCAGCTCTCTCATGTCAGAAAGGGCACCTGTCCTGAGAGGTGATCGGAGAGGTCTGTGACAGTGTGAATCTCAGCCTGGCTTCCAGGTGATGGACATGTTGCTCAAGCTGGATGTGTGCCACCTGTCACACTGAGTGACAACGGGATTTATTCCTACCAGAGAAAGAATGCCTTGTAATTCACAGCCAGTGGAGCTGGCTTCTAGTGCATCGTTGGGGCCTTCTTTTTGTAGACAGTAATAAATTGTCCTATCACAGGGTGCTGACAAAACATGTTCCTTTTTAAGTGCACTATAATTTTTATTTTTAAGTGAATATTCATATCTGACAGTAGGGCTCCTGGGTGTCTGAAAGCTTCCCTGGAAAGATTGTTTTAAAGGTGTCATTCAACTCCCAAATGTTACTATTAGAAGTAGACTTGACTTTTAAACATGTCCTGGGGACCCTCTGGAGCCTTGATAGACAGAGTGATTTGCTCAGCAGAGAGGCATGAAAGGGATACAGAGAGCACAGGGAATGGGGGTGGGGCCGCATGCTGCAGCCTTTGGTATATTCTGAACTCCCATCCCTGAGGACTGTGTGGCCACCCCCAGGGACTCTCTACCTTGAGCACCTTCAGGGAGGGGGCTGGGGCTGTGTGTGTGACAATCAAAGATCTGCAGCCACCTCCAGCTATTCCCAGCTTCCCTTGGCTGAGCTGGAGGAACCTGATCTCTCCCCTATGTGTCCTCCAGGGAGCTGTAGATAGATAGAGCAGCCTGCAGAGTCCCAGTGAGCATGTGAGGGTGGGGCATTGTTCTAGATGGTGTCTATGCTGAGAGTCGCTGACTGCCAGATCTATACTGACATTCTGACAGACCAGCTGGAGAGTTCTGCTTCCCCTTGAGCAAAGCCTGAGTCTTCATCTAAGTGTTACTCTGGCTGTTTGACACAAAGAGACAGGATCCCTTGTGTCTGGGACCCTCTCTCTCTTATATGTAACTTCTTTACCAGTCCCTCATCACCAGAAACTTAGTGATTCCCTTAACCAGCTAAGGGGAGTGGTGCTTTTCTGTAATGCCTTAGTTACTTCTCTATTGCTGTGAAGAGACAACTTACAGAAGGAAGAGTTCATTGGGACTCAGAGTTTCAGAGCGTTAGTTAGAATCCATGACCATCGCCGGGCAGTGGTGGCGCATGCCTTTAATCCCAGCACTCGGGAGGCAGAGGCAGGAGAATTTCTGAGTTCGAGGCCAGCCTGATCTACAGAGTGAGTTCCAGGACAGCCAGGGCTATACAGAGAAACCCTGTCTCGAAAAACCAAAAAAAAAAAAAAAGAATCCATGACCAGCGTGGTAGATAGTAGGGCAGCAGACGAGCAGGCATGGAGGAGAGAGACAGAGACAGAGACAGAGACAGAGATCACTGCAAATGGTGTGGGCTTCTGAAACCTCAAAGCTTAACCTCAGTGACACACATCCCCCAACAGGGCCACACCTCCTAATCCATCTCGAACAGTTCCACCTACTAGGGACCAAGCAATCAAACAATGAGCCCACTGGGGCCATTCTCATTCAAACCAGCAGAGGCGAGGTCCTTCTTTTGTGTTCAAGATTTTCCACCCTTCAAACAAGGGATGGGTGAAATGAGTTCACAAATAAGGCAACACACCTTCCACCAACCATGTCCAGATGCCGTGGGATGCCAGGGGGAGGGAAGGTGAACTGTGAGATGCAAAGCTCTGCTGAGGCTGGACAGCTAACACAACTGCACACCAACAGACACTTCTAGAACCATCCATATTGCTGATAGCAACTAGATACTGCAAAATGTCTGCCTTTTTGAAAAGGTCTCCTACACACTGGTATCAAGAGCCAGGCACAAGTCAAGAGTGCTTTATATTAATTCATTAGTAGTGGACATAAATATCACTTGCATCTTATGTTCAGTTGGGAGAACCCAAAGATGTTAACCGACTCCTCCAAGGTCACACGGAGATGAGGTGGCGGAGCAGGGATGAAAAACTGGTCAAGTGCACCATTTCTACCATCATCACATTTTTACTTTGCCCTTCATCTTGTGACTGGACAACCCTGTACTACTTAAACCATTAAACCTGTCATGTGGTCTTATATCCAGCAAAGTGCCTCAGCTAGTCTCCAGGAGCTAGCTGGGAGCTGGATGGTTCTAACTTTCCCTCCCAGTGAGAACTGAATCTGCTTTTCTTCTCGGTGATTGTGACCACCTGTGACTGGCTGCACTGAGAGGCATCACACTGATATGTGTGGCTTGTTTTCCACGGAAGATTGATTTTGTTGGATGGGAGAAGAAAGAAACTGCTCCGTATATGGGTCCACAGGAACATTTGGGTTACCACATTCTCGACCTTTGAAAGGTGACCTTGTAGAATGACGGAAGCAGCAGCAGTGCAGGGGATCCTCTGAGGTAGGAAGTAGACACTGTGACAGGAAACCCCGAGGCTCCCCGTGGCAGGAGCTGCAAGAGGTTGAGGATATCTAGGTGTCCCTGCTGAAGGATCAGATGAAGTGCTTGCTGGGGCCCCAGACCCCCTGTACTGCAAGTCAGCTTGGTGGGAATGACTGGGCTGGGCTGGGGCGTGAGGGAGCCAGATTATAAATAGGAGTGAATAAAAAGCCTCCAGGGATTTGGAATCCCTGAATCCACTGTAAAGACATAGGCATGATGCATGATGTTAGGAAGCACTTAGGGCGCAGGGAAGCCTCAGAGGAACTCAGCAGAACTCCCTCAGCACCAGGCACCCCTCTCCATCCCTACCAGTCACACCTCACACCAGTCACGTGACTCCTGCTTCTGTTGTTACCACAGCCCTTGTCAAACCAATAATGCACTTCTGAGGAGGTTCGCTGCCAGTCTCAGGCTGTGTGCCAACGCTGGGTCCTTCAAGATCACTTTACTCTCTACCAGGAGGTATCATTATTGTTCTCATCTACAGCAAAGGAAACCGAGGCAGGGAAGGTTAGGTATTGTGTTCAAGGTCACAGCTAGTAAGTGATGGCTGGATCCAGTCAAGATGTGCCATGAGGAATAGCCAGGCAGTGGTGGCGCACGCCTTTAATCCCAGCACTTGGGAGGCAGAGGCAGGTGGATTTCTGAGTTCGAGGCCAGCCTGGTCTACAGAGTGAGTTCCAGGACAGCCAGGGCTACACAGAGAAACCCTGTCTCAAAAAACCAAAAAAAAGATGTGCCATGAGGGTAACACTACAGGGAGTTAATCTCCTGTGTGAAGCTATGTACCTTCCTCTATTCCTGTCTCTTGGAAACAGGCATCCCTTCACCAATGTGCCCTCACTTATATAACTCTTGAGCGTGTCATCAAACCCCTTTGTGCTTCTGTAACCTCTGCTACCCTAGGGTCCAGAGGTCTCATAATAAATCAAGACACGGCACGGTGAAGTCTTTCTGTGTTACTAGAGTATGCTGCTTTCTCCTTGGTTCCTGCAAACAAGGCTGGCCCATACGTTGTCCATCCTTCCTTCCTTCTAAAAGATTCTGTTTTTAAAGTATGTGCCTGTGCACACGCACGTGTGCGCACGTGTGTGTGTGTGTGTGTGTGTGTGTGTGTGTGTGTGTGTGTGTGTAAGAGAGAAACATGAATGAAGGTCCCTGTAAAGGTCAGAAGAGGGTATTAGACCCCCCCCTGGAGCTGGAGTTACAGGCAGTGATGAACCCCCTGACATGGGTGGGTTTCAGGAACCAAACTTGGGGCCTCAGCAAGAGTAGTGGGTGCTCTTACTCACTGAGCTATCTCCAGCCTTCCCTCCCTCTCTTCCTTCTTCTTCTCACCGTTGAGGGGAAATCTCAAGCCTCCTGCATGCTAGAGAGGGCTCGACTATTGGCCAGCATCCCTAGCTCCAAACAGGTTTGCTCTTGGTTTCACTGAACAGGAAGACGTTGTCTTCTAACCCTGATGAAAAGAAGACATAAAAGGATTGGCATGTAGGATTAAAGTTGGTCACAGTGTATGGACCACCCAGAGCACCAACAGATCTTGTGAAAGGTGCTCCCACTGCTGGGTACTCCACCTTGACCCATTTGCCCAGTGGCCTTAATAGAGGACATTGTGTCAGAAAATACTAGCTCAGAGGATTTGCCTTATTGAGTAGGGATGGATTAAGATTGCTATGTCTGAGGCTTGTCAGTGAGAAGATGGGATGTGGCAGTGGTACAGAGAGGACCTTGGGATGAGGAGCAGCAGCTGGGACCGCCATCGTGAGTCATAGAGTCCATACTGTGTATGGAGAGACACAGAGACAGGGACGTGGGATGGAAAGGTCAGGGTCTTGGGTATCTAGGCCTGGATGGCCAGTGCCTTTGGAACAGCCATGGGTCCTGTGTGATGGAGCAGGAACACCAAGAAGGATGGTGGTAAAATGCTTGAGTCTGAGCTCTGCTCTGCTGGCCAGGAAGTGCAGATGGAGCACCTGAAAACGGAGACCCTGGGGAACAGCTGGATATGGGGACTGGTGGGCAGTGGTTGGAGCCATCTTCTGTTCAAAGAAATCAAGAGCAAATCTGTTTGGAGCTAGGGATGCTGGCCAAAAGTTGAACCTTTCTCTAGTATGCAGGAGGCTTGGGGTTTTACCCTCAACAGTGAGACACTTTGCAAGCTATGGAGCTAGCTCAGTCTGTATGAGGAGGAGCTGGGTGGGATAAGGCTGATTGATGAGGGAAGAGCAGCCTAGCGGACACTACCCTGGGTCCTGGGATAGCGGACACCGCTGTAAATGCCACAGGGAACACCCAGGCCCTGTGGAGTCTGGGTGGGGTAAGGAGGCAGGCACAGGTGGCTTTGAGTTTGAGGGGACAGTCAGCAGATACTGAGTAGGGAACTGACAGTGTAGGGACAGAGGCAGGGCCTCCTGATGTCAGAGAGGCTGTATAGTGCAGGTGTGGGAGCCACTGAGGCCAGGCTGGCTGGAGCACAGGCATGTCCCTCTTTGGCTTTCTACTCTTCTCCTGATCAAGTCTAAGTTCTTCCCAAAGCTGATGAGGCTGTCCCCACCTGACCTATCTTTATTCCCTCTCCCATGATCCTTCTTGTTCCCGCCCCTCCCCCCTTAGTCCAGCACACTAAGCTTCCTCTACTCCAGGGCCTTTGCACATGCTAGACCACTTTGGGGTGACCTTCCTGGCCCCTGCCAGGGGCTGGAGAGACTATACTGTCCCTCAACTGCTCCTCTATTACCCAAGTCATAGCCCCCCACTGGAAATATTTAATGTGATTTTTGTTTCCTTGCTGAGACCTGACTGATGGACCACTTACGTGCATAGTTACTGTTTATTTCTTCAAGCTCAGCTTAAAAATGATTTCCTCTTGAAAGATCTGACCCCTTATGAGGAAGGTTAGGCCCTTAGCAAACTTAGAGCCGAGACATGCCCGGGCAAAGACCCCTAGCAAACTTAGAGCCGAGACATGCCCGGGCAAAAATCCCACCCAGCTACATTCCTACAGGTGACTTTGACCTGACCTCAGGGCCAGAGCACAATGTTTCAGGATGCTACTGACTTGT
>CM052703.1:124147024-124204268 GCA_028551405.1 Uromys caudimaculatus | reverse complement strand
CTGACTTCAACTGCTCGGGGCCGAACCCCTCTGCCTCTGCGTAGGTTACGGGTTCGACCCCAATGCATTGGTCCTTCTCACCACCCCCGAATTAAACCTCATGTGATTGCAGCAAGGACGGTCTTTCGTGAGTTCTTGGGGGGTCGCGCCATCCCGAGACTTGAGCGAGGGTCTCCCCAGCTCGGGGGTCTTTCACTCTGAGAACCTTGACCCATGCAGTTCAGTGCTCTCTGTTAATTGATAGGCTCCGCTCTGAACTGAGAGGTGGGGGGGTGGGGAGGCATATGGACCCTCTGGAGACTAGATTTCTCTCTACATGAGACTAAAAACTGGGAGAGTTCTGTTACACGTGGTTCTCCACATTGAAGAAGGTAATCTCGGGGCCATTTAGGAGGCCACTGGGAGGTGAGGTGACTTGATCCAAAGGATAACAGAGGGTGTGGTGAGGACCCGTCAGACCCTGGGAGGCCATCCAGTGTGGAAACAGCCAGGCTTACTGATATTGTAGACCAAGGAGGAAGGGGAAGGGTGAACGTTAATCCCAGTCTTAGGTCTGAGCTGGCAGTCACTGTAACTGCAGCAGAGGTGTGTATGAGTGTATGCTGCATTGCGGTAATGAACTACCTGAGGCTGGGATGCCTTATAAAGAAAAGAGGTTTGCTTTGGCATATGGTTCTCCAGGTGCATCTGAAGAAGTCCCAAAGTGGTGCAAGGCATCCTGAGGCAAGGGAAGGCACGTGTATGCATGGGTCCATGCCTTTTCCATTCTTTTGTTTGTTTGTTTGTTTGTTTGTTTTTCCTCTAAGTTACCAAATTCAAAGTCTACACCCTGATGACCTTAGCTAATCCTCATCAGCTCCCAGAGGCCCCTCCTCTGAGCACCAGGAGCTTCCACCCTCCAGATGCACTGTGGTGGGGATTAAAATTCAGCTCAGGGACCTCAGGGGGAACACACTCAGCCACACCCAAGCTGAAGTGAAGTGTTGAGGGGGAAGTTTCCTAACAAGCCCCCAGCATCCAAATGGAGAACACATCTGTCACCTGGAGACCCTTGCATGAAATTGATATCTAAAGTCATCAGAAAGGAAGATCCCTGGAGGAGTGACAATACAGAAAGAAGACCCAGAACCAGGGCTTGGGGCCAGCCTGTGTCAGTGAGGACCTGGCCTTGGAGTCCTAACATAGGAGGAGAGTCAGGAGATGTGGCTGAGAAGATGAGGGTCCTGCCAAAAAGCCCTATAAGGAACAGGCTTCAAAAATGAGGGATGGGGCCTGTGAGGTGGCCCAGCCTGTGAAGGTGCTTGCCACCAAGTCTCATGACCCGAGTTCAATCCCCAA
This sequence comes from Uromys caudimaculatus, assembly GCA_028551405.1. Classification (NCBI taxonomy): domain Eukaryota; kingdom Metazoa; phylum Chordata; class Mammalia; order Rodentia; family Muridae; genus Uromys; species Uromys caudimaculatus. The sequence continues at coordinate 124,202,930 of CM052703.1, read as the reverse complement.
AACCCACATAGCAAAAGGAGAAGCAAGCAAGCAATCAAGCAAGCTCCAGTAATTTGTCCTTTGACCTTCACACTTGTGCACACACACACACACACACACACACACACACACACACACACACACACACACACACTGGATTTATTACCACAGAGGCTGCTGATGGGTGGGGCTTGATACAAGCAGGTTTAAGTCAGAGCAGGGGAGATACTGACCAGTGAGTAAGGTGCTGTCTTCTGGATTGTTTACATAAAGAGAAGAGAGAGAACCAGAGGTAGCCAGAAAGAGCTATGTCTGTGAGTGCATAAGATAATCTAGCAGAAGTTTGACAACAAAGGTACGGCCTTGGCAGGGGTAGGATTCGAATCCAGAGCAGCATGGAGGGGAGGGGAGCAGGGACCCACAAACCCCTGCAACAATGTTAGGAAGCCAGAGCCTGAGGTAGGGGATTGTCTTCCAGGAAAGATGGAAGGTGTTCGGTTGGGAGTGGTGGTGCGTGCTGCAGGAACTGAATCAGCAGCAGGAGAGCCGGATCTGGGTGTCCCTGTAGGTGTGGAAGGATGAATGGCAGGTGAGACCAGTCAGGGTGGTTTTGGCTCCTCCCCACCTGCTTTTCAGCAGCACAGGTACAGCTCCTGGATGGATGCAAGGCTGTCACAGGGTTGTAGGCAAGTGGAAGCTACACCAGAAGAAACAGAGTGGATGCTGAAGGGGCTGTGGGGCAGGGAGAGGTAAGGGCAGCGCCAGCCTACACCAACTATGGTTCTCTGGGGATCAGAACAGCTTTGGGGAAGGACAGAGCAGTAGACGAAGAAGCTCCCTAGCTTGTGATTTCCTTGGGAGAAGAGAGAAGCTATGGATGCCGTAAGAGCTAGTCTGGAAGAACCCCACAGAACACCTGACTGCCATTGCATCCCTGAAGTCTGCACCCCGCACCTCTCCCACAGCTACGGATACACTAAGCTCCAGCATTGGTCTCTGTAGACAGAGCTAAGCTTCAGTTCTTCTAGTGACTGCAGACCCACAACTCCACCCAGTCTTCTGCTTGGCTCAGTTTGTCCTGCCTTGAAAGGAAGAGTGAGTTCTGAAGTTACATTTACCTGGGAAAAGCCACGGGCAACAATGGGAGCGCATTCTGGAACCAAGGACTGCTCTACAGAGAGCCGGGGTACATCCTGCCGCTGGACTTCCGTAAATACAGCTGGATGGCTCATTTGGCTAAGGTCGGGTTGGGGCACTCGGAGAAGGTCAAAGCTGCTTACTGGGTATCTGTGGTACTGTTTAGGCAGTGGTTCATTTTAATAACACTTAAGCCTGGCTCCCCCTCTTTTTATCCCCCCCCTTGTTCTCTTTCTACCATGGTCTTCTTACCCTCTTTTCCTTTCAGTAAACATTTGTTGGAGCCTGCTGTTAGCTGAGCAGAATCTAGAAGAAAGGAACACAAAAGAAACAGAGGGGAGATGGAAGACAGGCTGGGTCCCCAGCCACCTTCAGGCTGCTATTACCTCTTGCTGACTTAAATTTTCTTTTGCTCAGTCTAGGGCAGCAACATGCTGCAGGATAAAGGATGCCCCTCCAAGAGAAAACCCAAGATGATCAATCAGTCACAGCAACCTAGGAAACCAGGCTGCAGGAGGAGAGTCCGAGACCCAGGCCTGCTCGGTGGCAACCAAGGGGAAATGGGCTGGGAATTCAGCTCCACAAGGAGGCTTCAAGAGGCAGGAAGCCATGCCTGCCTTCCTCCCTTGGAGCTGTGAGAAGAAAGGATGAGCCAGTCTGTGGTAGTCAGTTAGGTTCTATCTTAGGGTTTTACTGCTGTGAACAGACACCATGACCAAGGCAACTCTTATTAGGACAACATTTAATTGGGGCTGGCTTACAGGTTCAGAGTTCAGTCCATTATCATCAAGGCAGGAGCATAGCAGCATCCAGGCAGGCATGGTGCAGGAGGAGAAGGCGGCTGGTGGAAGACTGACTTACAGGAAGCTAGGATGAGGGTCTTAAAGCCCACGTCCACAGTGACACCCCTATTCTAACAAGGCCACACCTCCAATTAGTGCCACTCCCTGGCTGAGCTTATTCAAACCATGACAAGTACCTAGCAAAGTCATTGTCAGTCTCCATATCACAGAGGCTCCAAGTTGCCTGTCTGTGAAAGAGTAAGATATCTTCTTCTCTTGGTCATTCAAGAGTTTTGTAACCAGGCTGGAGAGATGGCTCAGAGGTTAAGAGCACTGAGTGCTCTTCCAGAGGTCCTGAGTTCAATTCCCAGCAACCACATGGTGGCTCACAGCCATCTGTATGCCCTCTTCTGGTGTGTCTCATCACATGTGTATGTATATGAAATACATAAGATCTTAAAAAAACGTTTTGTAACCAAAGGCATCCTGATTGCTACAGACATGGGAATATCAACACTGTAGCATTCTGTCACCTGTAGCCCCCTCCCCCCCCCCCCCGCCCCCAGCCTAGGAACTCCTTCAAGGCAAAAAATGGAACCCATTGCAGAGCCTCTCTTAGGAAGGACTTCATAGACTTTGTGGATTTGTTTTGTTTGTTTGTTTTTGTTTTTTTGGGTTTTTTTGACACTCAGCTTCTATGTGAGATTATGAAAGAAGACCCAGGATACAAGCTGCAGGGTCCAGGATAACTGTGTGGCAGGGGAGGCTGCTTTTAGGAAGCTCCTCCTTAAGAAACCTAGGGTGTCAGACACAAGGGGAGAACCCAATTGGAGGCAGAAGGTGATGCAGGAGCTTCTGTGTCTGCTGGTCCAAGAGGTCTATGGATGAGGGGAACAGAGCCTAAAGGGCAGGGCAGAGGAGGTGGGACTGCGAGAGGAAGAACTTTAACCAGCACGGGGGAGCTGTGGGTGAGATTCCCAGGGGATGGAAGGGAGAGAGGAGGAATGGAAACTGGGAGAGAAGTGGATGTGGTTAGGCAAAGCTTTGGGCCTTGGTTTTTGGGGGCATGGGGAGCAGAGACTCAGTCCCATATCTCAAATCCCTTCCTGAAGTCACATCAGTGCTCCATAGTGGAGACCTTTGACGTTTATTTGGTCTCAAGGAAGTATGGTTTGTTGGACCGTCTTTAAGTCCACCAGGTATCTATCTTACCTTTGAACACAGAGCAGCCTGAAACAACCCATTGATCTCCTAAGAGAGACATAATAGGCAGCATTTGGCAATTAAAACCAGTTCAAAGGAAGCCTTCACTTTGCAGAATAATCACAATCAATTTTGATGGAAAACAAAACAAGCAAGAAGAGAGATCAAAGCTCTGTGGATGCCGACAGGAGCCACAAGAAGAAGGGAAAGGCAGGTACATGAGCCACACAGTCCGACAGGTCTCTTTACTGAGCTGTGTCTTAAAGGCCCTTCACCAAATACCCTCAGTCTTGCATGTTCTCCATCAGAAGGCGCAGCAAGATTTAACGTATTATTGTTGTCAGTGTGTGTGTGTGTGTGTGTGTGTGTGCATGTGTGCGCACGTGCACACGCGCAATTGTCCATGCATACATGGGTACCCGTGTAGAGGCCAGAGGTTGGCACTGTTTTCCACAGTTGCTCTCCACCTGATGTTTTGAGGCAGGGTCTCTCACTGAACTAGGTGCTCCCCAATTCAGCTAGGCTGACCAATGGCAAGAACCAGAGGACCCCCTGGTGGCCTCCCACTGGGGGATTAACAGGCGAGTGCTGCCAAGGACCCAAACTCAGGTCTTCATACTTGCACTGCAAGCACTTCACTGATAAACCATCTCCTCCCCTGCTCTGAGGTGTCCGAAAATGTCAGGAGCTGGTGACATGGCTCAACAGTCAGAGAGCTCCCTGCTCTTAAAAAAAAAAAAAAAGGGAGTTTGATTCCCGCACTCATGTTGGGAAGCTCACAACCACCTGTAACTCCAGCTCCAGGGAAACCATGGTTCGTTTCTGGCCTCCATAGGTACCCACATGCATACATAAGTTAAATAAAAGAAATATTCTTTTTAAAATGTCCCAGGTGGAGTATTACAGAAAACAATGCAAAAGCTACATTGTTGGTGTGGAAGAAAATGCAGAGAGGAATAATAAGAAACCCCGAATCCTCTGCATTGGTCCTGATAGAGAGAAATATAAAGAGAATTGTGCTGGGTTAACCCTAAGGTTTTCAGTCTGAGATCACACTGCAAAGCAGGTCCTCAAGAGCTAGTGGTCCCAGGTCAACACAAACCCTCTCTGGAGAAACTCAGTTTCAGTCCCAACCAGTGGTGACAGCTGAGCCTCAATCACGAGCTGTTTTCCTGGTTCCAAAGGAAGCTCATGCAAGCTGGGCTTTGGTACAGACGGTTCACTTCCTTGCCCTGAGCCTCACCCACACAGGGAAACACAGCAATGCCAACTGCCACGCTCCACTGTGGAGTGTCTGGTACCCAGCAGAGCAAGTCATCAGTGCAGTCAAGTATAGAGCACTCACTGGGTGCCAGGTGCTCCATAGGGGGCTTCATGCCAACCAGCTCCTGCCATCTTCACAGTGTCCTCCACAGGGACAACAGTTTACAGCCATTCACAGCAGAGGGAACAGAAGCAACTTGTCTGAGATCACACACAAGTGAGGGCTTTGACCTGTGGACTGAGTGCTCACTCTTCTTCAGTCCCCCGAAGGCTCTGCCTGTGCGACACAGAGCTATCATTCTGTCCTGTAGAACCTAGCATATCCGCAAAGAGACAATTCTGCAGTCAAGTTTCTGTCACTTAAATGGAGATAATTCTGAGTCCCAAGAGGCTGTGTAGCACACACCCACATGCATGTATAACGTAATTCAATATATATGGTAAATAAATCACCACCGAGTTCAAGTTTTTATAATTTCTTTTACAGAAGTGAAAAAATTTATTCAAGAAGTACATATTTAGAGTACATAACAGTATACTATTGCCATGGTAGGAGACGTGACACTGGAAAAGCACACGTCCTGTTTTTGAGGACCACATGAGACAAGCACATGAATAACTGCAATAGAAGCCTTGACTTAGGGGCACGCTGCGGCCCAGCTAGGCAGCCCTGCTCTGCTGCACTGGGACAGAGGTAGGCATAAGACTACAATCCCATTAGCACATCTTTTCTTCTGTTTGGGAAGATGTTAGTAAAGCATCTCTGGATGATATTTTTGAACTTCTGAGACATGGCCATCTTCAGTCACCTTTTCAGTCCCTGTCCTGTCCCTGCCCAGCCTGGCCAACCTCAATCTAGGGAAGAAGCACTCGCGCGCGCGCACACACACACACACACACACACACACTCTCTCTCTCTCTCTCACTCCCAACCTGGGAGCTGTGTGCACCTCAGGGCCATCTGGACATCTGGAGAGCGGGGCTGAGTGAGTAATGAAATCCCCTCCCTGCAGGAAGACGAGGCAAGTTTTATTACAGATCCTATCTCAACTCTAAGGGCTGGGACTTTTGTGATTGAGTTAATCCTGTCACCGCGTAAATCAATTGGAAACTCACAGGCAGGGATTTGATTTAGGGTGTTCACTTTGGCAAGCTGGTCTTCCTACAGCCATGCTGGACCCAGGTACTTCTACAACAATCAGGGAGCTTAGTTAGTCTCAGTGGATCAGCCTTGTTAGCAAAATACATTGTGACCCCCTCCAAGTACAAAATTCAAACGCATTTTAGTCTCCTCTCAGTTCAGTAGGCTGAATCCCTTCCTCTACCAAATCCTGACAGAAAACCCGCATCTCTGCCCATGAAGATAACTGCTGTAACGGGGGTACCCTCTTGGGGGGTATGAGGTGCTCTATATCATCTAGAATATGGGTGCTGTGCAGGGTCTTCACCCAGGCCGTGCTCTTGAAGCACACAGCACAGGATCCAGGGTGAGTCAAAGACAGGTTTCTGGCCCACGAGGGCCAGAAAGGGGACTCAGGTTGTCCAGGTGGATTGCTGGAAAGGAACAGAACAGACTGAACTCTCTGCCTCCACTCTCCTTTGTCCATCTGCTTCTCTGCCTGACTGAACAGAAGCAGGCGGAAGAGTCTGGGTGCTGACTTTGTCCAACATAGGAGTAGTATTCTCTAGGGCTGGCCGCTTTGTGTGATGACCTCAGATCTTTCCATCAGGCAGGGGACCAGGGAGCACCTAGGCCTCGTCCCAGGGTCTCATATTCTGCTACACAGGGGTGGATATAGAGTTACTGCCCAGAGGGCTGACTCCCCTTGACCAGGGACAACAGGGGAAGTCATGATCTGGGGAGAAGAGGGAAGGCCTGGAATTTGGCTTGTCCTGTCTGGTTCCCCCCCACCCCCCACCAAGCTTCCTCCTCTTCTTTCACCTTCATTAGGGTGACTTGTGCTTGTAGAAAAGATGGATCATGTGGGACACGAAACCCAACGACTCCAGAGAGGGATGTTGTAAAGGACTTCAGGTGGCTCTCCCCAGTATTCCCTGGCGTGTCTGTCTGTCTGTTCTGCCTGGCTATAGACTCAGGCGAGTGAATTCCATACAGCACCAGTCTGGGAACCAGGTGCTCTTGGAACCTGAACGTTGGTGAAGTGGCTTCCTTCCTGACTCAAGGCCTTCTCTGCCTGTTTTACTGTATTTGTTTCCCGGTTCCCCTCCTGTATTAAGCAGGCTTTCTGTATGGGGCCAGCTGGGACCAATGGGTCCTCCGAGGCTTGCAGCCAGCCCAGCCTCTCATGAGTGTGGTGAACGTGTCTCCAGTTCTCTAGGCTGTTCCAGGAGGGAGGGTGAGGATGAGTCAACTCACATTCGCACTGACTGGTCCTAGCTCAGTGGGTACTTTTAAGAGTGTACACAATCTAGTGAATACCAAGCACGTGGCAGGCCCTGGGCTCATCAAAACAAACATTACCATCAGCTGATTGCAAGGGAAGAGCTGACATCCTCAAAACAGCCCGACGGATAGATGCTATTGTTATCCCCATCTTACAGGCCCAGCAAGGACAGAAAGGTGCCCAAGATCACACAGATGCTAAGTGGTCAGCTAAGGAGTTCACCTGCACAGCCTTCCTAGCTAAGCCTCAGCCCTGTATGGACGCTGTGTCCCCAATACTCTCGTGGATTTCAGCTAAGTTCGCCACATGCCCTTTGCCCATTCAATGTGGGCTTGAGGTCAGGCCAGGTCCTGGGACACCCTAGTGTTTTCCTGGCATCATTCCCCCCTGAAGATCCTGCACATTTGCACGTTCACTGCCACAGCTAAGTTGAGCAAGGCTGTCTAGCCTTGGGGACCCCAGCAGGTGAGTTCAACCTCCAGGGGCGCAACCGGTAGAAAGGTGCCGATCTAAGTCAACTCCTCCGGGATATGGGGAACTCACGTGGGATGCCCAGAGCCCTCCCGGCTTCCAGCAGAACGCGCGGAGCCGAGGCTGCCACTCCGGGCAGTGCCGTGTCCCGAGAGACCCGAAGTCTCGAGCCTCCCCTGCGCCGGCCCCCGGCTGCTGGCGGGCCGGGAGACTGCCACACGAGCGCGGGCCCAGGGGCGCCACCGGGCCGCGCGGGCGGGAACGCGCCGCGGCGGCCTCCTCCTCCTCAGCTCCCGCCCGCGGCGGCGGCGCTTCCCCGGCGCGGAGCGGCTTTAAAAGGCGGCTCCCCACCCCCCGGCGCACTCGCCGCTCGGGCGCCGCGCGAGCCTGCCGCTGCCATGCCTCCGCGCGCGCCGCCAGCGCCCGGGCCCCGGCCGCCGCCCCGGGCCGCCGATGTCGCGCGGGGCGCAGGGGCCGCCGGCCGGCACGGGCTCCCGCCGCTCGCGCCGCGCCCCTGGCGTTGGCTGCTTCTGCTCGCGCTGCCCGCCGCCTGCTCCGCGCTGCCGCCACCGCGCCCCGTCTACACCAACCACTGGGCAGTGCAAGTGCTGGGCGGCCCCGGCGCGGCGGACCGCGTGGCTGCGGCGCACGGCTACCTCAACTTGGGCCAGGTGAGTACGGTCGGCCCCGCGCGCCCCAAACTTTCTCGGCTGCCGGCGGCCACGCGCGAGGGGGCGCCTTGCCAAGCCCGCGGCCAGCGGCGCCGCGTGGGAAGGCGGCCCGCACCTCTGGGGACGGCGGGGGATCCCTGCGGGGACTCGTTGGGAGTGCCGTGGGACACTCGGCGGGGAGGACATGGTGGCTTGCGTGGACAGTCACGGTGGAGGGCCCGAGGCCGTGGGTCCCCAGGCGACGTCGCCGAGCATTTCGCATTCTGAAGTGTGGCCTCGGAAGCCCGGGTCGGGCGCCTACACCTGCCCAGCCGCGCTCAAGTGGGCGCCTAAGGGGTCGCTGCGCTCTGCTCTCCCGCGCCATCCTCAGCGTCTACCCACTTCCCTGTGGCCTCCGAGCCCTAGCTCAGTCTCTCGGGCCACTCTGTCCTCGACGGGTCGACCGGGACTCTGGGCTCCGATGCGGGCGCCAAGGCAGCCAGGCGCTGGTTGGGCGACGTGAGCGTGACCTGGACAACTCAGAGACTGGCTTTCCCTCTGTGAGGCGCCAGTGCCTGTGCCCAGAAGTCAGGTTTGGGTCAGGGAGCAGGCAAGACTCAGAAGCTGCTGGTTGGTTGTAGGCTGAACTCTGCACTTAAAACCTCTCTAGGCAAAGACACGGTTTTCTTTGCTTTGGGCTCTGGTCGCAGCTGAAAAGGCAGCTGTCTGCCCACTAGCTGCATGACCTTGGACTTGTCACTTCTTGACTTGCACATCCCTAGGGGTTGTGACTTTGTACTGCCTGAGATTGTTGAGATGACCCCGTAGTGTTCAGAACCAAGGCGCTCGTCATGGAATGCCCTTTCTCTCACCCCTGGTGGTATAAGCTGGCTGTCATTTATACTAAGAGAAGCCAAGATAGAGAGAGCACTAAGAGCTCCCAAGGACTGCCAATGCAGGGTGCCTTTTCCATTGCAGCCCTGCAGAGGGGCAATGGGGCGGGTTGATTCCGGTTTATGGCCCGTGGAGGGGCCTCATAGGCTCAAATGTGCAGTCCCACCAGGAGAGCTCTTAGCACCTAAACAGATCCACAAACTACACACTCTGGAGAATCAAGTGAAATGAAGGGAGCGTGGCCTTATAACTCAAACTGCAGTAGCAGGCAGTGTTAAATTTAGTTTCATCATTATCTGTGACAGAAGCCAGCAACATGTGCTTGGTCATGATCAAAATGACATTTCTTCCGCACTTGATGTGAGGTGGAAGGCCTCCTGGAAGGGGAAATTCTGCTCTGTGAAGTTCCAGGTCAGAGTTTATCCAGAAGAAAAGAATCAGCTTTTGTGTCTTCAGACATTCAAAGAGCTAAGATTTTGCCTTCTGGTGGCCCTGGCTTCGTTGCTCTCTGTAGCTGTCAAAGCTCCAGGGCTGATTGTCTGGGCTGAAGAAAGCTTGCCTGTTTGATTAGGACTCCCAGCTCCTGCCACTCTTCCTTGCTCTGTCCAGGCGGCCCAGCAATTTGTCTCAACTAAAAGTGATTCTTAAACTGGGTGGTAAATTACAAAGTGCCTGGGCTTTGGGTCCCTGTAATTAAGTGAGGAGGTGAAGATGAACTCTGCTCTACAGTGCAAGAGGCTCTCTCTTTGACATTCTTGCCCCCAGGAATAACCTTGCTCCTGGATGTGCTAGCCTTTGCTAGCCTTTGAATCTCCCGTATCTCACTGAGCTGCTTAGGGGCAAGCTCTGAGCTCCTGATTTTGCCTGTGGGTGAGGTTTTTTTTTAGGCATGTTGTGATGTTCTTGGGTGGTCCCAAAGGTCTCTCTGAACAGCGCAGCCAGACTCCACACAGCCTGTCACTCAGCTCGGTAGGCCTTGTTCTGGGAGGGATGTGATGGGGACATTTTCGAGCCGAGAGATGACTGGTTTGGGGGTAGGAGCTGTCTCCGAGGAAAGCGTTATTACTCTTTATTCCCACATCAGCTTCTCTTCCCCGCCTTTCACATGCGGCTAATGTGGAAAAGGCCTGGAGCTTTCCAACCTCTGCCTACTCAGGAGGACTCTCTCAAAACCGTATTGCCATTTTCAAGCAGGAGAATTTGTGACTCATAAATAAGATGTAGATGTTTTTTAGGTTTTTTGCTTTATAGATGAGTAAATGGAGTGGGGGGGGGGTCCAGGGAGGGAGCTGTTTGTGTTCACGGGGTAACCATGTGTCACCCCTGCCATTATGATAACTACTTTGTCTCTTGCTGCCTTCTTGCCTTCAAGACTGCCTTTGTGTGACTCTTTCTTCTAAACCCTTAATGGGCAATTAGAGCTCTGTTCTGTACCTGCCTGAGTCACAGCCTTGGTTTTCTTGTCCATCTTTCTGGCTGTGCTCTGACATTCTTGTTTGACTGTTTATACAGTTGATAACCTGATTTGATTTCTTTAACATGATCCACAGGTAACTCAGGGCAGCGATTATTGACCTTTTTCAAATTATGGATCTTTCAGTCTGATACAGGTTCTGTCCTTTTCCATTAAAAAAATATGCATCTAATAAAGACAAGCAAGCCTCCATTTCCCTCTCCTAGGCATCATTCCTGATAGTGTAACAAGTTTGTTTTTTAGAAGAAATGAAAGTCATGGGCCAGTAAGATGGCTCAGTGAGTGAAGGAGGTTGCTGCTAAGTCTCATGACCTGAACTCGATTCATTGGACCACGTGGTGGAAGGAGAGGACCAACTCCCAAATTTGTCCTCTGATTTCCACCTGTGTGCTGTGGCACACACATGTGTGTGCACATCTGAACACACACAAAGTAAATAAATGAAACAATAGTTTTTAAAAAGTAAAACTTAGGAAGGGTCAAAAACTGTCATGGACGTTGTCATAACTGTACGGTTAGGGAAGGGGACCTAGAGATTAGTCGTGAGAACTCCTGAGAGAGCTGAGTGGGCCGCTGAGCACAACTCACCGCCTGTGTGTACTCAGCAGATAGAAGACAAGAGCGACTGTGGTTCATTTCAGCATCAAAGCCATAAGATACTTAGGGATGAGTCATGGAGGAAAATGGTGGAGAATGGTAAAGTATTTTCTTTTGGAGGAGCCAAGGATCCGATGGTGTTGATGCTCTACCACCGGGCCACAGTCCCCCAAAACTATTTGCCCTCAGTGAATCCATTAATCCACTATATAAATCCCTACGGGACTGAACTGTATGTGGACTCCAGAAGTGAACTACAGAGCTCACATGGTATAGTGAGGTCCAAGAATCCCTCAGACAAGTCTGGGAAAGAAGAGCAAGGAGGGGGAAAGTTGTGGGGCTCACAACAGGCTGGCACTGGCCCAGTGATGGTTCCACCCATCCGTGGAATGGACTCAAAGCCAGGGGTGCGTGGGAGCCTGTGTATGCCAACGGAGGAGCAACAGATGGATGAGGAAAGACGGGCCCTTTAGTTAATAAGTGGTTCTGGAAGACTGTCTGTCCACATGGAGAAACAATTAAACGCTTAGCCCATCCCGTACATATGTTAAATTCTAGACAGGATTAAAGATCTGAATGCTTATAAGACTCTTCGAAGAGTATAATGGCCTACCCTTATGGCGCCAGGAAAGGAGGGGATGTCTTAAACAAAGTAGATTTGAATTTGGGATTTAAAAATGGGACAGTAGTAACTATTTTAAAGTTCTTGGTCTGGAAATCTAAAGAAGCACCACTAGCCTCCGGTTCAGCACTCCGGCTCTTCCAATATGCCTGCCCATAGGTTTTGCTTCTCATTCTGAGGTTTCTCTTAGTCGGACTTTTTATTTTGAATCAAGAATTTTAGTAAATACTAGGGTTCATAAATAGCAAACTGGTGCAAAAGGAAGAGATTGGCAAGTCAAAATAAACATTCTGTATGAAGGGCAGTCCTCTAAGAATATTAAGAAAGCAGTAGACTAGGAAAAGTAGTTAGAGAAGATAACAAAAAACTATACAAATTAATGAGGAAAACAGATACATGCTCAGCAGAAAAGCAGACATGTGAACAGAGGAGACACCGAATGGCCAATAAAGAGCTGCTCCAAGGCAACGGCGAGACACCATTTCACACCTATCTGATGGGCAGACCCCAGACAGTGTCAGTGTCAAGTGTGGCCGGGATGTGCTGACCTCTTGTTGCTACTGGTTGAAACTGGCACCTACTTTACAGAGCATTTTGGTGCTATGGTGAGACACGCTACACTAGCTACTGTATCGCAAGGCTTGTACCTGAGAAACTTGCCGTATGCACAAGGAGGCTCAGAGGAGAATGACCACCGAGACTTAGTTCATAATGAAGGGAAAAGCAGCCTAAACGTCCCCCAGAGGAAGAGGGAACAGGTGAACCGGAAGACTCACACGGTGGAATACTGGACAGTGGTTACAGACATGAAGAAGATACGTATGTGCATAGTTCAATAAGCACTGAGTTTTAAAAGGCAGTTTCAGAGGCACAATATTCATGTGAGCCTTTAAAAACAAAGCATACGTATTACTGATGGTTGAGCATACGTATAGCAAAACTTAAGAAGCCTGGGCCGCAAGGACCGCCTTCAAATTTCATTTTGTAGTAGCTCCTAGGAAGGGGAAAGCTTACAGCTGCCTTCTTTTTTTTTTTTATTTTAAAACTTTATTGTTTCACTTTATGTTTGTGAGTGTTTTGCCTGCATGCATGTATGTACAACACGTGTGTGCATGTTGCCCATGGAGGTCAGAAGGAGGGTCTGATCCCCTGGATCTGGAGTGACAGGTGTTTGAACCTCCTTCTGGGTGCTGGGACCTGAACCTGGGCCTCTGGAAAAGCAAGCAGTACTCTTTTTTTTTTTTTTTTTTGGTTTTTCAAGACAGGGTTTCTCTGTGTAGCCCTGGCTGTCCTGGAACTCACTCGTAGACCAGGCTGGCCTTGAACTCAGAAATCCACCTGCTTCTGCCTCCCGAGTGCTGGGATTAAAGGCGTGCGCCACCACTGCCCGGCTCAAGCAGTACTCGTAATTGCTGAGCGATCTCTCCAGCCGCCTTGACTAATTCTCAAGGTACATAAATATGTACTCTGTGCCTCTACTGGGTTAAACTACTCAGGAAGCAATGCTTCTGGGTTAGACATTGTGTTCTTCCCTAAGCAATATGGAGCAACTCCATGCCCAGGCGCACGTGGGATTAGGCGTCATAAGTAATCTTGTGCTGATCTAAAGCGTGAGGGAGGATGCTCTCTACAAGTAGCCTATCCTTTGTATAGGGAGGTGAGCATCTTTGTTGTATCTGTGGGGATTCTAGAACCTTCTCCTGTGGGTAATCAACAACTGCACTAAATGTATCTGGCTTATATAAATGGCTGAATTATATTCAAGCATTTCACATTTTTCTTCAAGTCAGAGTGCATTATATGTGATTCTGCATGTGTGCCTGTAGCATGCGTACATACATGCATCCATGTCCACACATACATCTACACATAAAATGTTAAAGAGAAAAGAAACCACATGCCACAGTGTTCTTGGCCTTCCTGGAACACATTCATCGGTACCCAAGGTGCCTTTGGGCCTGGGTTAAGAAGCCCCTGCTTTAAACCCCCCCAGAAGGGGCCATCCACTCGTCAAGGAATTAGCGACTTGGGGAACAGAAGGCCCAGCCATAGATCACAGGCTGTTTGGACAGAGTGGCACCAAGCACCAAGCACTGTGACTCCCGGCCATTGCGATGATTCCTAGACAAGGCAAGTTGTTTATGGGCTGGGCACGAAACACAATCCTGTGCGCACTCCGAACTGCAGCTAGGCATCTGCAGCCCTCGAAGGCGATGTTTATCTGGAGGGTGGCACTCTGACACCGTTCTTCCCGCGTGTTTTTGCTTTGCCTGGGGTATTGAGCTAATTTGTTAGTTCTAAGTTTGAACATAAAAGAGCAGGCCGGCTGCCAGGGCCCTAAAAGATCTAAGAGCCTTAAATGATTTTGAACTTGCCCTAAATAGTCATTCTTAAAATAGCTGGTGAGCAGGCCATCCCTGGCCTAGAATTTCAGGTAAGCCTGTGGCATCCATTTGTCAGCAGAGGAAAGCTGCTGCTCTGTGGACAGCTTGTTCTTACAAGGAAGAGCCAGCTGAGGTCTTAACCAGGCGTTAGAATAGTGAGCCAGACCTTGTTCCAGCTGAAGCACTGGGGGCCTGATGGCGAAACCCAAAGTGCCAATCATTTGTGACCTAGTTCTTAAGGACTACTTTTTGGTCAAAGGCTGTCTTGATGTTATGCACAGCTGGCCGGGGAGACATCCTGGATGTGTACCGAGGGCTCAGGCTTATGTAAAACTGTCTCAGTGGGCGTCTGTACTCAGATGGTCAAAGTGGACTGGGCTTTGATTGACTAGCTTGCCCTTCTGACTCACAGGGACTGAGGTGGAGAACAGTGACCAGAGCTGATCTGGCTTGAGCGTGTGGGACAGAAAGGCCCCAAGAGGACGTGTCCTAAGGCAGATAGGGAATAGGGCCTGAATGGCTAGCCTGCTGACCAGCCTGCTGGAACTGTTCAAGTGTTTCCGGGCAGACATCAGGGAGCATGTCAGAAACACAGCAGCAGACCCAGGGAAGGGGTCTGCAGCCACTAGCCCCTCAGTGTACCTTGCGTTCGGGTGGTCATAACAGGCCACACGGTGGCTGGTCAGACACTGATGTTCCCTGCTGTCTTGGGAACATTCCAAGCTGGTTTGGGCCTTGAAGCCTCTTCACAGACTTTTTTTGTTCAAACTAATTTTTGAGCCCTCCTCAGCCTAGCCCAAGTCCTCCCAGGACCCACACACAGAAGAACTTCTGTGCACCTGTTCCCAGTGCCTGTCTTCCTCCTGGCTGTCAAGGCTGTGCTGTGACATGGGATAAGGAGAAGCCCTGGCATGTCCTCACGCTGACTGAAGTTTCTTGGGTGGGTGCCTGTGGGACATAACTTTGGGGAACCTTACACTAGCTCTGTAGGGAGCTGTCACCTACTGGCCATGAGGTATTTGGTCCAACCCTTGATTGACAGACCAGGGCCCAAACCCATACTCAGTGGCTGACTTTCCACTTTTGTCACCTTTGGCAGGTGACCCTGTCCCTGCTTCTCAGTCAAGGGCAAGTCACCCTGTCACTAAAAGCCTTCCTGTTCCTGATGAAATAAACAATTGGTTGACTAATGGGCTGCAGTCCCTTCCTTTCCACCGGGCTCTCCCATACCACATATGCACTGTGCTTCCTGCCATGTTGTTCTCTCTGGGACACTGGGCTTCTCCTTAGCATTGAAACTTATGTCTCTCTATGCATTTAAAAAAATAACGAACTAAACTTAGCCCTCCGGCCCTAAGGTGCTACACTCAGACACTAACTGTACATTATCACCTGGACACACTTAGCTGTAAAACTCACCTTCTTGTGTCCGTGTTTCATACAGAGACCTTCCACTCCAGTGCCTGAACTAGAGGCCTGGGAGCTGCTCTGGCTCCAGTTGCTCACACCGGTTCTCTAACCAGCCCCATATCTCCTGCTCTGAGGTCCCCCTAGCCCACTTGCCTGCCCACCAGGCTACCGCAGTGCCTTTGTCCGTTCCAGCTGTACACCTCCAAACCCCTTTCTTAATTCCTATGCTTCCCCTGGGCGTCCTTCTGTTCCCCGGGTCAGCCTAGAGTGGATCTCCTCCTCCTGCTCATCCTTCATCCTTCCCAGCTCGGCTCCACTGTCGGCAGCTCTCCCCTGAGTGCCCCGGTCCAGAGAACATGTCTGTCTTCTGAACTCCTCATCACTGTCTGTCAACGTCTCTGGTATTTATGGCCTGCTGGCTTGTCTGCCACTTAGGCTCTGGGCTTTGTGGTACATCTGGAGTTGGTCCCCTGGCTGTTCTTCCTCCGAGGTTAGTGTGGAGTTTCTGACTGAGAAGCCTCACCAGGGCAGAGGATGGCTGCGTGTGAAGCGAGTTCTCGTACAGGTTGTGAGCTTCCAGGCTGGAGGAGGTCAGGCCCTAGCCCTTATGTTATTGAACATCTCTCCCACTGCTTTTTAAATTTTAATCCCTTGTTTTTCAAATTCACTAAGCCCTGTGTGCCTGGGCATGAGGTCACCCTCCTGTGCTGCTGCCTTTGCTTCTGGGTCAGGTCAGCTCCACACTGTGCTGAGAGCCCCATGAGCCCTGGCGGTGCCTGGGGTCCTGCCATGCCTGCTCCCATCTCATCATTCCTCCGAATCCTGCATCTTCCTGGTGTACTGGTGCCTCTGCTCTGAGGATTCTGAAGACAGTGATGGGTGCAAGGCCTCTGTCTGGTCCTGCAGGGAACCAGGATGAATAGCCATCAGCTGTTGGGAGCCTCACACTCCGTGGGATGGGATCAGCAGCCTTGGGTTCCCATAGTAACCAGTCCATCAATGCCCTCAGTGTCGAGATGGTGGCACCGCAGAGGGGAAGAAATAGTCTCATTGTCTCCCCTTTGGCTGCTTGGGCACAAACAAGCCGCACCCCGCAGGGCCCTGCAGTGCCCTGAGGTCCAGCCAGATTTGCTGCCCTGCAGTGGTGTGCTACACATGTCCCCTCCTGAACTGGGCCGGGAAGGGACCATCACTGTCAGTCTTGGACCCTCGTGGGGACTCTTGAATTCCTGCCACTGGCCATCAGCAGCAGTCACAGAGCTCTTGTTGACTAGGGCCGACTTCTCAATGGCCAGCCAAGCCACTCCTGCCACAGGATAAACAAATCCCCTGTGTTTTAAGAACCCAGATTTCCAAATTTTCTCTCTTTGGTTTCCAGTCATCATCCTGGTGAGGCACAGGTTACCAGCAGTGTGTGTGTGTGTGTGTGTGTGTGTGTGTGTGTGTGTGTGTGTGTGTGTGTGAGAGTGTAGGGTACTACTGTGTAATTCAGGCCCTCTCCAGAGCTCTCTGGCATTCCCTATACCCCCAAGCCTGCCCCTTTGCCCACCTTGTCTTTTTCCCTGTCCTTCAGGACAGAAACCAGGGTATCTCCTTGGATTTTTCTCTTCCCCGGTATTGGCAGCCACTAGGTACAATCCCTGCCAGCCTGTCTCCATTGCCTCTCACCCCCTACCCCCAAGCCAACAGCCACGGCCCAGGCCAGCCCATGCGTAAGCTCTGCTAACATCCAGTATCCACCTGGTTGCCTTCCCTGACTCCCTTGACCCCCACCACCAGCCAGAAGGTTCTTTAGAGCCCTAAGCCTCACATTCTCCCTTCCCTATTTTCGAAACATCAGAGGCTCCCATGTAGCATGACACACAGCCCCAGTGAGGGGCCCGTCTGCCTCCTGCATATCCTCAAGCCTATCTATCTCCCTGCTCCTTGCTCCAGCAGAGCCAGAACTTTGAGTCCTGGGAACTAACTACCCATGCTCTTTCTTTACCTCTGCTGTTTGTTATTGCGCACAGTCTATCTCCGTGTGATCTACCCAGAGAACCTCATCAACCTGCCTACTGCTAACAGGGTTGAGCACTGCCCACCCCAAGCTCCATGAAGGAGCCGTCTTCTCCCTGGCTACAGCTTCATGTAGTAGTGTCTTAATCATACCTATGCCTTCTCGGGACCTAGCCTGCTTCCTGGCACATAGAAGACTCAATAAACACGAAACACACACACACAGACACACACACAGACACACACACAGACACACACACAGACACACACACAGACACACACACACACAGACACACACACAGACACACACACAGACACACACACACACAGACACACACACACACACACACACACACACACACACACACACACACACACACACACACACACACACACACACACAATTTTAATTCCAGGATAGGCAGTTTCTTGATTTCACTCACTGGATAAATGATCCCAAAGGCGTGAATGAGGGAAAATGCTAACTTTATTTTCACACCTTCTATTGACTTCCAGGTTTGTAACTGTGGAAGACACATATGGGTTTCTATCCAGTGACATCTCTTGGAACCTTGCTGTTGGGTATCTTGTTTCCAGGACTGGGTCTTGCTCCACAAGTTCAGGGTTACCTGCAGGAACTTAAAAATCAAGGCCAAGGGACAGAGCCGATGTATCTGGCAGCGTCCAGAGTCCATGTCTCAAAGTAAGGGTGAAACCTTTGCTCCTAAGTGGACAGAGAACCAAAAGAATGCAGCAGGACCGGGAAGTGGAGGTGGGATGAATAATGGAGGGCAGGAAGGATGGCAGAGAAAGAGTCTGGCCTGCCCCAAGTGCCAGTCTTTAGTGAAAGTCTTAGGCTTTGAAGTGACAGTCCAGACCCTGGCCATACTGTGTCTCAGGTGTGACTGTTTTTAATTGTAGGGCAACTTAGTCAGTGGATGCCACTCCCACCATGACTGCCACCAGCCAGCTTTTAGCTGGCCCTAGACTCCTGGCATTAACTTCACTAGACAGATGAGCAAATTGACCTCCAGAGAGGTTGAGTAAATTGCTACATCTTAGTGGGTGCCAACTCAACGGCTTGGCAGCCTGATGTGTAGGCCCTACCCTGGCAGTGCCAGCCTTGTTAGGAAAGGTACAAAGAGAATATGTGAGCCAGTGGGGGCTTGAGTCAACTTTTCCAACCAGCTGAGAGCAGAGGGTGGCAGTCTAGGCAGGAAGGTTCGGGAGGAAGGGCCGTATTCTGGGAAGGTGCCTTCGTGGCCGCGCTAAGTGAGGGTGCCTTGTACTTAGGTTCCACCCTTCTTATCAGGCCTCTGGCCCAGAGCTTGCATCAAAGGCTTATCTATGCAGGAATGAAGGCAGACCAGCACTGCCTAGGATCAAACCTCTGGGCCTTACACATGCCAGGCAAGCACTCTACCAGAGCCACACCCCAGCCCCGGCTCTGAAGTTTTTACCTTGGGTCCAAGAATTTCAAGGGCAGGGAAGGTTTCTTGTATACTCTCCTCAGCCTAATGTATGTCCTCCTCAGCCTAGTGTATACCCTCCTCAGCATAGTGTATACCCTCCCCAGCCTAGTGTATGCCCTCCCCAGCCTAGTGTATGCCCTCCCCAGCCTAGTGTATACCCTCCCCAGCCTAGTGTATACCCTCCCCAGTCTAGTGTATACCCTCCCCAGCCTAGTGTATACCCTCCCCAGCCTAGTATATACCCTCCCCAGCCTAGTGTATACCCTCCTCAGCCTAGCAGATCCTACTGTGTTCCCACCAAGATGGCTCTAAGTATCAGAGTCAGAAAGTAGAACCTAGTGAGAAAGTGAAGAAAAGCCTTATGGGACCCAGGGCTGCACTGAGAAGCCACCCTGGCCTTACAAAGCCTTGTGGTCTTGATCTGTTGCAGCAATCCAATGCAGTCAATAAAATAAACATTTAAATGCAGGAAAAGACTGAAAACAGAAAACTATAGTAATCACCAGAGTCCCATTCTCCAAAGATGATGACGGTTCATATTTGGACCGTATCCTTTGTCTTCTCTTTGTTCTTTAATCTTTGCGTGTGGCTATGCGTGTGGATATGGATGTGCGGGCCGTGGCACATGAGAGGTCAGAGGTCAACCTCAGCTGTCGGTTTTCCACTTCCACTGTGTTAGGGACCGACTCTCTTGTTCTCCATTATGAATGCCAGAATAGCTGGCCCACGAACCTTCAATATTCTCCTGTCTCCAGTCCCCGTCTCTCTGTAGGCGTGTGATATTAGGATGTGTGCTACTGTGTCTAGCCTTATGTGGGATCTGAGGGTCCAAACTCAGGTCCCCACATTTACACAGCAAATGCGTTACTCTTGAGCCATCTTCCCGGCCCCCTTTGTGTTATCTTTATAACTGTGTGTGCATGTGCACACATACTTGTGCTCATATATGTGCACACACACATATATGCACAAATGACTTACACAAATAGACTTCGTAGTTTCAAAACTTACCCTTCTAAGTTAATAACTACTCCCTGTTGTAATTTTTAATGGCTGGTGTGCCATTGTGTGGCTGGCAGGTAATTTATGTTATATTTTCATGGCATTTAGGTCAAGGGATTCTTTGTGTCAGGATGTGCTTGATTTGGAATGGCAGGACCTTTTGGGGAGGTGGCTCCATGGTGTCCCTGTCCCCACTGACCTGCTCATACCTCTACTGTGACCTGTCCTACTTTTCTTTCCTGTCCTTGTAGTGCTTAGAAATATTTGTTTAATTTAATCCCTGAGGATATCGTGAGAATTTTTTTTTTTTTTAATTTTAAAAAATTACTGGGAGCTAGAGAGGTGGCTCAGTGGTTAAAAGCACTGGAGGCTCTTCTAGAGGACTCAGCTCCCACATGGCAGGGAACGGCCATCTGTAACTCCAGTTCCAGGAGGTCTGACTCCCTATTCTGATCTTTGCAGGCTCTAGGCATGCATGTGGTACACAGCCATACTTGCAGACAAAACACCCATATGTATAAAATAAAAAGAAATGAGTATAAAGACTTGATTTGAAAAAAAATCACAGGACTGGAGATGGCTCAGTGGCAGAGCACTTGCCTACCATGTACTAGGCCCTGGGTTCAATCCCCAACATTGAAAAAGAAAACTTAGTTATATCTTCTATAGTGACTTTTCCACCACAGAATTCAAACAGTGCATTTGTATAAAGAGGAAAAAAAAATCACAAATGTGCTTGCAGGACTCATCTCAGTTGTCCCCACCTCCTGACATCACCACTGCTCACACCTCAGTCTGTGTGTTTCTGTTCGCATCCTTAAAAGACAAATATGAACATATGCACATGCACAGCATTGAGCTTGGATCAACTCAACATTTTTTAATACCTAGCTTTCTTAACTACCCTGGAAGCCCATCCTTGCCGGTTCATAGAGAGCTGCCTGCTTTCTTGGTAGCTTTATGTCACCTTTATGGCTGTGACACATGTCTTGTTGCACTATTTGCCTATGGGTGTTTGTTTGCTTTACCTCCACGCTACCCTGGTCCTTCTTATTCATCCTCTCTGGGAGCACGCATGAGCATTTCTCATGGGATACATAACAGCAAGAATAAATTTAACAATCAATGAGAGGCAAGACCCATGTCTGGTCCTGGCTACGCCGCAGGTGATTTTCCACCTGTTTTACCTTGTACTGATTCACTTAGCTTCTTAGAACGCCTACGAGGTGGGTGCCATTATCCCCGTCTTACACATGAGATGGTCTGACCATGACTTCACAGCTTGTAAATGCCAGAGCCAAGGTTTGGACCAAGGTGGCCTGGCTCCAGAGAGTGAGGGCATGTGTTATAGGTGTATCCATGTTAGTCTGTTGGACATTGGGTAGCTCCTGAGGCAGGTGGATGGTGGTTGACACTGTCTCCAGAAGAGTGTGAGGAGGTCATTGTTACCGTTTTGGGGTGAAGGTGATTTCTTGCTGTACGTACCAACCCTACTGTATAAGTTGAGGTCATTGGCTTTCTTTGTAATTACACCTAAAGCCAAACTTCCCTTCACATATCTAACCATGTCGTTCTTCTCTGAATTGCTTATTTATATTCTTTGCCTAGTTTTGTCTGAATAATTTGTGGGTGTACTCTATGTATTTTGACGATCCAGCCCTATTTGTTTGTTTTCTTTTTTAAAGAACACTGCAGCAATGTCTTTGAACCTGGTTCAGTGGATTTGCTTGTTTCCCTGTCGGGTTTGGAAGTAGAACTTGGAATGCTGTTAGTTTGCAAGGTGTTGGGCCCGCCCTTTGTGTGTTTCTGGGATGAACAGGTCTAGATCCCTGTCTACAGCCAACAGGAATTTAACCACTGAAGAGGAACAGCCTGGTGCTGCTTTGGGCAACTGCAGGGAGCAGGAACTTGTTCCCTAGGGGTTCCGGGAAGGCTTTGTGACCAGTAACAATTGAGGTTTTCTTGCACAGAGGAACAGGCAGGAGGTAATTTTGGGCAGTATCTCACTTAGCATCTCATTTGGAAGCAACTCACCTTAAAGTAGAGAATCTCAGGAGAGGGTGATTGATTAGGGAGCAACCAGAGGGAGTGGTGAGACAGTGGCTGGGGTGGGCATGCCCTTAAGGCGGTGCCTCCCAGTGTCCAGGTGGTGCTGTCTGAGGGTTCACTCATCCCAAGCACAGAGCAGAGTAGGTGGGAAATGGGCTATGGTAGGGGAGGGATAGGAGGAAAAAATCAGCCAGCTTAGAGCAGGGTTGGAGAGAGAAAAGTTCTGGAGGGGATAGGGGTTTAGTGGGGGTTGAAGAGATGGCTCAGAAGCTCACAGCACTGGCTGCTTTTCTAGAGGAATTGGGTTCAATTCCTAGGACCCACATGGCCCCTCACAATTAGCTATGACTCCAATGCCCTCTTCTGGCCTCCACAGGCACAAGGGACACAGTGGTTTGCATAGTCATACATGCAGGCAAAACACTCACGCATATAAAATAAAATAATTTGCACTTACTGTGCAATTATGAAGACCAGAGTTCAGATCACAGTACCCATGTACACCAGCCAGTCATCCTGTAAACACCTGTAACTTCAGCGCTAAGGGGTCTGACACCCGAATTTGGCCTCCGTGCGCTCATCTCCAACACACACACACACATACACACACGCACGCACACACACACATGGATACACTACATTTTAAAGTTCTGAAGCTGGTATGGAGTGTGTAACTTTATTTTTTTTATTTTTATTGGTTTTTCGAGACAGGGTTTCTCTGTGTAGCCCTGGCTGTCCTGGAACTCACTCTGTAGACCAGGCTGGCCTCGAACTCAGAAATCCGCCTGCCTCTGCCTCCCAAGTGCTGGGATTAAAGGTGTGCGCCACCACTGCCCGGCGAGTGTGTAACTTTAATCCTAGTACTCAGGAGTCAGAGGCAGATAGATCTCTATGAGTTTGAGGCCAGCTTGGTCCACCCAGTGAAGTCCAGGCCAACTAGCTAGGACTACACAGTGAGACCCTGCCTCAAAGGAAGAAAGGAAGGAAGGAAAGAGGGAGGAAGGAAGGTGGATGGATGAGACATGGTAGATAGATAGATAGATCAATCGATCCATCGGTCTGTGGAGACGCTGCCACACATCTGATGGCAGCTACTACTTTCTTTCATTCAGTAAAGCTGTGCAGTGTATCCAAGCCTGGCCTGATGCCTGACCGGTTCCGAGCTATAGCGATGGACTGGGGCAGGCAGGCTGTGCGTCCCAGCGGCCCGTCTCTCCTATGACAGTTTTAGCTTTATGCATGTCCTCTGAGTGTCACAGAAGAAGCCTGTGGTTCTCTGTCTGTCAGACCCCACGTCCTTGGATCCCTGCCTGTGTCTCAGATGGAGTTTATTTAGGTGTGTCTGTCTGAGAACAAATTTTGACAGAAAAATAAGTCCATTCTTAGTCGTCACTGGGCTTGGTCCCACACACATCTCCGTCTCATGCTGCTGATTTTTAAAAGTTAAACAAAACCCCCAATTTTTATTCCTTATGATAAAGCCCAGCTTTTTGGAATAGAAAAGAAACTATTTCAGCCTTGCTGTCAAGAGCTGCTTCTTCTTCTTCTTCTTCTTCTTCTTCTTCTTCTTATTATTATTATTATTATTATTATTATTATTATTATTATTATTATTATTATTTGGTTTTTCAAGGCAGGGTTTCTCTGTGTAGCCCTGGCTGTCCTGGAACTCACTCTGTAGACCAGGCTGGCCTCGAACTCAGAAATCCACCTGTCTCTGCCTCCCAAGTGCTGGGATTAAAGACGTGCGCCACCACTGCCCTGCAAGAGCTCATTATTAACCCACTTTCTTTACAGCCTCTAATGACTTTGCAGTGATCTGATACTATTAGCCCAAACGAGAAAGCTGGGCTCATCTCAGTGACTTAAACTAGGTTCTGTCCCCGTGACTTGGCCAGTTCACACCCCCCCCCCCATTTAAACAGTTGTTTTACTTTGGCAGTGGTGTGGATGGAATCCAGGACCTCATACAAGCTAGGCAAGTGCCCTGACCTTCAGCCACACCACCAACCTGCTTGGGGAATGACTGTTTTCTCTTTCCAGAGAGGTTTGTGTTCTTGTGCACAGTATTGTCATAATAACTCCCTAAGCTCCTATCCCACCCCATTTCTTAGGGTAGCTCTCTACTTTTTGATAGCTTGTCATGACAGGAGCATCAGAAAACCAGATTGATTTTGTCTCCTGTTAAATCAACTTCAAATTCAGATGAGTCCTTGGAGTAGATAAAGATGTCACTAGGTTGCTCCTGCTGGGAAACTAGGGGTCACAAAACCACACCATTGTTATGTCCTGTTGTTCTTAAGTCCTGAGCATGGACCCTTCTCAAGAAGCCCTGGTGGGTTTTCTGCTTTTTCTTGTGTCCGAAGTTCAGCTGGGAAGAGCTGTAGAAAATCCTATCCTAAAGCCAATGACTCAAAGTTGGTCTGACTTTCCAGCAACTGTTTCCTGAAGTTAGTCACTCACGTGCCCTTGTACTTGATCTGAGCGATGGCTGTGCCAGCCACTGGCCTGTTTCCATGCCAGACAGTTCCACGGCATCCTGAAGGGCCATCGTGAACACAGACCACTTCATGCAGATTTCCAGTGTCTGGAGCTGCCATTGGGAGATCTCTCCCCGAGGCTGAGGAGCCTTGCCTGTCTGCCCGATGCTGCCATCCCCGCAGCCGCCTTGTTTATTTGAATTACTCTGTCAGGCTCCATGAATTAGGTTGCAAGTCTTGAAAGGCGGGGCCATGTTGCTGCGTGCATCATGGGCATGAAAGTGATGCCACATGGGTCGTTAGGGACAATGGGCAGAGCCAACAGGAATATACTCTGCCAAACCTACCCATTCCATTTTAAATGTCCTGCCTGTCCTAAGCCCTTTCATGGAGGTGTGTTAGCCTTGATCCCAGTGTAATTTCTGCATCAGCCTCTTATAGCAACAGAGGCTGTGTCAGCAATATGAATGGCATGCCAGGCCTTCCTAGCGACCCGGGGAGCTAGTGCTGTGGTTTGCCCACTTAGAGAAAACAGGCTCCTAAGCACAGCTGGCCAGAGCAGGTCGCCAATCTGCTAGTCAGTGCTAGGTTCTCAGCATGTTGGGGTACTGTTTTTCACTCTTCTCCTAGAGGATTATGGGGTTTCCTGGACCATTTAACTTTTATCACAGATGTAAATTTGCTGGCACCATCCACAGGCAAGTAGTCAGAGAAATGGGACAGAGAACAAGCAGTATAAGGGAACGGACAGTGGGTGTGCATAACCGGAAAGACCTCACAGACATCACTCCAAGCCAGAGGCCTGGTACCACAATAATGATTCCATTTGTAGAAAGCTATAGAGCAGACAAAACTAAGGGAATGGAGTGGACTCAGGCTCAGGGTGGGGGTGGATGGGAAGGCTCACCGATTCTCCACACAGCGTCTTGGTGGGGGTAAAATCCTGGTAGTCTGCTGAACATAGGTATAGAATGTATCAAGTCTCAGCCAGGGTGGCATGAATGAACATTTGCCAGTTCCTCACCGGTGAGTCTTGCCTGTGAGAAGAAAAAGCCCTAAGTAAATATTGACCTCTTGATAAGGGTGTGTATGTGGAAGTGTTTAGGGGGACGTGTGCTGATAATGGCGGTGTACTTTAGAGCGAGCACGCCAAGGATAAACGTGCTAGTGTCGGGGTGATTCAGGGAGAGTACCCTGAGGGGACTTTAGTGCTGGGATAGTGCGTGGTGGGGGCGGGAGCCTTTGTTGCAGTTATCTCTCAAAACTTGGCTCTGTGTTTGCAAATTTTCCTAATAAGACATTAGGAGAAAAAGATAGTTAGGGTGTGGTGGGATGGGGCCCCCTGAGGAGGAAGCTGCTGCTGTCCAATCATGAAGTTATGTTTACAGATGAAGATAGAAGCCTTCTAGGGATTTAATAGAGCCAGTGATGTCATCGAGGCAGTAGCAAGGGAATCTGACTTTGGGACACTTCTGTAGGGTATAGCCCACCTTGGCACCCGAAGGGACAAGCATGGCTCCTGGAGGCCCTCACTTGCTAGTTCTATGCTGGCAGAGTCTCAGAAAATGTAAATGAGCCCAATCGCACAGTTATAGGAACTTCCTGTGCGAGGCGATAAGCATGCGGCAGACACCCCTGGCAGCCGAAGTCTGACAGGTTCGCTGCTAATTATCTTCTCTGACTTAGTTACTTCCTGAGGACTTCTCAGCCTCTCTTGATTCTTTTGAAATCAAGGGGCAGGACCAGCAGCCGAGGTGGTGCAGAGTCCTGAATGGGAGTCCTAATTTGGGCCCCTGCCCGCTTCCCCAGGGGCGCCCCAGATCAGATGCAGCAAAGACAACTCTAGTCCTCTTGGGCAGAGCCTCTGCCAGAGAGGGTCTGCTAGTAAATTCCGAAGTGGGGGCGGGGACATAGGAGAAGAATGAAAGAATTATTCTAAGAAGCCACTTTTATTTATAGATTCTCCTAATTCTATTAGAGCGAACGCCGGAGGGATATAAAAGTTGGAACACATAACACATAATGGAAATGAAAGGATGTTAAAACCAGAAATGAGGGAACTCGGTAAAATAAGAAGAGACTCCGTACCGAGGGGAAGATGCGACATTTTTTTTTTTCTGAAATAAAATCATCTTAGAGCACTTTGTACCAGGAAAGTGAATTAAAATAAGGACTCAGTGAGGAGAAAACTTGGAAGGAAGCATAAACTATTTCATAATGAAAAGGAGAAAGTGGTAAAAGTTGACTCAAGGGGAGAACAAATACAGAGTTTACCCTAATTACATTATAGAGACAAATAAAACGTTGAAAAGGAAATAAAGCCAATTAACTGCTTAATGTGCTCTAAGAGTCATTTGCAAAATAAAGTATATTAAATATAAGATATGCAAATAGCTATCATCTGCTATTTTTCTCCCCAATAGCCGGTGCAGTGGCTCCTGTCCTGCATACACAATGACGGAGGTTTTTTTTTTTTTTTTTTTGGTTTTTCGAGACAGGGTTTCTCTGTGTAGCCCTGGCTGTCCTGGAACTCACTCTGTAGACCAGGCTGGCCTCGAACTCAGAAATCCACCTGCCTCTGCCTCCCAAGTGCTGGGATTAAAGGCATGCGCCATCATGTAATAGTTTTTCTAAATCTAATATATGAAGGCATAAGCTATAAGAATCTCTCTTCTGACAGTGACTGTCCCTTCCTTTACCTCTGTTCTTTCTTCTGAAAGCTGGAAGTTAGAAACACTTCCAGTAAGTACATGCTTGGAATAGTGTCTGTCCTCAGGTGACCCTTCTGCTGCTAAGGGGAGCATCATCACCAGCATCATCATCACTACCACCATCATCATCACCAGCCTCACCATCATCATCACCATCATCATCATCATCACCATCACTATCATCATCGTGATGGTTATCTATGTCAGTGGAGCCAGACATACCAGTCCTCCTAGTTTGACATTCCAGTAAGCCCAGTGTTAGGCGTAATGGAATTGCCCTAGGGAAACACTGTGTTTAAAGCAGGAATTCAAAGCTGGGGAGGCTAAGAGCTAGGGATACCAGAGAGGCAGCACACCTGCCTAATGTGTCCAGCACCATGGCTTCCATCTCCAGCACTGGGAATACAGTGAGGGGGAAATTTAAATATTGTTGTACCCCCCCCTCCCGTCTCTCTCTCTTTGAGGAAAATTGTAGCCGCTAATGCTTGGGACAGAGCAGGCAGAAAGAACTCATGGATCATGGTTTACAGAGCTAGGTCATGCCATGACTGCAGAGCTGACCACAGGCTCCTAGACTTGTCTGGCTGTTGCCCTCCGGTTAGCAGCAGGTAGGGCCTTCCTCCCCAACCCTATGCCTGCCTAGCATGCTTTGTGGGGTTTCTACCTACCAAGAGAGGCCCCTGCTACTTAGGACTAAGGAGAAATTCTTTCTCAAAACTAAGAGAAGATAAAATAACGGGATCTGCCAGTTGGCCTAGGTTAACTCCTCAGAGTCAACAGAGCAGCCGATAAAGGATGGCCTGTGGTCTGAAGCATCATGGGGGCGGGCGGCCGTTCTCTACACTGCTCGGTCGTTCATATCCCGTCCCCCTTCCCCCAGAGAACAGTGTGCCATGGAGGTGCTAGCTTTTTATCTTCTCCCACATGTTTCCTGCCCTGGGCAAGATGGACTGTACAGAACACCGACTTCATGGAATGAGAGTTGTAAGGAGACCTTAGAAATGACGGCAAAGATGCTCTCCTCCTCCTGCTCTCCCCAGGCAGCGAGCCTTCCCCGTCATGCGTAAAGCCAGCTTTTCATTTCCTGGGGCCACCTCGATGGACCAGCTCTTGCAAACAGAGCCATTAAGCAAACGTAAACAGAAGGTTTCAATCTGATCTGAACACTTTTGCCTACACATTGATCAACCATGGGCGAGCCACTTACCACCCTTGGGTGTCAATCATTCACCGTGATGTACGATCGCATTCATCATTGCAGAACAGAAGCCTGCAGCTGGCTGTGGAGACTGCAGGGTGAACGCTTTTCTCTGGGAAAGGAGCCCTTACCTTGTTATTAGTATGGACAGAACCACGGTCCTCCTAACCGACATCCTCACTCTGCACCGACCTCAAGGAGAGTGGCCCTGTCCCCGCTGTGGCTGTAGGCTGAGGGCCAGGAGGTCCCTTCCGTGTCTTAGTACCTCCTTTGGCTGTTCCCTCACATAGTTCGTGGGTTGACTCCATATTCGATTTTGAAAGAGCAAAGAATTTGGGGTGTTGCAGTGTTGGGGTCACCACCTGTCTTTTGACATTAAGGACCTAGAAGGCATAATGAGGAATTTGCTGCCCAGCAGCCCAGCGGCCACCATTGGTAGTCTGCATTCCATCGGTAAATAGTAAATGTGGACAAGCTGTGTGCCCCCAGTTTCAGAGAGCTGATAAATTGTAGCTAGGCGTGTGTTCAAAGGCAAAAACCAGAGGTGAGAACTTAAACATTGTGGGGGGTTATCTTGTTTTGTGTGTGCCGAAAGGCACCTCGATTTTCTACCCTGCCCACTCTCTTCACGTGGGCGCTCCTCGGGGCAGCGTGGGGTTAATAATGCGCATACAGTTTGAAGTCTGATATCCAGATGCAAGGCAGGCCACAGGGTTTGGGGGTGACAGGCTAGAGCAAAGGCCTTTCCTTCTCAGTCAGGAAGAGTCCCCCTCCCCAGGGACTTGTGCCTGGACCTACCTCAGGGGTTGCCGCTTTGTTACTGGCTGTGCTGGCCCCAGGGGAGGGTTGGAAATACAGGTGGGGTTTGAGCCTGTGGCGTTTCCTCTGCATTGTCTTGTGAGTGATTGTAAAGACCGAAGGGGCATAAGGGAGAGGAAAGGTCCTGCGCATTCCTAAGAGGCAGCTGCCTCTTAATGTTGGGCTAACTTGCCATCCAGTGAGGGGTAGACTCTTGTAGATACCTAGCTGTACCAGGAGTCCAACAGCAGTAGGGTGTGGGAAACTACCTGGGGAAAGTGGGAAGGTGAGGGCAGTCACCTCCAAGAAAAGGAGATAAAGACATAAAGACGAACTCTTCCTAGGTAGGGAATGGCCCCAAGGCCACCAACCCTTCTTCCCACTTCCATGTAACAGATAAGGAAACACAGCCATACACAGTCTGCCAAGTCGCTGAGCTGCCTGCACGTCTTTTTCATCCTTGAGCCTTATCCAGGTCCTGTAAGGCAGGGACTGTGAGTAACACTGCAATCTGTGTGTAGGGCAGCCATTCAGATCTGTTCACCACTGGCCTCTGCCATTCAGAGTTCCATGGAACCCACATGAGGGAGACAGCCACGTCTGCCTGCTAACTGGCATCAGGCTTATTAGTACTGCTGATTCTCATGTTGAAAAAAACCAGTTTCCTACAGTTCCCAGACCCCTATACACTAATCAAGGCAGTTGCTATGTCTTTGAACCTAAGGACCTGATTTGTAGCGTGGGCTTAGGCAGGTGAGGTGGGTGAGTCCTGAGAGATGACGCCAGGCTTGTGGGGCAGCCGCCCCAGCGGTGGCTGTGGGAAGGCGCTTTGTGGAGAAGGCTATTTTGTTACTGGTGGTTAGTGGAAGGTTCTCTGATGAACAGGCCAGAGATAGATCATTGCCACAGCCAGTGTCTACAGTATGTCCTCAGCCCACTCTTCCTTGACTCTGAAAATGCACCTCACACACGGGGGCCACTGTGGGGCTCTCGAATCTCCTTGCTTGTTCTTAGCTTTGAATTTCTTCCCCTTCTTTGGTGTCACCAGGAGAGTCTACCTGACCTTTCAGGCAAGACCGTCACGGTAGTTGCTGTACTGTGTCCCGGAATTGGGCACCTCGCTCCACCTTGTAACATCATGTATAATCAAGAATCCTACAGGTTTGCATGTAATCCAAAATGGCTGCGGATGCCCTAATCATACCGAGCCACGTAATTACCTCAGGGCTCCTGGAGTATGTGAAACCCACTGTGAGGACTTGTTTATAGGTAGTTTACTTTCAGCAACAGTTCATCAGCGTGTGTCTCGATTGGAAAGATGGGGTATGATGTACCGGAGTACTTTTGAGGAAGGTTAGCAGGCAGACCTTTTGCAAAGGTGAAAACAGCTCAGAAGATCATCGGAACTGTTAGCACTGGGGCTCTTTCTATTCCTTGGCCCTGAAGGAAGTGAAGAGGGGTTGTTGATGGGAGCCAGAAGGAAGGATTAGGTAGACCAGCACTTTTGAACGAGCAGGGGTCTGGGAGAGAAACCCTGATGAAGCAGGTCTGTAGGCAGAGGCTAGGGAAGAGGAGAGGCCAGCCTTGCCTTCCTTCTCATTTGTCTCTGGGTTCACCAAGCCCATCCTATAGCTGGAGGGCAGAGGAGCCGTGGACATCCCTGGGGAGGATTGTCCTAGTTTGGTTTCTATTGCTGTGAGGAGCACCATGACCAAAAGCAACCTGGGGAAGAAAAGGTTTATTTCAGCTTACAGCTTACGGTCCATCCTGAAGGGCAGTGAGGGCAGGAACTCAAGGCAGGAACTGAAGCAAGTGCCACGGAGGAGCACTGTGCTTTCTCAGCTTGCTTCTTAAATCTAACTTAAGGGCCCTGGCCAGGAGTGGCACACCCACAGCAGCAGCCTGGGCCCTCTCACTTCAACCATTAATCAAGGAAGTGCCCCACAGACATATTCCAGTCTATCAAAGGCAGTTTTCCTCAGTTGACAGTCCTGCTTCCCAGATGTCTGGAACCTGTGTCAAATTGATTAAAAGAGGAAAATTAACCAACCAGAAAACCCCTTGTCAACTTGACACACAGATAATCACTGTTAGGTCATGACCTTTCCTTTGTTGTTCACATCCAAGATCTCACGTTAGTACCACACTATAAAACATAGTTCAACTTTAAAAGCTCCAGAGTCTTTAAAAGATTCAAACATTTTTTTTTTTAAAGTTCAAAGCCTCTTTAAAATATCTAATATCTCTTTAAAATCTAAAGTCTCTCAACTGTGGACTTCCTTCTATAAAATAAAAGTTATATCTTTTTTTCCAAAGGGTAGAACCAAGGCACAGTTATAGTCGAATCAAAGCGAACCCCAAAATTTAGCATAAAAATTCATTGTCTGACCTCTGGGACTCACAATCTTCTGCTTCTGAAGGGCTTGGGCAGTTCCTAGTCTTCAGGTCTGCTACCCTCAGAAGGCGCAGCTTGACTCTTAGGCACAGGCCAGCTCTCAGTATGCCCACCCCCGTCTTTGGTAGTCAACCTGTGGTCCTGCCATCTGTAATATACAGGGGTCTCCACTGCACCCATTATAAGAGCTTTAAGCACTTAACAGCTTTTCCACACTAAAGTTCTAAATTCCTTCCAAAACAACACGGTCAGGTCTGTCACAGCAATACCCAACTCTCTGGTACCTCTTTCTGTCCTCATTTGTTTGGTTCCCTATTGCTATGAGAAACACCATGACCAAAAGCAACGTGGGGGAGAAAGGTTTATTTCGTTTTACAGCTTACAGTCCATCCTGAAGGAAAGTCAGGGCAGGAGTTCAAGACAGGAACCCAGAGGCGAGACCGAGCGTGTGCTGACTGGCTCCCCATGCCTTACTCAGCCTGTTTTCTTGTACACCCCAGGACCACCCCGGGGTGGGCACATCTACAGTGGCCCAGGCCCTGCCATTTCAATCATTAATCAAGAAAGTGTCCCACAGACGTGTCCACAGGCCGGTCGGATGGAGGCGGTTCCTTAACTGATGTTTTGTCTTTCCAGTGACTCTACACTGTGTCAATTTGACACAAAACAACCAACCAACAAAACAAAACACCAAACCAAAAAACCCCGAAAACATTAGCATGCATGAGTGCAGGGCGAGAGTGGAGAGTGTATTGAGGGGTGAATGAGGAGCCTCCAGCTGCTCACAGGCAGCCGTCTATGGGTTACCCTTTTTTGTGTCATACTTAGGTCTCAGTTTATTCAAATTTGTTTCTGTGTAGAGAAAGATTTGATTTGATTTTTTTCCCTTGTAAGAACATCCATCTCTCTTAGAGTTACCGCTTGGACAGTTTCTCCCTCCATCGAGGATATTCTGTTTTGGGAGGCAGGGTCTCCCTCTGTGCTCCCAGGTTAGCCTTGATATCCCGCCTCAGGCTCAGAGCTGGGTTAACAGGCATTTATGTGCACTCTGTCCAGTTTGCCAGTGCGAGTTCTTAACTTTGTAATTTTGAAGAGGATGTTTCAAAATGTCTCCCATGAAGAGCAATGCTTTCTGTTTGTTGTTGGTGTGGGGTTTATTTTATCTTCTTCTGAGTCAGAAGTAGCCCAGGCTGGCTTGGAACACATGTAGCTCTGGATGCCTGGGATCTTCCTGCCTCTCTCCCATATGTTAGGATCACAGGAGAGGGGTCCTGCACCTGTTTTCCGTTTTGTTTTAGTAGATCACCCTATAGCAGGCTAAAAGAGTTCCGTTCTTTTACCAAATTTAAGAATTTTTTTCCCCAACATGGTTTTTTAATAGAATTTTTTTTCTATTAGTTTCTAATACTTGTTTATTTTTATTTTATATGGAATGGTGTTTTGCCTGAATGTGTATCTGTGTGAGGGTGCTGGATCCCCAAAACAGGAGTTACAGACAGTTGTTAGCTGCCATGTGGGTGCTGGGAATTGAACCTTGGTCCTGTGGAAGAGCAGCCAGTGCAGCTAACCATTTTTTAACATTGATTATTTGGGAGTTTTGCGTTATATACCTGATCATACTCACTTTCCAGTCATCTCAGGTCCCCCTTCCCTCCTCCCCACCCTCAAAAAAAGATGAAAAAAACCCTACAAATCCAATTTGTGTTGTATTTTGCCCATATACTCACTAGAGCATGGTCAAACTCCCTGGCCAGCCCCTGAAAGAAAGCTGAGTTCTTTGCCTCCCAAAGCCCACCAGAAGCCATCAGTTCTGGAGAGCTACACTTGAGCATGCTGTTTGTTGTTGTTAAACAATTTACTTGTTTTTATTTTATGAGCATTGATGTTTTGCATACATGTATGCATCCTCTGTGTGTGTGTGTGTGTGTGTGTGTGTGTGTGTGAGAGAGAGAGAGAGAGAGAGAGAGAGAGAGAGAGAGAGAATGAATGGGGGGTGGGAGAGTCAAATCACTTGGAGCTGGACTACAGATGGTTGTGAGCTATCATGTGGGTACTGGGAATTGAACCTGGGTCCTCTGGAATAGCAGCCAGAGCTCTTAACTACTGAGCCATCTCTCCAGCCCCATATTTCAGTATTCTTTTTTTTTTTTTTTTTTTTTGGTGTTTCGAGACAGGGTTTCTCTGTGTAGCCCTGGCTGTCCTAGAACTCACGCTGTAGACCAGGCTGGCCTCGAACTCAGAAATCCGCCTGCCTCTGCCTCCCAAGTGCTGGGATTAAAGGCGTGCGCCACCACTGCAGTATTCTTATCACAGATTTTAAGAGTTCTCTTTGCTGGCTTCTGGTCTAGGCTGTTATCCTCTGGGGACGGGGTGTGTGTCGGGAGTGGAGTAGTGTCACAGAAGCCCATGTCCCTCTTTCTCAACTGTGAGTCTGCAATCATCAATACTGCAAAAGTAGCTTCCTGGCCCTTTAAATTTAAGAAGTTTTAATCATAGGGAGTTTGAATTTAAAAACACTTTAAATTTGCTGTTAGAAAGAGTTAAATGTATTGACTTTTAAATGCTCTTGAGTTTATGGACTAAATCCACCTTGGTCCTGCCGGCTTACGGTTCCTACTCACCACTGAGTCTGGTTTTCTAAGCCGGTTGGGAGTTCAGAGTCTACCCTCATGGCCAAAGCCTTCCGGCACAGCTCTTGTCTGGCTCTAATATTATCCCGGCTCATAAAATTTTACTTTTTCTGCTTTCTGGGCCAGTTTGTGCAAGACTGAGATGGTCTGTTCCTTCCGTTTCGTAGCACTCTTAGATCTGTGCATGTGTGTTCTGTGTGAGACATGGCTGGTTCCCCGCTGCCTCAGGCTCTACCAGAAGGTCCGACGACTCCTTTTTAGATGGTTTCATAAATCATTATTTTCTGGTCATTTGCTCTTGTTGCCTTAAGTTTTCAAATATATATATAATATATTAGCTTAACATCTGGTGAGTGTTATCTGCTAATCCTGGGCTTTATCCGTGGCTTCATCTTTCTTTTCATTTGTAATTCTACTTCTCTGAGTGATTTTTATTTTATTTTATTTTATTTTCATGTCTGTACTGAGGTAGATTTATCTCCTGCTGGGTTTTGAAGGAAGTCTTTCCTGCTGCTTAACTTTTCTCTATTACTAATTTATTTTCTACTTTGTGGAGTTCTTCTAACTTTAACTCTCTTCCTCTCTGTTTTCTTGAACTTAAAATATCTTTGTAGCTGGATGCTTGATGCCATGAGTGCCCATTTCTTCTGCTTCAACCAGTGTGGGAGGGGCTGCGGCGCCCCTTCTGAGGTCATAGTCAGTGATGCCCATAAGCTCTTCCGTCAGTATTTTCACTGTGTTATGCATGTCTGAAGTCCACATGGGTCAAACGTGTTTGCTAATGTATGGTGATTTCTGCATATGTGGGACTTTTCATCTCTTCCTGTTACCAATGTCTAACAATTGTTGTCAAATCAGATATTGTCTTGGAAGTTAATTCTTTGATGTTGAAGAGATGTATTTTAGGTTTTGGGACTTTATCAGTCTCTGGAGAAGAATGTTGTCCCCCTGCTAGGTAGAGTTACACCTGCTGGAGCATGCCTCTTGGCAACGTGGCTCAAACTTGTCCACTTCAGTCACTCTGTGACCTGGCTTGAGACCTGGCTCTGTGTGCGTGGCCTCTGATGTCAGGAGACCTGGTAGGTTAGCAGGGTTTAGGTCCGTGAGGCTGAGAGGGCCTGAGCTTAGAGAGTCACGTGATACAGTTGAGAGAAAGCCAGGCCATGGTTTAACCTCTGCCGAAAGGACCAGAGAGAAGAGGACTGGGCCAGGCCTGGGGGTCCAGGGGAAGGACCCTATCTCGTAGTCAGGAGAGTGTTGTCTCCTAGGGTTCAGGAGAAGCACCTGCAAGGAGAACGCCAAGTGCTTGAACTTGGGTGGACCTGGGCTGCAGAGCAGGGTCATACTTGTATGGTGATTTTTGTAAGACAAAGATGATAGTGTGACTGGCCATGTAGCAAGGATGTCCTCAGCTGTATGAGGACTGTGAGAGCAGAACTCTTACAGAGAGAAGTCAGGCCATTTGGGTTCTAAGCCAGGATGACTGACATAGCTGCCTAAAGGATTGGAGGACCAGGTCACAATGGAACCAGGGTGATCCAGGTCATGTTGAGTTGTAGTAGCGATGGGGAGGGACATTGGTGTGGGGTCCGTCTGGGGCTGTGTTCATGGCTGCTGGCGTGAGGGGTCAGGGAAAGAATCAGGGAATCAGGCTAGTCATTTACCTGGCTATCAGAGCCAGCACCGGTGGCAGGAGGGTGGCCATGGGGGAAGTGAGCCCAGGAATGGCGGCCTACACCAGGAGGGAGGAGCGATGAGGTGGGGCTTGGGAAGTGGGGCCTCAGGGTGAGCCACGGCAACTGTGTGTTGGCTCCAGTATGCCCCTTCCCTGGAGACATGACCTTGGCTACAGAAGTGATGGCATAGCCCAGAACATTTCTGAGAGAGCAAGGGAGAGCGAGAGTAACTTAAGCTAGGATAACAGGGCTGAGAAGACAGGACATACTACATTTTAGAAAGGGTTCTCAAGCAGCGAAGAGGGCACAGGGGAATTGGAGGAGGGAAGATGAGTAGTTTATTTGTTCGAGGACTTTTATTTTCTTTAATATGGTTCCCAAGGGCTCAGGAGGAGGAGGAGGAGTAGCCATGGGACTCAGGAAGAAGTAGTCTGAGAAGGTCTGATGCACAGAGTGAGGAGGCAGAAACAGTTGGCTGTGGTGTCAGGGACACATTGCAGGTGCTGGGGCAGAGGCTGGCTGTGACATTGAAGGACAGCCAAAACAGTTGGCTGGCTGCATCGGGAAGTGTAAGAAGCTGACCTGTGTGGGGGTCCCACTCCCTCCCTCGTGACTCCCTGGCCACTGCAGCCTGTGATTTCCAGATGCTCTTGGCCTTCGATTGCCTGTCAGACAAGCTGTGTTTCCAATTCCTCTAATGCTGGTCTCTGTCCTCAGATCTGCAGAATGGTGGCGTGCTACTCTGCATCCACCTTTAGGCACATTCAGCTCTGGTAGAGAAGACAAGCAGCCCATGCCTGCTGGTCAAACGCAATGGCTGGAGGGTTGCTTTCTTTCAAGTGAGGCAGATATGGAAGGCTTATGTAGAAGCTAACAGAGATAGTCCAAATGCTGCTCAACTTAGCCCACATTTAGGAGTGCACTTACAGAATGGTGTAACAATTAATTAGACCCGCTCCTGAGAACCCAATGATGTTTCTCAAAGTCTGTGTCTTTCATTGCTATTAGAGAAAAACATAACAGATTAATGTATCGTTGAAAAGAGACAGTCTGCCCTGACTCTGCAGAGAGCTCTGGAGGCGTCAGCACTGCCAGGCTATATTCTGTGATATTGCAGTCCATCTAAGGCAGTGGTTCTTAACCGGCACATGGTGACCCTGTTGGGGTTACATATTGCATGTCCTGCTTATCAGATATTTACATTATATGCATAACAGCAAAATTATAGTTCTGTAGCAGGAACAAAATAATTTTATGGTGGTTGGGGTCTCCACAGCGTGAGGAGCTGTATTAAAGGGTGGCAGTGTTAGGAAGAACCACTGAGAGCCTACAGAGGATGCAGTCCATGGGCAGGCCTTGGATGGATGCAGAAGATGTCTGTGGACGAGCAAAGAAACCCAGTCAGTACCTTGCTTGAGTCCATGCTGAGGGCTTACCTGGGAAGCCAGGCCACATGGGGGCCAGAGAATGCAAAACCTGGGCTATACCGCCTACCTGGCTTCATTAGAGCATCTGGGCTCGTGCCTAAGGTCAAAGCTATGTAGAAAACCCACTAAACACTCCTTCTGCTTACTGCGGCATCTCAAATCCACACAAGGGATAAATTGCCTGCACACTACTAGAGTTGGGGTCCACAGCAGCCATTCTAGTCCTCACCACCTGTTCCCAACCTGGGGTAACGGGATGGATTTGCCTGTCACTCTCTGAGAGAGAAGGCACCTGGCAGCCGCATCAGATCTTCACTGTATGATTGATGTCTGATCACATGAGGTGTAGTTGTAGAGCCCTTGGAAAGCAAGACATGTAAGACTACCACACTATGAGTCATTGAAAGCCTCGCCAGAGCCAGTCAACATCTCTGGAGAAAACTTGTCACCAGCATCGGGTGATGAGGGTATCAGAGACACCAGCTGTCAGCTCCAGCAGGCAGTGCACATACATCAGACAGGATTTCACAGACCCAGATGAGCAGCTCAAAGCGAATTTGTCTTCACAGACTTGTGAACATAAGAGATGACATACAACAGGAATCTGTTTTGCAGAATCAGAACCCTGAGACTTAAAAAACGTCTCAGCCTGGAATCAGCCATATATTGCAAACTCAGATGAGTGTGTAAAAGTAAATGGATAAGAAATGTCAGTCTGGGGGAACTGGAAAAGGCAGTGGGTTGCTAGACACAGGTGCTGTCACATGCCTAGCAGGTAGGAGTCTAGGGTACCTGTGTGTGGCCCGCTACCCAGCACCCTCCTCCACTCCCGCTGCCCCTTTGGGTGAAGACTTAGCCAGCAAGGTGCTATTATGTTCTCACTGACCTTTTGGGATTCTTTCAAAGTAGGATTATTTCTCTATGGAACCACCAATAAAGTCTTTCTTTCCTTGGTATCTGTGAAAGATTGGTGCAAAGATCCCCAGGGGTCCCCAGGTCTGTGGGTGCTCAGTTTCCTCATATAAAACATGGAGTAGTATTTCTGGAGAGCCTACCGCATCCTCCTGTGTACTCTAAATCAACTCTAGATGGCTGATCATTCTTAACACAGTGCAAGCGTGATATAAATTGTTGTTGTATTGTATTGTTTAGGGAATAAAGTCCCAGGGAAAAGTCTGTATGCAGTTTGTACATGTCAGTACAGATGTTCTAGCTAGCCTCGTAGGCCTAAGGTATAATTGGCTCATGAGTCAGTAATAACAGCCCCCCCCCTTTATAAATGTTTTCAGAGAAGCTAGTTGAATTCAGAGATGCAGAACTCGTGAATACAAAAGGCTGCCTGTATAGTTGAAAAAGAAACCAAAGGGCAAATGGAATTTGTTATCTGACTTCCAACCAATTTCATTTGGTCTACTCATCCTCCCAAAGTGGGGTGCACCCTTGTTCCTTTCTCCAAGAAACAATATGCAAGAAGCTACCAGGCCCCTCTAAAGCATTTCCTGTGCTGCGTGCTGGCCACGATTTTCCTTCCCGCAGCCTTGGGCAGAGGAATATTACTGTTCTCCTTACATGGAAAGGGAAATGAAGGCAAAGAGAAATGAGGGAGCTGTGCCCAAAGTCCCTTTTCAATTAAACAGAGCTAGCGTGAACAGTCCGCCTTCAGAGCCGAGACCTCACTCAACTGCTGAGTTATCCTAATAGACTCCCTTTGCAGGGTGTGCGAGGTGATAACTGGGAGGTGAATCCCTTGTTCCCTTTGTGTCCCCACCTCCACGCTGTCTTTGATTAGAAGAACAGTCGATGTGCTCTCTCTACTAAGCCTCTGAGAATGCAGGTCCCCGTTTGTATCTTAGGACACATTTTGATAGATGATAGAGCTTGGTGATGCCCTCTGAGCCCCTGGTGGCCGGGATGGCTTCTCATGTCTCCCCCATCTTGCTCTATTCATTTTTATTGGCACCTCTTCTGAAGAAGGCTCTGGCTGCCCCAGGTCCTGCTAGGTCTCCCATATGCAGGACTGTGCTCTGCTCTAATAATGGCTGCTCACGCTATGTTGAAGCAATCCACGAGGGAATGGGTGAGTGTCCATGGAGACCTGTGGTAACTGAATGAGATGAAAGCATCAGTCAGAGGAAGAGAGGGAGGCAGGGACAGAGCTACCCAGCAGTGCTGTCAGTAAGCACACAAGGAGATACAGAAGGTTGGGTGGCTCTTTCTTGGGTCCCTGGTGTGCAAGACACTACCGTGTGCCTAGTGTCAGGGAGTCCCAGGTGGGGAGGGTACAGTGGATGGACTGTTTTCTCTTGAAGCAATTAGTTTACTTGATCAGTGATCTGGGGGTTTTACTTTGAATATGAAAGTGCTGTCAAAGTTATTTATCAGCAAATATTCCAGAGACCACAGGTGTTAGCATGAAGTGGCTGGAGAGTAAACCAATGCCCCACTGCCTTAGAGAGAAGAGAAACTGAGGCTGGTAAAAGATCACAGAACCCCAGTTCCAGGGGATTCAGTGTCCTCTT
Organism: Uromys caudimaculatus; assembly: GCA_028551405.1. Classification (NCBI taxonomy): domain Eukaryota; kingdom Metazoa; phylum Chordata; class Mammalia; order Rodentia; family Muridae; genus Uromys; species Uromys caudimaculatus. The sequence goes on along the minus strand of CM052703.1, from coordinate 124,163,304 downwards.
CTAACCTCCAAGGGTATCAGTGTAAATGAGGTACATAGATAAAACACCCATGTGTGATATATAAAAATAAATAGATCTAAATTTTAAAAAAGTATTTCTCTGTATGGAGCTAGAAGAGATGGCTCAGCAGTTAAGAGATGAGCACGTTTCCAGAGGACCTGAGTTCAATTCCCAGCACCCACATCCTGGCTCATAATGTAACTTCAGTCCCAGTGGATCCAACACCCTCTCTAACCTCTGCAGACAGCTGGTGTGTGCACACAGTATACAAACACACACGAAGGCAAAACATCCATAAACATTATTTTTAAAAAAATTGAAGTTTTCCCTGTCTTCCTGCCCATTTTGATAAAACAAGCTACTATGGGTCAGCACAGACACACAGTCACTGGGCTACCCTCCCTGCAGACCCAAGGCTGCCTCTCAAGATGGGGGATCAGGTAAAGGAAGCTGAGATTGCTGTATGTTTGAGGCCCTCTTAGGGGTTAGTCCAGGGCTGAAGACTTAGGGTGGCCAGCGCACTGTTGATGCTGTGGCCACTCTCTGATGAGGTTGCCAGCTCCTTCCCTTCTATGTCCTTTTCACCTTTAAAGGACGCCACGTGATAGGGATGGCCAGAGAAGGGGAAAGGCCAGCCTGGCGCCGTGGCAACTGGTCATGAGAGCTGGCAACTTCACTATATTTACGGTGCCTGCTTCCTCTCTAGTCCCTGGAGCCACAGCCTCCAACGTGCCGAGTGACACAGGAGACAAGTCAACTTCAGCAAATCTGTGGACAGACCATAGAAGATATATGTATACTAATGGTGATCAAAGATGAGTAACACCGAGCATACCATCTGAACCATCTTTCTGGGCACATTGGGTGTCATTGTGTCCATTCATGCTCGTGTAGCAGCAGTCACTACCAACCATCCCAAACCATCCCAAACCGGAACTCTGTGTGTTAAGAACTCATTCCCCATCCTTCCTCCTCCCAGCCCCGGCACGTGTCCCACTTCCTCTCTGTGTGTTTCACTGCTACCGTGCTCTTAGCAGTGACCTCGCCTGTTAGTCCTAGCTTGTTTCTTTTAGCCCGGTGTCCTGTAGGTTCGTCCCGTCACATCCTGCATCTGCGTCTGCATCTCCTTCCTTTCCGAGGCTGACCCAGCTTCCGTTGCACACTGGTACATCCACCGTCACCTCCTCAGCCACTGGAGACACTTGGGGTGCTCCCCGCTCGGCTATTGTGAGCGGTGTTTCTGTGAACGTGGGTATGCACCTGTTGCTGACAGCTCCTGCTTTTGCTTCTACATAGGAAAGTCTTAATTTTAAAGTGAAAAGTTTGAAGATTCGTTCCTCCAGATACCTTTTAGTTTCCCTTTGCATAACTATCCTCCAGCGAGGGTCTTAGATATTAACGTTTAAGTCATTTCTCTCATAAAGCCAAACCGTTCTTCCCCCCACCCCTCTTTTTTGTAACCTGGCAATCTCCTCCAACATGGCCTTCCTCTGTGAAGTAGGCCAAACCATCTCAACCCTAGGCCTCCTTCACTGTGTGCTGTGCACAGCCATTTGTGCCCAGGGTCACACGTGAACCTCACCACCTGAGCAGACTCGTCTCTCTGAGCTTGTGAATTTTTCAGCTAGGACTTTCTGAGGATAAGGTCCTCATCACCCTGCTTCTTCTACACTCGGGGAAACAAAGGTTAACAGAGGCTTTTAGAGACAGGAAAGTCTGAACCGGTGTCCAGATGGTAGCCGCCAGGATCACAGGCCCCTGACAACCTGCAGACATCGTAGGGGCAGGCTCCACAGTAGTAGTCACATTTAAATGAGGCACTAATGTTGAAAACTTGGTATAAAACTTCTGTACAATCTAAATATTGGCTTCGTGGGGAGAGTTTGAGAACCCTGTCTCCTATCACAGGATCCCTGCCTCGGCCCTCGGGTTTGGGGCCACCTCTCTTAACTATAGAGGCCAGATGTAGTTAGACCCTGGTGGTTAACAGTCAACAGCGACACATGCTGTGACCCCATCCTTAGTAATGAGTCAGCTGCAGGGTAGATATCCTATGGAAAGGTCATGAGTCCTAACAGAGCGAGAGGTGCTCAGACCTGGGGACATTCTGGGCAAGTTCATGCCTCCCTACCTCAAGATCACCTTCTTTGGAATAAGTCTCCTTTTCTTTCTCTTTCTTCTACAACACTCCAGAGCCTCTCAGGTTCTGCTTTGGTTAGAGGAGGGAGTAGTGATGAAATTCAAATAACCCATCTGTCATTTATAACACAGAGCTAAAGGCGGACTCAGAAATACGTACGTTACAGGAGTTGAAACATTTCAGCTTTTATCTTCTAGACCACAAATTCTATTTATTTGTTTGATTTTTATTGGGACAGGGTGTCTACAAACCAGCCTGGTGTCTATAAACCAGGCTGGCTCTGAACTCGCCACGTAGCAAAGGATATTCAATACTAATATGCCTGGCTAGACCACATTTTCACTGTTTATCTTAGTCGGGGTTTTAGTGCTGTGAACAGACACCATGACCATGGCAATCCTTATAAAGGCAAACATTCAGGCTGGCTTACAGTTCAGAGGTTTTCCATTATTGTCATGATGAGAAACAAGGCAGCACACAGGCAAACATGGTGCTGGAGAGGTAGCTGAGAGTTCGACATCCTGACCAGCTGGCAGCAGGGAGAGAGAGAGAGACACTGAACCTGGCTTGAGCTTCTGAAACCCCAAAGCCCATCCCCAGTGACACACTTCTTCCAACAAGGCCACCCCTCCTAATAGTGCCACTCCCTATGAGTCTATGGGGGCCATTTTCTTTCTTTCTTTCTTTCTTTCTTTCTTTCTTTCTTTCTTTCTTTCTTTCTTTCTTTCTTTCTTTCTTTCTTTCTTTCTTTCTTTTTTTTTTTTTGGTTTTTCGAGACAGGGTTTCTCTGTATAGCCCTGGCTGTCCTGGAACTCACCCTGTAGACCAGGCTGGCCTCAAACTCAGAAATCCACCTGACCTGCCTCCCAAGTGCTGGGATTAAAGGCATGCGCCACCACTGCCCGGCTGTGGGGGCCATTTTCATTCAAATCACCACAGTGTTCACTGGGAAAGGGAACCAGGAGGTTAGGTGCTTTGTTTTACTGCAATGAAAAATAAAATGTAAAAACAAAATTGAAACCAATCACAAGCACTCAGGAGAATTAGCCTGTAATGTGTGCTCTTGGGGAGGCTGTTGCTGGCTTGGTCTCATCAACCCCAACACTCTGGCATCTGTCACAAAAACAAGGGTGGCTTCTATAGAATGCGGTAGATGCCTGCAGGGCTGGCCCCACATGAGAAACTCACTGTCCTCAGGTGCCCAGCAGTGGTCCTCACCGAGGATGGAGCTTGGGCCCAACAGTGGTCCTCACCGAGGATGGAGCTTGGGCCCAACAGTGGTCCTCACCAAGGATGGAGCTTGGGCCCAGCAGTGGTCCTCACCAAGGATGGAGCTTGGGCCCAACAGTGGTCCTCACCAAGGATGGAGCTTGGGCCCAGCAGTGGTCCTCACCAAGGATGGAGCTTGGGCCCAGCAGTGGTCCTCACTGAGGATGGAGCTTGGAATTGAAAGCTCTCCACAGCTTGGTGTGATTGGGAAGAGGCAGACCCTTTGAAAGGTGGGTCTGGATGTTGGCACACACCCTCAGAGGGGCCCACAGAAGGCCAGTCCCTTCCTCTCTCTGGTTTTTCTTTCTGTTTTTGCTCCGCCATGTGTATCCCCCATGATGCTCTGGCTCATTACAGGCAGCAAGGACCACTTAATTGTGGATGATGAACTCCAGAACTGTCAGGTAGAACAAACATTTTCTTGTCACAAATTAACTGTCTGGGGTATTTTGTTACAGTGACAGAAAGCTGACAAAGTGTAGAGAAGGATTCTGTTCAGAGTCAGAGTTACATTTGGTGAGCGGGTCTCATTAGCAGGGTGAGCCATAGGGCAGGGTGAGATTGGGATATGCTTGAAGGGCACAATCTGAGGGGTACTAAAGACTCCATCGTGAAGACAAATAACGATTAATGCATGAAAACCCATGAACAAAATATTAAAATTTGTAATTCAGCTAGCTCAGTGTTGCTGATTTCTCCTTTGCCTTAGGTTCCAGTGTGACCTCCAAGGAGACTGTGACATGTGACATTACTGTTCAATCTCTTTCACTCTAGAGCATTTGTTAGTGGGCTTTTTTTTTTCTTTCTTTCATGACCTGACCTAAATCCTTTTTACGTATTAGGCCAGTTGTTTGGGAAACATCCTTCCAGTTGGGTTTGTCAGGTCTTGACGGGAGTGTAACAGAAGTGACATTGGTTGTTGCCACATCTTAGCCTGTTTTCTGTTGCTAATAACAATAGTACAGAGTGGGTATGTTATAAAGAAAAAAGACGTTTATCTTGGCTCGTGGTTCTCAGGGCCCATTCTAGTGATTATTCCCTGCGGGCGGGGTCCCAAGCTGGCTCAGGCTGCCATACATGGCAGGAAACAGGAAGAATATGTGCATATGTTGAGGTGCCTCTCCCTCTTCTTAGAAAGCTATCAAGGTACAAGTCACGGGGCTCCCCACATGAGCTTATCTCATCCTAGTCACCCCTGGAAGACGTCATCTCTAAGCATCGAGTTGGGTGTCTACCATCTTAAAGTCTCACAGCAGGGGCTAAACTGCAGCGAGGAGGAGGCAAACCATCCTGAGGCCTCTGCAGCCCCCTCCCCCCTTCCCCACTCACGGTTCCTCACTTCTCTGGTGATGCTTATTCAGGTCACCTGACTCAGGTGGTTTTCATCAGCATTTACACTGTAAAATGTCTCGTTTTGCCTTCATAATTGTATTTTGTGTGATATTACTTTGAAACTGAACGAAGGATAGCAGCTATTCCTCAGAGCTTGATTTTATCATCAATTTACTCGTGTCTGTAGCGACTCATTGTTTATTGTTTTAATCAGAGCTCATTAGAATGTCTTGTGCCCAGCTTGGTCAGTGGGTACCCTTCAATACGGCCTCTGTATCCTTCTCAAATGTCTCTAGAGTTCTGTCGGCCTTTGCTTGTTTCCTGCCAATCTATGATACCACATGTTCTTCTGCCTCTGCCGTTCCTGTCCCAGAACCAGCCACGGCCACAGAGCCCTGTTTTTTTTTTTTTTTTTTTTTTTTTTTTTTTTTTTTTAGTAGGAAAATGGTATGCATGAGCACTGAGTGCTGTATTCTGGGTGGCCTTGTAGTTTTGGAGTATTGTTTCTCTCAGGCTGGGGGGTGCAGCTTGGGACTGTGCATCTGTGTCTACATACACCTCATGTATGGTGCTCTGACCCTGTGACAAAAGTAGGCAAGTCTTATTTTGTTTCACCATTTGTGGGGTTTCAGCCCAGAGGCCTGCTGGTGTAGCCAAGCGGGCGAGCAGGTCCTGGTGAGAGTGTACAATGGGGCAAAACTGCCTGCCTCACAGCAGCCAAGAAGCGAGAGAGGGAAGTCACTGTGTCCTATTCTTCCCTTCAGTGGCTGTCCTTCAGTGACTTCCCCTCACTGGGCTCCACCTCTTTTAATGATTCTTTCATCTCCCCAAAGCTGGTGATCAAGCTTTTAACACATGGGCCTTTGGATGACACTTTTCCAAACCACGGCACACACGTGTGTTTACTTCTCTATCTGCATTGAAAACAGTTTACAAGGACAGCTAATTCCAGTCCTTAACCAAAGAATTCTCGGAGTTCTGCCTTGCATAAGTGACCTTCTCTGGTGCTGAAGTCTGGCTTCTGTTCTTCCTGATGTACTGATACATTGGTCAGTGCCCTACGTGTTCATTGATTCCCATCCCCACCCTGGGTCCCTGCTCATATTTAGATGCCTGTAGATGCTCTGCCTCTACTTCCCCAGGCTTTCCATTACCAGTGGGGGTGCCTTCCTCACTTGCTGAGCTCCGCAGTAGTGCCTATCCCAGGCCTTCCCCTTGTCCCCTCCCCACACAAGCCATGTTCCTGTCCTTATGACACTTGTTAGAAGACCTCAGGAGAGGAAGGGTTGCATGTATTACTTCTAAAATCAAATAAAAACAAAGCAGAAGTGAATACGCGGGGACAGTAGGATCAGGAACGAAGAACAATGATGAACTTCACACAAGCACTAGGAATCCTTTAACCAGTAAGGTCTTTAGAGAGGAGATCTTCAAAATAAAGGCTGCAGAATGTTTGTGACCTTGAGCAGTAATGAGCCCAGGCCAAGTGGATAGGTCAGGCTTCCTCACCAGAAACCAGGCTTTGCTTCAGCACCTCAGGGGAAAGAAAGTGAAGTCTACAAAATCAAAATTAATGTTATTTCTTTTAGGGATTTGCAGGAAGTTGACCAGCTTAATTGCACTGTTTGGGTGTGTGTGTGTGTGTGGGGGAGGACATAATTTTAAAGGATTGAGAAGTCGTGCAGCATCTTAACTCGGGTGGGACTGTAATTATTGCAATAACAGAATGTGGCTGTGTGTATATGTGACTGAAATGGGAAGCAGTTTGTAAAAAAGTGCCTTAAAAAACAACAAAATGTCCATTCTGTCCCTCTGGACTTCCTTAATTATAAATACCAGGTAGCCCAGCACAGGCTAAATATAGGCCCAGTGGCCATCTCTATTTATAACATTTTTAGGAGGAAGTCACCAGAGCAATTCAGAATTAATTTGGTGTGTAGGCTTTTACGGGCTCTAATTAGTTGTGTTTTTCTTAAGCAGGCCAACTGGGATCAATAGCGTTATATAACTGAACCCAGGGGACCATGACTGAGACATGGACTCTTCCAGAAAGCCAAGGCCTTTGGAAGATGTCAGCCCAAAGAAAGCCCAGCAGCTCCCGAAGCCAGCGAGCTGCAGCTGCAGGAAAGAGGGCTGGAGACATCTGTGTCCAGCCAAGGGCTGGCTCCTGGAGTGTGATAAAGGGAAGTTTCTGCAGTCAGAAGCTACAAATCTACTCCCCATTCATGTGGAGACCTTGAAGGGAGACATTCCCTCGACTGCTTATCAGCTGTTCCCCTGAGTCGAGATTTAGCTGCTCTAGTCTGGGGAGGTGGGCTGATGTTTTCCTGGACTGTCCAAAATATGCACTGAGGCAGCTTCTCTAGGAGCCAGCTCTCTGGCCCCAGGGCTGGTGGACCTTTGGGAGACTCAGTGCCATCTGGGGTGGATGCTACTCAGCAGTGGCTCTGCTGCACATCAGACAGGAATCGATGAGACTGTCGCTTCTCCTTTATTCCTTCAAGTAATGCTGTCTTGAAGAACACAGGGTGAGCTTCAGTTGGCAGCCCACCGGGCTCTGTAAACATGAGAGTAGTACTTGTACTTAAAATAAAAACTCAAGACTCCGCTCTGACACTGCTTGGAGTCTGCTTAGATATTGTTCACATGCTCTCCTTCAGATCCTCCCCGTGTGGCTCTGCAAGTTCTTCGTGCTCCCATCTGTGGGGTGTGCTCCCCATGAGTAAACTCCAGCCACCTGAGTGGAGGAGGAGCTGAGCCTTTAAGATAGCACAGAGGCTATGTCTGCCCAGGCCACCAGCTGTCAGTTGGTCCCTCCACAGCACGATGGTTTCCAGGTTCACAACTGTCCTGGGATGGAGACTGGCCGGGAGAGAGTAAAAGGAAGATAGCTGTGCCCAGAAGGGAAGAAACTGTCAGTTTGGTTTCACACTTTCCCTGGGCTATGTATAGGTGCAACGAGAACTGAGTCTGGGACATCTGAGAAGGCTTCCTGGAGGCAGTGATGACAAGGATAAGGTTAACAATAGCAGGAGCTAGTGGAGTCAGCATCAGAGGACCAGCATGAGCTCATTCATATAGGACTATGAAGCAGCAGCAGCAAGAGAGGAGAAAGATTCTTATACATGGCAGAGGCCAATATGTGTGACAAGAGGGGTGGCCCTGTGTCGGTGAGGAGCTGGGTGAAATGGCAGTATGGTGATGTTGAAGAGATGAAGGGGCCAGCACAGCACCTTGGGGGCTAGTCCCCATCAAAGGCCTGCCCCATGGGATGAGGCCATGGGACATATAAGGGGCTGCTTTGAGAAGGTTGGGTGGTACCTTCCACCATGCTATGAAGCTCCTCAGAAGACAGGTAGGCTTTTGGGGGTGGCGGGGGGTGGGGGGGCAATGATGATGGCTCTGGTTGACACAGGTCCTTTACTGACACTTGTGCTGTGCCAAGCCTGAGGTCAGAGATGCTGAGAGTATGGCCCCGCCTCCCAACACCTGGGCCATGAGAATGCAGGGCACTCAGGACCCATCTAGGTGGAGGGAGAGGCGGCTCTAGGGGAGCCACTGGCCCTGAGTTGTACCCTGGGGCTAGAGGTGGAAGAGGGCTACCAGCTAGCAGCATCCTAGGAAAGACTCAGCTTCTCTCTTGCTCCAGAAGCCACAAGCCCCATCACCACCCAGGCCTCTAACCAGAGCCTCCATCTGAGGTCAGACCCAACTCACAGCAGATTTACTGGAGCTATTTGCCTGTTTTTGAAGTATACTACAGTAGGGAGCCATAGACCAAGGGCTTCTGAGTTAGGGCAGTCAGCACAGGCCGCAAGCAACCCACTTGATATGATGGTTACGGGAGAAACCAAAGGTTTGCTGGGCTTTGGTCATGAGCCCTGCATAAATACACACACACACACACACACACACAAACACACACAACTGAATGCTTATGTATTTATATATACAAATTCCTACACATTCATATACATATGTAAAATACATTCATACATACATATATACATAGTCACAAACACATGGATATCTACATACATACACACATTTTTATAAATCCACGTATATATAATAAACATATATACGTATGTATTTTAATACTAGTATATCTCACACACAGCAAAACAAACAGGTTTTCATACAGCTTGAACACCCATCCACCCACACATACACGCAGAGGCATAATGGAATATGTACCATTGAGCTTAATGTGTGACCCCACACTTTCCCCTGGAAACAGAAGAGTATCACTTGCTGAGATGTGGGCCCAGTGTGGAGAACCTCCTACTGAGGACAGACGTCAGATTTTTGGAGTCTCCGTGGCAGCTATTGGCCTTTTTGCACTAAACGATAGAGGTTTGATGCCTAAGAATCCTAGCTATGTTATTAACATGCTACGTGGTCTTGAAGATATGACTTCACTGCACTATGCCTCAGTTCCCCTATCTGCAAGACGAGGTTAGACTTAACAGCTAGCTTCTTGGGTTGTGAATTCATCTGAGTGGGATGGGTGTGGTCCTCTGATGCTTGCTGCTAAGCTAGGTGCACTTGGTGACAGTTGAGCTCCAGGGAGGGACAGAATAGAACAGTTGCTTCCAATTTCATTCTCTCTCTGTACCGCACTTGTTTGCCCTGTGTACCTATCTTACCTAGTGTTTTGAAATGTTTAATAGAGCCTCCTGGCAGGGAGAATTGAACTACATTTGACTTTTCTCTCTGAGAGTTTTTGCTCTCATTTCTTCCAGTGTTCTGGTTGAGAACATTTAGCAAGGCCTTTAATGATGTTTTAATGATATTACCAATTTTATCAACTAATGTATATAGTTACATTTGATGTTGAGTAGCTAAACATGAGCATTTGATATTCAGCAAATTGTTTTATTGGATAGTGCTCTGAGAGACTGATTCTGATGAACACATTGTGAAAATTCCACAGGCAAGAAAGAGAAAAGAATATATTGAATTTTTTTATGTTAGGATTTAAGGAGCAGTGCCTCCTGCTGCAGCAGGCAGCTTTGCTGATGAAGAGCAGACGGGGGGGGGGGGGGGGGCAGGGAAGGGGAGAGTGGAACAAAACAGAAAGGCCATAGGTCTGGTGGGACTGGCTTCTCCTGTCCCCACAAAGGGGAGGGGAGAGGAGCTGCCTCTGCTTGGGCATGGATGTGTTTGTGGCATCCAGTGCATCTCTGTAATGATGGACTATCTGGAGACTGGCCTTAGAGGTGGTATACAGAGTTGTGCCCACTGACCATAGGAGCGAGTCAGTGTCTGGCATAAACTGTCCCAGCCCATGGCCCAGAGACAGCCCAGGATGGATACACAGACACACAAAACAGCCGAGGAACTGTGTTAATATGAATGTGAGTGTCGAACAAGGGTAAAATGTCTCTGGGCTGGGCTCAGTGGGGCACGCTTAGCCTACGTGAGGCTCGGTGGGGCTCGCTTAGCTTGCGTGAGGCTCGGTGGGGCACGCTTAGCTTGCGTGAGGCTCGGTGGGGCACGCTTAGCTTGCGTGAGGCTCGGTGGGGCACGCTTAGCTTGCGTGAGGCTCGGTGGGGCACGCTTAGCTTGCGTGAGGCTCAGGGTTTGGTCCCCAGCACCCATTTTCTCCCAGAAAAGGCTTTGTGCTTCCTGCCTCTCTGTTTATAGGAGCCCTTCATTATCTGAGGGCTCACATTTCATAATTGTAGTTATTCACAGTCAACCACAGACTAAAGATATTAAATTAAAAAATTGCAAATTACTTTATACATTTCATATATAACTTGCACTATGATAGATAAAGTTATATATAATATATTACATAGTAGATATAGTTATATTTATTGTGGTTCTATTTTGTTATTAAACTCTTTGCGTCATTTTATTAATTAATATATTGTGAGTATGTATGTATAGGGAAAATCATAATTGTCTTTGGGGTTTGGTGCTATTAGTAGCTTCAAGTATCCACCTACCCATGTTCTTAAGTAGGAGACTCCTATGTTCTTACACATCTAGTGTCTGTCAGTTTGACCCTGAAGATAAACCAAAAGAATGACAGTCATCGTAGGTCTTATTTATGTGTACATATGTCCTTTATTGTCGGCTGTCTTTGCTAGTCTTTAGACAGAGTGGTGGTGTTGCTAATTCAAAAATTTCGAGTTCCCCCTCCCCATATAACACTGGGGCCTCAGTCTCCTCATACAGTGGACTCACCTTATGAATGGGTAGACTGAGGCTGAGAGAGTTAGAGTCACAGAGCAATGAGTCCCTCTGACTAATCTGAGTCAGAGTCCGAGCACAGTCAGATATCATCTGGTTGAACTAAGAGAGTGCACCCATCAAGTGTACCCTAGAGTCTGTGCTGCAGGGACAGGTCAGCTGAGAATCCAAGAAGAGCCAAGACAGCTGAAGGAGAAGCAACAGGAAGTGGCTACATAAGCAAACAAGTGGGTGTGACCTGCCTAGTAATGCTAGAAGTGGGATCTGGGGATGTACCCAAAGGTAGTGAAAGCAGGGACTTGGGCAAATATTGGCACACCCTGTTCATAGTAGCGACATTCACAATAGCCAAATGAAGAAGTAACCTGTGTCCACCAACAAGTAGATGGATATATCTATACAATGCGGTGGTCATCAGCCATCAAAAGGAAGGAAATCTTGACACACAATACAACATGGATAACCTTGAAGTCATCATGCTAATCAAAATGAGTCAGACACAAAAGGGCAGATGCTACATGGCTCCACTAATGGAGTCAGAGCCTCGTGTTGGCAGCTATCTTTGCAAGGGCAGGCATATAGATGTCTTGTCTGGTGCTACCTTCTCATCTCCAGTGGAACTCAACCCTCCTGCTAAGTTAGGAACAACACAGGTGCAGTGTTGGACACTGCTGACCCCCAAGGCCATTTGCCTAGTTATGGGGACCAGTCGTTCCTTTCCTTCTTCCAAGAGAACAGCTCATCATTGGAGACCATTTCTAAGGATGATCTCAGTGGCCCAGAGACAAGGGGACTGGGTGGCCTTGGGACTTATATCAAGGGAAAGGATGGCTCCTTTGGTTTGGCTCAGCTACCTGGAGGCCAGCACTTTCTTGAACGGCCTCCAGGATCTCCATTTAATGACTGGTGGCTCCGCATTGAGTCCATTCATTTGCCAGCAAATTTCATTCACCTGATTACCTATTTCTCTAAGAGGGAACGGGCTTAAATGCATAGGCTTACAAGATCAGCAGCTATGTGACACCCACCAGGGATAGTGACTGCTTATAAGTAAACTTCCTAACCGCGGCTGTCTGGTAAGTCTCCGTGACTGTCTCTGGCTAGGAGCAGGTCTACCATGCTCTAGCAGGCTTTGGAGCACTTGTTTGAAGAAGTAAGCAATGAGATTTACCTGCAAGAAGAGAGACGTGCCTGTGTACAAGATAGAAACAGTGAAGTTTGTCATGGCCAAAAAAGATGTCTTGAAGCCGAAAATGAGCAGAGAAGAAGAATTGCAATAACTGACTGAGTACTTACTATCTTCCAGGAGCCCTGCTAGCCCCTCACATACATAGGTATCTCCTTCAGATCTATCTGGAACAAGCAGTCCTGCAAAGTGGAGATGAAAAACCCAGAGAGGATAAGTCTAGGTTTTCCAACAGGAAGGAGCTAAGATATGTGCAGAGCCAGATTTGTCCCAATCCACAGCATCCCAGACGGGAGAGTGGAGAAGCCTTGAAGAGGAGCCAGAGGGCCAATCCTAGCACCCAGTAAGAGCTGACATTTGTTAGCACCACCCAAGGGTCCTAGCACCAAGAAGGTGAAGCACTGTCACAGTGCTTGAAGTTCTTTGTGTGTAAAAACAACATGTCAGAACAAATTTAAGCGGAGGGGCTTTGTTTATTTTTCCCCATTAATTTATTTATTCACTTTGCATCCCAATTACATCATTCCTCTCCCCCACCCCCACCCCGTCCCTTTCTCACACAGCCCATCTCTCATTCCCCTCCCCCATTCTCCTCTGAGAAGGGGGACCCCTCCTTATTATCCCACCCAGACACACTGAGTTACTGCAGACACACCGAGTTACTGCAGCACTAGGCACAAGCTCTCCCACTGAAGCCAGACAAGGCAGCCCAGTCAGAGGAAAAGGATCCACAGGCAGGCAACAGAGTCAGGGACAGCCCCCACTCCAATTACTGGGGGACCCACATTAAGACCGAGCTGCACATCTGCTACATTATGTGTGGGGGTAGGGAGAGGTGGGGGGATTAGGTCCAACCCACTTATGCTCTTTGGCTGGTGCTTCAGTCTCTGGGAGTCCCCAGGGGTCCAGATTAGTTGATTCTGTTGGTCTTCTTGTGGAGTTCCTATGGTGGCTTTATTTTGAAAACAGAAGGCTGTCTCCTGAATGCCAGAACAGGAAGCAGTGGCACTGCCAGGCTGGCTAGCAAAGAAAGCTGAGGAGGGCAAAGAACCCAGCAGAACCTTGTTTGTCTACCCTACCATCTTAACCAAAGATGTGGCAATGGCCATTCGTAGCATCTAAACCCTCCCAGGTCTCTCTCAGGATTGTCACCTCCATTGGGCATTTACATGGCTGTGAGGTTGGGGCGGCCAGCAGGGTTTTACTGGGTAAACTTTAGTCCTGGTTAAGTTCAAGAGGAATCAATAAGACAGAAAGTCCAAGGGTAAAGTCGTCTTATCCCCATTTTACTCACAAGGGATTGAAATGAACAGGGATGGGGCATCACAGCCACACAGCAAATGGTGGTGAGGGTTTGAGACTTAATCTGACTGAAACTCTATGTAAAACCATCACGTCTAAATTACCCTGGGGAGAATTGCAGTAGTGTGTATTCATATGTACGGATGAATAGTATATAGCATATATCGTATGCACTTATGAACCATGTGTGTGCATAGACATAGATATGCCTTCTGTACTTCCCCTATACATACATATCTGTGATAAAGTTTAGTTTGTAAGTTAGGCACAGTGGGAGATCAACAACAATAGTGAACAGAGCCATGATAACACATGGAATACATAGTACGGCATTTTCCATGAAATGTTTTCTATGTCAGTTGACTACATATAACTCTGAAAGCATGAGTGGGGACAGAGGTGGTCCTCTTACTCCGCAGTCCCTCTTGACTCAGACGCTCAGGTGGCTGAGAAGGGCCACAGAGGTGTCTCTCTGTAACTTCAGTCCACCTGCATTTTCAAACTCTGCTTCTGGGGCCAGTGTCTAACCAGTGATGTAATACAGCCAGGGGCAGCTAGGATACCGGCCTCTGAAAGCTATGTCCTCAAGACTCAGGAATCATTTGACACTGGGCAAGTCCACATGACAGGAAGGGAGTGAGCATCGACCTTTCTTGAAGATTCAGGCTACCGGGCCTCTCTCCACGTAATGGAAAATTGGGACACCCCAGGGGGCTGCATGTTCTCATTTGACCTCTTACAGTCCTGGGGCAGATGCACCCATGTGTTTTCTTTGGCTTTCTCCATGCACTTGAGAGTGAGCGCCCATTCTTGGAGATTTTGGTTTACTCATGGTGTGGAGAGGAAGGGGAGTGTTTATAGCGAATGTTTTGGTATAGACCTGACTTGACAGTAACTTCACTATCTCAGTGATACTTGACCCAAAATAAACACTAACTCGTGTCCAAAGAACTTGGCCACAATAGTATAAACTCAGACAACATTAACAGTGATATGTGTATGCTTCCTCAGAAACAGTACCTTGGGTTGTTTATCTGAAAAGAACTATGCAAACTGTCCTTCTGTTCCTAAACTCTGACTATTTGCCAGAGGCACAGGTGGGCAGCAGGGTGGGGAGGGAGTCTCCTGGAAGCTGAATTGTGGGAAGAGGGCTTTTGAAACATCTTTGAGGTGTATTAAAGAATGGTAACCTGCTTCTTGTTTTGCAGATTGGAAACCTGGACGATTACTATCATTTTTACCACAGCAAGACCTTCAAGAGATCGACCTTGAGCAGCAGGGGTCCCCACACCTTCCTCAGAATGGACCCACAGGTACACTCCTTCAGGCAGGATTCCTTCCCAAGGATGAGAGCATTCTGCTCGCTCTGCCCTCCTAAGTGGACCATAATGGGTTTCTATTCTCAAAAATTAATTTCTGTTTTTACATTGAATAAAAGGTAGGAGAGATAAAGCAACATGTCAGATCCACTAAATGTTCTCAAGTTTTGTATCTTTATCAGACTTGAGAAAAATACTTGACTTTAGTTAAAATGTTGAAATCTATCAGTATTTTAAAAATCAGTATAGCTTGAGAGATATCTCAGTGGTAGAGCCCTTGCTCGGCGTGCATAAGACCTTGAGTTCACCCCCAGTACTGTAAAATAAAAATATGCAATCATTACAATATATGTATGTATGTATGTGTGTGTATATGTGTGTGTGTGTGTGTGTGTGTGTGTGTGATTCTTACCAATAAACCAAATCCTTAAAGTAAATATTTAATAATGAAATTAGTGATCAGGCAGAGAGAAATTTTTCTGGTTATTATAATACATATCTTAATGGTTGCTATTGACTTAAATACTGGAGCAGTAAGTATGACTCTTTTCCTTAAAAATGTATGTGATCTCTTTCAGATTTAAGTAAATTAGTTTGAAGTTTTTGTGTAACCCATGTTGACTGGGTCAGTAAATTATACTTCCTTTCTACCTATATTTGAAATTAATGTTGGTAAATTTCAGCCAGCAGATACTTGGTAAAGATGACAACTGCACAACAGGCTGGTGGGCCTTTCACAGGTTCATTTATTCGGTAGGTGCTTTTTAATTACCCGCTGTGTGGCTTTATTCTGCCTCCAGCAAGGGCAATGAAGCTGGCAGCAGGGCTGGCCAAAGGTGAAGCAACACATTTGGTCACAGCTTGAGCTGTAAGGGAAAAGGACGTGCATGGAGAAAGAGCACTAACCACAAGGAGGTGTGGCCATTGATAGGCCACTGTGTTTTTAAACATAGTAGTCAGCTCATCTTAAAAGCAATGCTCGAAATGCCAGTCTGAACTCACTGTCTGGCACACAAAATTATCTCAGCCATTTCCAGAGAACGTTTACAATAGTTTCTGTGGAAGAACAGGGTTTTGATGTTGCCACAAACCACTCCGCTGACCATCATGGCTTCACTGTGTTGACAGAGCTGGGGGAGGGAAGAGAAATGTCCCTCCCTGGACACAGTGATGAATTAATTACTCTGCTCTGGGCCATTGCTCTATGGGCAATCTGGTTTGCATGTAGTTGAAGTAGCCCCCCACTCATGTAAGTGGGGCATGGAAGGCAGAGATCCTGAATGTACTTGTGAACTCATTTTATAGGTTGGTGGGTGAGAGGATGGATGGATGGATGGATGGATGGGTGGATAGATGGGTGGGTGGATGGGTGGATGGGTAGATGGATGGATGGATGGATAAATGGATGGATGGATGGATGGATGGGTAGATGGGTGGGTGGATGGGTGGATGGATAGATGGATGGATGGATGGATGGATGGATGGATGGATGGGTAGATGGGTGGGTGGATGGGTAGATGGATGGATG
>CM052703.1:124106025-124146524 GCA_028551405.1 Uromys caudimaculatus | reverse complement strand
TGGATGGGTGGATGGGTGGATGGACAGACTGATGAAGGGGTGGATGAGTGGGTGAATACATGGATGAATGTGTTTATGGGAGGGCGAATAGGTGGGTGAGTGAGTGGGTGGGAGGATGTATAGATACATGATTGATGGATGTCGGGTGGATGAATAAATAGGTGGATTAGTGGGTGGGTAGGTGAGCAGATAGATAATCACAAGAAAGGATGAATAAATACAAAGATACAAATAAACAGCATTCTGCTAATTCTGTTATTCCTTCCACAAGGAAAGAAATCTAATGTTTATTAGCAGAATTTTATGTGTGTGGGCATTTTAAAGCATGCCATCTCACCTAATTACACAGGGTTATAATGATATCTATTTGTGGTCACAATACAGAAATGTTTTTCAGAGGAACGAGGGCATTCCCTTCCCTTAGGAAGCCAAGTTTAGCTGCTCACACTTCCAGAATGGAAGTAGTTAGTAAAGAGTGAGCAGAGCCAGTCCTCAGGGCCGAGAGAAGGGCAGCCGGGGGGCCGGTGCACAGCCGGGGGCCGGTGCACAGCCCAGACATGGAAGAGCTGTGATGGGTTTTGTGAGTTGAAAGTGAGCCATTGCCTAAGCACTTAGTACCACATCTTTCTGCTATAGTTGCTACAGTTTCACTCTGAGCAAGCAGTGCCTATGTCCTGTAAAGACAGCATGCTTTCTCTTCATGTGAAATCTCCAGCATCTTCAAATTCCTACCTCTCAGGGAGTTAAAAATTGGGGCAAGTATTGTATGGAGAATGCTCTGACACGGGGGAGGAGGGGCGATCTTTGCTAAGAGATTTGGACCTCAATCCCTTTCAAGGCGGCTTCCAAGAATTAGAACTGCTTCTTGATATTCAGACAAATACAGAGTCAAAATAGGAGACATACAGAGAATACTTTGTCTTCTGTTTTAAACCTTTGTGGTGTTTTGTTTGGGTTCCAGGTACCGGGACTTGAACCTAGGGCCTCCTATATGATAAGCAAGTGATCTGCCACTGAGCTATGTTCTCAGCCCCCTTTTGTATTTTTTATTAGGAAACAAAGTCTAGATAACTTGCCTTGGCAGAACTTTTGATCCTCCAGACTCAGTCTTTTGAGTAGTTGAGATTACAGACCAGAGCCACCAGCCCTGGAAGGTTTAAACTTTCCTAAGGTACTTAGCCGGGCGTGTTTTCTTTTTCAAAAACACGAACCATAGGATTGTGGAACGTAGAGCTGCTCAGGAGTTCTCACACTGGTGGGGCCATGGTGATGCCGGGGCAGAAGGCTCATGCATGGGCCATGCAGGCTGGGTGGGAGGGACGTATTCCTAGAGGTTCCCATGGTCAGATGCTCCAGTCCTACACGTATGCAACAACAGCTGAGCTGGTCTGTTGATTCATGTTGGGTGTGTTGAAAGAAGTGTGTTCAGTTTGGGTCTCCCCACAAAGTGTTTCCTGGGGATTAGTTGTGTCATTTTATTGTGACTCATTCTGTATCCCAGGTTGGCCCCAAACCCACCATATAACTCATGGTGGCTTAGAATTTATGGCAAGCCTCCTGCCTCAGCTTCCCAAATGCTGGTGTTACAGTCGTGAGCCACCATGCCCTGACGTTGTATCCCTGAAGTAAGCAGAAGGAAGAACAGACTTCCTAGGGCAAGGCTCTGGCAGTTAGCTTTTTCCAAATAAAAACCCCTTTTACCTACTTTCTTGGTTCCTGGCAGTGCTGCCATCGAAGCCTCCTGCCAATAAAAAATAAAGGGGAAAAAGGTGAAAAGCCTGACGCTCCCAGCCCTGCCTGAGACCTGCCAGTGCTTGGCCGATTGTCTCCCTAAGTTCTAATTAAAGCTCCAACCCCAGGGAAAACATATAGACCAATTAGGGATTCTGAACCGCAAATGAAATGCCTCTGTTTACATAGTCTAGTTTTAAGGCAAGCCAAATGAATCGCTGTCCGCCTGATGAATTTTCACTTTACCCAGGCATTTCCAGCTTGATGAAATGAACTGTTTATTTAGCATCGTCCCTTATCAGAACCATTTTCTTACATTAGCCTTTAGGATACCTTACACTTGGAAAGGCCTATAATTAATATTAACAAAAGGAAAAGATGATTTAATATTATTCAGAGACATTGGAATGTAGCTGCCCATGTGCTGGAATGACCAAACTGGAAATGAATGTTATAGGGCTTAGGATAAAGTCCAATCGAATACAGATGGCATTTTATTTTAATTACCTTCGGTTTCTGTTGTATCAAAGCAGTTTGATGAGTGATGGAATTTACAGTCCACCCCAACATCATATAAAACGGATGGAGTATACATTTGTTTAAACTAGCCCAAGGGGAGGCGGTGAAGGAGGGATGCTTGTCTTTATTTACACACAGACACATACACGTCACCCCTGCTAGGCTACTCCCTGCACGCCTCCTCTGCCGGCTTCTCTCCAGGCCAGCACTATCTTTGCATTCTTTTACACATAAATTATATGTTACGTTATGTGTATGTCTGCACCACATGCATGCAGTTCCTCTGGAAGCTAGAAGAGAGCATGGGATCCCCTGAAACTGGAGTTACCAACATATGGAGTTACCCTGAAACTGGAGCTGTTAGCCAATATACAGGTGCTAGGAATTGAACTTGGGTCCTCTGCAAGAGCAGTGGCTGCTCCCAGCAGCTGAGCTATTCCCTTCTTCTCTATGTTCTTAATTAACCTCTGCATGGTTTCTTTTGAAGGGGCCATTTTGCTTTGCGTTGCTGCTCAGACCCCATCACAGGGAGAACAACCTACGTGTTCCCAGTGTGCGGTCTTGGTCACTGGGTTTCTCTGAAGGCTGTCATTGAAGCAAAATGAAACCATTTGTTTTTAACTTGTTCTTCTGCTAAATGCCTGCAGAAGGGCAGATGTTACAGAAGCCTCAGCCAATAGCTGAAAGGGCTCACAAATTTTTTAAAAATTACTCGTTTTGATTCTGTTCCAAACTGGCTTATGGTTTAGACGCTGCTGCCTGTGTCTTCCAAACCTTACATTTTAGCTAGATGACTCTAGTGCAGCCCTTTCCTTCCCTTTGGTTCCCAGCCAGTTGGATGACAGAAATGGAAAGATGGAGATGTTATTGGAGAGAGCTTCAGTGCCTGCTTCCGGGCTGTGGGGACCTTCTAGTTGGTACCTCCTGTCGGGGCTTTAATGCTTCCCAGTTGCAGTGTGATTTCGGGGCCTGCAGTGGGCATTCTGCTTAGTGCGATGGGACTTTGCCCCAGAGTTTAATCAGAGCTCGGGTTTCTTTCCAGCGGTGATGCAACATTTAAACAGATCTTTCCATGAACCACAGATGGAATTTTATCTGACAGTTTGTGTGTGAGAGCCGTTCGAACAGCAAACAGAGAGTTCCTGGCAGATAGCAGCACATGGACAGTGAGTGACCACAGTGGTCTCCAGGGCCAATGGACTATGTAATGGGCAGGCTGCTCCTGCCCAGGGTGGATCTGCCCACATGGGTAGGGACAGCGCTCTAGCACCCTGACTGGAGGTCTCACAGACCACCACTTTCTTTCCAAGCAGTACTGAAGACCAGCTGCCACAAGCTCGTGGCTGCCTCTCCATATTTCAGCACAGCACAACTGATTTCAGGTGCATGGCTGTCGGCAATTGGCAAAGGGTTTGAATTTTAAAATGCACCTCAAAAGACAATGTTTTATATTTTTACCTGAATATCTGGCACGTCTCAGTGACATCAAAGGCCTCACAGACTCAAAGAGAGATACTCATTTGTGTTCTCTGGCTTGAGTTGGCAGCTGCCCCCTCCCTGACTTGCTTCACTGGTCGGTGCCAGCCCTCTTCCTGTATTGCCCAGTTCACATCCTGATTTCTTTCACCTGGATTATAGCAGAGTCCTCCAGGCTGGCCTGCAATGTGCCTCCTTGTTGCCTCTGACCCACAGCTAACCTCTCCACTCCCAAGGGACCCTATGAAACACCCTGTTACCCCTGTCCCAAGTGAGCTGTATGTACTCCCACCTCTTGGCTTCCTGTGGCCCCCTGAGCCCACCCACACCGGCTCTGTAGTACCCCCCTGATGACGTCACGCTTCGCGCCTGTTCAGCCTTTGCACAGGCCACCCCCTATCTTTCCCCATCTTTCTCTTTGCCACCTCTCTCTGATCTCAAATATCCTTGCCACCAGGGAACCAGTCAAAATCCTCAGGGCATGGTCTGCTCTTCCTACAAGTTGTGTCTTTGTGTTCTAGATTTAGCCTGGAATGGGTGCACACCACAGTATTTGATAGCAACAGCAATCACAACTAGTAGTTTACTTAGGATCTGGTCGGTAACAGAAACCGAAGTGGCAGGGAGCTGCAGAGGTTATCTCTGAGTTCTAGAGCGGGCTGGAGAGCACAGCCAGTGTGCTACGAGTAACAGAATCAATGGAGCACAGTGGGAAGGCAAACCAACCAGACTGGTGGATTCTCCTGGGGAGAGAGCTTGGTCACTGAAATGGTTCCTTGTGAAGCTGTGGAGAGCCGAGGCCACATCTCCTTTGTTTTTTATCCCCTTACAAACCCAGCAGTCGCC
This sequence comes from Uromys caudimaculatus, assembly GCA_028551405.1. Taxonomy (NCBI): domain Eukaryota; kingdom Metazoa; phylum Chordata; class Mammalia; order Rodentia; family Muridae; genus Uromys; species Uromys caudimaculatus. The sequence goes on along the minus strand of CM052703.1, from coordinate 124,141,952 downwards.
CAGTAAAAGCTAACAGATGCCGAATAAATGTTTACTGGAATGTCTCTCAATTTTCACAGACCAGGCTCAAGCATACAATGGCCACCTATCTTCATTTGCATATCAGCCGCTTTCTATGCAGATGTTTTATATATAAACTGTGGTTCACCCTAATTCGGTGGCCGTAAAAACCACGCCAGAACCTGAGTTAGTTAGGGAAGCCTCATCGCTTGTTGCTGAAACCAAAATGATAGACACAGGGAGTGTGCACCAGTGTCTGCTAGAGTTGTTGTGACAAAGGGTCACAGACTGGGTGGCTTGAATAACCGATACCTATCTATGTCTCACAATCACGGAGGCCAGGGGGTGAAAGGGAAGGTTTTGGTTGCGTGTTTCTGTGAGGTCTTTTGCACATGGCTGCGTTCTTGTGTCCTCACATGGACTCCCTCTGTGCACATCTGTGTGCTAATCTCATATGAGAACATCAGTAATCATGGATGAAGGCCTACTCTAATGACCTCACTTTAACTCATTTGTCTCTTTAAGGACTGTCTCCAGAGGTTGGGGTGTGGCTCAGTGGCAGAGCACTTGCCTAACACGTGTGAGGCCGTGGGTTTGAGACCCCACAGTCTCATTCTGAGATACTGGGGTTAGGATTTAACATAAAGTAGAGCAGTGGTTCTCAACCTGAGGGTTGAGCCACCCTCTCACAGGGGTCGCCTAAGACCGTCCGAAAACATAGATATTTGTATTATGATTCATAGCAGTTATAGTTATGAATTAAAAAGGAAAATAGTTTTATGGTTGGGGTCACCACAACATGGGGAACTGTATTAAAGAGTTGCAGCATTAGGAAGGGTGAGGAGGAGACACAATTCAGCCATAACAATTGACCCAACTGGGTTGTGGCTGCAGGCCCTGTTTTCAGACTCTAAGCCAGTGACCATCAGTGGGGAAACTGTACTGTCTATGTCTTTCAGCAAAGTGAGGAGTAACTTAGGAATGAATGGATAGCTTCAATTTCCCAAAGTACTCACAAACATACTGCTCACATGGCCATCTGGTGAAGCCAGGATCTAGAGAGAGAGAGAGAGAGGGAGGGAGGGAGAGAGGGAGGAGGGTTGCTTCCCCGTTTCCTTGGTGACTTGAGAGGGTGATGATGGTAGGATTCTAGGCTGAGTTAGAAAACATTTTATGTCCTAGGTTTCCTAACTTTTTCCCACTGTCTACTGCCATGGCTTTCCTGTTGTGGGTGTACAATTGTCATAGCAACCTGGCATCCCCTCCATGAAAACCCCAAGCAGAGAAAATGTAACACTGCAGGTGGGCTCAGGCATCGTACTAAGACCTGCTCAAGTGAATCCAGTAACCTATGGCAACAATTCTCTGTCCTCTAAGGAGGTGACAGCTGTCACTCCCATGCCTTGCCCATGCCGAGAAAACCCTTTCGTCCCCGTGAGCCTTGTTCTCACCTGCCACTGTTTCATTTAATCCACGAGTTGTATTTCCTTGCTCTGACATAGTACATTGTTCTTAGTTTAAACTGTCACAGTGACCAGACAACAATTTTCTTCTTTAGAGATAAAAGGAGAGGGGCAGAGGAGAAACAATCAAGAGATAAGGAAAAGCTAGAGGTGGGAGCACATCTCTGTCTTCTCAGAATATTCCAACCCTGAGGGGACCAGGTAGGGACATGTAGATGGGAACAATACTACCGGGAACACCAAAGCCTTACCTAGAGAGAGCCATCAAACTCCAAATAACAAGGGGGCCTTTAGTCTCCCCGGAAATGGGAGTGGGTCGCATCTGAGAATCAGACGCAGAATGGAGGCACAAACCAAGCACAGTTTCTTAATGTTTAAAATGTCTTCTTCAGTATACATGCTCGCTTTTCCTTTATGTCCTAGTGATGCATGTGACAGAAGAGAATGGAAGGGGACAGAGGTCTGTCTCTTCAGGGTTTGCTCCGTGATCCTCAGCACAGAGGGAATGAGCGCCTTTGACACACCGGTCAAGGTTGTAGAGAGCAAAAGCACAGGCCCATTCCTGAAGCATTTCCATAAGGTTCCCACAGGTCCCAGGACTCCCTCCACTCCTTTAGGGACGAGGGCCCAGCTTCACGTCCCCTCAGGCCGTGCAACCACTGGTAAACACTGTCCTCACGTCACTTCCCATGTAGCCTCTTCTTGAACCCTTCAGCAGGCTGAATGTTGGTATTTGGAGCAGTTATCATTGATGGAGACTACATGTTACCACACCGTTGAGTGCAAAGGCTCAGAGAGCAGCTGGCCCAGCCCCCACACTTTATGGTTTGGGTGTCAGACTGTCTATCCAGGCTTATTTCCTATAGCTGCTCCCCTCTGCCGGAGGACTTTGGGATTTGATGGTTCCTAGGCCCTGGGAACATATCCTCTGACTTACACTGATTTGCATGGTGTGTAATCAGGCTACCTTACCATACAGAAGACCCTCCTGTCCATTAGTATTTATAGACTAGAGCATACCTCTCTTTGAAGTGAAAAGGCACAGGGAAAGAAGAGATGCCAGGAGCTGTCTCCTTTGCACTGGGTACAGCTGTGTAAGGAGCAGACTCCATTCAAGATTCAGTCGAGACCCTCCTCTGAGTGGGCTACAAAGTTTGCCAGCGTGGCTCTACTGCGTCCTTCTCCCCGATATGCTGTGTGGGAGCCTTTTGTACAGAGGACTCTGGGAATGTCCTTTGTCTCCTTAGCTCTCCACACCAGGGATGGACCCTAAGCGCCCATATAGAAAGGGGTCTCCCTGAGGAAACTGGCTGGGGTTTCTGAGGACATAGCAAAACCCTTCTGGGCAAGAAAGAGATCCACAGCAAAGCAAGCAAAGTGTTATGCTCTCTTTGTCAACACCGTCACATGGGAGGATTTTTCAAAACAGCCCTTTGTTGCTTATGATACCCAGGACCAGTGTGTCATCTAGGCTTCTAGTCTGGCAGTGTGCCTCTGGCTCACAGAAGAGGAAACAGCTAAAGCTGCCTCTGGGACTATCTGGACAAGAAGGATCAGTGACTCTTGACACCTGCAGGGTGTTTACTGCAGCCCCTTCAGTGTCTCCCATGCTCCCCACCCCAGCCCTCTGCCTCTAGGTCTCTGCTTTGTTTGTGTGGGCTCCTGTGACTGTCCTCTAAATTTTATCTCATCTTACACAGGAGGAGAGTCCAGAGAGGCTGGATTTTAACTTGACTTCTAGAACAAAGTTGAACATGTGCTGTAAAACAAAGCGCAGAGCTGAGGAGAGGCTCTGTGCTGGGATCCTAGGCTGGGTGCTAGGGCCACTGTTCATGTAACCCTGGGAAGAATCTGGAACCTTCTCTATACCTGGAACCCTTTCTCAGAGCAAAGAACTTTGTAGGGTAATTCAGGTATAGGCTTAGCAGGAAACAAGCAGAAGCAGAGGAAAGGAAAAAGGCCCAAATAAAGTTCAAAGGCATCCAGACACTTTGTACCAGGTTGTGGTTGAGGATTGGGGCACAGCAGATGTGACGTTTAGAAGCCTTGCTCCCATCCCAAACCACAATTATTGGTGTTCCACCAAAAAGAAAACAGTAAAAAAACTAAACAAATGTCATACAGTAGTCAATACCCAAGCTGGGCAAAGGCATGCCAGAGCATGTCTGGGTTCTATCTAGCATTAGTAGACTGGGTAGAGGGTTGTGAGTTCAAGGCCAGCCTGAGCTACATTGAGTTCCAGAGTAGCAGATGCAACATAGTAAGTCCTTGTCTCAAAAGGGAAAGAACTCTATCTAAATCATATTTCCAATTTAGAAGTATGTTTTTAAAAGTCTGGGAGTGTTCCTTATATACGGCCTGAAGCATATTCATCTTTAAAATCTGAATTATGGCTTCATTTATTCACCCAGGAAATATTAATGAACTCCATCTGATTCCCAGGCATTGCCTAGCACAGTGGATTACAATGGAGACAGGACAGTAGACCCTGTCCAGGTAGCTGTAGGGCAGCACGGGATAGTTGGACCACTGTTTGAAGTCCATCTTCACGTCACTGTGACAACTACCTGAGATAAATCAACTTACAGAGAGGAAAAATGGATAGAGGAATGAGTGAGAGCAAAGCGTAATGGCTCGTTTAGGAGTATGCCCTCATCCATTACTTCAGTAACTTAGTTCACTCTGGCTCAGCTTTGGAGGTTGTAGCTCATAGTCCTATTACAGTGGTTCCAACCTTCCCACTGCTGTGGCCCCTTAATACAAATCGTAACGTAAAATATCTATGGGTTTGGATGGTCTTAGGTGAACCCTGTAAAAGGGTTGTTTGACCCCCAAAGGGTCGCAACCCACAGGTTGAAAACCACTGTCCTATTGATCTGGGCCTATGGCAGCACACATCATAAAGGAAACAGGACAGAGAAGGCAGATCCCCCACATGGCAGCTGGAGCACAAAGACAGGGAGGAAGGTCCAGGCCAATATTCCCTCAAACAAACTGATCTCACAAAAGTTATGGAGGACATAACTTCCTTCAACCAGCCCCCCCCAACCTAGTGCTTCGGTTGAAACCCTGTACAAGCTAGGCAAGCAATCTAGCCATAAGCTCCAATCAGCCAAGACCCCCACCTCTTAAAAGTTATGCCATCTCTTAATAGTACCACAGGCTAGCCCCCAGGCTTTTACCATATTTGCAAACCATAGCAGTCTCAAATTCGTGCAGTCAGACTTGGAGGCCATGGTTACTCAGATATAGTCTTACTTGAGATTCAGACTTATTTTCCAAGTTTCTTACTTCTGAGTGCGAAAGAGGAATCAGTATGTACTGCTTGCTGTCTCTTGCCATCCTTCCCTCACAGGGAGAAAGGTTGGCTACCTCACACAGACAAGATAAGGCATCTGGTGCAAAGACCATGGATGAAGCTTTAGTGGGAAGTGATGGCCAAGCTCTTGCCATGAAGACTTCCTGTGTATACTGGCCCTCTTAGGAGAGGTGTATATTAGACTCACAGCCTTATCATATGCAAAATTCATTTTTTGTTCAACTTTTAAAGTCCCCATAGTCTTTCTCAGTCTTCACACAGTTTAAAAGTCCAGAGTCTTTTTCTGAGACTGAAGGCAATCTTTAAACTACAACCCCTGTAAAATCAAAAATCAAATCACATACTTCCAACATACAATGGCACAGACTATATATTACCACCCCATAAGGGAGGAATGGGAGCACAGTGAAGAAAACTGGTCAAACCGGATCCCAGCAAAGCAAACACAACTTTGTAGTTCTCCTGATATCAAAAGGCTTACAAGGCTCTTTCTTCAAGCTTTTCTGCCACTGACATACACTTGGCTGGTTCCATCCTGTCTGCAGCTACTTTTGGCAGATGTCTAACAGCTGTGCCATCTCCAGTATCTTGGGATCTTCGCTGCAACCCCAGCTTCTTTTTCACAGGTTTATAACATGGCCTTTCTAGCCTCTTACCCTCTCAGGACTCAAAGAGAGACTTCCCTGCCACACAGTGCCTCAGTGGCTCCCTGCAGCCACAGGGGAGGAATCCATGACACTTTCCCCCTGAGTCCTTCATGACTCTAAAGCCAACAGCAAATGGAGGATGCTGCCAAGTTTGGCTGCCAGCTTGGGATGGCTCCTGGGCCCCTTGAATCACATTTGCTTTTTGATTTGGTTGCTTCCTAGGAACAGAAGACACCATGGGCTCTCTGTCACTAGCTGGAGGCTTGGCAGGGTGGAGTCTCCCCGCTGTTCCTCCCCTTTGTTCCGGTAGAGATGAGCCCTCTCCTTAGTGACGCAGCTCTCTTTAACAATTAGAGCCCCTCCTCCAGCACAGGCTTTGGATGTAACTTTAAACTTTTTAGTTCTATTTTTTTATCTCTCTCTAAACTGTACATTTTGTATGTTTTCTGCTCCATTTGTTCCTTTTTAACTGCAGACCTACATAAGAGTCATGAATAATAACTAAGCTACAGATTCAATATTATGCTTTGAAATCCTCTCTACCAGAGAAATTTGTCCATTTTGTGTGTGTGTGTGTGTGTGTGTGTGTGTGTGTGTGTGTGTGTGTGTGTGTGTGTTTAAATTTAGCCTCAGGCAAGTTCTTAAGACAAGGGCAGAAAGCAGCCCAATTCTTTGCGAATTATCGTAGGAATGGACTCTAGCCTGGTTCCTGGCCTCCCTCTGAACCATCTTCACCCAAGGTCCTCATTATTCTCAACAGTACTCCTTCCAGGCTCCTAGTGCAATGGCCCATTAAGCTCTGATTGCAGCATTTAACCTCTTGTCTAGTCTCCCCCCACCCACCCAAAGTCTTCCATGGTCCTTCAAAATGACAACAGCATAATCAGGTTCCTTACAGCAGCAGCCCACACTCTGATACCAATGTATCTATTAGTTATCTTTCTGTTGCTGAGATAAAATACCACAGCTATCACAGCTTACAGAAGGAGGGCCTTTTGGGGCTTATAGTTTCAGGGTTTGAGAGCCCAAAATGGGGCAAGGATGGCAACAAGGGGCAGGCATGAGGGTTGGAATAGAAGCTACAAGTAGGAAGCAAAGAGAGCTAACCGGAAGTGGTAGAGCCCCCCCCCCAAACCATCTAAACCCATGGGGGACATTTACATTCAAACCACCACAAGGGACCAAAGGTAATTCTACAGAGACTCTCGTGTTGCTTTTTCTAATACAGATAATTGCATATGCAGGGGAAATCGTCCCAAAGACAAGTTGCCCACCCTTGACTCTAACCAGTTGCTTTCTTTTTTTTTTTTCGAGACAGGGTTTCTCTGTGTAGCCCTGGCTGTCCTGGAACTCACTCTGTAGACTAGGCTGGCCTCGAACTCAGAAATCCACCTGCCTCTGCCTCCCAAGTGCTGGGATTAAAGGCGTGTGACACCACTGCTCGGCCACCAGTTGCTTTCAAGTTCTACAGAAGCATCAGTTCCATGAGTGATAGGTTAGAGACCCTCAGTGATATGGTCCTTTGCTGTAAGTCACATGGCCATGTACATAATGACAGTCCATGAATATGCCTGTGTGAAAGGACCCTTCAGCATGCATGGTGGCGTGACATTCTATCTGATGGGAGAGATGAAGCTTCAGCCACCCACTTACTTGGTTTTGGGACACGAGCACATTTCTGGCCTTCTTAGAGAATCCAGGTGGCTCTTGGGCTCTAACCTGAGTACACTCAAACAGAGCCTGGCTGAGGTAGAGCATTGGTGTGTTGGCCTTGGTCAGGAACCATGTGTATCTACCCTCATCTCCCTAGAACCTAGTACTGGACCCATGAAATGCTCTTACACATCTCTGTTGAGTGAGCGGGTGACTGCGTGACTCCAGGATGTCCACTCTGCAGAGAAATTGGGATAGGAAATAGCTTATTCTTTATGATGTCAAGAAGTGAGAGATCCTGTTGCACTTTCTCAGAGATGGATGAGGAGTTAGGCAGTAACCAAAGCCTGAGTAAAGGACTGGGTGACAGCTAGCCATGATAGCCACTATCCTAGACTGACCTTCTGAGTCCCTGTCAACAGAGTTGGACCCTAGGCCCTCCCACACTGGGCACATAATGCATGCTGTTTGGTTTCATCATCTTGGTCATGGGCAGAAGCTCCTAATGAGCAGGCCTATGACAGGAGGGTGGGGAAAGCTATCATGCCCTTGGGAACACCTGGTCATACTGTGGACCCAGTATTGACACAGCTTCCCTCAGGAGCTGGATGCTCAACTTATCCAACTGGCAACTCCAGACTGGATACTTGCTTCTCTCACAACATACACCGAGGCTCGGGACAGCACAGCTACCTCCTCAGAGTAGAATGGAGGCCTGGTAGCACTGGGCTCTGGGCTGTCAGCATGGCAGGAGAGATGGAATCATACCGGGGGTGCAGAACCTGAGGAGCCCTGTGTTTTACAGCAGGTGTTTAGCAGATGCTGAAACGCTCGCTGTCTTACAGCTTTCATACCAGGCAGGGCTTTCTTGTTCCAGTAACGTATGTGGGGAAGCTGTAAAATGCTATCAGTGGGTGTTATGAGCAAAACATCTCACTTTATCATTTTATTTTCTGCAGGAGTCTCTTTCTATGGTGCGTATAAATTACCTAGGACTTGGGACTGAAGCTTTAAAAAATTCTAATCCAAAAGAGATTTTGAGCTCTTTTCGGGGTTTGTTGTTGTTGTTTTGAGGCGGTGTCTTGCTGTGTAGCTCTGGCTAGCCTGGGATTTGCATCAAATGAACCTCCTGCCTCCCAGGAACCAGGATTGGGTGTGTGTCCCCACATCTGGATTTCTGGCAGCTTTTCTAATAAACCTAGTGCCTAGATAATTTATAGACATATCATATCAGTGGTGGGACAGGCTGGGGGGCTTCTTTCTGCATGTTTTGTTCTGCTTACCAGGGAGGCTTTGACATCCATGTCTACCTACGAGACCACCACTCAGGGCGCTGTGCTCTCTCCTTCAGGAAATGGAGAAGTTGGTGCTTGGAGAAAAGGGAGGTAAATCTTACCTTTGACCGTAGGGAACCTCACTCCCTGCTTTCTCTGGGACAGCCATTCTAACTTCCAGGACCAGCCTACAGTCCCCAGCAACCTTTAAGTAACCTCAGGTTCCCTTGTCCTTCATTCCTTCCTCCCAGGTCTGTGCCAGCTCCTATAGGCAACCTGCTTTGTGTAGAGTGACCTCACTGTCTGCTTGGTGGGAGCCCCACAGTGGGATCCAGCCTTCCTGAGAGCAGGGGCTCCACGCTGTCAAGAAGCACATTCTCGTCTTTCTAGTCTTGGCCCTCAGCACTGGCTTGAACCCTAGCTGCAAGCGCTGTTGAGGGGCCAACCAGCCCAGCAAGGCCAAAGAAAACACTTCCACTGCCTTGAGTTCTTGAGTAGGTTTCTGCAGTTGGAAAAGTGTGCATAAGCAGTGGCTGTATGCTGTATACTGGACATTGGTGTGGATGTTTTGTACACACTGTGCCCACAGTGGGCCCTAGAATCCACAGTGATAGACTCTCTCTATAGACAGACAAACTGAGGCTCAGGAGGTACTGCAAGTTGTGGGGGGGCTGAGTTTTATTCCAGGCATTTTGGGTCCTGGATCTCTGGCCTTCTGTGCCGTTTATTCCACCTTTCACACTGTTGCTTGGTCAAGAAGGCAAGTCATACTGTATGAGGGAAAGTTATAAATTAGCAGTAATGTCACTATCCGAGAATCGCTGTGGCTAGTGCTTTGCAGTTTCCCTTTCTAGATCTTTCTCTGTACATGTTTTCTCGTTGCTTCCCCAATCTCTAATACGTGAATTATGGTCATTTGCTTACTCATGCCCTCACTAGATGAGCATCTCTGGTACCAGTTTGAACAGTTTCTTTGCTCTCTCATTCATCCTTTCCATGCCTGTGTTCTCTTCTTTGGGACAGCAGCTGATTTGTCCTTTTTTTTTTTTTTGGCACCGTCACAGTCTATTGTTTTTAGAAGACTAACTCCAAAATCTGTCAATGTGGTATGATCACCACCCTCACCACCATTCATAAGCCAGTGGCTTTCAACTGTCGTCAAAGCATCTCTTGGTGCACGCCATCCAGATCACCTACCGTGACCCAGAATCTTGCAAAAGGACACCTGTAGTGCCTACAAGGGGCTGAAGTTGGGAGGTCACCACACTAAATGCCCGTCTACCACCGATCTCTCATCTCCCATCTCTCTATCTGCTGTCAGTCACAGACATCTATCTATGTTTAGTTTGTGTGAACCCACACACGAATGTCACACTCAGTGCATGTGTGGGGGCTAAAGGATAACTAGGAGGATAACTCCAGATCTCTCTATGAGTTCCTCAGGTTAGTGTGCTAAGTGCCTTTACCCACTAAGCAAATGAGGCACGCATACACACACATGCGCTCGCACTAGCATGCATGTGGAGGTCAGGGGATGGCTTTCAAAGTTGGTTCTCTTTTTCCACATTGCTGCTGCTCTCCTTGTTGCTGCCACACTGTATACTCCAGGCTAGCCCGCCCTCGAGCTTCTGGGCAAGCCTCCGGTCTTGGTTTCCCCAGTTCACTGTAGGTGTTAGATTACAGATAAGAACTGATGCATGGTTTTGGTTTTGGTTTTTAATGTGGGTTCCCGGGCTTAAACTCAGGTTGTCAGGCTTGCATTGCAAGTACTTTAGCCATGGAAACATTGCATCTTTAAATAAATAATATCTACCTTTCTCCCTGATAGGTAAAATGGCTCCAACAACAGGAAGTGAAGCGCAGGGTGAAGAGGCAGGTGCGAAGCGACTCTCTTTATTTCAATGATCCTATTTGGTCCAACATGTGGTACATGGTAAGTAAGGTGTTGGGGCCTCTGTCTTCTCTGGGACATTAGCACACTGTGTGAGTTAATTGTCATTGCTGCTTCATAGCTGTAACATCGCTGCTGTTAGGAATCGTCATGTCAATGTCTGATAAGTGACCCCACAGGTCGAGAATCACTGCTCCACCTGAAGGCCTGAGTGAGACTGTGAGAGAATTCAGAGAGGGCTCTGTATGGAGGGAGGAGCTTTGATACTGGCTGTAGGATGGACTAAGTGGTGAAGACCTGTCCTTGGATAGTGTCCCCAGCAGGGGACAGTGACATAGGGACTCACACTGTCAGATGCAGAGAATGCCAGGGAGCTTCCACGTATAAGAAAGTCTTTCCTCAGGTGGAGCCCACTGTTTTTTTTTTTTTTTTTTTTTGGTTTTTCGAGACAGGGTTTCTCTGTGTAGCCCTGGCTGTCCTAGAACTCACTCTGTAGACCAGGCTGGCCTCGAACTCAGAAATCCACCTGCCTCTGCCTCCCAAGTGCTGGGATTAAAGGCGTGTGCCACCACTGCCTGGCGAGCCCACTGTTCCTCATCCTAACATAGTCGTCCCTGTCTGGGTTGCCATGCTGTGCCCTGTTGGCATCAGCAGTGTTTGGGTTGGCCGCTCAGCTTCAGAGATGTCTGTCCTCTGTGCTCGCTTGCAGCATTGTGCTGATAAGAACAGTCGCTGTCGGTCAGAGATGAACGTCCAGGCAGCGTGGAAGCGCGGCTACACAGGAAAGAATGTGGTCGTCACCATCCTTGATGATGGCATAGAAAGGAATCACCCAGACCTGGCCCCCAACTACGTAAGTCCAGCCTCGGAGTGGATACACATGGTATTTAACTACACCAGTTATTAAATACGTACAGACTGCCTTTCCTCTTCCCCAAACGCATCAAGTCGGGGACTAATGAAAATCAGGCTGGGAAGGGTCAGGGATGCCAACATTCTGCTACCCCGCCCTCACACACACCAGAGAGGGCCTTGCAGAGGAACACGTGCACGTGTTTGAGTCACATGCTTCCAGGAATGTAGTCTAGAGAATCGAAACACTGTGGAGGTGGTCACCACACGCATGTTAGCCTGTTGGTTAAAACACAGGGCCTGGACCCAGAGAACCTGACTTGCCAGAGATTTCAGGCCAACTGCCTAATTTCTCTGTTCCTCAGTGTTACCACCTGTAAAATAGGGCTACTAAGAGGACTGCTTCTTAGAGGGTTGTGGTAAGGACTAGATACGTTAATACACATAAAGATGAGAACCCAGTGTGCAGTAAATATGGGAAATCCTCTAAGACACCCGGGTGCCAAAAGTAGCTAAGTAACCCCATGGAACCCACTTCTGAGGTCATCGTGTGGCTTGTAGGGACAAGTTGTGAAGACTGCATTAACACTGGAAAACTTGGTGGTACAATTTCCTAGGGAGGATGAGAATTTGTATGAATACCATTACTACAAATATGTCAAGAGAACCTTGCACATTAAAATATGAAATTAAGGAAATTCTGATACATGTGCCAACTCAAACCTGAGGGCCTTCCGCTGGGTAGAATTAGCTGTCACAGAACACAAATCCTGAGTGATTCCTCTTCTGAGACACATCTGGAGCCACAGTGAGAGACAAAGAAAAGCATGGTGGCTGCCGGGGCTTAGAGAAGGGTGGGGAGTTACTGCTTCGTTAGTGCAGACCTTTATTTAGTTTTGCACAGTGAAAAAGTCCTAGTGATAAATGTGGTGGTAATTGCACAAAAATGTGTGTGGATTTAATGACACCGAACTGTACATCTAAAAACAGTTGAGACGGTAAGGTTTTATGTCCTGTATATTTCACCACAATGAAAAGTATATAGGATGGTAGTTACAGTCAGAGCAGTCCTGGGTGTGATTTTCTTCATTTGCCTCTCCAGTTCTCACTAACCAAGATTTATCCTAGGACTCCTATGCAAGCTACGATGTTAACGGAAACGATTACGACCCATCCCCGAGATATGACGCCAGTAACGAGAACAAGTATGTCCTTTTGCGGCTGCTGTACTGGCTTAGCTTCCTTTCTTTGCAAAGTGGGGGGAGTGGGGGCTGCAGAAGTTCTAGGCTCTGAGTGCTTCACCTGCCTGGGTGCTGTCCGGGGCATGGCTAGATCTCAGAAGCCACTCTACCACAGTTCTTGGGGCACAGGTGGCTTCTATGGAGTTAGTCTCTACTTTTAGAATTGTCACCTCTGCTGGCCAGCCAGAAATGGGGTGAAACACTGTTGTTTCCAGCCTTGTGGGATAGTCAAAAGAATCGCCTTTGTCTTGGAGTCTCTGTGACTGTGTTCAAACATCAGTCTGGTCTGTCCAAACACACGAGTCACATGCCTGAACTCTTGACCTTATGACCGAGGTGGAAAGGCATAAATGATGTTGGACAGATAGAGTTCAAATCCCCCTTCTCCCACCCACTGGCTGTGTCTGTTTGTGCACATTAGAGAAAGCTTGCTAAAACAGTCCTTCTGTCATGGAGGCTGCTCCACACACATGCTGTCCCCAGCTCGAGGGCTGTCAGAATAGTGAGGTGACAGGCGGGGATCGGTTACACTGTTAAGTTGCCACCTGAGGTAGCCTGGAGAGGTCAAGTGACTTATACAAGGTAAATGGCAGTCCTGGGGTTGTTCCTGCATTTCCTTCACGGGGCCTGCTTGTCCTGTCTCTGTCAGCTTGCCCAACTCCCTTAACTCCTATCATTCTTCCAGAAATGTTAGAGGAAAAGAGCAAGAGCTCTTCCTTCCTTCCTTGTATTGACACAGCACCGCCTGTATATGTCCTCCCGAGCTGCTTCTGTTTGCTAGTCAGCTTTCTGTCACTGTAAGGAAATGCCTGGCTTAGAAAGAAAAGGTGAAGGTCCATGCAATGGCATGCACCTTGGTCCTAGCTACTCAAGGGGAAGGCAGGAGGTGCTTCTGAACCTAGAGTTAGAGGCCAGCCTGCACAGTATAGCAGGATGCATCTCTGAAACAGGGGAAAAAAGGAAGGAGACAGTGGGGGAGGAAGGAGGGGAGAGGAAAATGGGAGAGGGTAAGAAAGACAAAACCAAAACCAAACAAAGCACAAAAACAGATGCCCGAGTCATGGTGGGAACATCGTAACACTGCGTAAGGTAAGCCAGAAAGTCAAAGAGAAGGAGGAAGTGTCTGAGCGTCACAGCCCCACTCAGGTCACATGTTCAGTGACCTAAGACTCCATCTGCTAAAGATACTGCCTCTCAAAGTAGTGCCACCATGGGACTAAGCTGTTAACACGTGAGGTTCGGGGCATGGTGTCCAACATCCAGACTCCAGTAATTTGCTAGTATGCCATGGGTTCCACTCAGTGCTGGGCAGGGCTGCTTGGTGCTGTGTGCCACATGCCAGACGCTGGACTCCCAGGCTCCCAGACTGCTTCCTGCCTCACGTCCCAAGGTGCCCTTCTGTCAGGCACTGGGGAGGCCTGGGCACAGGGCCCGCTTCCTGGTCACACATCAGGGGCGGAGAAGCACGATCTATATTCTATGCAGTGACCCTTGAAGGTCAGAACCAAATCCCATTGTGTGACCTGAGAGCAGGCCCGGCCTTGGGACTGCGAGACTACAGATGTACTTTCCAAAGTATCCAGACCCTGGACCATTTTTAAAGTTTGCTACAAAATTGAATAGGTGATTCCAAGTTCCCCGTGGTCTCTCCTCACAGATGTACTATGTAGACTAGCCCATGTTTTGTCATCCACTAGAGGGACTGACCCAGCATGGCATATCAGAAGATAGGCTCGTTCCTGTGGAAAGCCGTTTGTTTCTCTGTTCATTTCCTCATTGCCCCAGCCTCTGCTGAGCATTCAAAGAAGCACCCTTTCTCAGCTCCTGTTAAGCAGCTGTGGAGATGACAGAGGTCTGTTCAGGCTAGCAAGCTTGTCAGGACGCAGGGAACCAAGACAAAAGTGCAGGGTTTTCTTTGTATTGTATTGGTGAGGTAGGCATTGACACCACTGCACCAGTATGTGCCAAGTGATCCGTCTTTAGTCCCAGGAGGCACAGAACTGAGGCAGGTCTGTGAACAGCAGTAACAAGTGCCAAGATGCTCAGGACCATGGACACTGGCAGCAGGTCCAGTGGGGATCTGACTGGGGATCTATTGGGGGCACCCTGGAAGGGATGTCCTGGGAACCAGTGTTTGCCATCTCCAGAAGGCAGAGAGGGTGGGACAAAGCCTCATTGAATACATATGCTGATAAAAGGGGGAGGGGCTTTGTTGGCATCTCTGGTATAGGAAGGGATAGCTGACCTTGGCTGCAGAAACAATGAGTGAATTCATTAATAATTGCTGGACTAGGACCTCACTTTCTTTGTTTTTGTTTCCCTCTGCTTCAGACATGGCACTCGCTGTGCGGGAGAAGTCGCTGCTTCGGCCAACAACTCCTACTGCATCGTGGGCATAGCATATAATGCAAAGATAGGAGGTAAGGTGAGACACAGAGCTGGAAGCAGAGGGGCCAAGGGCTGGGTAGAAAACACTCTTTCTGAGGGCTTCAGCAGCCTCATGTCCTTTGACCTGGCTAGAGACCTGATCTGAAGCAATGCCGGCTGCATCACAGCCCAGTCAGCCAGCCTAATAGGGGGGATCTTGAGGTAGGACTCGCTTGAGTGAGCAGATAGACCCAACTGTTTCGGTGGTTCAAACCTCGCTCCTCCAGACCCCTATTCTGGCAGCATCTGATATCTACTAGAGATGCAGATTCCCAGGGAGTTCGTCTGGAAAGGGGCATTTGAGAGCACAGGCCTCTGAGACTCTCTGGGGTCTGAGGCCAGTGGAAGCATTGCTTATAAAGACCCACCCAGAATTGCTGCACGAGTCCAGCTTGCTGTCCTTGGATGGTTCTCTATCCTCATTGCCAAACTGCAGCTCTGAGCCTGGAGAGAGAGTACCTCCTGAGTAGGGCCAGGAGCAAGAATGTTTTAAAAATTAATTCTTTGAACATCTTCAGGCACGTACTGCATTGTATAACTTCTGGGCAGCCACGGAGGGGGAGAAGAAGATGCCAGACATAATTAGGAGCCAGCCTCCAGGAGCACAGCATGCCTTTGGGGTGAATAGTACTGCCCAGAAGTCAGTATGGGGCCAGGTACTGAAATGAGACAGGCAGTTGGAGCTTGGAAGGGCAGAAGCACGAGGCGTGGCTGGAGCCTGACCTGGAGGCGTGGCTGGAGCCTGACCTAGAGGCGTGGCTGGAGCCTGACCTGGAGGCGTGGCTGGGGGCGTGGCTGGAGCCTGACCTGGAGGTGTGGCTGGGGCGTGGGTGGAGCCTGACCTGGAGGCGTGGCTGCAAACAGGGCATTCCAAGGAGGCACTGTGGAGCTGAGAGGTTGTATACCATAAGGTCAGGACAAGGAGTGGGCTGAATACAGGAAGATACATATGAGATGGTGTTGTCCTTAAGCCAAGGAACATATGGCCGCCAGAGTCTCCAAAGCTGCCACGCGTACTCCCAGTTCAACGAATATGGCCACCTCTTCCTCCTGCCCCTCTCCTGACACCTGCCACTGGGCTGGGCAATTTTCGAACACCCCAGACATACGGTTGCCCACTCTCTCTCTGGGTTTGTATGTATGAGTCAGGGAATTTCTCTGTAGTGCCTCTGGGATGATCATAGGGCTAGACCTTTCTATGTCTGTTTTTCCTCCAAGTCATTGCTCAGGAGAGTAAAATGCATCTCTTAACCTGCCTCAGTCTGTCTGGAATAAGTCGTGATAAATCATGTGTAAAGTATGAGTCGAAACAGCTTGTTTCAGCTCACACCCTCCTGCTTTGCGCTGGAGGCCTCATGTATTTGATATATGTGCACTGCTATTACCCCATTCCCTCTTAGTTTTTATTTTGGCATACATCTGGCTATGTAGCCCAGGCTGACCTTGAACTCACAGCAATCTGACCCCTGAGTACTGAGATCGCAGACGTGTGTAACCTAACTTGGCTATTTCTCTTATTCTTGTTTTAAATACTCAAGTCACCTCATAGAAAGATATACGTGCCTATATATGAAGTATTTCTTGAGCTTTGTGGCTTCTCTATTTTCAACCTGAAGAATTTATTTTTTGGAGCTCTGTACATAACCCAGGCTGGCTTCAAACTCACGGCCATTATCCTAGCTCAGCCTTCTGAATACTGGGACTAAAGTCAGTGTACCCAGAGAATTTCTCTTTTAATTTTTTTTTTTTTTTTAAGTTCAGGTATCCTGGTGAGAAATTCTCCTAGAATTTATTTGAAAGCATCCTTTAAAAACAAACTAATTAATTAATTTAGTGTGGGGTTGTATGCCCATGCATACAAAGATCAGAGGAAAACCGTGTGTGTGTGTGTGTGTGTGTGTGTGTGTGTAGATCAGTTCTCTTCCCCTACCATTTGAGTCCCAGGGATCAAATTCCTGGCTCTGAACATATCTTTGTTGTCATTTTGGAAAGACATTGTGCTGAGCAGTATTCTAGCCTGATACTTTGAATGTTTTAAAGATGTCGTTCTCCCGTCTCCAGCCCATTGCTCTGTCTGAGGGTGAGCCGGGTGCCGTCCTGACTGCTGCCCCTGCGCTTGTGTGGTCTCTTCTGTGGAAGCATGGTGATGCTTTGCTAAACTATTATGTTTTGTAGCTATCCTGGCCGTCTGTGTCATTTTCTCTCTATTATTCCAGACTGGAGTTTGCTGATTCTCAGGGAGCTCATGGTAGCTTTTTAGACTAGTGCTTCTCACCCTTCCTAGTACCTTGACCCTTTAATACAGTTCCTCATGCTGTGGTGACCCCCAACCATAAAATTATTCTGTTACTACTTCATAACTGTAATTTTGCTACTGTTAGGAATTATAATGTAAATATCTGCTATGCAGGACCTGTGAAAGGGTCATTTGACCCCAAAGGGGTTGTGATCCACAGGTTCGGTCTCTCTCTCTCTCTCTCTCTCTCTCTCTCTCTCTCTCACACACACACACACACACACACACATACACAAAAGAAAAAAAGTCAGCGTTTAAGTGTTTTTTACTTGTAATCGCCCGGCTTCTCCACAGCTCATGGCTCGCTGAGGCACTTTCATATATTAAAGTCTGTCTGTCTGTCTGCTTGTAGTTAGACAGTTAGTGTGTGCCTTCTTTTTACTGCATCCAGTCTATTCTTAATCCCATACTAGTACAAAATGCTGGTTATTGTGTTTTTCTGTTTTCAGGTTGCTTTATCTTATTTGCAGCCATTTCTAAATCTTCCCTGAGGCCCCCATAACTTCACTATACGGATCTTTTGTCTTAAACTCCCTGGCGTGGTAGTCAGAGTTACTGCAGAGTCTTTTGTATGAAGTTCAGTAGTAGCCCAGCCATTTTTATATCCCTAGTGATTAATTCTGCTCTTTACAGTGGCTCACATATTCTTCTATTTTGCATGTCTAGTTATTTTTATCGTATCATTATATAATAAAATTTATTATATAATAAACATAATCTATATTGTAGGATTTGGAGCGTGTTGATTTTTTTTTCTGGATACTGTAAAATGTTGTTATAGCAGTAATATAAATTTGAATTTTGAAAGACATTCGTCATTTCACAGACTTCTTCGACAGGAACGTGGCTTTGGCTCTTGTAGCATAGCTTTTGGTATTTCGATGCAAGCCTGCAGTCCTGGGGTGCAGAGTGCTTGGGGCATTTGCATGGCGTGTCCGGGCGTGTGCCTGCTCTCTTCCTCCTAGATTTTTTTGTTTAAAGAGCATTGCCCAGACACCTGTTCAGGGGTTTGTCAAAGGAGTGAGAGAACGTTATACCTTCTCCTGGGCCCTCTCTGAGGTTTCTGCTCTCAGTTTCTCAGAATCTGTGTCCTGTAATAATTGATGTCAATGGAAATCCCTGTAGCAGAGACCCATCTAAACTTGGACACCCAGGATAATTCTTTCCTTTAAACCCCTAAATCCCTATCTATCTCTGCCCTCTTCTGGTTGCTTTCTGATGCCCTTAAAAATGTACATGTTTTCCAGGGTCTATGATTATTATCTGTGAAGAGATGGCCTGATATGACCTCCTCTACCCTTTCTGAAACTAAGACTTAGAACTAATTCTCGTGTGTATACACACACACACACACACACACACACACATATATATATACATACATGTGTGTGTGTGTATGTATGTATATCATATTCTTTTCACTAGCAGAGCTCACATTTGTTAGCCTTTGCCACAGGACAACCATCTCAAACTAAGATTTCTTCAATAGCAACTGTCTCTCATTTAGCAGAACATGGCTGCACCAAATAGTTCAGGCTCAGAGTTACTCTTCCAGGTGAAGTTATGTAGCTGGCTGTAGCTGAGGTCTGACTGCTTTACTGGGGACCCCCTCTCAAGATGGGCTGCTGGTGAGAGGCCTTAACTCCTTGGCAGCTGTGGGTTGGGGGCACTGGTTTCTCAAAACACCTATCTTTCTTCAGGGTGGCTTGAGTGTCCCTACAGCATGGGAGCTAGTTCCCCCAAGTGCCATGTGTTCAAGAGAGAAACAACCGTCTTGCTACAGTGTCTTTTTAAAAACTTTTTATTGATTCTTTGTGAGTTTTTACATCATGAGGTTACAGTATCGTTTATGACCTAGTCCCAGAGGTTACATACCATCTCTGCAGCCATATTCTGCTTATCAGAAGTGTGTCACTAAATCCCCAAAAGGAGAGGAATTTGGTTGCACCTCTTGAAAAGAAAAATGACATAGTTTAAAATCACCAGACAGGCTTCTAAAAAAACAAAAACAAGAACAAAAATGAAAAAAAGCCAGCCTGTTTTTTCAAATGGAGTAAGTTTTAACAACTTTCTTTGTTAAAATTGTAAGATTTTTGTAAGTTTTATCACATAAAAATAACTAAAGGAAACAGTGGATCTCTCCAAATTATATCTTAGGAAACAAATTCCCCCAGTCCCCAGCACCCTGGCCACATTTTGCCTTTAGGTCTGCCACCTATGTTCAGGAGAGCTTAATGTGCACAGGGACCAACAGTCACTATTTTCAGAGTGGGGAGCCCCTGGTGCCTTTAATCAGTAGGCTCTGATGCATTTCATTTTAGAAGATTTTAATTTTTTATTAAGATCTTAAGGTACACGTGGATGACTTGTGTTCTTTTTCCGTGTGTAACATTTCAATAAAAACCTGATGAAATTTTTATAATGTCAAATTTGTTTATCCTCCTTTTATGATGCTGGGGTTTGGGATCTAGCTTAAGAAAAAAAGCCCATGAAAAATAAAATTGTTTCTCTTGTCTTTCCTCTGAAAATATAGTTTTAGGACAATAATTTATCCAAGAGCTTTAGTGGAGTTATCTTTTCTGTTTACCTCCTGATTCCAATGGAGTTTTTTTCTGTGAACACTGAGTGTGATGGCGAACCCGCCACCATCCGCTCCCACTCTTGTCCAGCTTAACCGTGCACACTGCCTTTTCCCACCCTGCATCCCCTGAGCACCCAGGCTCTCCGGGAGACTTCATTAGTTTAAGTTCTGTCAACACCATCATTATTGCTTGGAAATGTTGGGTTTTTCTGATAATTAACAGGACGGATTTTCTCTCATAACTCTTTTTCAAAAATGCCCCGACTATTCTTCTCTCAGATGAACTAGAGAGGTTTCTCGTCAAGTTCCATGAAAGCTCCTGTTGGGGTTTGAACTGGCATTGCATATAAAAGTGTAGATTAATTTGGGGGAGAATTGACACCTTACTGTGATGAGTCTCCCCACCCAGGAGCATCATGGGATGTGTCTGTATTTTTAGGCTTTTTTAAAAGCTTAAGTTTTATCAGTCTTTCCATATAGAGCTTTTGTACTTAATTAGATTCATGTCGAGGTTGATATTTAGTATATACTTATAATCAGTCATACTGAAATGGACATAGGAAAGGCACTGTTTTTGTCCCTGGCTGCCTTGTTTGGATGCTCTTGGTGCCAGGTGCTTTTGTGGCGTTTCCACATGTAAATAGCAGCCACCTGTGAGATGGCGGTGGGCTGCCTCTAACATGGGTAGCTCATGTCTTCCTCACACTTTAAGTCGGTAAATATGGACTCCTGATAATTACTGAATGGTCGTGTGGTTTATGGGTCTGTCGCTGTGCTCAATGCATGCAGGAGTAGTATTAAACCACTTGTGGCTGTCTTCTGTTCATTTCCTGTTGTTGGCCTTTATCAAATTAAGCAATTGTGTTTTATTCCTGGATTTCTGACCCTTTTGATGAGGAGTGGATATTGGATTTTATAAGATGTTCCTTAAAAAGGCGTCTACTGAGATGATTATATCCTCTTTCACATGTGCCGTTCGGTCTGTATAATGTCATAAATTATATCCATATATTTATTTCTTTCCTTTTTGGAATTAAGTTCTGTTTGATCCCAAGTGTCATTCCCTCAGCATACTGCTCTGTTCAGTTGTTGATAGTGTGTGTGTGTGTGTGTGTGTGTGTGTGTGTGTGTGTGTGTGTGTGTGTGTTTGCATGGGTTTGTGGGATAGATTAGACCTCGATCCCTGTTTGGGTGTCTCTCAGGGTGGTCTAGTGGCATGCGTCAGGACTCTATTTCCCCTGCTCTGAGGCAGTTGCCTTATCAGGGCCCTGGCCTGCTCTGGGGATAGCTGTGGGTCTGACCAGTCATTCTTCATGGCCACTGTCTGTATGGGCTTTTTATTCTCCTTGAGGAAAGTTTGGTAATTAGATTTTTCTACAAGATCACTCATTTCTCTGGAGGTTCAAGTCTGACATAAACTTAATATCACATTCTCAGAATTTAAAGGTATTTTTCTATATTTATAGTTGTTCCCAATTTTATATATGATAGCTGTTTTTACCTCTGGATCAGTGAAAAAAATGTTTTTTTTCCCCTTTAAAGAGGATTTCTTTAGAGAATTAGATTTTTTATTTTTAAATAAATTTTTTATTGTTTCATGAATTTCTACCTTTTCTTGCTTGGTAATTCCTTTGTTTTACCTTTACTATTGTTTCTTCCTAGCTCCTGGAGGAACTTGTTAGCTCTTTAACTGTAGGCTCTTCTATGTCCGAATGAATGAATGAATGAATGAATGAATGAATGAATGCCATCCGTGTGTTCTTCCTGACCTCTGTCACTAACTTAATTGTACTGTGCTGTTATTGCTATTTATTTCTGAATACTTTTTACTTATTATTTTTATTTATTATTTTTTGTGTGCGTGTGTGATATTCTGGGGGCATGGGGGTGCTACAGCACGTGTTGGATCCAGAGGACTGATTCTCAAGAGTCAGTCATCTCTTGTTGTGAGTTCCTGGGATTGAACTCAGGTCTTCAGGCTTGGCAGCAGGGGCTTCCACTGAGCCATCCTACCACCCCATTTCTGAATACTTCTAAATTTCAGCTTGATTTTTCTCCTTAATCCTGGCGTTATTTAGAAGAGACTTTGATAACTGGATAAATCTTTCTCATTCTTTGTTTCTGGTATTTAGCTCTTGCATTAGGGGTCACAGAACTCTCAGAGTGGCAGGGGTGGCTGCCCACCAGCTTCCTGTGGTCTGAAGACACTTGGGTTTGATCTGTGCCTCACAGTATTTTGTTTTGAACTTAATTCACAAATTAAAGGATTTTATGTAAGGAAGAATATGTGATTAGGCTTACTCTTGAAAAACTTGAAGCTTTGGCCTCATCCCGCATGGCCACAGATACTGGCAGTTGCCTAGTGGCCCTTCCTGACCCAAGGGAATGTTCCCCAGCCTATGTCATGGTCTTGTTAAGAAACCTGGATACTTTGTCCCTTAATCTTGCCTTCCAGGTACCTGTAGGCATCTACATTTGTAATTAGCATGCTTGATCCATCTAGTGAAACATTTCTAGAGACTAAAATTTGTTCTTTGACAGTTCCATATGCATATATATGTATATATAATACATCCTTATTAATATCATATTATATATCATTAATATATTATATATTAGTATATTGTTATATATAAATAAAATAGATTTTATATATTAATATAAAGTAAATTTGTTGGCAATTATATATAATAAATATTGTCAACAAATTTAATTTACTAAAAACATAAGAAAGTCTCTGAGCTGTTTCATTAGGTGGATCAAGCAGACTGGTAACCAGTTACATACCCAGTGCCTTCTGGTTCACCTCACCCCCCATCTCTTCACATTCTTCCCTATAAATCTCTTTCCCACATTCATGTCTTTTGATTTTGTTCTGTGGTTTATTGAATTTAAGCAGGACATCTGTGTAATCATGAGTTCAGAACTATCCACTGACAACAAGGACTCCCCTCTCCAGAATGTTTCAGTAGCCAGTAGCTCAACAGGGAGGGGTAGGGTCCCATGAGCTCCCCCGATATCCATGACAATTGACCAGGGCAGTCTTGTGCCGACTTGGTGGTGGTAACACTATCCACTCTGAGTTTGTGATTGTTATAATAGCTGTCTGATGCAGGGATTTTAAGTTTAAACCCAAATCACAGAACATTATCCCATGGTCTTTACCATTCAGTGTTGCAAATAAGAGCTCTCTCTATCTTCTGTCCCTTCCTCCACTTTGAATGTTACTTTCTGTGACATTAGTATAGTTATTCATACTCTATTCATGGTTACTTACATAGCATATTTTTCCCCCATCATTTCATTTCAAACCTGTCTAGATTGGTTATATTCGTATGTATAGAGAAATAATATATATCCAAGCACTAATTTTTAAACCCACACTACCGTCTATGACTACGAATTACTTTATTTTGAGCACTTTATATTTAATGTCATTATTGATATGTTAGGGCTTAACTCTAACACTTTACCTTTAATTTTTTTAACTATGTATATATGTATATGTCTGTGTATGCATTTGTACATATGATACAATTCCTCTGTGGTTCAAAAGAGGTTGTCAGATTTCTTGGAGCTGGGCTTACAGAAATCAATTGTAAGTCTCCTGCTGTGGGTGCTGGGACCTGGACTCAGCTTGTCTACGACAGCAGTACTGGCTCTTAACATCTGATCACCCCATGCTTGGCATGTAATATTTTGCCTCCTGTAGTTTTATTTGTCTTTTTCCTTTGTGTCACTAAAGGGTGATTAAGTACTGCTTATATTCCAATTAGATTTATCTGTGGTCTGCTTTACTGTATAAAATTACATATAGCTGCTCAGACTATGAATAATTATCTCACAGCTTGGGTGAGGTACAGGCCCCTTACTTTTCTTTATTCCTCAGTATTCTCCGCCGTGTAATATTTATAATTGCCTTAACATACACATATTAGAACCACCCATCAACGTTTTGCCTCAGCTATCAAATATGATACAAAAAACTCCAGAGGAGAAGCAATGCCCAGCAAGTCTGTAATTTCGTGTCTCTTGAAAACATTTGGATAGACCTTAGCTTTTACTTCTTTGAGTACTTTTCCGGCCTCCCTCTTATGGGCTCTGTGACATCAACACCAGATCTTCATTTCAGTTCTTTTCCTTTTCCGACGGGTCTGTCTTACACTCCGTGCTTCTCCCCTCTTTCTGCCTTGCAGTTACTGAGCACGCCATTTCGGTGATAGTGCCTTCCATCTTCTATCTCTCTGCCGATAATTTCCACTTCTTCATTAATGTGTTGCCATTTGTGTCAAGCACGCTTGTGTCAAGATTGCGGACACACTCTTACCATGGCCTCTTCTTGGTCTGTCACTCCACGGTAGCATTGCTTTACAGCTGCACCACTGCCATTGCGAACCTGTACTTGGTGTGATGTGTGATTTTCATTAGAAAGTTATGCATTTTGTGTTGAGACTCTAGTCCTGCTGAAGCCGCCCATCTTAGCTTTCTCCGTGACATGGCTCCAGCAGGGAGGGCTACTGCCTCATTAGGGCAGGTGTGTGTGTGAGCAGCCACGCCCCTGCCCATCCACCCTGGGCATGACGGAAACACTATCCTCTGTGTGTGTTCAGTTATCTCATTACTGTGGCCACTCCTCACCACATCTCCTACTACCACTCCAGGGAAGAGCAGGAAGCACCTGGATGCGACCTGGCTGGAGATCAACAATGGACTTTTCATGACTGCATGACTTCATGAGGAGCCCTTCTTGTGACTGGGATAGAAGCCCTGCTTTCTTTCTTCTTACCACTTTCTGATACCACTGGGCTTAGGGTGGGAGGCTTGTTACTTCTTTCTTTACAGGGGTGGAGGTCCAGGCTAACCACCCAACTTTGGGCTGGTACTGCAGCTTCCCTGTGCTGTTGGCTATGGTTGGGCAGTTGTTTATAAACATTTCCTGTTGGATTCCTAGACTGCCCTTTTCCTGGTGCTTACGCTGGATAACCGAAGTTTGTGTCCCCTTCCCTCCTTCTGTCTATTACCAGTAATATTTCTGGGTTTCCATCATCTTCATCTCTAGCTCTAGAATAAATAAATGAAATTGGTAATGTGTGCCTCTAATCCTAGCACTTGAGAAACTGAGGCTGGAAGCTGGAGAGTTCAAGGCCAGTCTGAGACTCATAACAATGTCAGTGGCAGCAGGGATAGAGATACTCTTCAACACTGTCACCCAAGCAGGCAGGGGAGTCCTTTTTCATAGTACAGGAAAGCAAATGTGAGATTACGCTGTCCTAAAGCCAGAGAACATATGGCCACCAGTGTCTCCAAAGCTGTCACAAACAACTTCAACTTCTACATAGATGGCCATGCTGAAGAACAGATTTTTCAGGACAAGCTAATGTGAAAAATGTTTATTAAAAATAGAAAGAAAGGCTCCTGGGGAAAGAATCAGCAAACCCGAGAGCAGGTGGGCTTCTCAGGGAAGGGTTGTCCTGTGCAAGCCTGGTTGTTGCTTCTCAGGGAGAGCCGTCTCTATGTGGCTGAGCAGCAGAGTTGTGTACTATTTTGGTGTCTCCCATGTTACATCTTGAAGGGTTGCTAAGATTTTTTTTTTCTGTTCTTTTTTGGATTAATAGGATTATAGGGCAGCTATGGAGATGCCTCAGATGGGTTACAGTCTCATAAAATAAAACCAGAAGCCACTAGGTGAAGCTATGTCATTTTACTCTAAGGGGGTTTCTAAAGAGATTCCTACAAAATTGTGGGTTTTACAGTTGGGAAGGGAGAAAGCTTTAAACAAATCCTGTGAACTGTGTTGGAATTCTTGCATCTCAGCTGCTGAAAGCTTCATCCAGATTCCAGGGTGAGGAGTTTTAGAATCCAGACACAGCTACCGGAAGGACATTGCCAGCCCCGCCCCTCCTTGCTCCTGCCATCATGGGCCCATGGGTTTCCATCTTTCTATCCTGCCCCAGCAAGACTCTGTAACAAAACAACAAAATAAAATAAACCACAGACCACACACACAAAAGTTACGATGGGGCTCAAGCAGTGGCTCAGTGATTAAGAGCACTGGCTGCTCTTCCAGAGGACCCGGGTTTGATTCCCAGCACCTACACAGCCATCTGTAATTCCAGACCCATTGGGGTATGATGCCCTCTTCTGGAGGCACTGCATGCACAAGGTGCACAGACAGACATGCAGGCAAAACACCCATACATACAAGTTAAAAGGCAGAAGAGAAAAAATGGAGGGGGGGGGAGCAGAAGACCCAAGATCTCACTACCATGTCATTCTTAATAGAACAAGATTGGAACCAGCCTGCCGGCCTTTCAGAGCTCCCTCTTGTTTGTTTTACATACCATCTCCAGGGTTTGGTTATTTGAAGCAGGAAGAATGGAGTGAATTATATCTTTCCCATCTTCCTGGAAACAGGAGAGCTGTAATGATTCTTAACAGATAAGATACTACGGCATCTTGCGTCATTTTGTGCATACTGACACTTATGGTGGAGCCCCCCTGCTGCCTGCACTCACTCTCTTATCCTGTCTTTGGAGACAGAATCCTGCTGTGCTGTCTGTGCTGGCTCTAGACTCTCCATCCTTCCTCCCTGGGCTCAGCAATGCTTGGATTGCAGGCATGAGCCACGACATCCAACTATGTTACTTTTCAATTTGATGTTTGTATTTCTTCAGATATTTGCTGGGTTTGCACACTCACAATTATGCCCACAAATTTCTTGGCTGTGAGTGATTGCCATCGCCTGGCAGGTGCTAGCCCTGCCTTCTCGAAGGGTACTGGGTGGGCTGCCTAATCTCAGGACACCTTCCCTTCTGGCCTATCACCATTTCTCACTTGATTCATCTTGGAATGACTCCTGTGCTGCTTCCCGCTCAGCCTGCAGCTAGGTCCACAGGGATGCTAGGCAGGATCCCTGCTGACCTGGTACTCAGGCTGCAGGGGTTTGAGCCTTGTGGAATTGCTCCCTCCAAGCAGACTTGCTCCAGGGTGCTTTCTCCTGCTGCCCACATCTCTGAACACCTTGCGTGACTATTCCAGAGTTGTTCTTTTCCTTCTTTTCTGTGTTTTAAGTCCTGGGGATTTGGACCCTGAGGAGAGGTTGGTAGGCTGTGTATCCACTTCACTTTCTTGCTCCAGTCCCCTTAGGATATTTTTTTATTAGTACAACAGTAGCAGCCTTTGCTGACTACGGTTAGTCATGGATGCCACTCCTGTGATCCTCAGCAGGATTGTGGGAGTTGGTGTCATCATGGCCACTTCATACCAGCCAGAAACTGAACTGAGCAGGGAAGTAACGTGCCACCTCCAGAGTCAGGCAGTTGCTGAGAGGCAGAGCAGAGGTGAGCTCAGGCCTGATGACCTGAAGGCTGGGTTGCACCTTTTCTGGCCTTGTTCTCTGATGCCAGGGCATAGTAGGAACACCCTGCAGTCAGCTGCCACTGAGCCACTTAACATGTCTCTCTTGCTTGTGAGCCTTCTCTCTGTCTTTGAAGTTCCATTTTACCAATTGTTCATTTTATTTTAAAATAATCTGGCATACTCAGAGGCCTCCTTCTCAGCTTTTTGTTTGTTGGGGGGTTTTTGTTGTTGTTTTGTTTTGCAATGCTGCTCCTCTCTCGTTGCATCTTGTTGTCAGCTGGCATATGTGTAGGGGACTTGGCTGTACCCTTCTAGCACAGTTTACCTGCCAGTCGAAATCCCAGGGGCATGCACATCCTGCAGGTGTCACAGAGGCCCCACTCAGCCTGTAGCTCTGAGGAGGTGGGCCTGTTCAGCGTGCCAGATGCTCCAGGCTGCACACTGCATTCAGCATCCTGCGACACAGTGCTTAGCCTTCCTGATGCTGTGACCCTTTAAGACGTAACCTACAGTCCCGCATGTTGTGGTGACTCCCTAAAGATAAAATTATTTTGCTGCTACTTCTTAACTGTAATTTTGCTACTGTTATGAATTGTAATATAAATATCTGTGTTTTCTGATGGTTTTAGGTGATCCTGTCCCCCAGATGGGTCATGACCCACATAAGCTCTCTGGGACATCGAAGTGGAGCGTAAGCTGACTTTGCTGTCAGGAATGCTCAGTAGTGCGGGGCATCCTTTGGCCAGTACCTAGCCTGTGCTCTTGTTTAACATGATTCAGGTAGCTCCAGAGGGTTACCCTGAGGTACAGAGATCAGGGTCTCCTGCTTCTAGAAAACACCATTATCTGGAGGGACTGGTTCCCCCAGGCTGCCTAGGAGCTGGTGGTTCAAGGGTTCAGAGCAGGAGAGGACCCCAGGACCCCGAGTTTGATGGGCACTTTCAAGCAGCGTCCCCTGCTCGGCCTCCCCGACTGTGTGCAGCATCTCTGTGTTTACTTGTCTTCCAGGAAGGAAAAGCAAACAGCAACAGACATATTTCTGTTGGTGTTTTCACCCCATGTTTTTGATTGGACGACTACATCATGGGTTTTTTTTTTTTTCCTTTCATAAACACGAAAATGTTAAGTACATAACAACTAAATTAATCTGTGCCCATAAATTGGTTGATTATGTTAATTTCGAGTCACAGAATTCAGTCTCATTAGTGCTTCCATTAAGCAGTTTAGGCTTGTGAGCGGTTTAGGGCAACCGGTTAAGCTCCAGGTTAATCTTCAAAGCAGAAGGATTTAAAATGCACAGGAGGCTTAGGAGATTGGGTCACTGTGGGAGGGAGGCAGTGCTGTCAAGGAAGAGAGATCTCCACTTCCCTGTCCCTCACCTCCTACATTTTGTCTAAAGTGCTTGCTTGCTGGGTCTGAAAATTTCTAGGCCTAGTCTGAGGCTCCTGGGAAGAAGGAGTTAGACACACCCTGGTGGCCACACCCCAGGAGGGGACAGGTGAGGCCGGCTCCTGATATCTTGGGCTGCCCATGTCAGTGTTCCAGAGATAATCCCCTAAACACTGAGGAGGCCCTTCATTCCTGATGGCCCTGACAAGGACAGACTATAACAAAGAGTCTAGCAGCTCCTCAGGCTTCTGGCCAGCTCCAGGGAAACCTCCCTTCATGGCTGTTCAATGTCTTACTTTCACTACCCTCTTGCCTTCTTCAGAGGCCAGCTCAGGGCATGAGTTGGCTTTCTCTCTCTCAGCTACACACCCTCTTGGGGGCTCCTTACTGTTCTTGCCTGTGGTGTAGATATGTGGGTGTCCTGTGTGGCTCTGAAGCTTGATGTTTGTCCTGTGTCCCAAGTGTCCAGCTCTTGATGAATTCTCAAGTCTCTAGAAAATTCACCTCTGATCCTCGTTCTGTTCCCCATGGCAGGGGACTATGCAGGGTCAGTGCAGGCATCCACTTCCTAGCCGTGTTTCTCAACCCGGGAAACCCCTTTGAGGGTTGTATGTTAGATATTTACATTATGATTCATTACAGTAGCAAAATTACAGTTATGAAGTAGCAACGAAATAATCTTATGGTTGGGGGGGGCACCACAACACAAGGAACTAACTGTATTAAAGGGCTGCAGTATTGGGAAGGTTGAGAACCTTGGCTCTAGACGATAGCTATGGCTTTTCTACCCTTCTGTTTTCCTTTGAGACATCAACAGGACCCAATTATCAAAAGGGAGTATGGTTTTCATTATTACTTAGGTTTGGCAAGGCCATCTGATGAGCAGATGACTGCTACTAATTGAAAAGGTAGCTTGTGACTCACAGCTCCCAAGAGGACAATCCACATCACACATGCTGGGCCTCCTGGGGAAGCTCCAAGGTTGGTCAGGAGTCAGATCAGCAAGGGAAGCAGAGGACTCACTGCTGTTTCCTACGGTAGCAGAACTGGCTACTCTGGATGACCTCAGCAGGATAGCAAATGTCCCTAGTCCTTTGCTATCTGCCCTCCCCTGGTTAGATTGTGAGGACCCAGTAAAGGAGGTTGCAGGTAGAGACTGGACTGCTTGGTTTCCATGTGGAAGATAATACTTTTCTATGGAGTTGTTTACTATGCCTACAAGTTTGTCAAGGCTGAAGAGGAAAGTCTCTTTGGGATTAAGACCCCCAAGTGTCAGTGCATTACCGACAGAGTTAACATGAGAACCTGCTCTGTCGAAGCCTCATCTTGTGATTCAGTTATGAAGCCTATGAGTACATGCACACGGCTGAGGCTGCCTCTCTCTGGGAATACATGGAATGTTGTGTCATCAGATCAAGAACAGCCTGGGAGGCTAAGAGACCTGGCTTTATGTTGATCCACCATGGTCTCCATATATTGGGATAATGTCAGACTGTAGGTTTGTCTTTTTTGTTGTTGTTGTTTTTTTCGAGACAGGGTTTCTCTGTGTAGCCCTGGCTGTCCTGGAACTCACTCTGTAGACCAGGCTGGCCTCGAACTCAGAAATCCGCCTGCCTCTGCCTCCCAAGTGCTGGGATTAAAGGTGTGCGCCACCACTGCCCGACTTGTAGGTTTGTCTTGACCTCAGCTCCCAGGGTCCTGGAAAAAAGCTATTGGGTGGGGCATATTTAGAGATTAATGGGCTCTAAGGAGATTATGAGACTTGACAGTTTTGCAGATTTGTGGACATTAAACAACTTTTTATTTTATGTGCATGAGTGTTTTGCCTGCTTGTGTGTATGTGCACCATGTGTGTGCCTAGTGCCCATGGGGGAAAGAAGAGGGCAGGGGATCCTTTATGGGAGGAATTACAGGCAGTTGTGGGTTAGTATGTGGGTCCTGAAAACCAAACCTAGGTTGTCTGAGAGGGCAGCCAGTGCTCTAACTGTTGAGCCGTCTCTGGAGTCCCATCTGTGGCCTTTTAAACAACTGTTGAAACCTTCCACGCATGGCTGCCCATGGAATAGAATGAACTGTGGTTTTGCTGGAAAACAGACGAACAAACAAACATTTCTCTGTGGATTTGCTGAAACGAACTGAGGATTAATGCGCTGGATTTGTTGAGGAGAACTATTTGTCACACAGAGGAAGCTACAATCTCATTTTCCTTGCCGCTGTTCATTGCTCTTGCATTGACACTCACTTGCTAAAGGCAAAATACATTACTGCTCAATAAACATTAAGTGGCCCAGCATGCCGGCTCCCCTGCCTTCCTCCAGACAGCAACAGGCAGGCAAGATGGTTGACTTCTCCTATAAGACCACTGTGTGTGTGTGTGTGTGTGTGTGTGTGTGTGTGTGTGTGTGTGTGTGTGTCTTGCATGTGTGTCCATATGCTTGTCTGTGTGTGTCTTGCATGTATGTATGTGCACACATGTGTGTTTTTGTGTGTTTGCATATGTATGTGTATGTGTTTGTCTCTGTGTGTGTTTATCTGTGTCTCTGTCTCTCTGTGTGTGTACACATGTACACGTGTGTTTGTCTATGTGTGTTCTTTCTCCTCCTTTTCATGTTAGAAAATAGTTTGAAGGGCAAATGCTACATCTTGTGTTCTTCACAGAGCCAACTGCATGTTTCTGTGCTTGCCTTGCCTGTTCAGACAGTCGCCATATAAATCAGAAACAGGGAAGAAAGATGGAGCAGTATGAGAAAACTGGTGTTTTCTTTTAACTTTTTTTTTTAATTTTTATTTTTTGATACTTTCTTTACATTTCAAATGTTTCCCCCTTTCCAGGTCTCCACTTTGGAAACCCCCTATCCCCTCCCCCTTCCCCCTGCCTCTATGAGGGTATTCGCCCACCCACTCTCGTCTTCCCACCTTGGCATTCCCCTATACTGGGCCCTCTAACACCCTCAGGCCCAAGGGCCTCTCCTCCCCCTGATGGCCAACAAGGCCTTCCTCTGCTACATATGTGGTGGGAACCATGGGTCCCTCCATGTGTATTCTTTGGTTGGTGGTCCAGTCTCCAGGAGCACCAGGGGGGTCAGGCCAGTTGACACTGTTTCTTTTAACTTTTACTAAGAGACTTCTAAAATCATGCTTTTAGCCAGGTTTTCCCAGGGCATTTCAACTATTAGGTTTAGTCAACTTAATAGGATTGTATACATTGCCGAAAGGAAGGAGACCTGCCCAGCTTTCCCCAGGATGGACTTAGAGGAGCACCTAGAATTATCCTGTGGAGAGTGTGTCTCCTTTTCCACTCAGACACAAACACACCAGGTTCAACACCTTACCTGTTCTACTCCTCCACCTGTGACCCACAGACTAGCGCCAGAGTGCATAGGTCAACCGTATTTACAATGCAGTCACTCGCCCTGATCCCATCCATAGGAAAGCAACCCAGCAGCAGGCTAACAACAAGAGCTAAATTTTCTGTCCAAATGATTTGTCCAGATTTTTTTTGTCCCCAGCAATTTATAGTAAATTAGCCTTTTTTTTTTCACTAGAGAAATGATGGCTCTTTTTTCTCCTTGATATTTGCAGAGAGCCATTCACATTTGAAGCTAATGTTGAACAGCAGGTTTCTACTGAAAATATTTCCCTTTTTTTTCCTGTTGGCAACTCTCAGTGCTGGGGAAATCTCAGTGCTCAATACTCACTTCTCACGCGCCAGTCAGCCCTCTTCAAGTTGGAGAGTGTGTGAGAACCACTGGGGACGTCACTCTGCTTGTATGCTTTTATATATTTTTGGATGTCTCCTGGCGTCCTGTTCTTCTCATTTAGAAATAGCCATCTCACCATCTATAACTAGTATGAAAAGTCTTAGAATAGCAGGTTCAATTTCAGCATCAGAACCACAGAATAGACTTTGGCCACCCAAGTGACCAGCGAGCTCTCATGCTCCTGTCTGCTGATAACTTTAAAGGCATAAGAAACACAGCTCGACGTATGGAACAGCACCAAGAACCCGGGCATATTAGCCCATTTTCCGTTGCTGTAACAAAGATCTCTGAGTCTGGATAACTTGTGAACAGGGGTTTTCTTTAGCTTCCAGTTTTGGAGGCTTGCAGTTCAAACAGCACAGTGCCGGCTCAGGCAGGGTTCCCCGTGGCTATACCACATGGTGGCAGATAGAATCAGAGCAGGAGCATTTGCAACCGGAAGAGACTGCAGGATTTCACTGAAGCCAGTGAACCATTCAATGGTAGTCTTTCTCTTTTATAACAATCCCCTCTCTTGAGACCCAGGGAGACCCTCTCAGGGTCCCATGAGACCTTCTTTAGTCCCTACAAAGGCAGTACACTAAGGAAGCTAACCACCTCCTAGCAGGTGCCACTATGTCTCTACAGCACCACACGTGGTCTATGCCTCCAGCACATGAACTCTTCAAGGGTACGCTCCAACCATGTCTGAACCACAGTCAAGGGCTCCAGCTTGTGTCTTCATTAGTCTCCTTGGTAAATACTGTAGAAAATGGGGATCAGAGAGGCTGGGTCCATGTTCAAGGTCACACAATTCTGACATTCTGGCTTAGGACTCTTTGACCCTGGTTGTCTCCCTATCATGAGCTGCTCTGCCTGTGTCCACTGCTTACTCCTGCACTGTTGTAACTGAAGGAGCAGGCTCCTGGGGCCCAGCAATCCTGAAACAAACATGGAGTGGAGAAGTGTTGGGCCTGGGGCCTGGGGAAGGGTGGTGCCTCGTGGCCACCTCAGTGCTTCTACCCAGAAGCCCCAAAGGAGCTAATACAGTAAACTAGTCTCACAGTGTGCACGTGCTGTAGCTTGGGTGACTCTGCCCTGCTGATGAGTGGGACTTCACAGTAGATGCTCACCAAGCCCAGGGGGCTGTGGAGGGGGGGCGAGAAACATGTACTTAACATTATTTAAATCAAGAGCCTGTGTAGTAAGGGATATAGCTTAGTGACAGAATGCTTCCCTAGCATACACAAGGCCCTGCGTTCAAGTTCTGGAATTTAAAATATATTATGAATACAAGATGGGAAACTTTATATAATCAGCAAAGGATTAATTCCCAGGACAGGCAATAGTAAATACTATGCTATTTAAATATACACACAAGTATAAGACCGCCATGTTTAAAAGACAGGGGAATGGATAACCCAAGATTCTAAGCAGTTTCCTTCAAGAAGCAGGGTAGAGACGTAGACATGTGTAGAGACCGCCCCTCCAGTGAGCCTCATCTTCTTGTTTGCATTACATGGAGAGCACATAGGATCCATTGTTTTATGAGACTTTATAACTAGCAGGTATGCAAATGTCTTCACAGATAACAAACTGTACATCTTTAGAAAATATGGAAGAAAGGAATTAGTTATTAAAATTATGCCATTTTTTACAGATAGGAAAACTGAGGTTCAGTGGAATCAAGCACATTAAGTGCCTCCTGTGGGCCAGGTACTTTTCCTCCATTTGGCACCTCATAGAGCAGGTAACTTCCTTCACCACCTTAGACTGAAAACCAAGATTTATACTGTGACAGAACTTTCAGGGTCCCTATCTGGTCACAGGGCTTCTACCCCTGGCATATCTGTCTGTCTACTAGCCAGAGGGTGGCCTGCTGCAATGAGGGTCTCTCCTTCTAGAAGCAGGTGACCGAATGTCTTTTTTTTGGGGGGGGGAGAGGGGGTTGAGACAGAGTTTCTCTGTGTGGCCCTGGCTGTCCTGGAACTCACTCTGTAGACCAGGCTGGCCTCGAACTCAGAAATCCACCTGCCTCTGCCTCCCAAGTGCTGGGATTAAAGGCGTGTGCTACCATTGCCTGACTCCAGAATGTCTTAAGTCACTGTGTGTGGCTGGTCATGGGGTCTCCCTAGCCACTCGAAGCCAGATAGCAGAGGTGGTAATGGGTAGAAAGAAGTAGATGGAGAGCCGACAAGAAGACAAGGTGCTGAGCTGGAACCCACCTGGGCTGCTCATTTTGCAGGCTTCAAACTTTAATGGAAAGGCTCTCCCGTGACTCTATCCTGATCCTCCACAGTTGCCCGTGCCCACCTAGCTGCACCCTTCATGGCTCTGGGTACCACTGTCAGACTTCTGATGTCCTCAGCACCTGAGCCTTACTCTTTTTTTTTTTTCCAGTAAATCTCTCTGACAAGATTTTGAGTAGAATTCCCACACCTTCAGAGCAGTTGTTTCCAGTTAAGCTTGGTGTCCCACTTAAGCATAAGGCCAGGTACCTTAGAGCAACCCTCCTGCCCCGACTGCATTGCTAGCTCTGCTACATAGCCTCCCAAAGACAATGATGCCTGTGTTGACCCTTTCGCTCATGACATGGGAACTTAGAACAAATGGTACAGAGAAAACCTTAGAGCAATGGTTCTCAACCTTCCTAATGCTGGGACCCTTTAATACAGTTCCTCATGTTGTGGTGACCCCCAAATTACTGTGTGGTGACCTTAAGATTATTTCATTTCTACTGTTAGGAATCATAATGTAAACGTCTGTGTTTTCTGACGGTGTTAGGCAACCCTGTGAAAGGGCCGTTCAGCCCTGGGGCTCTCGACTCCTAGGTTGAGAAACACCGTCTTAGAGGAGTTGAGCTTTAAAAAAAAATTATTATGCTCTCATCCAATACATCTCAAGCATAGCCTCCCCTCCCACCTCTCCTCTCCCAGATCCACTGCCCCTCTGTTTCTCTTTGTAAAAGAACAGGTTATGAACATGGCATCATAGGTTACAATAAGACTAGGCACACACCCTCACACTCAAGCTGGATGAGGCAGCCCAGTAGGAGGAAAAAGGTCCCATGGGCAGGCAACCGAGTCAGGACACCCCTCCTTCCACTATTAGGAATCCTGCAAAACTCCCA
This sequence comes from Uromys caudimaculatus, assembly GCA_028551405.1. NCBI lineage: Eukaryota > Metazoa > Chordata > Mammalia > Rodentia > Muridae > Uromys > Uromys caudimaculatus. The sequence continues at coordinate 124,106,690 of CM052703.1, read as the reverse complement.
AACTACACAGCCATAACGGGTACGTGGGGAGCCTGGCACAGGCCCATGCGCTCTCCGTAGTTGCTGCTTCAGTCTAGGAGCTCTGCTTAGTTGATTCTGTGGGCTGTGTTCTCCTGGTGTTAGAGGAACCTGGACTTTAAAAACTGGTTAAAGAGAATAATTGCTAAATCTTCCAATTCCCCGTAGGGGAAGAAAGTCTCAACTTGGTAAACAATAAAGTATATCTAGCTGTTTGTAACCGATGTGCTACTAAGCAAGAAGATATAAGACAAGAAAATTGGAGCGCTTAGTAAGGTTCTGGGCTCGGGGGCCAGTCCTCGGAAGCAGCATGGTACCAGAGCGTCCTGTGAGTATGGTGAAGTAGGTCTGCCGTTTAGTTCACATGAGGTATTTGTCCCTGGGACAGAGGGAAGGTCTCTGCTCCTGCTTGAGTTGAGAACCATCTCCTGGCCCCAGGGTGAAGTACTACAGTAGATTCTTCAGTGTCCGCAGAAACTAGGTCCAGAACCCAAGAGATACCGAAGTCCTTGTATGAAATGGTATATATAGGATTGCAAGACCCAGCGGAGGGCCAAAGACACGCCCCACAGCTCACCAGACCACAGAGACTGACCGCCAGCAGCTTCCGGCGACGGCCGGAGACCTCAGCTTGGGCCACAGGGCCC
>CM052703.1:124094026-124105525 GCA_028551405.1 Uromys caudimaculatus | reverse complement strand
TGAGCTCTCCATTCATAAACATGTACCCAAGCTGCACTCATGGGTCTGAGCTCTCCATTCCTACCCATGCACCCAAGCTGCGCTCATGGGTCTGAGCTCTCCATTCCTACCCATGCACCCAAGCTGCGCTCATGGGTCTGAGCTCTCCATTCCTACCCATGCACCCAAGCTACGCTCATGGGTCTGAGCTCTCCATTCCTACCCATGCACCCAAGCTGCGCTCTAAGCTGTCTTCTTTTTCCCTGAACCTTGCTTCCTAAACTGACAGTGACAGGGATCGATTTGCCTAAGTCTCATGAGACCTACAGTTATAAATGTGTGAATGAGTCAGACGGAAAAGAGTTAGCTGCATGTATGAGTCATTTTTTCATTAGTGTGACAGATTCATTGGGCTCACAGTTTGAAGGGGTATGGTTCGTCATGGTGTAGAAGTCATGGCAACATGGGCTCTGTCTGTGGTGACAATGGCCTATGGCACAGCTTTTCACTTGGCAGATTAAGGAATACTTTTAGACCAGGCCTACCTTATAACCTTTAAGGTCCATCCCTAAACCTCCAGTGACCTCTTTCTGGCTGGCAGGCTCACTCTATGATAGGTTCCACAGCCTTCCCCCTCAAAATCAATGCCATCAGCCAGAGACCAAGTATTAAAACTTGTGAGCCTGTGGGGAACATTTCCCACCCAAATAAAAGCACCTCGCGTGCAACTGTGGAGCCAGAAACAGTTTAGACATCAACTGTCACATAACAACCCGACATTTGCAGTAATCCTTTGTTCTAGACGAGTTCTTAAGTAATTCTGAGAGAATATTTGAGATGTGTAAATCCCTGTAATTATGCGTGCTTGCATGCTGATTTCCACTCAGCTAAAGACCAAAATACTCAAATGCTACCAATTTAGCAAAAACAACTAAATATTTTCAATTTCCAGCCCCCCCCCCCAAAGAAAACAATGTTAGTTTCTGTGTCCTGGGGCTCTGCAATAATTAGTTACTTGTGTGGAAAGTTGTATTCTCATACTTAGCAATTCATCATTGTCTATTTTCCTCCATTCCTTATTGAAAACATGCAAGGAATTTTGTTAGTCAGACCTAAATAGAAAACACGCCCTGTTTCATGAGCAGTTGCCCCAGGAAACTCGCCTGTGGACCAGCAGAAACTAATGACAGGTCGGAGATTTGCAGTTGTCATTCAAGCAAACCTCACTTAAGGGAGAACTTCTAAATTTTGTGGAGTTAGTATTGGTCTAGGGGGGAGAAAATGGCGCTTAGGGACTCAGGCTGAGTTTAGGACACTTGGAGACTGAAGTGTCCAGTAGGTCCGGGAAGAATTGTCTCTGCGTTGCCTTCCCCCACCTCTCAGCATCATAGATGATGGTCCTAGCCCAGTGGTTCTCAACCTGTGGGTTGCAACCCCCACAGGGGTCAGATATTTACAGTATAATTCATAATGGTAGCAAAATTATAGTTCTGAAGTAGCAATAAAATAGTTTTATGGTTAGGAGTCGCCACAACATGAGGAACTGTATTAAAGGGTCACGTCATTGAGAAGGTTGAGAAGCACTGTCCTAGAGGAAGACACTCCCAGTGGAGATGGGAGAATCTGTGGACCATAAGAGGTAAGGGTGAGGATGGTAGGCAGTCTAAGAATTTATGCTAGTTTAGTGCAGATTCTGGATATCCCATCCACCTTTTTATTTTTGAAAAATGTTTTTGGACTAGGGCTATAGAGTACATCCCTGAAATGAGTCAAGCCCCAAGTTCAATCCCTGTACAGAAAGGAGGAAGGAGAAATCTACTTTAAACACTCACTATATCTCAGACATTCCTGAGAGGGAAAGAAAAAAAGATTATTTCATCCTAATGATATAGATAGTTTCTAGCATCTTCTTCCATGAGTCAAGCCCCAAGTTCAATTCCTGTACAGAAAGGAGGAAGGAGACATTTACTTTAGACATTCAGTATTTCTCAGACATCCCCTAAAGGGGGGAAAAATTATTTCATCCTAATGAGATTGTTTCTAGCATCTTCTTCCTGGCAGTGGTCTGAGTGACCCATGGAAATGGTTTGCAACTCATGTGACCCAGAAGACCCCAAAGAATCATACACGTTGAGGGGTTCACCTGAGAAAAACACACCGAGTACCCATGTTTTCAAGGATATTCACCCTTTAAAAGCCCCCACATAACTGAAAGATTTCCTTTTGCAAAAGCAGCGTGTGTTCCCATGCTGTTGATGGTAGGTTTGACTGGACTAGCCAGTGAGGCTGGTCACAAGATTGGTGGCCCCAGAAAGCATGCTGAGGTTTCGCTACACGTATGTAACAATCTATGCAACGGTGCTGACCTTAGAGTTTCAGATCCAGACTCTCTGGGTAAGCAAAGCACCCACAATGCTCTGCAGACTGCATTCACGGAGCTCAGGGTAGCACCAGCCACTCCTGCGGCTTTCCTGTGAGATGATCCTCACAGTAAGCAAACAGTGCCTAAGCCGGAAGAGGAGGATGTGCAGAAGGAAAAGTTATCCCCGAAGAAATAAAGACTCATGACACAGAAAGAAATTCAGCATAAAATAAATGTAAATAAGGGATAAAGGGAGAACTGACTTCCATTTCTCTTCTCCTGGACACAGTGTGTTCCCAGTTCTGAGGCCCGTACTCTCTGGGAGCTTGGTGCTAAGCTTCCAGGATGGCTGACTTCAGCATCCTTGTATTGACCTCACTGACATGCCCAAACAGTTTACCACAGCATGTAGTCAACAAGGACCACAGCCATATCATCTCTGTCTGAACTCAGAAGCCTGAACCCTTGACCACACACCAGGATGTGGCCTGGGGTGACTTGGGGCCTCAGAATCTTTCTCTAGGCCTAAAGTTGCCTCTGGGGCCTCATGAGGGAGTAGACAGAGGATCAGGAGAGGACGTGGATCACCCTATGGCTGGACAGGAGCCTAGAACCTGGGTGGACGGATGTGGTGAGATGGGGGAGGGGGTAGCGGGGAGGGCAAGCAGGTAAAACAACAAGAACCCAGGAGAAGAACCCAGTGAGACTAGATCTGGAACCTGGTAAGTGTGTTCCTGAGGGAAACTGTGCCTTAGACTCACATCAGCTGAGCTCCCAGTAGGAAGACCAGTAGCATGGGAGCTAATGAAGCAAAGATGGCTGGAGCAGCCATATGGAAAAAGAGGGCCAGCTACCCCCAGAGTAAACAGACTTGCCATATGACATGGTAATCCCACTTCTGAGTATACGCTCAGAACAGAGTGAAGGGACCCCTGACAGGCACCTACCTTCACAGTGCAGCATTCACACCAACTCGGGGTCCATGGAAGTGACTCAATAAGAAAAACGTGACCAATCCATGAAGTGGAATATTATCCACCATAAAAAAGGGAGGAAACTCACCAGGCAGTGGTGGCGCACGCCTTTAGTCCCAGCACTTTGCTGGTGTTTCAGTTTGGGGAGATGAAAAGGTCTGGGGTGGTTTTAGGTGGCGATGATGCTTGCCAACAGTGTGAATGTACCTGATGCCCCTGAACTGTATTTGATGTTGGAGATGGTAAATTAAACTCTATGGGTTGCTTTAGCACACACACTTGGGCCATCGGGAAATGTGTGTGTTACTGCCAGCCTAAGCAGGCACCGTCCTAAGGAGGTGGCCAGGGTCGGGTGGATTCCCTCAAAGCCACTCTTACTAGCAGCTGCTCCTCCAGGTGGCACTTGAGTCCCCCAGGAGCACACTGGCACAGGCAAGCATCCATAACAGAGAGATGTGGACACAGAGTAAGCTCCTGGGACAGTCGTGAGGGCTATCCTGGTCATTTGCATTTCGGCGGTGCTGAAAAGATAGAATGGAGGGGATAAAAAGGATACTTATTTGTCCTGGCTACTCTTCTGATTGAAGAGTCTTTAGATACATGCCCATTTAATAAAACACTTGCGAGTATTTCCTGGTTCAGCGGTGGGTAGACCTGTGAACGCCAAGCTTTTCACCCAGCTGTTAGTCTCACATTGCAAAAAATATATTCCTACTCGTGGTGAGTCTGAGGTAGCTGCTGCATAAACTCTATCTAAAGCAGCCCTTGCAGAAGGCTTCTGTGTTCAGATATCCAGATTCCATGACAACTAATGCAGAAGAGAAGCAGGAGTAGGGGTTTCATTTTCTGCTTTTCTCTACTCGGTGATAATATGAAAAATAGTTCTCATCAAATCTGGGACTCTGTGGAGTGTAAAATGGTCCCTGAAAGACTACGAGTGCTACCATACTAACATTTTTATATTTCTTAGATGTTCCACAGGTAGTGTGGTGGTCTTTTACCCTAGAAGCTATTTAGAAGCAGAAGTGACAATAAGAATAGCCAGGACCAAGCGTAGCCCTCCCAGACAGTGTAATACGAGCTTGTTACTAGGGGCCTGTGCAATTAGATGGGCAGAATGATGGAGCCTGACTTCAGAGGTGTTTAAAATCCAAGAAATACGGTATGTGATTGACACTGGGGACCATGTGTTCTTGGATGGCATGTGAGCTGAAAAGAAGTGTTGTAAGTTTAGTCTTAGGCTGCAGCCTGCAGCCCAGCTTGCCCTTAGAGCAGAGCCCCGCTAGCATACTCTAGTGCATGACAAAATTGCTCCATCTGTGTACTTGATAAACACTTTCAGTGACATTAAAAGTTCTCTTTTCTTCACTTCTAAAATGCCTGTTTGAAACTCAGGCGGGTTTGGTGGTTGGACCAGGTTTCTCATGTCCCAAGATTTTAGAACTCTTTCAGTTGCTAGAAACTATTGTTGCAAAGCGAGCCCTTGTGCAGGTGTGCAAGCTGGGCCTTGGGCTGCTTCTCATACCTCCTTGGAATGTCCTGCCTGGCCAGCACCAGTGACTTTGATGGTCTCTACTGTGTCATTGCAGCAACCAGTTGACCTGGAGGGACGTGCAGCACCTGCTCGTGAAGACATCACGGCCGGCTCATCTGAAGGCGAGTGACTGGAAAGTCAACGGAGCTGGGCATAAAGGTGCGGGCGCTCCTGGTGGGCTGGGAGAGGCGCCCCAATAACAGTCACTGTTATTAGACCATGTGTTGCAGAAATTTAAAATGCTTTGCAGTGATTTGAGGACAATTTTCCCAGAGCACACACTGGCGTGAAGGGACAGCCTCAGTGTCCCAGAATCCAGGTCCCTAAAGGCCTGGTTTGCAATGCCCATGGTTTGCTTAATAGTTTTGTTTCCATTTGCTCCCTGATTTCTGTTTTTCATAAAAAAATGTGATTTACAAGGCAACTTTGAAGCCAGCCATGAGGCCATGTATGCGCTTGCAGTCCTTACACTCAGGACACCGTAGTAGGGGGAACCATGAGTTCAAAGACATTTGGTGTTCACCTTCAGCTTTCCCATCTGTACAAAAAAAGATATTGAGATAGCTATGTAATTTACTTCTGGTCTCTAAACCTGCTGCCAGCCAGCCCCTTTGTGATAGAAATAACTAAAGGCACACAGGGCCTCTGTCAACTCAATATGGTAAGCTGGCTCTGATATGATTTGGGGTCTCTGAGAAGGAAGTTGACAGGAAGTACTTGAAAAACACTTCTGTCCTTCATGATGTGTCAGAGAGAACTTGTTCCCTTTTCTGAAGCTGGGATTCAACTATTATGACGCCAAGCCTGATACCACTATCTGTGTATATAGGTCAAGCACTACTGCCTTAAGTTGAGAGGGACACTCCTTTGATTAAAGAGGTCATTGACTGAGCCTCATCTATCTTTGTTTGCAGCTGGTGGTATACTGTAACATTGCTCTCCATTTCTATCTTGGTCTAATTAAAAGAAAAATAGATTGCATTGGGTCTTGACCTTGCCCTGAAATTAAGCTTTGAAAGCTTCTCTCTTGGCCAAGTCAAATCCTGGATCCACCCAGCCCCGCAAACACTCCTGACTATGTGCTGTTGTCCCAAGAACCCTGAGAGTCAGTGGCAGAAGAAAATTATTTTAAAACAACAGTTTTCCTTGCCTTATTGTATTTGTTGCACACCATAGCCATGCCTGGATTTGTAAGGGCTGCTGGAGATCATACCCAGGGCCTGTGCAGGCCAAGCCCAGGGGCACGCATGGTGGCAGGTCCTCCTATGAAGAAACCCAACCTTATCCTCCCAGAGGAAAGTTCTGGACTCTCTCCCAGAGTGGGCCACATGTCCCAGCCAGCCCTCCTGAACCAAAAGAGTTCAGTTCAAAGGGTAATGAAGCTGGACCTGTGACCAGCTCTCAAGGGGACCTGTCATCACCTTGGAGGGACCTTGAGGTGACAGCTGCTGTATACTAAGATCCACAGAGTTGGGGAAGCTCCCTTCCTGGGGGAGGCAAGAGAAGCTGGATTTGAAGGCCCTGTTTTTTCAGTTAGCCATCTCTATGGATTTGGCTTGGTGGATGCCGAAGCTCTCGTCCTAGAGGCAAGAAAGTGGACAGCAGTGCCATCCCAGCACATGTGCGTGGCCACCGCAGACAAAAGGCCCAGGTAAGGCTCTGCTCTGACACGGGTGACTTCTCATGAGACCTGGCTGTGTAGCAGGGGTAGGGGGAGGTGTTTAACCCTACGTCTCTATTCACAGTCAGGAAGGATCACAGGCAGTTTCCAGCTAAATGTGCCTGCGTTTTCTCTTAAAATATTGTGCAACTAGGAGACATGCACTTCCAGATCGACTGTTTAGAGGCCTCCTGTCCTTTCGTGATAGATTTTGCCAGTGTAGAGGGTCTGTTTCTCAGTGTGAATCCCCTTAGCCTTGTACTGGAATGTCTCATCCATGGGTTTAGCATAGCCAACCAGACCAGAGATCTGCTTTGCCCAGGGGGATATAAGAGTAGCAGCCACAGGATCCTTTCTGTTCTACCTGCTAGTGGTTGTCACCATAGCCACAGCCCAGCCCCATTGCCCTAGAGTTTGTGTGTAAAGGAGGGCAGTGAGGCTTGCCCCTTCTCTGTAGCAGACCAGTGGGGGAGGGGCTCGTGACTACACAGCATCTCTAGTTGCCTTTATCCAGCCCCATAAACCTGAAGGCTTAAGCACTGGAATGTTTGAGCAGGCCTCAAACGGGGCTGTAGGACCCTGGCTTCATCTCTTTTTCTGTGCTACTCTTTGGAGGAAGTTGTTTTTTTTTTTTTTTTAAAACGTGTTGGGTGAGACAAAACAACAACAACAAAAACCGGACTGTAACATGAATCTGATGGGAAGATGCCTACTCTGTTCAGAAGTCAGATCATTCCCGGACTGTGTCGTTGCGTTGTAGCTGTGCTTTATAAGAATGTGAACACGACGTCTTGTTACCCTTGGGAAATATATGCTTGAATGAGACTTGCTGGGGTAATTAGCAGGCCTGGGGATGTAGCTCCTGATGAACACCTACCTAGCACGTGGTTCTATCCCCAGCACTAAAAAATGAAAAAAACCTAAGAACTAGGGATGGCTCAGTCAGTAAAACAGCTGAAGCTTCACAAGCATGAGACCTGACTCTGGATAACCGGAGCCCATATGAACCTGGTCATGACTCACACAGCCTGACCCTGGGAGGCAGAGACAAGAGCATCCCCAGGAATGGCTGGCCAGCTAGTCTAGGCAATCAGTGAGCTCTGCGTTTAATGAGAGACTCCTTCTCAAAAGATAAGGGGAGAGCAATAGTGGAAGACACCTATGTCAACCTCTGACTTCCTCGTGGGGACAGGGGAGCAAGGTACACTGTCTCTTTTTGTTTTTTTTTTTAAAATTGGATATTTTCTTTAAGGTACATTGTTTTATCTGCAAATGCAGACCGCTTCTTCGAGCTATCTCCTCCATGAATACATACACCTCTTTTGGCACCAAATGTTGAGAGTTGTGTTTCGTAAGCATGCCTTGAAAACTCTGAGTTCAGGGAACATTTGCTGGATGAACAGCCATGGAAGGACCTTTCAAAACACGATGTTTCCAGCTTGTGGCTAATTGGACCCACTGCTCCTTGGGCCATCACTCCAAGACCAGACAGGCCTACCAGCCAGCCAGCAAGCAGGTCTCGCTGTGGGCTTCTTCAGGCTTCATCTCGTCTCTAGAGCGTCCGTGCTAAGCTCGAGAAGGATAGAGATGTGCTGGGATAATGAAGGCCTTTGCCTATGCTGACTGTCTGCTCAGAGCAGCCACAGAGGGGAGCCTGGCTCTTGCTGTCCTGCCTGACCTGCAGGACTGCCCACCTCCCTCCCACCCGCTCCCCGGCCCGGGGCGGCTCCTGAATGAAGCATTCTTTTCCTGCCAGAAATCTGTTTAAGATGATCAAGTGGTGCCTAGGTGGCGAGTGGTTGTTTTTATTTTTATTTTATTTTGTTTTTTGAGTAAAAGTACACAGAGTCTAGACAGCACAGGTTGAGGGAACTTACCGTAACATATAGTATGACATTGTTCCTGTCCTTTGAGGGAAGTAAGGACCCTACAAACTCCAAAAGGGAACAAGAATCGGACTTCTGTTTCTAAAGGAAAATCCTCTTTCCCCTTCACTGTTTCTGACTCTGTCTGGAATTTTCACCCAACCTCCTGTCTCAGACCGCCTGCCCAACTCCAACACTTGATTGTTCCTAAGGACATAAGCGCCTTCAGAGGGGACAGTCACCTGGAGTAGGGGGCAGATAGCCCCTCTCTGCCACTGTGTCACGTCCTGCAGAGCTGTAGCTCTCCGGCAATCAGGCTACAGAAGAGGGCATCTCTCCCTAGGATGCTGACTCCCACCCCACCTACCCCCACCTCCCTCCCTCACCTTTACTTCCCCCTCCCCCATCTCTTAGCTGCAAGTCTCCCATACCCAGCTCTCCTCAGCTGAGATCACCTGACTTTAAATGGAAGGAAGTTTCCCATACAGATGCATGCTTTACCACCACCACCACCGACACTCAGACCCCACTGACTGCTCTTGGCCTCCTTCTGAGTTCTTCTCTTGATAGAACCTAGGCTTTTATGCCTTAAATCTGGCCTCAGCCCGAGGGAGTGAGCACAAGTGAGCAAGAGGGAGACAGAGAGAACTGGAGAGGGAGCGAGGAAGGGGCCAGAGAGCGAGAGCATCTGTGTGTATAACTGTGTATCGTATGGGGCATATTGACCTTTTTTCCTCTTGATGAAAGGAAGTGCTACAGCATTGTGTGCCCCAGACTTTAGGTTCCGGGTCTGGAAGGCCTCATGGCTTCACCTACTCTCGCTAGGTTGGTGTTGTATAAGGTCCTGAGTTGGAGTAGCTAGGGGTTATTGGGCATTCATCCCTCTGTGTAGGACCATTCCTATCCCAGCCCTGAGTAGGATACCTCCTCCTTCTGAACAGGGTAGTCTGTGACTCAGGAAGACAGAACCTCATTAACAGGGACAGTGACTGACAGAGACTCCCCTTGCTGCGGAGCCTTCCTGCTTACCCAGCCTTGCTTAGAAATAGGCATCAAGTCATTGTGCCCCAAAAGTACTGGCACTGGCACTGGCACTTAGTAGCCCCTGACACCCTTCTGTTGAGTGACTTTCTCCTGTGTGCTCCTGAATGACTAGCTCAGGATGAGGAGCAGAGAGGGAGTGGGAAGGGCTGGAGCATGTGGCTCCACCTATGATGACTGTCACAACAGATGTAGGAGCACACGCACGCACATACACACGCACGCACGTACATGCATGCACGCCCAGGTGAAAGCTAACCTTGGGCCTTTGTAATCTGAAGAAAAGGCTTCCCTGGTATAGAAAAGGACTAGCCAGATAGGGCTCAGGGTGTTTCTAAGCTGGACACTGAATGTCTAGGGACACTTGGCTTTAAGTAGAAGTTCCTTAGGGTAAAGTCAGGGAACCCATCAGGAAAGAGGACCACTGAAAGAGTGTCTTAGGTGATGACTGAAGGAGCAGGGCCTCTGCTCTTACTGGACTTTGCTGAGTAGACGCCACAGCCTGTCATTTCCATCCCACCCCCAAGCCCCACAATAGGCAGAACCAAAGCTTCCTCCACAGGGGCAATAGTGCAAGGTTGTCATGGACAGTTTTCCCACAGGTGCTAACTCTAAATGAAAGAACAAGGGATAGTCATGTGACCCGAAGGACTGCCTTGTTAGGGTCCCGTGGGTATCACTGGATGAAAACCTAAGTGTGGTCTGGATCACTGTTCCTGTGATATCCAAGCACACGTAGGTTAAAGATATCCTTACCTGCTTGGGGTCACAAGTAATTTTAATCTATTTAGAGCCATGGTCCTCAACCCTCCTAAGACTGATACAGTTCCTCATGTTGTGGTGACCCCCAACCATAAAATTATTTTTGTTGCTACTTTGTAACTGTAATTTTGCTACTGTCATGAATCTTAATGTAAATGTATCTGAGTTTCCCGATGGTGATGTAAATATCTGTGTTTTCCAATGGTCTTAGGCGACCTCCATAAAGGGTCATTCACTCCCACGGGGTCAGAACCCACAGGCTGAGAACCACTGCCTAGTGCCTAGTTCCACGAAAGGGGGGGTGAATGGGATCATGAGCCGAGACTTCTGTCTGTGCAGAATGGCTTTTGAATCTCTGTGAAGAGAAGGGCAAAGTGAATCCTTTCATAGCTTTTATTCAAGTGAAAAAGAAAGCCAAACCTAATATAATTCCTTTGAATTATTAAAATCACAGTTGACCCACTGGGTTTTCTGTCCAGTACTTCCCTGCATTTTAAGAACTGCAGACTCTGTGAAGCAGTCTGTGACACCTATTGTAGTAAACGATATTTTAAGAATATCCCACCTTTGACCATTTGTGTTCCTGGAAAAAAGACACACACAGCCTTTATATTTCAATACGCCTTAAGCAGCAGAGTAGCTGGGCGGCGGCTGCCTACCCTCCGTACTGTTAGAATCTACTTCCTATCCGTAACCCACGTCATTACTTACTCTGTTTCATGTTGGCTGCTCTTAGCTCCAACCAGGCAGCCCTCTGGGCCATGTTGTCTCGGTCCTTAGCCCACGGTGGCTCCCTTTCTCTCCTCCTCCTTCCTCACGGTCTCTAGCCCAGGAAACCTAAACCCCAACTGTGTCTCTTCTCCCCAGCTATTAACTGTTGCCGTCTTTATTTACCAATCAGAATTAGCTGGTTCCTCAGGGTCTTAACTTGTGGACTTTCTCATATTTGGGGCAAAGAATTTTGGGGGATGCAAATTAGCATTAGACTACAAGCAGCATTCGGCCAGCCCACCACAACCCATGCCTCCCACCTTGATGGTGGAGAGGCTATGACAAGAAGAGTCCGCTAAGCCAGCAGCAAGCACAAGAATGGAGAATGTAACGTGTACGCGGGTCTTAAAGCTTTGCTGCTTTTGAAGATTCCCATTCAGAATTTTGCTTCTTTTGACCTCTTATTTCAAGCTTCTCATGCTCTCCCCACTCTCCCTCCCCTCTCCCCCCCCTCCACTCTCCCTCCCCTCTTCCCCCTGCTCTCTCCACTCTCCCCCCCTCCCCTGTTCTCCCCACTCCCCCCTCCCCCCATGAATGCTGAGGATGATCTG
>CM052703.1:124034226-124093926 GCA_028551405.1 Uromys caudimaculatus | reverse complement strand
TCAGAGCCTCTAGCACCCTCACTCCCGCCTCAACTGCATGCCACATAGCTATTTCCCTGTATGACACCTTGCAGCCTTTTGGGGTCCAAGAGCATTAGACAGCGCCTCATCCATTGCTTGGGGTATTTGGGGACAGAGCTTATAAGCAGCAAAACTCCAACAAAAAGCATAAAAATGGAAAGTGTACCACTACAGAGAGGGTGGAATGGGAGCCTGTTTACAGTCTGAGAGATGAAACAAGAAGCAGACCATGACCTGGGCTGACCTCAGCTGGGACGTGCGTGCGTGCGTGCATGCGTGCGTGGGTGCATGCATGTGTATTGGGTGACTTCACTCCTCTGTGTATGTTCACCAATGACCACAAAGGTGAACTTGAGTATACAAATAACTTCTAGCGAGTCAGCAAAAATGCAAACTCGGAATCCTAACAATAAGAACTGACGGGATTTTAATTTAATGTCTGCTTTAACTTCCTATCAGACTGGGTCTCAGGCTGTTGTTAGCACTGGACATAGAAGAAAAGAGTGCTATAAATAAAAACATTGTATATTTTATAGAACAATTAATTATGGATAAATTAGTGTAGAAGAGGTTTGGTTTTATTGCTACATTTTGTTTAAAGCCTAAACATCATGCTATGGTTTAATAATCAAAAGTAATTTCATCTAGCTGGGCATGTAATCCCAGCGCTCCAGAGGTAGAGGCAGGAAAATCATATATCATTAACAAAGTGGTCTTCATTTGAGATGATAACATTAATTCTAGAACAAAGATCTGGGCGGTAACTTGTCGAGTTATTTTCTCCTACTTGAATTAAGTATGTGTACTCCAGTGAATGCTCCCACCTACACACCCACTGCTCTTTAGAAGATCCGCGACAAACATTCCCTTTGCCAGCTTCTGCTCTGTGGGCCTCAGTGGGTCAGCCACCCATCTTCCCCAGCCAGATGGCAAATATGCCAGAGAGGAGGACTCTGTTATTTCCTGATTCCCACAGGTATTCCAAGATGATTTCAGAATTGGCTGACGAGAAACAGGGGCTAGACAGTTCTTGCCCCAGCCCTGCAGAGTGGAAAGGCATCACTGACCTGCCAGGGCAAGGGTGCGGGACTGAGAGTGAGCCCTGGCCTGCCAATGCAAGGGTGCAGGTCCTGGAGTGAGGTCTTCAGGTGAAACTAAAAGTCATGGCTTGTAGTAGCTTCTTGGCTAGAGTGGTGAATCAGAAGTCCCAGCCATAGAGGGTTTCTGACTGGGGTCTGCCTTCCTCTGTTCTTTCCTACTATTTAGTTACTTGAGAACATTTATCTCTGAGTATTACTCTGTCACAAGTGTCATAAAACTAGGATTTTTCTATATCTTTATATATTGGGGGAAACTAGGAGGCCACCATATTAGTAGCATGGGTGGATGTACTGGGCTGTTGTTATGATGGCTACCCACTGGTAGCCCTGTGCCTCCTCAGAATGGGCTGGACCCAGAGACTCGAGGGTGCAAGGAGACCATGGGGAGATGAATATTCAGTCCTGAAGTGTGGATCCATGGAAGTGTCCTTAAAAATCACATCCAAACCCACAGTGCCCCTCACTTAAGCGGAGGCTGGTCCTTTAATTCAGTGAGTTCCAAAAGGACTCTTGGAAGATGACATCACCCAAGACAACGACTTTAGAATTTAATTGCAGAGAAGCCTTTGCAGTCAGGAACCTTAAGATCTTTCTAAATCAATTTTCATGATTTAAAGAACAGTGTTCATGTGACGAACAGTCCCTGTGGATTTTTAAACAAACAACAAACATGAACTTACAGTTGACTCACATTTTCTGAATTGCCTTTGCAGTGATTTGCAGACCAGGGTTTCCTTGTCATGAACTTTTACATTCTGTCTTGGAGTTAAGTGGCTTTGGCACTTGGCTTCATCATGACGTCTTGGAGTTTCTGTGGAAAGCAAGGACAATTACAGCTAGGCTATTTTGACCATCTCAAAACCTCCTTCCTTTTTCTTTTCATTAAGAAACATGAAAGTCCCTTAGTTGGAGTATTAGGCTATTTGCCTCAGCAGCAGAAGTGGAGAGAAAGTACAGGAAGCAGGGAAATATCTCGCCCTTGCAGTGAGGAGCGTCCAGGCTCTCTCCTCGACCTTGCAGGAATGAGGAGTCCTGGTAGCTGAGTGATTTCCCAGTTAAAGAGATTTCACATAAAAACAAATTGTCACCTTTAGCTTTGTGCCCCAGGCAGGCTGGCTCCCAGCCCCAGAGAAGCTTAATATCTTGACTGTGAAAACCAAGACAGGAGTCGCCATTAATTCCTGCGTGGGGCCAAACTGCGTACCAGCCCACCATCCTGGCAGGGCAGCAGACTGGCTCCCTGTGGGAGAGACCAGCCTAGACTCCTCTCCCAGCAGCTGGGGTCCCTTAGCAGGAACCCCTGAGACAAGTGAAGCTAAGTGAAATGAGTTTTTCCTCTAGGTCTGAGTGCTTTGAGCCCCGAGCTAGACAACTGTGAGGCACTGGCCAGGCTACCAGTGTTTGGCTGTCTTGTCTTCACCTGTTCTCTTAAATCTTGTGTCCTTATCCATGGGATCCAGGTTTCCCCAATAGGATTCTACGTCTATTCTAGAGTGGTGCTTGCTCTCTCCGACAGTTACTAAAAGGCCGAGGGAGAAAACAGTGTTTTAATCCTGGTTAGAACTTTGATTCTGCTATTCTACCTGCAAAAGGGTTAGAAGGTTAAGAGTGACCTCACTCCTGGGTCTTGGGGCATCACATTTCAAAGCCCTGGGGTAGGGCACCAGTGACCCTGTTTCCCCCATCACTAAGGAGCCATTTGTCACCAACATGCTCAGTTTCCCTTTGAAGTGTACAGTCAGGATACTATAGGTGAACACTTTACCTGAAAGGGTGTGTGGGCCCTGTGGGCCTGGGCCTCTCTGGAACTTTTCTGCTATATTCTGGATCTGCCACAGTGGTGGGGTACCTGACGAGTAAACCCAGACAGTAAAGCCTGGAGAAAGCAATGAAAGAAGCCAGCCTCTAAGTCAATTTATGGTACATGCAAAGAGTGTTTTTCAAATATTTACAGAGTCTCAGGGGCATTACATCACTACTTCTAGCTGTTTTGCATGTTTTCTTATGACTCAGGCCCAGTGGAGCCCAGCAAATCTATTCCTCAGAGACTCCAAGCACATGTTTGTTCCAGGCCTCTCTAGAGGGAAGCCCCGCACAGAGGGAAACGCATTCCCAGTTCAGGCCATGTAGCAGGGGATCCCTAATGTGCTGTTGGGTGGCAATCAGATTTCCACCAAAGACTGCCATCTTTATTCAGTGTACAAATTGGTGGGAAGGGGCCAAGCTTTTAGAGACACGAACTCTCAAAGCAGCCTGCAGGCACAGGATTTGTGACTGTTTTGTGCTTCCGAAAACCGGTGGGAATGATTTTTGAGTGACTGGAGATGGGCTTGTCGTCAGCTTCCGTCCCAGGTGACAGAGGGGCCTCTGGGCCCTTATGAAAAGTCATGGAAATTCCATCATTCATTTCCTTCATGGAGCAATGGATTGGCAGTCTTCCAGCAGGATGACTGGGGGCAGAGCGACTACACCAAATTCAGCTGCAGCAAATCAGTCCCTTGAGTGTGGGTTAACCCAAGGAGACATGGCCTAGAGACATGTGTGACACTGATACAGTACTTCCTTCTCCCGGATGGATGGCTTAATCCCACCAGTGCCTCGTGCTGATTGGTCAGCATTCATAATGCTATCTCTGAGGCTAAAGCTCTTGAGAAAGTGAGCTGGCCACAATGCTATTTAAAGACAGGTGACTCCTGGGTTCCAAAGGGAAAGTCCCCAGATACTTTGGCCCTACGTGTGCATAAAAATACATTTTTTTTTAAAAAAAAAAAATCTGTAACCATAAAGTTTTCCCAGCAGTGGTCAGAATGGGACCACCTAAGAGTGAGACCTTGTGACTCCCTAGGGGCTCCCAGAGCCCAGAGGCCACAGCAGGGGAAGGACAGACTCAGCACCGAACTCCATATCCTCCCTGTGTGAGACTAAGACCTGGGTATTCAGCACTGTGCTTGTCTTTCCTCCGCAGGAGCATCCCCATAGCGCAGGTGCTGCGGACCACAGCCCTGACCAACGCCTGTGCGGACCACTCAGACCAGCGCGTGGTGTACCTGGAGCATGCGGTAGTCCGGATCTCTATCTCACACCCACGCCGGGGCGATCTCCAGATTCACCTGATTTCTCCCTCTGGAACCAAGTCTCAACTTTTGGCAAAGAGGTGAGGCTACTCTCTCCAGTATTTGCTCATGAAGACCCTATTTACTCTGAATCCTAGCAAGATCCCCTGCACAGGGAAGTGGGGGTTCTCTCTGGGTCTATACAGGCAGGACCCACAATCCTGTAGAGCAGGCCAGGGTCTTTGAAACAGGGTCTTATGAAGTTTTAATCTTCAAGATGAAGTAATGGGAGTTGTTGCCTGTTGGTGGGGTGGAGTTCATTGTTCTTAGAAGTGCAGTGAAGGTCATGACCATCCACTTTGGGTGTCACGTAAGCTGAGGTACCCCTAATGTTTGTTTTTCTCTGGGAGTGTCCTCACTCAGTTCTGGGCGCTCCTGAGGGCCAGGTGTGGCTGGTGAGGTGCAGGGAAGGTCCCCAGGCTATTCTCCAAAGCCTTCCCCCACAAAGCTTGAGCTGGGATTTGGGACTGCGGGAACTTCTTCAGCTTCCTGCTGGATTTGTTAATGGCTGCACTGTGCAGTTAGGTCTTGAATGTCTTATGTGTAGTTATGACATGATGGCAAGTGCTTGGATGAACTTAAATAGCTTTCAAGTAAATAGAGCAGAGGCATTTGTAAGAACCAGAGGGAACCCAGGGAGAGTTAGGATATATAGTGTCTCTTTCTAGCTAAGGAGCAGAATGAAAAGTTTCACAGGCAACGTAGTATTTCTAGAATTTACATGGTCCCTCAGCCCTTGAGGAAGCACCTGGGACTAGGTATACCCTGTCTGTTGTAGCCCTTATCCTGGGATGTTGGAAGCCTGGGAGGCAAGGTAAGGAGGAAATGTTCTCACAGGGTCAGACAGGATCCGCCATTTTTCTTAACCACACTGATGGCTCCTATTGTGTAAGACAGAGCTGTCAGAGAGCATGAGTGTTGCCAGCATCACTGTCCCAAGAAGAGGGGATCGATCTGGGCTGTGCCCTCCAGCCCTCTATGTGGCCTCCAGGATCAGCAGCCCACAGACGGGCAGCAAGCGGCAGGCGATAGGCCTGGCACCAGCTTTGTCCTTAGTCCATTGGCGTCAACAACTACAGTGTGTGGGTTCCAGGAGTCCCTACCAGCTCCCACCTTCCTAGCAGAAGACCAACATGGAACATGGAGGCATCTCCTCTCCCGAAGGCCACTTTGGCCATGCTCAGCCATGCCCAGTCTTGTTCAGCCTCTATGTGGGGGGAGGCCACCAGGGGCTTCTGCAGTCTGAGGGAGCCAGCCAGCAAGCTGAAGCTCAATGACATTTACTTCTGAATTTTAAAAAATTTGTCAAAAGACCTACATTTCTAGCATTTGTTGAGAACTTGAAAGCTCACCCTCCCTGGGCCTGCTTTTCTAGCCTGGCTAGAGCCAAGTAGAGAACAGGTTTGCCTCAGGGTATTTGTAATGCCTGCTCCATGCTAGGACCTGGCTTGAGGTTAGACTTTCTGACTCCTTTGCGACCTCCACAGAGGCAGAGCTTGCCTCAGAGGTCCTGGTGTAAGTGTTCAAGGTCATAAGGAGTCTTAGTGGCTGAGGACTGGGGAACTGGGGGACTGGGGGCTGAGGGATGGGGGCCTGGGGGAGGGGGAGGGAGGATGGGGGCTGGGGGGCTGGAGACTGGGGCCTGGGGGGCTGGGGGGAGGGGGAGGGAGGATGGGGGCTGGGGGGCTGGAGACTGGGGCCTGGGGGGCTGGGAGACTGGGGGCTGGGGACTTGGGGGCTGGGGGCTGAGGCCTGGGGCAGTGTAGACAGAGCAATGCAGGGAATGCAGGCTTGTGCGTTAGCCTGGTGAGGCAAGCTTTCATCCCAGCCTCTGCACATCCCATCCAGGCCCTCGGCCTCTCTCTACTCCTCATCTGGATATGCCATTCCACACATCTACAAGCATTGAGAGCAGTATAAGAATTAAAACTAATAATATAGATTAATGTGCTTGGCTACCGCTCATGCCCTGCTGAAATCAGTTCAGCTGTCTGCACTGTAGGAACCTTCCCACACTTGACACGCCCACTGCCAGCTCCGATTTCCTTCCCCTCCAGTCTGTCATTCATCCTTCTCTCTCAGTCCAGGTGCTTGAGCTCCCTGCGATCCAGAGTAGGCCCTGTGGGTTTGTCAGGAATGCTATGGTTGCTAGCAGTGCCTGTAAGTACTTGAATGCACTGACCTGGAGCCACCTGGCAGTCACTCCAGTCTTGGGAATTTGGTGTTTTGCCAAAAGTCTGTGCATGATATCAAGATTGTGGCTTGGGGATCTGTTACCTTCTACCTTACTCCACATCTTCCTGGACTCCTCAGGCATTTCAACCCGCCAGTGTTCACACTGGAAGCTGGCACTCCTAAGGGCCTCAGCATCTACAAGACTGCCCTTGTTTTAGCTCCAGTGTGTCAGGTTCTACTTGGTTTTGTATGTAAGTCAACCTTGACCTTGGCAGTTTCTTAGCACGATTACCTTGCAAAGAAAACATCACGTCGTTTCCAGCATCCAGGGAGCCCCCAAACCAGAATGAAATAGAACTCCATATTTGAACTCCTGATGAACAGTCTAAGAGTCCAGTCCTGAATGCAAGTGCTTATCCCCAAGGAGAGATGCCTAATTTAAGAGGGCCAGGGATGCAGCTCAGCGGTGGGATGCTTGCCTGGCGTGCACAAAGTCTTGGGTTCACTCCCTCCACGCTGCCAGAAAAGGAAGAAGAAATCAGTAGCAGTTCCTTTCTGTTTCTCGTTGGACTATGAAAGATGGAGGAGCCTGGAGGTCTGGGGGCTTATGGAGACAGCTAAGGGAAGACCTCTGTGTTAGTTAGGGTTTCTGTTGCTGTGAAACACCATGGTCAAAAAGCAAATTGGGGAGAAAAGCATTTATTTGGCTTACACTTCCATATTGCTATTCATCGAAGGAATTCAGGGCAGGAACTGGCAGAGGGCAGGATCTTGGAGGCAGAAGCCATAGAGGGGTGTCACTTACTGGTCTGTTCCTTGTAGCTTGCTCAACCTGCTTTCTTACAGAACCCAGGCCCACCAGCTTAGGGATGGCACCACCCACAGTGGGCTGGGCGCTTCACTATTGATCACTAATTGAGAAAATGTCTTACAGCTGAATCTCATGAGGGCATTTCCTCAACTGAGGCTCCTTCTCTCTGACGACTTTAGTTTGTGCCAAATGATAAAAAGAAACCAACCAACACATCAGTCTAGTCAGGAAGGAAAGGGGAGGTTCATCAAATCTCCAAAGAGTGAGCGAGCCCCCCCGCCCACCCTGAGTGTTCAGAAAGTGTCCTCTTCCCCTTCCCCTTCCCCAGGCCTCTCGCAGGGAAGCACATGGACCAGTCCCGTCTGCCAGTGGGCACTGGAGGCGGCCCTGCCTTCCAGACATTAGGAAGGTTCTGTGAAATAATGGAGGTGGGACTCAGCTGAAAGAGTTTGGAAAACAAACAGCAAGACAGTCCTGTGGTTAAGGGCACAAGCCCACCTGAGCTGATTCCCTAGGGCGTACATGGTAGAAGGAGAGAGCTGACCCCTACCCCTAGGTGGGTGGGTCAGAGTCCTCCTGAGCTCCCCACCCCCACCCCCATCCCCACCCTGGGCCTGGCTCCTCAGGCTGGGCCTTCGCTTTCTAACTCAGCATTCCCAATTGCAGATTACTGGATTTTTCCAATGAGGGGTTCACAAACTGGGAATTCATGACTGTCCACTGCTGGGGAGAAAAGGCCGAAGGGGAGTGGACTCTGGAAGTCCAGGATATGCCATCGCAGGTCCGCAACCCAGAGAAACAAGGTCAGTGGCCCTCCGGCACCTCACCACCTCTTTTACGTGTCAACGCTTTATTTAAAGGCAGTGCTGCCGTTAAGTCTTTTTTTAATGGGGATGCCATTCACCACCGTAATCATTTTCAAGGTCAGTAACTATTCATGGTGGTGTACAACCATCCCTCTATCTCCAGAACTCCTCACTACTTCAGAGGCATGCCCTCCTCTGCTCCACCCCCTGCCTACCACCAGTTTACCTCTTGTTTCTGCATTTTTCTATTCTGGACTTTTTCTGTAAATAGAGGCATGCTACGTGGGTTCTTTCATTCAGCATTGTTTTCAAGGTCACAATATGGCATAGTGTACATCAGACTACACTGCTTTCTTGACCAAATAATACTCCACTGGACAAGCATACCATTTGGTCATTGGCTGACGGAAACAGAAATTATTTTCATAGTCTTTCCTTTCTGAGTTGGGCTTTCAGGAACATCTGTGTACATGGACATGGGTTTCACCTCCCTCAGTTTTATACCTGGGAGTGGAAATGCTGGGCCTGACTCTTTGCACAGTTTTGCATTTGCCCGTGTTGGGGAGGTGGGGCTTCTCCACTCCTCTCTAGCACTTGCTATTTACTTTTCTTTGTGCTAAAAACCATCCTGTGGGTGTGAAGTGGTATCTGCGGTTTTGATTTGCAATTCCCTGATGACTAAGGAAGTTAAACAGCTTTTCATGTTCATTTGTGTGTATTCTTTGGGGAGATGTTTGTTCGAGCTCTTTATTTTTTAAATTGGTTTCTTTGCTTTTGTACTGTTGAGTGGTAAGAATTTTTATCACATATGTGATTTGAAAATATTTTTCTCATCCTGTGGGTTGTGCTCACTTGAGTGATAGGATCCTTTGGTATGCAGAACTTTGTGATGAGGTCCAGTTATCTTGTTTCTCTTGTTTTTTTTGTAACATATTTTTTAAACATGGCTAACTCTCCTAGCTTGCTTTCTGTTGCTGCAATAAACACCATGCATGATCAAACGCAGCTTGGAGAAAGAAAGGGTTTATTTGGCTTACAGAGTCCATCGTCCAGGGAAGCCTGGGCAGGAACTCAAGGCAGGAAGAGGCAGAAACTGAAAGAGAAGCCATGGTGGAGGGCTGCTTACTGGCTTGGCTTGTTCCTGATGGCTTCCTCAATTACCTTTCTTATACAGCCCAGGCCCACTTGCCCAAGGACAGGACAGCTTATATTGGGCTGGGCCCACCCATATCAATTATGAATCAAGAAATCCCTCCACATGAAGCCCACAGGCCAGTCTCATAGGAGGCTATTACTCAATTGAGGCTCCCTCTTCCTGGATAATTCTCCTTGTGGCAAGTTGAAACCAGCACACTAACATAGTATATGGTGGTTTGAATGTAATTGGCCCCTGTAGACCCATAGGGAGTGGCATTATTAGTAGGTGTGGCCTTGCTGGGCAAGTGTGTCACTGTAATGGTAGACTTTGAGGTCTCCTATGGTCAAGCTACACCCAGTGTGGCATACAGTCTCCTTCTGCTGCCTGTGGATCAAGATGTAGAACTCTCAGCTACCTCTCCAGCACCATGTCTGCCTGCATACCTAAACCTCTGAAACTATAAGCCAGCCCCAATTAAATGTTCTCTTTCATAAGAGTTGCCGTGGTCATGGTATCTCTTCATAGCCATAAAACCCTAACCAAGACACAGTGTCACAGAGATTTATTCCTATGTTCTCTTTAAGGATGTTATAGCTTTGGCTCTTTAATTTGGATATTGGAAGCATTTTAGCTAATTGTGGTGGTTTGAATGAGGATGTCCCCTGTAAGCTCATGTGTTTGAATACCTGGGCTCTGGTTGGTGGAACTATTTGAGAAGGGTTTGGAGGTTTGGCCTTGTTGGAAGAGGTGTGTCATGGGGAGGGGGGCTTTGAGGTTTCAAAAGCCCATGCCATTCCCAGCAAACTTTCACTCTGCCTCATGCTTGTGACATCAGCTCTCAGCGACTGTTGCAGCACCATGCCTGCCTGCCTCCCTGCCTGCTGTCATGCTCCCCACCATGATGGTCTAACCTTCTGAAGCTATAACCTCATATTAAACACTTTTCTTTATAAGCTGTCTTGGTCATGGTGTCTTATCACAGCAATAAAATATAACTAAGAGACTGAAGTATATGTCTTGAGAAGAGAAGCCAAATTCATCCTGCTGCACAAGGCTATTTCTTTTTCCAAGTACCATTTATTGAAGATAATATTCTTTCTCCATTACATGACCCAGGCACTGCTGTCAGAACCCACTGGTGATGGGTACATGCATTTAGTTCTGGGTTCTCAATTCTGTTGTATTGCACGGCTTTATAAATCCAGTCTTCCAACTTTGTTATTTTTCAAAATTGTTTTGGCTGTTTTGAATTCTTTGTAAATTTATGTGGCTTTCAGGATGACCCTGTGAATCAATCTTTCTTTCTTTCTTTCTTTCTTTCTTTCTTTCTTTCTTTCTTTCTTTCTTTCTTTCTTTCTTTCTTGCTTGCTTTCTTGCTTTCTTGCTTTCTTGCTTTCTTGCTTTCTTGCTTTCTTGCTTTCTTTCTATTCTCATAGCAGTTAAAACATTTTGGGACATGTGGCCATCTTAATAGTAACTCTCCTAGCCTGTCAGCATGGATACTTTTCCTTTTGTTGGCTTTATTTCACTGGTCAGTAAGGTTTTGCTTTTGGTTTTCAGTGTGCCAGCTTCGTGCTGCCTTGCCTACACTTACTACTTACGAAGTATCTTGTTCTTTCGGGTGCTATTCTAAGTGAAATGGTTTTTCTTATTTAAATTTACATTTTCATTTCATCTGTATGGGTGTTTTGCCTGTGCCACAGTTGCATGCTTGGTGGCTGTGGAAGCCAGAAGACAGCATCAGATCTCCTGGGACTGCAGTTACAGATGGTTGTAAGCCACTATGTGGGTGATAGGGATTGAACCCAGGACCTCTGGAAGAGCAGCTAGTGATCTGAACCACCAAACTCTCTCTCCAGACCTTGCTTTTTCTTCTTTCTTTTCCTTCCTTCCTTCCTTCCTTCCTTCCTTCCTTCCTTCCTTCCTTCCTTCCTTCCTTCCTTCTTTCTCTTTCTTTCTTTTTCTCTTTCTTTCTTTTTCTCTTTCTTTTTCTCTCTCTTTCTTTCTTTCTTTCTTTCTTTTTTGTTAAGATTTACTTTTATTTATGCATATGTGCATGTGCGTATATGTCTAATGTGAGTGTTTGCCCATGTGTATTGAGGTACCCAGACAGGCCAGAAGAGGGTGTCAGATCCTCTGGAGCAGGACTTGCAGGCCACTGTAAGCACCTGACAGAAGAGCAAAGAGCTGAGCTCTGGCTCTTTGAAAAAGCAGCAAGTGCTTTTAATTACTCAGTCTTCTTTCCAGCCCCTAGAATTTTTTCCCCCTAATTTTTGTTTTGGATGGTTTGTATCTGATCATTTTTATACCTTTCCGTAACTCCCTCTAGTTAATAATTTATCTAGCAAATACTTATTGAGTAACTACGATGGACCAGACATTGATCTAGGTGATGGAGTTAGACCAAGAAAGAAAGCTGGGGTAATCATCACATCTCATAGTCTCCCACAGAGGCCAGTGAACTTTCCATAGTTCTCTGTGGATTCACAGTTAAATACCCGGACTAGGCTGGGGTCTTTATTAGTGCTGTGTACCACAGGCTCCCTGGGGTTTGCTTTCACTGCTCTGCTGTTAAGGAACACTGTTGTCCCCTTCCTATGGAGAAACACACCTTCTGTCCTAGTTAGGGTTTTATTGCTATGAAGAGACACCATGACCAAGGTAATTCTTATGAAGGCAAACATTTAATCAGGACTGGCTTATAGTTTCAGAGTTTCAGTCCATTATCATCACTGTGGGAAGCAGGGCAGTGTGCAGGCAGGCAAGGTGCTAGAGGAGCTGAGAGTTCTGCACCTTTATCTGCAGGCAGCCAGGAGAAGACTCTCTTCCACACTGGGTGGATGGAGCTTGAGCACTAAGAGCTTTTAAAGGTCACCTACACCATGATACACTTCCTCTAGCAAGGTCACACCACCTAATAGTGCCACTTCCCATGGGCCAAGCATATTCAGACTACCACACCTTCCCTCAGTCGACTTACGAATGTCTAATATCCTCTTACCTCAGTTCACTTCCAATTCTTACAGAGTAGCTCTTCCAGGGTGTTGTAATGTTGTTTTATTAGGGTAGGGGCAGTGGTTTGTTTTATCCAAATGGTTTACTTTAAATGAACAAGTCATCTGTAAGAATTCTCTCAAATTTACCTCCTGACTTTAACTATTATAAGAAAATATTGATAAACTCTAAAAATATGAAAGCATAAAATTTTAATAACTTTTCCCATTTTCATAGCAGAGGCTCTTAAGTTGTTTCTTTTATAACCCCCAAAGTTTCTGGATGTAGCATTTAAAACTTGAGGTTGCTTTTCCGTGCCAGCCACCCGGTCAAGCATACATCACTCTGGGTACCTCAGAGTTCCTGGCCTTGTACCAGCCCACTTGCCTTGAGGCTGGTGCTATGGACAGAAGCACATGGATGCTGATGGTGTATCTCTCCACCTCTCTGGGCCACAGTCATTGCTCTGTGTCATGAGCAGAATACAGTGAACTAGGACAGATAAGAAGGCCTTTCCCGTGGCAGTCTCCTAAGTTAGTGTTCCTGGCTCTGTCCTCATTAACTTTTCAAAATGAGTCTGAGGGGGCCCACTGTCTTAGTTAGGTTTCTATTGCTATGATTAAAAACCAGAATCGATGGCATGAGAGGGAAAGGGTTTATTTCACTTTACAGTCTCAGATCACACTTCATCACTGAGGGAAGTCAGGTCAGGAGCAGAAGGCAGAAGCTAATGCAGAGCCTGTGGAGGAACACTGCTTACTTGTTTGCCCCCCACGGCTTGCTCCCCATGTCTTGCTCCACCTGCTTTCTTATAGAACCCAGAACCACCTGCCCAGGGATGGCCCTGCCCACAGCTAGCTGTCCCTCCCTCATCTGTCATCAACCTAGGAAATGCACTCCAGACTTACCTACAGGCAAAGGGATGGAGGCGTTTTCTTAACTGAGGTTTCTCTTCCTGGATATGTCTAAGTTTGTGTCAGGTTGACATAAAAACTAACTGCACAGCCACCTCAGCCATGAGGTCACCCTCTGTAGTGGTCACATGGTACAGTGGTTAAAACTGTAGTCTTGGAATCCAGACTCCTGCTGATGCCCACCACCTTGGGACCGAGGAGATGGTTAGGTAAATATAGTGCCAGCTATGCAAGTATGAGGAACCCTAGCACCCATATCAAAGCCACACACTGTGACACATGTCTGTGATCCCATTGCTGGGGGGACTGTGTGACAGGACTGTGAGGCTTGCTGGAAAGCCATCCTGGCTGAATTGGTGAGCTCTGGATTCAGTGAGAGGCCCTATCTCAAAAAATTGAGTGATCATGGAAGTTGAGTGATCACCCAACATTAACCTCTGGTCTTTGAACACACATATGTGTGCACACGTGAGCGTATACACATGCTACACACATATAGAAAAGAAAAAGAAAATGGGATGATGATGATGTCCACAAGGTCAAGTTATAGGATGATGTCCCTCGATATAAACAGGATGCTGAGAGCAGGGCTGGGCTCATGTCTTCATGTGCTCGCCCTGCATGGCTGCAGTGAACCCTCACCTCAGAGGCCCAGAGGCAACTCCTGTGAGTCCCTCTTGGTGCTTCCTCTCCTACACACACACACACACACACACACACACACACACACACACACACACACACACAGCATGCTACCAAGTTCCCTGATGGTCAGTTCTGCCCAGGGACCTCATCCAGTACCGCTCAACTCTGTACCAGATGATGATACCGAAGCCCGACTCTCCTGCTCCTCCTCATCCCAGGCTCTGCAGTAGCCTCCTAAGCTCGGCGCCTGGAGTCTATCAGGCCCTGTGCACCAAGTGTCTCAGACAACTCCTAAGCAGCTGCTTCTTGTATCCCCCAGAGCATCAACAACTTCTCTATCAGCATGCTTATTCTGCCCCAAACCCAGAGTTTACCTTCTTTTTCTTCTCTGTCCTCTCTCTGTCATCTGCTATTACAGCAGTGGTTCTCAACCTGTGGGTCTCAGCCCTTTTAGTGGGGGCCAAAACTACCCTTTCACAGGGGTCGCCTGAGACCACCAGACAACACAGATATTTATATTACAGTGCATAACAGTAGCAAAATTACAGTTACGAAGTAGCAATGAAAATAATGTTGTGGTTGGGGTCGTACAGCATGAGGAACTGCTTTAAAGGGCCCCGGCGTTAGGAAGGCTGAGAAGCACTGGTCTACAAGCATCAGCGTAACCCCCTTCCGCCCAGCTTCTGCACACTTGCCTCCCTTGGACTTTCTGCCCTGCCTGTCGTAGTGACAAAGCCACTCACACTGAAGTCACTGAGCCCTCACAGATGATCACACTCCAGCCGGCTGTCGCTTAGCATTTGACAGTTCTCAGAGTAATACCCCAACTCTTAGCTAGCCAGCAGCCCTTCCCAGCGCTTTCTTCCTCCGACCTCTTTGCTATCCCTGACTTGATTGGCCCAGCCCACCACAGGCTCCGGGGATGTTCAGTCCACTCAGAGCTGCCTATAGCTGTGGTCAGACATGGCCTCCTGCAGAGGTCTCATCATGGTCCTATCCCGTGTTCTTTCTGTAAAAACATGTTGAGAACAAAATTAAGGAGGAATAAAAATTCACTCAGATTCTTACACACACCAGCCAACACACCAGCCAAGAGACCACATTTGATTTTTAGCACTGACAGACATGTACAAAATGAAATGTCTTCGTGTAATACACAGATAATCAAATTTCAAAAGCCGGCGCTGGCCTTTCCATTTACTAGAAGAAAGCCAGAGTGAAGGAAAAACGATCAGTGTGGGAAACAGACTCTAGGCCAATTTGGATAGATATGGGAAACCCTCAGACATTACTGAGCGAATGTCATCAGTTTCCACAGAACTCTGCTCCCTCCAAGAGCACAGCCTCCGTTCCTCACACTCAGCGCACACGACTGGGAGAGAGTGGCGGTCAGAGCAGACCTGAACTCATTTCCTGGGGCCACTGGGCCATTGAGCAAGATCCCAAGCAGGAGGCTGCTGTCCATTGGATAGCAGAAAGCACAGAGGAGACAAACAGATGTGGGGAGGTGGCTTTCACCATTGTGAAGAGAGCTCCCAGGAGCACTCAGGGACAGGTTTTTATTTCTCTTTCTTAGAAACCAGGGAGTAGAACTGACAAGTCATAGGTAACTCTGTACTTAACATGTCAAGGACTAGCCAAACTGTTCACTCCATTGACTGTACCATGTCACAGACCACGAGCAATGCATGAGAAGCCCAGGGCAGGGCAGGGTAGCTATGGAGAGCCTCATGAAAGAGATGTTTGAGTAATCGAAGATGAGGGAATGAGCTGCAGAAACAATCTATGGAAAGGACATGATGGGCAAAGGTATTGTCAGGCACAAAGGTCCCGGGCATTTGCCAGGGCATCCCTAGCTCCAAAGACAACAGAGGGTATAGAGCTACAGAATATGACATGGTCACTCGGAGCCAGTCTGTACTGCAGGATAGGCCGTTACAGACCTTGGTGGGGGCCACAGTTGTTTAAAATCCTATGTTAGTGGGCTGTCAGCTCAGTTTGAATAGACTGAAGTGGGAATGGGAGAGAGACAAGAACATGGAGGTCACCAGGTTACCATCACCAGCAAGAGGTGATGGCAACTCAGGCACTGGAGATCTGCAAAGCAATCTGATTTGGAAAGGTGAGAGATTTGCCGATCAGATGTGGGCTATGAGAGGGGAAAGTGAACTGACAATTCCCGGTTTTGTCCTGCTTTGAAGAAGAGTGAAATTGTCATTTCCCAAAGCTGGAACATTGTAGAGGAGCAGGTGTTTCAGAGTCAAGAGCTCCTTTGGGGAGGGTCAAGTTGAAGACACCCTTAAGTCCAAGTAGAGATACAGACCTTTACACAACAACCATTAACATACTTTGGAAGTGTCTGTGTGGTGTGCTGAGTGCACACTGGTTTGGTGTGGGCTTCAGTGTTTGGTGGCACAGGTACACACGTAGCAGTCGCACGCCCTGCACACATGCTGCCCATCCAGGGACTTCATCAACCACCTGCTTCCTGCTTGCAGGACTAACCAATCCTCACCTTCTTGCCAATGCTACCTGCAGTCTGACCCCTGCTGTGCCCCTGTCCCTTGGACTGGGGACACCATGATAGGTACAGTATAGATGCTGACAGTTTAATCCGTACAGACAGTTAAAACTGTCCACAGTCACAGTGCAAGCTACAGAGAATATACATTTAGTGGGTACAAAACAGTCCCCAGAATGGCCCCAAGTTCTGTCTTGAAATGAGTTGGTCTCAAAGCTTAAGCATGTTTAGCTTCTAGGCCTTTGTATGTAGATTGTATGGGAGCAGAATAAAAGCTCATGAGTGCTTCTAGCACTAACCTTCTGTGATTTACTAGAGCATGGCAGGTCCGTTGTCACAGAGAGCCTGAATGTCTCTGCAGTAGCTTCTGGGTTGGGCTTTGCTCTGCACAGGTTCTCCAGCTACTCAGCACCATCTTCGCCAGAGAAGGCAAGTGCTGGCAGGTGAGGTCAACAAGCACTTCCTTCTGGGCCTTCTGTGAGTCACACAGTGGGTCCTGTCACCAGACAGCCCTCCATCCAGCTCCAGTCTGCCTGAAGTCTCTTCTCATCTCTCCACAGAAGGAGCCCATTGGTTGCAATGGTAGTTGAGCCTCCCCGAAATCCCATTGACCTTGCCACACTCAAGGATGGACCTGTGAACTGAGTGCTATAACATTCCAGGGCTCGTGGTGGGTCAAGTGGTGACTACAGGCAAAAACCTGGGACAGATAGAAGCAAGGTGAACCTCTCCTTGGCTGGCATGGGTGCCAAACACATCTGAAGTCCATCTATGATAAGTTCCCTTCCGGTGCCAAATCAGTACGCTCTGTGTGTGCTATCATTTACTCATCATCCCATGACTGACTAAGGCAGTTAGTTCCCTGACTTGACAGCTGCCCCACATATGTTCAGGGACCCTGACACGCCATCCCTGCCTCTGAGGAGCAGGCTAATCAGGAAGGGTTTAGTTTTGAGCAATACCACATGTAAGGCCCCAAGGGCCACCCAGAGTGAGAGGGGAGCCCTGGAATTTAGCAGAACAAGCAGTGACTTCTGGCTGAGGGAACAGGGAGGGCCCACTCTAAGGCTTGCTGTGCACACAATGTGGCTCATTGCTGTACTCCAGCACTGTGTACATTAGGATGCTACTACGGGTGCATCCCTGTCACATAGTAGGGACACAGAGAGAGGTGCCTTCTCACATCTGGTGTGCTGTATAACGCAGGCTCTTCAACACTGGAAAATTCAGGTCGCTCTGATGGTGTCTATGAGCACAGTCTGAGAAGACACTATGGCTCTAGGATTTAGAGCCCGGGAGAGTCGAAGCCCATTGGCATTGTCCGGGTATTTGTGTGGGATGTGAATTGGTTCCAAATGGAAGATGGCTGGTGTCTTAGTCAGGGTTTCTATTCCTGCACAAACTGATGACCAAGAAGCAAGTTGGGGAGGAAAGGGTTTATTCAACTTACACCTCCACACTGCTGTTCATCACCAGAGGAAGTCAGGACTGGAACTCAAGCAGGTCAGGAAGCAGGAGCTGATGCAGAGGCCATGGAGGGATGTTCCTTACTGGCTTGCTTGCTTCTCCTGGCTTGCTCAGCCTGCTTTCTTATAGAACCAAGACTACCAGCCCACAAATGGTACCACTCACAAGGGGCCCTCCCCCCTTGATCACTAATTGAGAAAATGCCTTACCGCTGGATCTCATGGAGGCATTTTCTCAACTGAAACTCCTTCTCTGTGATAACTCCAGCTGTGTCAGGTTGACCCAAAACCGGCCAGTACAGGTGATGTGGCTTTTGAGTTGAGGTCTCCCCTGGCTGCCGGCCTCAGGGCATGATTCCGCAAACCCAGGAAGGAAGCACTCATCTCTTTACAGGGGTCCTGAGAGCCTGTTATGAGGGCAAGGTGCCTCCTGTCTATGTTCGCTTTAGTTTTCCTCTAGTATCTGAGTCTGCGAGTTAATGAAGAGGGAAGGAGGGAGGGAGAAAATGTGGGAGGAGAGAGCTCAGGTTTGATGCTGGGTGACAGTACTTGAGGAACCTCAGCTAAGAACTGGGGTTTATTAAGTAATTAAGTCATCAGTGTCAATTAGGAGGAGTACTCACCCTGTCATACTGAACTTGCTCAGCTGATATAACTAGTTTTAAAATTCATTCTAAACCCCAGAGGAGATGAGCCATCCACTTCCACTTTGGCTCCTAAAACAAGGAAGGGCGTTGCCTCTCCCAGGAAGGCTGTACTGCGGGAGGCTCTATCAGGATGGAAGGTCAGGCCAGTCACATTCCAGTACACCACAGCTTTGGTTAGCTTGCCTTTACAGGACTCAGTGCTGAATCTGATGACTCTAGGACCACACACCTCCGGGCAGGGCTTCTGCAAGTGGAGGCCTTACTTCCATACAGAGTCTGTGAGCCCAGAGAGCTGGAGCAGCAGTCGTGTGTAGCCAGAGCAGGGTGAGCTTCTCCTCATCCACAGACATCTCTCAGAGCATCTGGCTTTATTTTCAACTGTTTATATCCAGAACGGTCTCAAGTGAAGGCCAGGCACCAAGTGTAGGGAGGCTTCAGTTCTCTGAGAAGATGTGTTTCACCCTCCAGGGCACAAACACCTGCGACTAGCTCTCCAGCCTTGACACTGGGCCTCTCTTGTAAGCGGGGTGGGGGTGGGGTGGGGGCTATGCAAGAGATAGTGGCCCAGGCTGCCACTAAAGGGAAGAGTAGTCCTTTCCCAGCCTTCTCACCTCAGCCCCAAGTGGAGGTCACACCTGGGTCACAAGGTAGAACCTGCATCCGCCTAAAGTCAAGCCAGGCTGCCTCCCCAGGTGCATGTCCCATTCAGCACCCTGTGGCTAAGAAAGGGTCCTGTACCTCCATATAACCTGGGACTCCCGGCTCCCTGTACAGGTGAAATGTGAGTCTTCCTACCCAGATGCTAGGCTTGACTTCAGGAAGACCTAGGGCGGTCTTGGCTTGGTGTATCCCTGTCTTCAGCATGAACCTTGAATGTGAGCCTACTGCATCCAGGGATAGTTCGGGGCAGGGGCATGCACCCTCATTCTTTGCTTCCATGTTCTCTCCAGTATAAACACTTCCGCTTAGTGCCTGGCAGGAGTGTGGTTCTGTCTGTGCAAAACTCCCACTTATTGCTATCTCCAGCCCATGCCTGCAACCAAGGCTTGCATGTCTTCTAGTATTTCCCTGCCCTGAGAGCTTTGAGCATCAGCATTGAGGAGCAGATGAAGCTTACCTGCCAGTGCCTCTCTGTAACCAGACCCATGCATCTCATTCTGTGGCTCTCTTAGCTGAGTGCTTGGCATTCACATAGTAATAGAGACAATTGAAGAAGCTTTTAAAAATTCTATTATTCTCTTGAATGCTGACATTCATTTTTTCTAAGATTTCTCTTTTCTCTCTTTCCTGTTTCCAATAGACCTTTAATACACACACACACACACACACACACACACACACACACACACACACACACACACACACACACAACCTTCTCTCCTTCCTGACTTTACTGGAAATGCTTTGAATTTTCCCCCATTTAGTATAGGGCTAGCACAGCTGTGTTGTGTGTCACCTTCATTATGCTCAGATATATTGCCACCTTACCAGTTTCTTCAGAGTTTTTTTTTTAAAAAC
The DNA here is from genome assembly GCA_028551405.1 of Uromys caudimaculatus. Classification (NCBI taxonomy): domain Eukaryota; kingdom Metazoa; phylum Chordata; class Mammalia; order Rodentia; family Muridae; genus Uromys; species Uromys caudimaculatus. Next base: position 124,074,057 of record CM052703.1, on the reverse strand, counting down.
ATGAAAGGATATTGAATGTAGTATAAGGCCTTTTCTTTATCTGCTGCTGCTGTAACTTCTGTCATTAAGTCTTTCTGTTGGTTGCATTAATTGGTTTCTGTATGTTGAACTATCCTTGCATACGTGGGATGGAGCCGATTTGATCACAGTGGATAATCTTTTACGTTTGTTGAATTGTGTTTACAACTATTTTACTGAATATTTTACATCTTTGTTTTTTCAGAAAGGTTGGATTGTAATTTTTTGTTTTCCATCATTGTCTTTTTACCTGGGTTCAAGTTTTGGTGTGATGCTGGCTTCATAAAGACACTTTAGTACTGATTCTCCCTATCTACTTGGAATAGTGTGTGATGCATGTTTTTAGTTCTTCAAGGAGCTGTAAAATCCAGCAGTGACTCCATCTGGGTTTGGGATTTTTCAACTGGGGGTCTTTTCATGATTTCTTCACTAGTCATGGTTCTCTCTAAAGATTTTCTCATGGTGTAATGTTGTAGATTGTTTGTGTATAGAAATTCATCCGTTTCTTGGAGGCTGTGGTGGTTTGAATGTGCTTGGCACTGTTAGGAGGTGTGGCCTTGTTGGAGTGGGTGTGGCCTTGTTGGAGTGGGTGTGGCCTTGTTGGAGGAAGTGTGTTACTGTGGGGTGGGCTTTGAGATCCTCCAAGCTCCCTGGAAGCAGTCAGCTCCTGGCTGCCTTCATTACAGGATGTTGACTCTCAGCTCCTTCAGAGCCGTGTCTGCCTTAACACCACCATCCTTCCCACCATGATGATACTGGACTGAACCTCAGAACCTGTGAGCCTGCCCCATTTAAATGTTGTCCTTATAAGAGTTGCCTTGGTCATGGTATCTCTTCACAGCACTGGAAACCCTGACTGAGACATAGGCTTTCTGGTTTAATGGACTGTTTGCAAAGTGTGCCCTAATGTTGTCTGCATTTCTGTTGCAGTATCTGCCTTCTCGGCACTAATTTTAATTTGGGTTTTCTCTCTCTCCCTTTGGCATCATTTAGCTAAGAATCTGTCAATCTTAATCTTTTGTTTACTCTTTTTACTTTTTTAAAATCTTATTACTTTTTACTTTTTTTTTACTTTTTACTTTTTTAAAATCTTTTGTTAACTCTTTGTTTCAGTCTTTTTTTTTTTTTATTTTTATTTTTAAATTTCCATTCATTTCTGTCTTGACCTTCATGATCTCTTTCCATCTACTGACTCGGTGTTTGGCTTGTTCTTGTTCTTCTAGAGTCCTGAGGTGCATCGTTGTGTTATTTATTTACAATCTCTCCGGATTTTTTTTTTAATGGAAGCCCTCTTAGCTGCACACTTGCCTTTTCGAGCTGTTTTCATTGTGTGCCATGGGTTCTGGTTGTGTCTTCCTTTTCCCATGACTATAAGGGATTTTTCTCGTTCTCTTACACTTTCTTTGGCCCATGTATCATTTGATGGTGTACTGGTCATTCTTCATGACTTTATGTTCTATAGTTTATCTTGCTGTGGATTTTTAACTTGGTTCATCGTGGTTCCATAGAATATAAGAAATCGCCAGTTTCATCATTGACGCATACTTTGCATCCTCAAGTATGGTGTATTATAGAGAAAGTTCCAGTGGCTGCCCAGAAGAATCTGCAAGAACTCACTACGTAAGCCACGCTGGCCTCAAACTCAAGGAGCATCTTCCCTCTGCCTTCCAAGTACTGGGACTGAAGGAATGCACCCCCACACCACCTAAAAATGGAAGCAGTAATAAAAAGATTCCTAACAACAGCAGCAAAAATAACTCAAGCCCAGGTGGCATCATGCTGAATTCTACAGGTCTTATGTTAAAAAAAATTTTTTTTTAAAATGTATTATTTTATCTTATGTGTATGAGTGCTTTGCATGTATGTATATCTGTGCACCACCACATGCATGCCTGGTAATCAAGGAGGTCAGTAGAGGGCATTGAGTTGCCTAGAACTGTGCCACAACATACCATGTGAGTGCTGGGAACTGAACTCAGGTCCTCTGCAAGAGCAGCGAATGCTCTTAACCATCTCTCCAGCCTCATGTTCATTTTAAATAAAGACCATGTATTGATAGCCAACAAGGTGGTGTATATAAAGAATTAGGTACAGGACTGTCTCTCTTTGAGGGTAAATATCCTATAAGGGGAAAGTGCTCAGTATACAACCCAGCTTCAGACCTTCTCAGTGCTCTGCCCCTCCCCCTGTTAAGCCTGTGACTTAGACTCAGATCTTGTCACTGCTCTGCCACCTGCCACTCAAGTCCTCATCTGCTGAATGCAGAGCGCCTCACTTAGTACCTTAATCTCCAGTCCTCTTTCCAGGACTGTGTACCGCAACCATGAGCTCTCAGTTTATTGGCTTACTTCTCTTCAAGGCCAACTCACAGGTCTACTTTGCCATTGGTTTAATCGTCCATTACATAAATCAAACTATTTACCCAGCTAAACCTCGCTAATTAACCATCCTCTCAATTCTCAATGTGCCAGAAAGTCAAAGACAAAAATTAAAACAGCATAAAAACATCTGCAATATACAGCCTTTAATTCCAGCACTCGGAAGGCAGAAGCAGATGGATCTCTGAGTTCAAGACCAGCCTGGTCTACAGAGTGAGTTCCAGGATAGCCAGGGCTACAAAGAGAAACCCTGTGTCAAAAAACCAAACCAACCAAACAAGCATCTAATACAGAGGTAGGCATTTTCTTTATCTCTAATATCTCAAAGCACAAGTTTTTATACAAGTTTGATTACAAATAGAACTTTGTTTTTTTGTTTTTTTTTTTTAACATATAAAGAGTGTTTAGTAATCACTAAGTATACACGAATACTTAAGTGGAAGGTAGAAAAGGAGCCTGAGTGCTGGAGAGATGCTCAGTGGTTAAGAGCACTTCCTGCCCTCTTCTGGTTTCTACAGGCTCTGCGTGCGCACGTTGCACATACAGGCAGATATACATGTATGTGTGTGCATGTGAACACATACACCTTTACATTAATTTAAAAAAAGAAAAGCCTAAAATTAATTTACAAAGAAAAATACAAATTGCTATGGAATGAAAGACGTTTAGCCTTTTATTAATCACTGAAAAATATAGTTACAACACGGGAGGTGTACATGATACGGGTCCTCATATGGTCCTCAAACAGTTCCAGGGATCGCAGGATGGATGTGGCCCTCTGCACTGGACTGGGGGGAGGGCACGGCTTCCTTGTTATCATGCTGTGACTTAAACTGGTTGCCATGGAAACCAAGGTACTCTTTCTCTCCTCTTCCTACATACCAACTACAGTAGGTTTTAGCACAAACTTTAGGAACTGTCTCATTTGCCTTTTAGTACTATAAAGCCCAGAGGTACCTTATAGACACCTGCCCCTATGCCTGGGAGAAAGACTAAACAGGCTGTGTTTCTGGAAAAGTTGGGAGTTTAGAAATAGAATCCAAGATGTCACACTGAAGGCAAGCTGTATTCCAGATAACTGACCCCATAGAAAATTCTCTCAAACCCCACGTACACTCACACACACACACACCTTTTTTTTCCACAAGCGACAGTTTTTGTTTGTTTTTGCCTTGTTTTCTAATCAAAGCAAGCAGAAATGTGCTAATCAACAGCTTTGCTTCAGAACCGCTGTGAGCAAGCAATCAGCTGGGACCCAGCTTCTGGTTGCTTCCTGTGCGCTTGGCTGCGTTCCCCAGGATCTGAACATCAGAGTGGTTCCCACACATCTTGGCTTTCTTTGGAGCTCAGCCTGGCACACCTGACTCTACCTGCATGGCTCTGAGAAGGGGAATCCCATCTTTGGTTCCCTCCTTCCCACTGGAAAAGTTAAGGCCAGGACAGCATCAGAGAGGCCCAGTGAGACCGGGAACTCCTCACCTACAGCTTGCTTCCTTCCTCTGAGGCTCCCAGAGGTGCAGACTGGGCTTTGGTATGGCTGCCATCAGTCTGCTGAGCAATGGCTGCTCCAGAAGGTCAGATCAAAGCCAGCAAACCTGTGGCTCTGGCTTTTCTCTGCCCCTCCGGGAAAGACTGGGCATTTGGCCTCCCTAGCATGCAGCTCTCTGGTGAGGCAGATGTCGCCACCCAGAAGGGTCATGCAGTGCTAGGTGAGGACGCAGCAGCCCATCCCGACTGACAGTCTAAGGCTTGTTTGTCTGGTGAGACCACTTTGAGAGCCTTCCCCTTGGCCAAGCCTCCTGTGTACTTCGTTTTGTTGTTCAGCTTTGAGCACGACACTAGCTCCCAGCTCCCAGCTCCCATTCTCCTCACCTGCAGTCCACAAGCTTCCCTTTACACCCCTGTCATCTAGAGATCCTGGGCTAAAGCATGCTCAGGTGGCAGACTAGGTCAAAGCTTCCATGATCATCTATGAAGTAGTCCACAAGGATAGATCTCAGAGCCACCGTGTGTAGACCCGGTCCAGGTCTGTTGTGCCACGGCCTTGGGAAGTCCGGGCTGAATCTGCTCCCATCTCTCCCCTTCCAGCTTGCCAGTGAGAACGTGGTTAATAAGGAGTTGGTGAGTGATTGGAAGGCGGGTGTGTGTGCATGTGTGAGCCTTATTTAAATCAAAAGCTCATGTGGTTTTAATCAACCCTGTTTTCTCATGCATGCTCAGTAGGACTTTCAGTAATCAGTTAAAGGGGGAAGAACGAGTCTCCCATGGCCGTTCGTTCCATCTTCTTAAAAAGTACCGAGGTTCTTGGTTTCCCCTTCATGGCTCATTCGTGTTTGTCTTTTTTTTTTTTTCTTTCCCCAACTGCTCTTGTTTCATTGCTGGTTTTATTGACATCTGTTTGAGGCTGAGCATCATTTCCAAGATGAGACTTGGAATTTTGTAATCTGTGGCCGATGGCTCCATCAATCTTATTCTCTGTGCTAGGAGTAAGACAGACCAAATGCACACATCCTCTGTGCTGGCTTTAAACTTTTCCACTAAACTCATTTCTGCAGAGTGACTATCCAGCATCTTTTCTACTTCCTTGGAAACAGAACTGAAGAACTTAGTACTGTTTCCAAACAGTGCCCAAACGAGTAGTTGTCATGTTTTTTTTTACCACTATTTGCATTAATCTTGAAGCCAACCACTTCAACCTGCCTCTACTTTTCCAGGGACCCGTAATATTTTCCTCAAACTCTCCTGATTCTAGAACAAAGGAATTGTGTCATCTCAGTAGATGAGCCACCAATCCTACTGCTACTGGCCTCCTCCAGGGGCGTGGCTTCATTTCATTGGTTCTTTTTCTCCTGACAGCAAAGGTAGCAAGAGGAGGCTTACCTGACCCCCGTTTCTTTTGTGAACAACAAACTCAATGATGATGAAATGCAAATAAAAAATAGGCCCTCCTGGGCCCGAGAGAGCACTGGCTGCTCCTCCAGAGGACCTGAGTTAAACTCCCAGCACCCACAACCGCCTGTAATTCCTGACCCAGATCTCCTGCCCCTCTCTGACTTCTGAGGCCCCAGACTCACACGCACATGTCCACACAGACACACACGAACACATAATTAAAAATAAAATAAATCTCTAAAAAAGGGAAGAAAAGTAGATCTTCAGAAAAAAGGAAAAGCAAGCTCCCCAGAGCCACTTTCTTGGCTCTGTTCTGCCTCCATTAGGAGGGAAGGCTCACTAGATCTCTGGCTGGTCAGGGTGTCAACAACCAAACCCTCCCCAGAGCCGATGAGTGCTTTTAGTGTTTACACAGAAGTCATAAAATTTATTTTGAGAAACATGGCATGTTCAAACATCCCTCTCTATTTCCATCCAGTCTGCCCTGCTGTGGTGGTGTGCAGCCCTCTGGCCGTGTCACATGTAGACCTTGGCGTCTGTTTCTGTTACTTGCATATCCAGTGATTTTTATGCCTTTGCATATCCTTTTTCAAAAGTAATCTTGGCTGGAGAAGTGCTCGGCTAAGAGAGCCGACTGCTCTTGCAGAGGACTTGGTTTCAGTCACAGCACCCACATGGCAGCTTACAACTCCAGTAACTTGAGTTCCAGGGGATCTGAAGTTTTGACCACCACTGGCACCAGGCATGTATGTGGTGAACTTACACACTACATACATACTACACGCATTCAGGCATAAAAATATGTAAACATAAATAAACTTTAAAAGAGGACCAAATGTCTCCTACAGAGTTTTGGCAATTATTTTTATTCTTGAATTCCCATCTTTATGATTTTTTTGTAATTTGTTTATATTTTTATTATAAGCCAAGTGTTCTTCCCCTATATTGCTCACAAGTGTCCTGAAAACAAATGATTAAAGCATTAATATGTGGTGTAGATTTTCTTCCATTTCTATGCCACAGCAGACCAAAAGTCTGGAGACGTCCCTGCCACAGAAAATAATTGTTTTTTATAGTAGCTGTTGAAGAGCAAGATGGTCTCCAAAGGCAGGCCTGGAGAGGCCAAGCAGGGTTTTCCTTTGGGCATCTGTGATGCCCCCGTGGGAGGAGATCCTAGGTGACCTGCCAACACTGGGACCTTGGAGGAACCAAAGGAAAGGGAGAGAAACACAAAATGCAGGCAAGAGCCTGGAAAGCAAGGTGCCAAAATTCAAACAATAGTTGAGTGTGGGTGTGCAGGGCTTACCTGCATTCCATCCCAGAACCTCGGAGTGGGGCAGGGTGTCCAATGATAATAATTTCAGCAAAGCCAAATGGACTAATTATTTAAAAGACAACGACTATCACACTTGAGTTTTAAAATGTGTTTGCTTTCATAGCATGCACATTCTCTACTCTGCTTTGGGGGTTGGACCTGTTCAGAGGCGGCCTGACTGAATCAGTGGGGGGGGGGGGGGGCGCAGCGGCGGAGAGCTAAGACCTCCTCTAGTTTTCTAGGAAGCAGCATCCCTCAAAGTGGAAGGCCATCAGCTCCAGGGGCCAGCGTCCTCCCTCTAGCTTCCATGGTCTCTGCTCACAGAATAGTCCCTTCATTAAAGAAAGCCTCCTTGGATTCCGCTAGGATAACTATTCTGTCTGCTTCCTGCTAGAACCGTTATAACCACGCACAAGAAAATTATCAGAGCCGGGCAGTGGCGGCACACGCCTTTAATCCCAGCACTCGGGAGGTAGAGGCAGGCGGATTTCTGAGTTCGAGGCCAGCCTGGTCTACAGAGTGAGTTCCAGGACAGCCAGAGCTACACAGAGAGACCCTGTCTCGGAAAAAAAAAAAAAAAAAAGAAAGAAAATTATCAGAAACATTAGAGAGCCAAAATATGAAAAATAAAGTGGGTGGAAAAAAAATAGACAAGGCAAATAATCAAGTAAAGATGATGCAGCTATATTAACATCAGACCAACAAACTGTGTGATTCTGTGTCAGCATTATGTCACTGCTAGCAAAGGACTTGGTTCAATGGGGAAATTACACTTCTTGTCTTTCATGCATAACGTCTCTTATGCATAACATAGCTTTAAAGACACATCCAGCAAAAGTATTAAAAATATAAGAAGGAAGAGCAAGCATAAATAAATGGCAAAGACTGTTGCGTGACTAACTACAGCTGGGAGATAGAACAGTTCATGAGGCTGATAGGAGGCTTGAACACCTGTTCCCGTGTGTGCTTGAAAAGCCAGTGTGCTCTTAAGTTCTTAGGTTCAGTTTCAAAATCGTTCTATTCATGAAATTAGTTCTATAATTTGGAAGAAAACTCAAAGCCAGGTGGAGTCTCTGGCAAATTCTACTAAACATGTAAGTGAAAAAAGTGCCAGTATTCCATAAACTCTTCCAGACAGTAGCAAAGAGGAGCCATGTCCAACCAGTTTGATAAAGCCAGTATAGCCCTGGCCGCAGACTTCAACAACCCACTCTGAGAATTCAGACATCTTTAAGCCAGTTTAAAAAAAAAAAAAATCCAAGTCAGTAGCAATAAACAAAATCCAATTGCATTTTTTTAAAGATTTATTTATTTTATGTAAGTACACTGTAGCTGTCTTCAGATACCCCAGAAGAAGGCATCAGATCTCATTACAGATGGTTGTGAGCCACCATGTGGTTGCTGGGAATTGAACTCAGGACCTCTGGAAGAGCAGTCAGTGCTCTTTACCGCTGAGCCATCTCTCCAGTCCCAATTGCATTTTTAAAGAGACATATTCTGGTCTGCTTTTCTTGCCATATTTTGGATTAATCGAATATTTTTTAAATTGTTTTATTTCCAGCATTGTTTAATTTCCACACTCTGAGCCGTCACTCGCTGTAGGATGGCAGATGCACCAAATGTTTTCCAGTCCAGTTAGAGCTGACTTAAAACGCATGCTTGCCGCTAATGCAAAGGCCTAGTTTCTATCCTAGCTTCCCTCCGCTGTGCTGGGGGAGGGGGTCCTCTACCTCTGTGTGTGTTACAAACTCCCTCCTTTGGTGATGCATCGAGACAGGAGTGTTTGGGTGGTTCGTTTGTTTTTTTTGTTTTGTTTTTCTTTAAGATGCCTTAAAGACATAAAGAAGAGGTACTAGGGAGATTGCTCCGTCAACAAAGAGCCTGGCAAGCAAGCATGGGACCTCTCAGTTCAGATCCCCCAACATTTGTGCTTTAAAAAAAAAAAAAAAAAGGCTAGACACAGTGACACTTGCCAGTAACCCTTGTATAGGGGAGGCAGAGATAGGAGGACCCCTGTGGGGCTCACTGGCCAGCTAGTCTTGCCAAATTGGTGAGCTCCAGATTCAATGAGAGACCTTGTTTTAAAAAGTCAGGTGGAGAGCAACAGAAGAGGACACCAGACAGAGACAGTTGCCCAGAGAGAGAGAGAGAGAGAGAGAGAAACCAAGAGAGGGAAAGCCTCTATTCTTCAATGTTTACCACACACCTGCCATTTCTTGCTGCTTTTCCTTCTTCTTCTTCTAGGTCCACTTCTCACCTGGTGCCAGTTTTCCCTCTGCTTGAAGAATTCCCTTTTCCTTTTCAAAGACAGGCCTCCTATGTAGTCAGCAACTGGCCCTTAACTTGCGCGCCTCCAGCCCCAGCCTCCCAAGCACCAGGATCACAGGTGTGTTCCTTCCCCGTGGCTTGGCATGCTGGTTTGCTGGCAGTAAATTCCCTCAGCTTTGCTTGATTTACTTGTAAGTGCCTTTATTATAACCCGTTTGGGATTAGATATAGAATCGGGATTGGCAAAATGTTTTGTTTAATCTCAACACTTTGAAGATACTACGTCTTCATCTGACCTCCGTGGTTTTCGGTGGAAAATGCTTGCGTTTGCCATGTGAATGTTACTTATGTCTGAGCCAACTAGTCTGCTCCAACACTTCCCTGCCCACATTATGCAGGCTCACAAGTCTGCTGTATACAAAATGAGTAGACAGACGAAAGGCACAATTCCATATTCCAGAGACACAGAAGAACACCAATCGGCTTTTTATTGCCTCCCTAGTAAATACGAGAGGACGCCCAGGAACCTGCCAGGCATTTGAGGGAGTTATCCAATATTAAAGCAGACACCAGCTCTAGCAGAGACTAAACTTGGCAAGAGAAAAGGGCAACTCAGGCGGCAAGTGGGGACTGGAGGACCAGGAAAACAGTGGCGGCAGCAGCAGGAAAACAGGAGCTGGCTGCTGCGACTTTTATATGAACACCGGAAGATAAACGCCTTTAAAGCCTAACTCTGAGGCAGAAATACAACACAAAAACCAAGCTGGAGTCCAGCTGAGTGTGGGAGCATACCCCTGTGGTCCCAGCTGCTCAGTGAGCTGAGGCAGGAGGACCATTTCATCCCACGAGTCCAAGACTAGCCAGAGCAACATAGTGAGGTTTTGTTTTTAAAAGAACCACAAAAATCAGTAACTAAATCAGACAGTGGATTAGAGGTATTACCCTCAGAAAATGAGATAAGGGTATAGAAGAAATGGTGAATATTTATTGAAGGACTTGTGTTAGGGCAGGAAGGGAAGTGGGGGGCTGAGCATGTGCAGGATCCTGTGAGAGAACTGGGCTCTCCCATCCAGGGCGGGAAGGCATCGGGCAGTATTTGAAGTCAAGGAAGGGGCCTGGTGCAGGAAAACATTTGGAATCTGAGGTGAATGCCAGGAAAGGCTGTTCAGAGTACATGCTGTAATCAATGGGATCCCAAGAAGGAGAGGGGGCTGCTCTGTGCTATAAACCTCAGAGCATCAGCTGGCTCTTCAAACTATTAATTTATTCTGTTCCAGATAGCTTTCCCATGAGATGTGATGACACATGCCTGTCATCCCAGAACTGGGCGGTGAGGACAGAAAGGTGCCAGTACCCCGAGCCTACATAGAGCACCATCTCAACCGCACATCCTAGGAAATAAAAGGGTTAACACTTGGAGGCAGAGCACTTACCTGCATGTGTAAGGCTCTGGGTTCCATGGCAGCACCACAAAATTAATGACTGAATTAGCTAATTAACTGTTGGCACCCAGTGTCAAACTTGGCAGGGCTACTAAGAAAAGCACCCAAGCATACTGGTGTGCTCAGGTAATGCTTGTTACCCAGCACAGATAGTGTCCGAAGCAACAATTTTGTTTTCCTCGGTGTATTCATTTCTACTGCTGTGATAAAATACCATGACAGCAGCAACTTAAGGGAGAAAGGCTTTATCTTGGCTTACAGTTCAGAGGGACACAGTCCATCCTGGTAAGAAATGCGGCGGCATATGCAGGAAGCTGGCTGATTCCGCCACATCTGCACACGGAAAACAACGCAAAATCAGCAAGTGGGGCTAGCCTGTATGTCCTCAAAACCTGCCCGCAGTGCCATACCAACCTCCAGCAAGGTTCTGTCACTAGCCCAAACAACGCCACCAGCTGGAGACCAAGTGTTCAAATGCACAAGCTTATGGGGGACACTCTTCATTCAAACCACTTTGCTTTCAGTTACACATGAGCCATCATGCTCTGGAAATATTTAATGAAGAATTCTAGAAACTTGCAGTTCCTATGCTTTCAAGTGTATGCTGTTCTGAGCAGGGTGATGACTCCTGTCCTGCTCCACCCAGGTGAAGGTGTGAGTCTTCCCTTTGCCCACTATATTCACACTGGAAACACTACCCTCTTGTTAGTTACATAGCAACTGGTTTAGGCTATCAAGTTACTGTCTCACTAATTGAATACAATGTCTATGTTCAGTGAACTGTTATCTAGTTAATTAGAGGCCCCAAAGGATAAGCAGAGTGAGGCTGTCGATTCATATGCACCAGAAAGGAGCCATCAAGTGCTTCCTCTAGGTGTGAAGGTGACAGTTCTTCACTTGAGTAAGGAAAGTTATGCGGAGGTGGCTACATTCTTCTACAGTAAGTAAGAATGGCTTTTCCAGTCATAAAACTGTGAAAAAGGGAAGCTTTTACTCATGGAGGTTACAGCCACAGTGCAAGCTGAGTTCAGATGGTGACAGCATCCAACATGAATGTGAATGCACAGGGCTATTTGCAGTTCCCAGCATCCTCTGGGGCTCTCAGGCCATATTCTTACAGATGCCTCACTCAGATAATTGGAGTCTAGAATTTTTGGATCCTTCTGACATTTGATTTAATGACTACAAAATGCAAGGGATATATATATATATATATATATATATATATATCCCTCTCTCTCTCTCTCTTTCCTTCCCTCTCCCCCCCTTTCTCTTCCCCTCCCTTTTCCCCCCTCCCCCTCCCTCTCCCTCCCCCTCTCCTTTCCCCCCTTCTCCCTCTCCCCCTCTTCCTCTCCCTCTTCCCCTCTTCCTCTCCCTCTCCTCCCTCTCTCTCTCTCCCTCCCTCCCTGCTTGCGCGCTTGTGTGTGTGTGTGCGCACGCACATGTATGTGTGTGCGCATGCATGTTGCCATATGTGCCCTCCCCCAAGCCATTTCCTCAGCGCCCCTTCCCTTCCTTCCTCTTTTTTGCCATAATGAGGATTTAAAGTACATTTTAAACTATGTGTTAGGTTTATTGACTAAACATTGCTGTAGACAGCAACTGTGTGTATATAATATATAGGCAGTATTTTTGGATAACAGATTTTTTGAGTTATAATTCACGTATCATGAAAGTGACCTTTCTCAGGTGTTCTTGTGGGCTTTTGGCTTTTTTCATTTGCTTGGTTTGGGTTTTGTTTCTGTTTTTGTTTTGAGACAGGGCATTGTGTAGTCCTGGCTGTCCTGGAACTCCTATAGGCCAGATTGACCTCAAACTCAGAGATATACCTGCTTCTGCCAGCCAAGTGCTGGGGTTAAAGGCATGGGCCACCACAGACTAAGTATAGCCCAGGCTGGCCTCAAACCCATGAGCCCCCCCCCCCACACACACACACACACTTCAGGTGTATGTATTCTTCTAAGTAGATGAGGATAGTCTTTTTTATTCTTTTTACCCAAATTATTGTGCTTCAACTTTGTGATTGGTTCCCTGGACCCCAGAATTAAAAAACTTCATTGAAGCACTAAACTGAAACGTACATACTTGATTTTCTAGCACTTTTTCTTTTACTGTATTTCAACTAAAGTGTTTCTTTCTGCATGTGTTAAGTCTGGGAGTGTGGGAGATTTAATAGAGTCATAATTGTTAATAACTTCTTGTATAGGCAAAAAAAGCTACGAATTCAAGCTCCTAGCTCAGAGTTGTAGTCCAACAGAACATCTCCCCTCCATGTCCATGTTGTCTTGTTCCTCTCTCAGGAATCTTCAAGGTTTACTTCAGAAATCTGGGCAAAGAAAAGCCTCTTTACTGCTGGTGAGCTCAGCCTCGGTCTTCTCTTTCTTTGAAAATAGGAATAATCCTGTTTGCTTGTTGGGAATTTAATTCATCCTGGGGAAATGCTTTGGTAAGATAATGGATGGAGGTAAAGCTATTGACTGGCAGCCTCCAGTGGCATTATCCAGGAATTATCCTTGGCCTCTGGCAATTATAGTACCCAGGATCCACTGTGGGCACCTGGAGGCAGCCTACTGCCAGTGCCAGCCCCAGTGTGTAAGCAGGTGGATTGATCTGCCTTCTTCTGTGATCTCATGAATCTGACGTCAAAACAGCCAAAGCGCACAGAGTAGGGATCTCTTGAGGCCCCCACTGGGAACAGCTGTATAGTCCTAGTTCATTCTTAGTCACAGTGGACTTGAACAGGCTTGCTGGAGACCCTGAGGACTCATACCTTCTGGTTAAATGCTTTGCTCAAAGCAGGGTCAAACCCTACAACAGCCATTCTACTGACTGTGGGCTCTGGCTGACATGGAGTGGCCCTGAGTATGTCAGCCTTCTCTTGGTTCTTTTTTATCTTCATGTCTCACCTTCCCAGTCAGAGCATGGCCTCTAGGGAATGGCAAATGTAGAGGCTCATGGAACTGCATCCTCACACATGGGGAGGGCTACAGTGGGCGACTGTTTTGTTAAACTTGAAATGAGGAAAAGACCCCCTTCACCACCAAAACTAGGGCCTTGGGGCAGATCTTTCCGCCTAATGTGCTTGCTGAATCCCCAGTGTCTGACCTGACTGACTCAGTGACAGTGGGGACTGGAGAAGGGAAATATGTGGGGTTTGGTTATTTCAGGAACTGGATTTCCCAGGTGACTCTGTTCATTCCCCTGGCTGCTTTGGAATCCAACGTGGCATGTGTGGCTTCTGACATTGTGTGGTGACAGCTTTAATTAACATCTTAGTATCTGACCCAGTGGTTCTGCCTGAGGAAATCTACTGAGAGAAAGTTGCCTATCCAGTAGTAAGTGATAGTTCTAGCAAGTGTGCTTACTTTAAGAGATGGGGTGGGGAATGGGACAAATGTTCTCGTATAATCCATGCTAAGGGGTTGGTTAAGAAGTGGTTATAGGGCTGGGAAAATAATTCAGTCAATAAAGTGCTTGCCATTGCAAGCATGAGGACCTGTATTTGATCCTTAGTGACCACATAAAAAGCCAAGCAGAATAATGCAGGCCTGTAATCCTAGAACAGGGAAAAAGGGAAAAGGGAGAACCCCTGGGACTCACTAGTGTTTAGCCTATTTGACAAGCTCCAGGCCAGTGAGAGCTTGTCTCAAAAAAAAATCAAGGTTGATGGCTCTTGAGAAACAGCACCCAGTATTGAACTCTTGTTGCCTACCTTCCACACGTGTGTGTGTGTGTGTGTGTGTGTGTGTGTGTGTGTGTGTGTGTGTGTGTGCGCGCGCGCGCGCACGCACGCGTTTACACACACACATAGAGGGTAGGGAGGGAGAAGAGAAAAATGGTTATTCATGTAATGAAATATTTTCCTTAAAAAGAAGAACCCTGATGTTTTTAGCTATTAACTTATTCATTCTAAAAACCTATGTTGAACATCAATTATTTGACAAACACCACATACTGAAGCTGATACCCATGTGAGAGCAGCACATCCCTGCAAACAATGAACTGGCAAATAAATAACTTCTGAATGCAGTAAATATCATGTAGCACTAAGTGGAAAGGAGACGACACATAGCATAGAAATAACTGTGCATGGAGATACACATCTTAGAAAGTAACCTGAGAAGCCCATGCCAGAGCGGTTACAAATGACTTTTATTTTCCCTTTTATGTGCTTCAATATTTAATAACCTGTCTTCTATAAGTAGCAGAAAATAACTTTTAAAAAAAAAAGTCATCTTTAAATTCCTTTCATGTATTAAGCCCTGAACTTTTTGCCATATGTATGGAACAGTGTGGGTTTGTTTTTTTAAGATTTATTTTGTTTTATGTGTTTATGTGTGTAGGCTTGTGCACATGAGTGTAGGTGCTATGGAAGCCAGAAGAGGGCATCAGCCCCTCTGGATACCGGCAGGTATGAGCCACATGACATGGGGCTGGGAAGCCAACTTGGCTCCTCCGTAAGAGCAGCAAGCACTCTTAGCCAGTGGGCCAACCATCTGTCCAGCCCCTAGAACAGTTGTCTTCACGTCTTATGAAGGCAGGAAACCCGAAAACAGCATCAGAATACAAGAAAGGGGGGAGAAACCACATTCAAAATTGACATGTAACCTTAGGCCAGGTGGTGGGAGGACACACTGGGTTTCTGTGGCCCTACTTCCTGAAAACTCATTTTCTTCTCAGCTCCTCATGACTTCTTAGCATTTTGCCTGGGCCCTCAGAGGTGCTCATAGATCTCTTACAGATTTAAGGAACAGAACTACAAAGCAGATGTGAGCGAAACACTCCTTGTTCCCCTCGGCTCCCTGCCAATGTGACTCCCCCTGTGTGCTTTGACACATCTTTGAAGACCCACCATTTGTTTTGAGCAAACAGTTCAAGAAAATTTCCAAGCGTATAAAGTGCTTGCAGTTTTTATCAAATCGGAAAAGTGTTTGGCTCTTAATCACTTGCAAAGCTGCGCAGCTTCTCACCTAGCATAATGCAAGGTTAACCTCTTAGGTTTTTACACTGACAGTTTCAGGCTGTGAGGGGATGCACTCCTTTTAATACCCGATCTCGCTTCCAAGACTGTAGCCTGCAAGTACACTTAGGAAGACATGAAGGGAGCTGAGCATGGTGGGATACACCTGTAATCCCAGCCTGCAGAAGTACCAAATAGACCAATCCACTGGGACCCTACCTTAAAACAAAATACAAAATGACATACTCAGTCAGGTATGGCAGTGCACACCTTTAATCCCAGCACTTGAGAGGCAGGCAGATCTCTGTGAGTTCAAGGCCAGCCTGGGGTACAGAGTGAGTTCCAGGACAGCAAGGGCTATTACACAGAGAAACCCTGTCTCGAGAAGAAAACAACAAAAAAAGACAGTTCATAAGATTTTACTCGTCAAGTACCTTGGTGGCAGTTCCCCTATGCTGGCTAGTATTCTAGTACATAAAATTGTTTTCAATCCTCTGTAGGTGCAGAAGGTAAAGAACAGAGGCGAAGTAACTCTCCTAAATGTTACCAAACTTGTAAAAAGCAGAGCCAGGATGCACACTGTCTGCCTCTCTGCTTCCCTCATCATGGGTTGCAAGGTCACAGCACTATGTGCAATTTTACCAGTCAGAAGCAACCTATGAGGGGGGACCACGTAAGTAAATAGCATTGCCTCTCTGCAAAGCGGCAAGGGAATGACCCCATGGCGTGCGGCTAGTGGAAGTAGCAGAGGACAGTGGGCGCTACAAGGGGTGTTAGTAATGGGAGCGGGGCAGTAGATGTGTTCATATGAGCTTGAATTATGATAAAATGCTGAAGAGATGACTCGGTCAGAAACATTCTTTCTGCATAGCCCAAGGGCCTGCGTTAGGATCCCCAGCACCCACCTTAAAGCTAGGTGCCGCAGTTGCATCTGAAACAGCAGTGGTGGGCAGGTGCCCGGAGCTTGCTAGCCAGTTGGTCTAGCCAAGTCAGTGGGCTCTGAGTTCAGTGAGAGACCCCGCCTCAGACACAAACAAGGCGGGAGGCGTGGCGAGGGCGTGGCAAGAGCCACACACAGGAAATACAGTGGTGTTTATGGTTTTAACAAAATCAATCCAAGGGCCTGTAATAAAAAATGAAGTCTTCCTTCCATTCCTGAGTGGCAGCCTCCCTTCTGCCCCCTCCGACAGGGTGGTGCCTGGGAGGGCTTTCCTCTGTTTCCTCCTCCACTATTGATCCTAAGGACAGAACAGCTTCTTTTCTTCGTCCTCCTGAAACTGTCTCCCAAAATAAGGCTCTAATTTTGGTGAGTTGGCTTTTTGTGGGTGTTTTTGGAGACATCCTATAGGACTGAAATAACTCTTGGCTAAATTATAGTTTACAGAGCCCTTGGGCTCTGTCCTTCAGTAACCACGTCCCTCTGTAATCACTGTTGGTCATGCAGTAGTTAAAGAGCCCAGACTCCTTTGCGGTTTGAAGTATAGCTTTAATTTGATTCTGAGGAGTTGGGAATGGATAGAGTCATTACCACAGCTGTGCTTTCGGCAGCTGTGTGAGACACTCAGCGTCACAGTCAAATGTGCACCTGTGAAGTGTGTGAAGGGCCTAAGCCACCATGTGTCTAAAGGAGCCAGACCCTCTGGAAGCCCACATACTAGGAAAAAGTCTGCTTCTTCAAGTGCAGAGACCCTGCCTGTATACCTCCTCTAATGCTGCCCAGGCCAAGCCAGCCACAGGTAATGCAGGGTCTGACATGGGACAAGGACTAATTCTGTCTTCTGTGGCTATAACAAAATACTTGAGACTTAGTCATTTACAGTAATTAGAGGTTTACTTGGTTCATGGTTCTAGAATCTAGGAAATCCAAGAACATGTTACCAGCATCTGGTGAAACCATTTTTCTGCATCAAAATGTGGAGGTGGGCCTCCCACGGTGAGTCAGAGCTAGTGTGCTGGCTCTGCTCTCACTCGCTTCTCCTTACACATCTCCTAATGGGGCCTGACCCTCATTAGATAATCTACTCCTAGTCATTTCCCCAAATGCATCTCCAGATGTCATCATTATGAATTAGGCGATTATGTTGACAACATTTGAACTTTGGAGGGAAACATTTAAAGGATAGCAGGCAATTTGGGGGCTGTGACCTTGGGACTAGCCAAAACAAAAGCACAGTTACAAATGAGTCGCCCATGTGACAGATTAGCACACCATGCATGGCGAGTTGTAGACCAGCCCTGGCTATCCCTCTGCCAACTGCTCTTCTAGAAGCCAGGGGGTCCCAGGGGTGTGTGGCACATTGATGACATGAGTCCTCTGAGCGGAGATTTAGCAAGCTGAGAGATGCCCTGGCTGAGCTGCCCCCATTGCAAAACAGTCTCTGCACAGGTTTCTAGGGACAGATGCCTGCCTTTGTAACAAAGAAATATCAGGAGAGGTGAGGGGGTGACAGTCAGACTCACCCCAAAGGGTGGGCACAGCACTACCCCTCCTAAACAGGGCTCCTAGGGATGCTGTTAGGAAGAGAAGCCCTAAAAGGGTGACCCAGCCCACAGATGCCTGTCACTTGGCGTGTGGTGTGTTTTCATATCGGGCGTCCACCTGACGGTGTGCTGATGATTCAGTGCTAGAGCGCTTGCTTAGTGCAGTCACGGCCTTGGGTTCCACACCCAGCATTACACACAAGTGTGCACACCCACAGCAGACACCTGGGAACCTCAGGTTAGGCATCCTACTTCTCTTTTCACTTAGCATACCTAGCTACATGGCTGCTGTTTCCTTGGAGGAGAAACGTAGGACAGGGTCCCCGCCACCCCTATTAATAGGCGGGTGCCCCGCCACCCTACTCCGGCTTCCCCATACCTGTTATATGCCCCCTGATGGAGCCCAACCTTGCCGCTTACCTTCATGTTTTTTAAGTATAGTTTCCGTGCCCCAGCTTCAGCGGGCATTTGGGTTTGTCCCCAGGACCTCTCTCCCACCTCCATACCGTCCACTGGGCTGGCTGTAGACTAACAAGCCCGAGACCAAATTCCTTTATGCTTTAGAGTAGAGGATCCAAATAGAATGGCCCTTGAGTGTAACCCAGTGTCCCATGGGAAGTCAACAGACGAGGCTCCTTGCTCCATCTGATACCTAGTCTGCCCCAGAGGCTCAGATAGCTAGTCATTGCCAGTGAGTGAGAGCAGAGCATCTTTAAAGGCAGCTGTGGTGAAGTGGGGCAGGGAGCCAAAGGCACCTCTAGGTCCAAATCAGAGTCCAACTCAGCCAACCTCCTTCCAGCAGGCTCAGGGAATGCAAGCAGCTCAGGGAGAGAGGGATCCTTGCTTTTAGGAAGGAGACGTGGCCCGAACTATGGGCTCACCTGGCGCGTTAGTCAGGGTCTCCAGGGAAACAGAACTCACAGGGTGACTCTACAGATATAGAGAAAGGGGATTTAGTAGAATGACTTGCAGGTTGGTGGTCCAGCTAGTCCAACGATGGCTGTCTACCAACAGGAGGTCAAAGAATCTAGTAGTTGTTCAGTCCACAAGACCGGATGTCTCAGCTGGTCTTCAGTATACGCTGGAACGCCAAAGAAGTAGGCTCGCCAATTGTGAAAGTCAACAGTTTGGTGACTCGGTATATAAAACTTTGACAATGTGAAAAAATAAGGAAAATGATGCTGCTGATCGGTTGCTCTGGATGAACTGGAAAAGGAAAAGAATGAGCTCCCTGCTAGAATTCGTTTCTAGCATCTCAGACTATGATGAAGGGCAATAATGAATTCAGTGATGAAATTCACTAGCTCCAGAGGGTCACAAACAGTCTTAAGGTTTCTAAGTGTGCTCTGGAAAAGAATCTTCTCTCCAGCAGTCACAGAGCTCAAGTTGCAGAAAATCGAACAAAGGCCCTCATTTATAAGGTTGGCTAAATTATAGCAAAGATTCAAGTCTCAGCCTTGGAGAGATTCTTTGTTAAAGTAAGAGCACATTGATTAGTAAAGGATGGAACCATGTAACTTAGGGTAGAGATGGGTGGGAGGACCCAGGAGAAGCTGAGAACTTTGAACCATGAGATTCCAAAGGGCTTATCTCACCTGAGGAAGTGGCCACTCCACCCTCAGTAGAAGATATACTCCCACCTCTAGCCCCTGAAAGATTGCCTGTTCCACCTTTGACTAAGGCAATCAATCCTTCACTGTGTGCTAGACCAACAATGACTTTCCCTGAAGGAGATGCCAGATAAGACATTATTGATGTCCCTCAGTCCCCACCAATAGCTGCCTCTAAACCTATAACCAGTCTCAAGGCTAAGCTTCCTAGAGGGGAAGTAGAAAGTGTAGTCCATGAGGAGGTGTGCTACACTACTAAAAAGCTTAATGAGTTTGCCAATTCATTCAAGCTCAGGTCTGGGGAATATGTGTGGGAATGGATTTTAAGGGTATGGGATAATGTGAAAGGAACAAAACCCCAAATCAGTCTGAGTTTGTTGATATGGACCCACTGAGTAGAGATTCTAGGCTGAATATGGAAGGTCAATTAAAAAGGTGTCAAAAGTTTGTTTGGATGGTTAGCTGAAGCATTTGTCAAAAGATGACCTACTGAGAAGGAGTCAGAGACACCTTGGCTTAGTGTTTATGACGGGATTTCAAGGCTCAGGGAAATTGCAGTGCCAGAGTGGGTACAATCCTCCTCAATGGGAAAGCCCAGAAGACATGCCCTTCACTAATCCTATAAGCCACAAAATGGTGAGAAGGGCAGCAGCACATTTGACAAACTTTGTTCTCGACTTTTTCCTTGTGCCAGACCTTAATGTTGGAGATGCTGCTGCTTAGTTGAATGAATTATATTCAGTGGGTTTAATTGGGTTCTGAGGTAACAGCAGCCAGGCGACAACACTGAATCGCCCAAGACAAAGTGATTGTGGTTATCGTAATGAGCAGCACAGACAAAGCAATGTCCGTGATGGCCAGACCCATAATGGTCAGCACAGGCAAAGTGATTTTTATGATGGCGTGACTTATATGGGCCTATAGTATTGGCTAATCAATCGTGGCATTTCCAGGAATGAAGCAAATAAGCCTACTGAATTTTTGTTTGATCTGTATAAGTGGGAAAGAGTTTTACTGTTAGCTTTTCTCCAGTCCTTCCCCAAAGGAACCTAAGGCCTTTTACAACTGTACACTAGGAGAAAGGAAACAATCAGACTTTCTGGGGTCTATTGGATACTGGTTCTGAATTAACACTGAGTCAGAGAGATCCCAAGAAACACTGGGGCCCTCCAGTTAAAGTAGGGGCTTATGGAGGACAGGTGGGTGATTCATGAAGTTTTGGCTGAAGTCTGATTCACAGTAGGTCCAATGGGTCCCCCAAATTCCCCAGTCTCAGAATGTATAATTGGGATAAATATAATTAGACATTGTCAGAATTCTCAAATGTGTTCCCTTACCTGTGGAGTGAGGACTATTATGGTTGGAAAGGCTAAATGGAAGCCTTTAGAGTTGCCTCTGCCAGAGAAAATAGTGAATTGAAAACAGAATCATGTCCCTGGAGGAACTGCAGAAATTACTGCCACCATCAAGAACTTGAAAGATGCAGGGGTGGTGGTTCCCACCACATCTCCCTTTATCTTTCCTATCTGGCCAGTGCAGAAGTCAGGTGGATCATGGAGAATGACAGTTGACTATCAAAACCTCAATCAAGTAGAGAGTCCAATTGCAGCTGCTGTGCCAGATGCAGTGCCCTTACTTGAGCAGATGAACACATCTCCTGGTACATGGCATGCAGCTATTGACCTAAAAAAAATGCCTTTTCCTTGGTACTCTTCCAGAAAGACTACCAGAAGCAATTTGCTTTCTGTTGTCAAGGCCAGCAGTATACCTTTATACTAAGTCAAAGATACATTAACTCCCCAGCCCTGTGTCATAACTTAGTTCAAAGGTATCTTGGTTGTCTGGCTCTTCCACAAAGTATCACATTGGTTCACTATACTGATGACTTGATACTAGTTGGACCAAGTGAGATGGAAGTAGCAACCACTCCGGACTCTTTGATAACACTTATGCACTTCAGTAGATGGAAAATAAATTCAACCTAAATTCAAGGGCTTTCTACCTTAGTGAAATTCTTAGGAGTCAAGTGGTATGGGGCATGCAGAAATATTCCTTTTAAGGTGAAGGATAAGTTATTGCACTTGGCCCCTCTCACCAAGAAAGAAGCTCAACATTTAGTTGACCTGTTTGGACTCTGGAAACAGCACATTCCTCACTTTGGTAGTTACTCCAACCCATATACCAAGTGACTCAGAAAGCTGCTAGCTTTTTGTGGGGCCTGTTACAGGATAAGGCTCTTCGACAAGTCCTGACATGTGTAGGCTGCTCTACCACTTAGACCATATGATCCAGCAGACTCCATGGTACCTGAGGTATTAGTGGCAGGTAGAGATACTATTTGAAGCCTTTGGCAGGCCCTTATAGGTGGATCACAGAAGAGAAAGACCTTTGGGATTTTGGAGCAAGGCTCTACCATCATCTGCAGACTGCTATTCTGCATTGGAGAGACAGGTCTTGGCTTGATATTGGGCCTAACTGAATGCTTGATAATGGACCACCAAGTTACCATGGAACCCGAGCTGCCCATCATGAGTTGGGTGTTATTGGACCCACCAAGTTTAAGTAGGGCGGGCACAGTAGCACCCTGTTACCAAATGGAAGTGGTGGATATGTGATTGGCCCTGAGTGTGCCGGGAGGGCACAAGCTACATGAAGAAGATGCCTGAATACCAATGGTTTCTACTCCCATTACAAGGCCATCTGCTGCCAAGCATGCACCTATAGCCTCATAGGGTGTTTCCTGTGATTGGTTGACTGAGGAAGAGAAGTCTGGTTTGCTGATGGTTCTGCACATGATGCAGGCACCACCCAGCAGTGGACAGTTGCATCATTACAATGCCTTTCTGGGACAGCCCTAAGAGATAGAAGCAAAGGGAAAGCTTCACAGTGGGCAGAACTTTGGGCAGTACACATGGCCATACATTTTGTTTGGAAGGGACATGGCCAGATATGAGATTGTTCACTGCTGTCATGGGCTATAGCAAATCAATCAGCTGGACAGTCAGGGACTTGGAATGAGCGTGATTAGAAGATTGGTAAGAAAGACGTCTGGGGAAGAAGTGGATAGATCTCTTCAAATGGGCAAAGGATGTGTACCATATAAATGCTCATCAAAAGGTGACTAAAGCAGAGGAGGAGCTCAGGAATCAAGTAGATGGATGGCCTGTTCTGTGGACAGTCAGCATCCTTCTCCAGCCATCCCTGTCATTGCTCAGTGGACCCATGACTGAAGTGGTGGCAGAGAGGGAGAGTATTCATGAGCTTAATAGCATGGACTGCCACTCACCACGGCTGAACTGGCTACAGATGCTGCTAAGTGCCAGATCTGCCAACAGCAGAGAGCAACACTGAGCCTCAGACATGGCACCATTCCCCAAGGTGACTAGATGGTGGCCTGGTAGCAAGTTGACTACATTGGACCGCTTTCTCTGTGGAAAGGTTAACACTTTGTCCTTACTGGACTAGATACTAATTCTGGTTATAGCTTTGCCTTTTCTGCATGTAATACTTCTGTCAATGCCACCATGATGGACTTGAATGCCTTATTTACCCTCTCGGTATTCCACACAGTATTACTTCTGACCAAGGAATGAACTTCACAGTCAGAGAAGTGCAGCAGTGGGCCCATGGTCATGGAATCCACTTGCCTTACTATGCTCTCCACCATCCTGAAGCAGCTTGCCTGATAAAAAGATAGAATGGCCTATTGAAGACACAGATACGGTATCAATTATGTATATGTTTTGAGTCAGTGTCCAATATACAATACAGTTTCTCCCATAGCCAGGCCCCCAGGTCTAGGAATAAGGTGTAGAAAGGAAATGGTTCCACTCACTCACTATCACCCTTACTGACCCACTGGGAAAAATCTTCCTTCCTGTTCCTTCTGCCTTCAGTTCTGCTGGTCTAGAAGTCTTGGTTCCAGAATGGGGAGCGCTCCTGCTAGGAGACACAGCAAACAGACTCCCTCCGGCCACTTTGGATTTCTGATGCCCTTAAACCAGCAGGCTAAGAAAGGAGTAACAGTGTTAGGAGGGGTAATTGATTCAGGTTACTAAGAGGAAACTGGATTGCTTCTCCACAATAGAAGAAAGAAAGAGTATGTCTGGAGAGCCGGAGATCCTCAGCAGCGGTTCTCAGCCCTCCTAATGCTGAAACCCTCTAATACAGGTCCTCGTGTTGTGGTGACCCCAAGCATAACGTTATTTTCTTTGCTATTTCATTACTGTAATGTTAATACTGCTATGAATCATAATGTGAGTATCTGTGTTTTCCAGTGGTCTTAGGTAATCTCTGTGAAAGGGTTGGGATCTGAACCCACAGGTTGAGAACCACTGCTTTAGGGCATCTCTTGTGCTACCACGTCCTGTGATTAAAGTTTAGGAAACTGCAACAACCTCACCAAGACAGGATGACAAAGGGCAAAGACCCTTCAGGAATGAAGGTGTGGGTCACTGCACTAGGAAAAGAGCCAAGACCTGCTGAGGTGCTGGCCAAGGGTGGAGGGAATACAGAATGGGTAGTAGAGGAAGGTACCAATACATGCCAGCTAAGGCCGTGTGACCAGTGGCAGAAATGAGGAATATCACTGATAGGAGTGTTTGTCAGATTTTGTAAAGAATGTATTTGTACAGATGTGTGTTTTCTTTCCTCAATTTATCGTATATTATCAATTTAGAGAATATCAATGGTTATCATATTTAAGTTTGAAATGCTGTAAGAATGTCCCTCTAAGGACATTGCCACCTGTCCTAAAATGTATAACGCATTTGTGGTTATACGAGGGATCATTATATCATGTTAGGTATAATTATGTATGACATGGTTGTTTTCATTTGGAAATTAATGATGACATGACATAAGGAGACATGATTGTGTAAAGTTGACAAGGGGTGGACTTGTGGCTATTCTTTGTCCCCTTGACTACATCTGGAATGAACTAAAACCCCTGTGGCTGGGCACATTTACGAGATCATCATCATTATTATTATTATTATTTCATTTGGTGTGGGAAGACCTGTCTTAGTCTACATCTTTTAAGGTCCAATTAATCAGATGTATTTTCCTCCTTAAGTTTGCAGACTAGTCCATGCCGGGGGCTTTCAGTCCTCTCTGAGCTTCTAGGAGAGGTTTGGTAACTGGAGAGGTTTCAGTAGCTGTTGATATTGACAAATTTGAAAATCTATTCCAGATACTTAAATTCATCCTTATACTTCTGTTGCTCTAGACCCACTTCTGGTACCAAAATTTATATTAGTTAAGGTTCTCTAGAGGAACAAAACTTACAGAATGAGTGTGTATATATGGGATAAACGTATCCCATATATTTATTTATATCCCATATATATGGGATTTATGAAAAGTGACTTAGAGGCTGTGGTTCACCTAGTCCAACATGGCTGCCTAGGATGGAAGGCCCAAGAATCCAGCAGTCACTCAGTGGACACAAGGCTGGGTGTCTCAGCTGGGCTTCTGTATACACCAGACTCCTGAAGAAGTGGGTTCTAATGCTAGTGATGGAATGGACTCGCCACCAAGAGTGAGCAGGCAAAGAGAGCAAGCTTCCTCCCTTCATGTCCTATGTACAGGCAGCCAGTGGAAAGTGTGGCCCAGATTAAAGGTGGATCCTCCCAGCTCAAAAGATCTGGAGTAAAAGTGTATTGTATTACCTCAAAAGATTGAGATATAAAGTGGGTTGAAAGTGGTAGGAGCACTTAAAATGATTTAATCTAGAAAAGGTCCCTCACAGGGATACCCAGCCACGTGGGTTTTAGTTCATTCCAGTTGTAGTCATAACAGTTAACAACCAAGAGTAGCTGTCACACCAGGACAACAGGTAGGTGGGAAATGGTGTAAGAAAGAGAGCCTACTATAGGGGCTGAAGCTAGGCAGCATCTGAGTCTCTTATGAGTGACAGAGGCTGCTGCACAGGCTCAGTGGTCTGCAGATGTATCCTGAGCTTGGGATAAGGATGGTTTTGATGCCTTTCAGGAAAGTTGAAAGAATGGAGCCTCATTTTATATGGCACGGCAGAGCACCCATACCGCACCTTCAGCTCCCATCAGTCTCGCTCACGGATGCTGGAGCTTTCCGTCCCGGAACAGGAGCCTCCCAAGGCTGCTGGACCACCACCCCAGGCAGAGACTCCAGAAGACGAGGAAGAGTACACAGGTAATAAACCTGAAAGAGAGGAGATGGGTAGCCTCCCAACTTCACATTCCGCTGTAGCCCTCAAAGACGGGGCCCTTTCAGGCAAAAGGTGGGGTTTGGTTGTAAGTCTTACCTTGCCTGGAAGTCGTAATAATGACAGTAATTTGCACTCACACAGCTTCTTCCATCCAAGGCTCTCCTAATACTTTACAGACCAGTAAGTATACTTCAAACCAGTAAGTACTCTCTGACCTTTCAGCCTGGGCCACTGAGCTCCTGCCAATATGCCCAACCAGAACTGGGGCTTGCCCTGGGTTCATTAGCTTAGCTCCAGGGTTGCCCCCTCTCTTCAAAGTTCCTCATCACTAGACTCAATATCTGGACTCTCTCAGATCCATCCATTTTGAGCAACCAGAAGTGAGAAGGAAGCTTAGGTTCCATGAGCTGGTTTCCAAAAAGGAATTGAGAAGTGACTGCTCTCTAGGACCCAGGAGAGGTTGTCAGGAGGTGAAACAGTACAGACAATGCTATGCAAAAACATCTTCAAAAGCTTACAGCATGTAAAGACCCCTGGTGCAGATGGCTTCTACATTGGCATGGTGGCCTCAGTCTCTAGACCACTGGCTCATTCGAAAGGCAGCTAGGAGCCATGGTAACCCAAAGATGTCTTTGGACACCTCCAGTCTTTGGGCAGCACACAGATGTTATTTGAGCTTGAAGAAGCTCATTTTCCTCTGGGTCATCCCACAGCAATGACATGGCACTGGTTGTTTCTGGTTGGGCATATTTTTCTTAGCTAACTGTCCTAGCTACTTGACAAATGATGGGTGCTATCTCAAA
Organism: Uromys caudimaculatus; assembly: GCA_028551405.1. Lineage (NCBI taxonomy): Eukaryota > Metazoa > Chordata > Mammalia > Rodentia > Muridae > Uromys > Uromys caudimaculatus. Next base: position 124,047,703 of record CM052703.1, on the reverse strand, counting down.
ATATGGATAACTAGATGGAAGCTTCCACCAATACAAATCAAGCATAAACCCTGGTCAATTCCATTTTAAATTTTTTTCTGCCATTCCTTTCAAACGAAGCATTGAATTATGTATGGGCTAATCTGCTGTTTTTCCCTTGTGATTTATAAACCATGGCAAGATTCAGTAATTATTAATAAAGAGCTGATTTTTTTCCCCCTCAAAACCTGCTACTGACTCCAGCCATGCACACTGGCATCTCACCCTTATGCTGTTCTGCTCTCAGAGTACATGGTCCCTACCCAGCATGGCCTGGGCGAAGGAAGGTTTCCGTGGGAATAAGATATGTTTCTGGCTCTTGGGAAAGCTCCCTGAAGTCTAAGGGGAAACTGGAAGGGCAACCCAGTCATGGATGCAGGCCAGAGTGACAGAGGGTGACATGGCATGAGTAGCCAAGCAGGAGGACTGAGGAACAGTGAGCCTCTTTAGAGTCCCGAGAAAGGGCAAGGGGGCACAGGCTGTGGCTTTCAGAACATGGAAAGCTGGTCGTTGATAAACTGTACATTCGTGGTGCTGCCAAGGCTGTCATTGGCTTCACCTGGACCTTATGGATAAGAGAGTAGTTGCTATACTAAGACAGACAGACAGTCCTCCAGGAACTAGCAGGAGGAGACGGGGGAGGAGGAGAGCCAACACTCCCTTGGATAAGAAATAGAGGAAGTTCCAGGCAGTGGTGGCGCACGCCTTTAATCACTGCACTCTAATCCCAGCACTCGGGAGGCAGAGGCAGGTGGATTTCTGAGTTCGAGCCCAGCCTGGTCTACAGAGTGAGTTCCAGGACAGCCAGGGCTATACAGAAAAAACCCTGTCTCGAAAAACCAAAAAAAAAAACGAAAAAAGAAAAAGAAAGAAATAAAGGAAGTGAAAGAGGACAGGGGAGGGAATGTCTATAAGTACAAGGACCCCAAATAGCAGCTGACAAGATTGCCCACCACAGGAAAATGGGGCTTCCACAGAGGGTGCTCAGCATTGCAGCGGGCCATTTTCGTTTGCTATGACAAAATCCCCAAAGCTGAGTGCTTATAGAGAAGAAAAGATTTATTTAACTCACAATTTAGGGGACTAGAAATGTAGCTTACCTGTCCATCTCCGAGGAAATACTTTTGGCTACTTCACAAGAGAGTAGAGATTGAGAAAAACCATGGGTGGCAAGGCTGTTCTTTAGAACGACCTGCCCTTGCTGGAACTAACTCAGTGCCATAAGTTAGCTTTAACCCCTTCCGAGGGCAGTATCCAATGTGTTCTTACACTATGTGCCCCTGGGATTTTCATCACTGGGACAGACACCTAAGAGAAATAGTTAAAAGGAGGAACAATTTCTTTTGGCTCATGGATTCAGAGGCTCCAGTCCATGTTTGCTTAGCCCCATGGCTCTGAGTAGTGGGGTAAAACATCCTGATGGAGAAGGTTGGCGGGGTGGAGAGTCTCACTGATAGCAAACAGGAAAGAGAAGACAGACAGGAAGAAGCCATGCCCCAGTGAGGCCCCACCTTCCATGGTTCTACTACCTCCCCAAATCTGCCAACATTTTGAATTCATCAGTGGCTGAACCTTAACTAGGTCAGGCATCATTGGTCCAGCCCTCTCTGGAAGCATCGTTGGACTGACACACACAGAGGTGTATGGAAGTTATCTTCTAAGCATCCCAATCAAAGTAGTCATCACATTAGGAGGTTCCACAGCCTCAGCACCAACCCACTGAGGACCAGATTCCAGCTCACTAACATTTAGGGTCAACTCCAAACCAGACCAGGCTCCTGGACAGAGCCAGGCAGCAGGACTAGTCTCCAAGTAAGGTAAGGGGGAGACTGAGGTTGCACTGGAGTCTGTGGTAAAGGAGAATATGAGCCAGAAAGCCTGCCAGAAGTGATGACAGCAGCCTCAGCAGCAAGATGAAGCACAGGGAAGATGTGAGGAGGGTACTAGCAATGAACAGCTTGGCATGAGGGCCGGCCTACAGTGGCAGAGCCCACAACCACCACCAGATCATATCAGGATACTTGACTGAAGAGCAGACCCTGGGCTGACCCCACCTGAGAGACCGGGTTCAGCCGATCTGGGGTGCTCTGAAGTCTACAGCCATAGCAGGTAAATAAGACACCTTAGGTAGGTTGTACCCAGGCAGCTAGTAGACCCGAGCCCAGAAAGGATGAAGACAGGATATGGGGTGGGGCTCTTCCAAGCATGTGACCAAACTTACTGGAATGCAGGGGAGCCTGGCCACAGAGCAAGGAAAATGAATGAGCCTCATGGTGTGTGCCTGTAATCCCAGGAATTTGGGATGGAGAGTTCAAGGCTTACCAGGGCTGCAGAGTGAGTTCAAAACTAGCCTGGTCAACTTGCAGAGTTTCTGTCTCAAAAAAATGTATGTACGGGCAAAATTGCTCAGGGGTAAAGCACTTACATGGTGTTTGTGCAGCCCAGAGTTTCTAGTCTTAGAAAGAAAGGAGAAGAGAGACATAGAAGGGATGAGGGGGGAGAGGGGAGCAGGACACCAAGCTGCTTTCCTGATTCATTGATTTCGTTTCTTTTTTTCAACCCTTGGGCTTGCCCCACAAAGGACAGGAAATTGGCTTTTCAAATTAGCCTATGTTGGTTACTCCCATGGGGCTGTGATCTGCTATTAGTCAAGCTGTTCTGAATGTTCAAACACTCCTTTTGCTGGGAGCCTCTGCGCCATGTGCTACGTAGCACACTGACTCCAGAAGCCAGGGCGTGGAGTCACTTTCAGCTAATTGAGGAGAGATGCAAAGCAGACATAATTACAGATTGTGACAAAAACAGATGCTCACGGAGAGAATGAGTTAGAGCTGGACACCAGCATTCTGGGGAGGAAAGGGGTAGTTGGGGTGAGATAGCTGGCTAGCCAGGTGGATCTGATTCAGCGTGTTTCATGGGTGAGATAAAGTTTGATATTTGGCTTTTAAAACCACCCAGAAAGCCACATGCTGGTTGATTGGTTGGTTTATGAAGTTGATAGCTGCTCTTGGCTGGACAATGTCATATCCCAGCCTCTCCAACTGAGGGCTGGCTGCTGCCCATGGCCTTGATGCTGTATCAGAATTGTGCTGCCCTGGCTTCATGTGGACTCAGCCATCTCCTCCAGAGGTGTCTGATGAAACGTCCCACTGTGGGAAGAGGCAAGGGCAGGCGGAGGTGACAAGTGACAGCATCCTGTGGACCAGTGCTGGGAAGGCCCAGTCCAGGCCCTGCTGAAGGCCATCTCTGTGTAGGGACTTGCTAGGACATTTGCCTACAGATGGTGAAGACATCTGCCCTTATTTCAGCCATCGGCAGATATTCACCTCACACCTGCTCCACAGATACATCCTAGGTACTTGCATTGAACAAGCTAGACTCCATTCTGCTTGACACCATTCTGTCTGGGAGGAAATGGGGCTCGTGTTCCTGTCCCCCCAACATGCTTAGTCTGTCTAAGGTGGAGGTAATTGTCACTGAACTTAGGGGACATCATCTATACTCTAAGAAGCTGTTCGGCCACCCACCCTTAAGAAACCGATTGCAACAATCAAATGAATATTAAAAATCAGGAAAGGGAGATTTATTCAATGTGGCTGCATTAGAAAAGCGGTCATGGACATCCTCTGACCCCACAGCCCTCCCCAAGTCCATGTTCAGGGTCCTGAAGTGAGATTAAAGTGTAGATCAAGGGCATATCTAAGCAGTCCTGGGACAAGTTGTGAGGCGGTCTGACAAGTTATAAGCCTCTCTATGGTGACAAGCTCCCCCTTTAGCTGATTTTTTCCTACCCAGCATGAGATTCCAGGGGAGGTCTCATTTCTCTGGAATCTGTCATCTCAGTGGTCTCACGGTCACACTGAGAGACGTCTCATTACAGAGTCTTCCTTTCCACCAGGCTGGTGCACTGTTACCTACTGCCTTCTGGGCTGAACAGAGAAAGTTCTGCAGAAGGCAGAAGACAAGCCCTTAAGTGACTGGTCACAAGGCCACAGCAGGATGCCATCATGCCTTGTGTGGGGGGGAAGGGAGGTGGCCGAACAGTAGTGTGATAAAGTGAGGAGTTGACGTTTCCCCATAGCTGACTCTGGGGTGAGGCCAACAAGAATCTCCAAAATAATAAAGTCTCGGAAGACAGTGTTAGGATGCGGCTCAGGTGCTGAATTTTGGAAGTGACAGGCGTGTCTACCTAAAACCAGAATAGGCTAGCAGCCACTTGGAAAGGCCTTCTAGAACATCCTGGGGGAGACCTCAGCTCTGCAGGAATTCACGTGGGAACTGCAAGTGAAGATCCACAAAGCAAACTGGGAGAGAGCAACAAAGGTGAACCTTAGGGAAGAAAGCAAACTCTAACACCGGGAGAGCCTCCAGACAGGGAGGGGGAAGGAGGGGGCCTTTGTGCTCCTCTGGAAAGCCCTTTGTGGGCTGGGAGAATGGGGGCTTTTGTATTTATTCATGTTCTACCGGAAGTGCGTGGCCAGCTCTACTTTGCTTCCGGACCCAATCCCCATTTTCTGCCAACACAAGCTTAGCAGAAGGCTTTTTCCTTCTAACCTCTCAGAAGCCTCTCCCCGGCATCCCCTCCACCTCCAGGGATGCTTCCCCTCTATGCGCATAGCAAGTGGTGGCATAGGCAGTCACCTCAGGCTGGCTTCAGCACTGAGAAGCAGAACCTGCAGCCATGCCTGCTACAGCTGAGGTGGCTCATCCCCGCAGAGCCCTGGGGAAGGACCTAGAAAGTGACAGTTTTCTGGATTGCGTAGAGCTCCCTGCACTTCTAGATGACTTTTCCAACAACATGGAGCCCACAGTTAGAATTGAAATCACCTGAGGAGACTTGAGGGAAGACATGGTGACTTATTGCTGGCAGCTAGAGTGAAGGGAGGGGGGGGGGGAGGCTGCAGGAAAGAGCCCAGCCCACAGCCATCATGAGCAACCATCCAGTGCCATGTTCCCAACTTTCCCTGTCCCCTGCGGAAATAGACCCCTCCCCTCCCCTCTTTTGGCATAATCCATGCTGCAGGCACAACCCCAACACCCAACTCTGTTACTTTGTTTTTCCGTGGTGCGTATAACAACAAGGTGACTGGTCATCATGGTGGCTCTAATATCTCGTACTAGGATCTCAGTGCCCATCTCCTCACTGGCCTTCATCTCTCACTATTACCAATGACTGTCACTTGCTCTCCTGCCTTTCCTCCCTAGAGGGCCAGGACAGCTAGCCTCAGGCCCCAGCTGGGGACCACATCCTGTGAGTAGGTCTCTGATATGGTAGTCTCTACAGGACACCACTCTTAAAGGAAGTTCCCCATATCTGGGGGCTGTGGTAACCTGACAAAGGGACCCTTGGGGCTGGATTGGATGGAGAAGCATCTCTCTGGGTGAAAAGAAGTGCTTGTGTCTTTAAGGTGTGTGTCATCCGGAGTGTGGCGCCAAAGGCTGCGACGGCCCCAGTGCAGACCAGTGCTTGAACTGTGTCCACTTCAGCCTGGGAAACTCCAAGACAAACAGGTAACAGGTGGCTGGGGCCGCTGTCTGCGGACCCAGAGTCCCATGTTACAGTGCTGAGGTGGCCGTGCTGAGCTGTACAGCTCTTGAAAAGAGAGCGCATCAAAGTTAACAGCTTTGCATTTAAAAAAAAAAAAAAAGTTTAGTGCCTCGGTTTTAGTCACACAAGTAATCCAAGTCCATTATGAAATGGTAAGAAGCTGAATGCTCTGTTGGCCGTGCTTAGAAATCACTCTGCATCCACACTGGGTCACACTGAGTACAGAGGATTGTGGTTATAATTCAAGTACTCTGTACTGTAGGCCTCAGAGGACCAGCAGGGTGACTCAGCTCTTAGACAGGCAGCAGCTGGCTGTGGCATTCCCTGGCAGCTCCCTAAAAAGTCTGTGAAACTTCCTGTTCCCTAAGGAGGGCTCTGACAGACCTGACCTGGGACGCTGTCTTAGTTAGGACTTCCATTGCTGTGAAGAGACACCATGACCAAGGCAACTCTTATAAAAGACAACATTTAGTGGGGCTGGCTTATAGATTCAGAGGTTTAGTCTGTTATCATCATAGCAGGAAACGTGGCAGCATCCAGGCAGGCATGGTGCTGGAGAAGGAGCTGAGAGTTGTGCATCTTGATCTGAAAGCAACCAGGAGAGACTTTCTCTTCTGCAGGCAGCCAGGAGGAAGGCCTCAAAGCCCACCCCCACTGTGACACACTTTCTGCAACAAGGCCACACCTACTTCAACAAGGCCACACCTACTTCAACAAGGCCACACCTACTTCAACAAGGCCACACTCCTAAGTGTCTCACTTCCCACAGGTTGGAATAGAAGGAAAGCCAAGGTGACAGAAAGACAGTGCTGTGCACACTAAAGGTCTGGATGACAGATGTACCTCAGCACTGCTGAAGCATGTCCATGAGGGCCAGGCAGGCCAGGCAGGCCAGGCAGGGGTGTGCTATACACAGTGGATGTAAGATGCAGATTTGCTGTATTGGAGTCCCCATCCCAGACTTGGGACACACCCTGGCTCCGGACAAGGGCGGTCATTTATAGCTTCATTCACTGGCCATCAAACTTATTCTGTGCAAGCACCAAAGTAGGATTTGACCCAGTCAGAAATTCTAAGTCAAACCTGGGAAGTAATTGTGCACTCCTTTAATCCCAGCACTCAGGAGGCAGAGACAGATGGTGTATCTCTGAATACAAGGCCAGCAGAGTTCCAAGACAGCCAGGGCTACAGAGAGAAACCCTGACTCAAAAACAAAAACAAAAAAACAGAGAGGGGGGGGAAGAGATACAGAGACAGATATTGATTGATTGATTCCAAGTCAGTACCAAAGTCATAGTGCCTGCAGAAAACCAAACAGTTCCTTAGAATGGGAAAGAATTCCTGCTTTATTTGGTTGCTTTGTTTAGACTAGGTCTCCCTATATAGCCCAAACTGGCTTTGACCTCAGACTCTTCCTGCCTCAAGCAAGTGTTGGGACTATAGCTGTAGTCTACCAGCACCAGCTCCTGGGATTGGATTCCTGTTCTGAAGACTTGCCTGTTTGTACCTAGGACCTCCCAGCTGCAGTCGGCAAACATAGGGGAGTTTATTTATGGTTTAACCTTCCCCCTGGGATTCTGTGTCCTCAACATTTTACCCACCTACCTATGAATCCTCAGCCCATGTAAGAACCACACAGGGTGGGCATAGGGTTGGAATGGAACCGAGGTCCTCACCTGCCCTTGCTCCCACAGGAAGTGTGTGAGCGAGTGCCCCTTGGGCTACTTTGGGGACACAGTAGCAAGACGCTGTCGCCGATGCCATAAGGGATGTGAAACGTGCACGGGCAGGAGCCCAACACAGTGCCTGTCTTGTCGCCGTGGGTTCTATCACCACCAGGAGACAAACACGTGTGTGACCCTCTGTCCTGCTGGACTTTATGCTGACGAAAGTAAGTGGGCCGTCCACGGACACAAGCATAGCTGGGTTGGTTCCCCTTCTGGACCATGCCCCCCTATTTAGGGAGGGTTTCCTGGGCCCTTGGCTTCTTATACTCCCGGGTCTTTTGTGGGACCTTGCACCAGGCCAGCAGGCGAGGATGTGAAATCACAGCACTCAGCAGCGGAAGCACAGTGGTGAAAGCACTGTTGAAATTAGTCCCGCACACTGGGATTCATTCTCTGCTGAGGACAGGATGCAGAAAGAGGGGCTTGTCCACAACTCACCCTCACTGTGGTGCTGTGGGCTTCAGTGCAGGCTTCCATAACTGGGAGAGTGAAACTTGCTCTGCAAGAAGTGAAAAAGGGTTTGTGCTAAGTGGATAGGTGATGGACAGCTCTCAAATGAGCTGAGGACTTCAGAAACTCTGCAGGTATCACCCCAACTTTAGTCCTCCCATTTTAACCTCTGCACTGATCCAGCCTGTCGCCTGTCATACCATGGCTGTTAGCCCTGGTGAGAAGGAGCCAGGAGGGTTTTAAAGACATCAAGCCATCAAGAAAAGATTCCCTTTAGAGTCATATAGAAACAGGCTTTGGGGACACCTGTCAAGGCTGCCACCCAGACTCATTTTCAGCCTGCAGGTTCCTCACCTTGCCTGGCCAGGTCAGCCATCCTTCACCACTGTCCTTGCTGAGCACCAGCTGCGTGCATGTGATGCCACCCATGGGCCCCAAGGAGGCTGTGCAGAGGTATAGCCAGGCCCCTCTGCTCTCGGACCTGGCATGTAACAGTGGTGCCAGCTGGGGTTTGATGAGGCACCAAAATAAACGAGCTTTACAATAAAGCCTGGAGACGCAGGTGGAACTGACTGGGAGTACCCCAGAAGCTGAGGCGGAGGAGGGGTAGAGTTCTGCCTCCCCGGGAGAGGAGCCAGTGGCCTCCAGGGTACCTCAAAAGTTTATAAAGATGTGCACCTGATCCAAGTGTACTCAGGGATTGGCTCTAGTCCCTGTGGCCCTAAGCAGAACCAGAGTGTCTCTGTAGAAAAGAGCCACCTCTGAAACCAGCTGGTCCTTTGACTTGATTGAGTTACTCCAGATAAGGGACTAGGAAGCTTGGGGTCTAACACCCAGGTTCATGGTCATTTCCTGCTCTGCTCTGGAGAGGGCACTGGGGACAGCTGTCATTACCAAGGCCACCAAGCATGGTGGGGCTTATTTTCCACTGAGCCCCTCCATGTCATCCTCTGCTTGCTGTCTTCCTGCCTTTTCTCCAGGTCAGAGACTCTGCCTCAGGTGCCACCCAAACTGTCAGAAGTGTGTGGACGAACCTGAGAAGTGCACTGTGTGTAAGGAAGGATTCAGGTGAGCCTGCCCTGAACTGGGGGCAAAAAAAGAGGCAGGATCCACACTGTGTTTGCTTTTCTGAGAGTTTGTTTCCTTTCCTGAAAGCTAAAATGTCAAAGGCATGGAGCCCAAAGAGTCCTGCTATCAAGTCGGGACTGCTGAAGAAGAGCGATGGATGGCCAGAATCTCCACAGTCTAGGCAGGGTTTGGAAAATTGGTTAAAGTAACAGTTGAATACATGAGATAACAATAGTTTGCTGTTGGGACGTCACGGGGACTCCTGGAAAGTACACGGCACTTTCCTCTGCAGTAGTAAACCCCTCGACTCCAGTTCCCCTCCTGCCCAGGTCACAGCTGCACGGCTGGCCCACCCTCCTTCCTGGCCATCCTTCTGTCTCCATCCCCCTTACCACCTCAGCTTCTTCCTTCATCCAGAGAGTCAACTTGGCTCCCTGAGGCTGTCCCATCGTTTCTTGATCCTCTCTGTTCCACAGAACTCGGCCCTATTTTGAATTCTTTTGTTTGAATCATTTACTGCAGCCAAATTGCATTTAGTGACATCAAATGTGTATTACCAGTTAGTATCCAAAAGTTTAGAAAGCATATATTAAGAAAGCTGTAGGCACTCTCATATAGAGGGTCTAGCACCATGATCTCCTTGGAACAAAAGAAAGAAACAAAGAGAAAGAAAAAAAGTCATCAGGGCTCAGGAACCTCAGGGGTTTCTGTCCAAATGGCAGTGAGGCTAGGTGAAGCCCGAGGACCTGTATTTCCAGCAGATGCCCAGGTGAGGGGGTGCTGTGGTCCAGACAGGGAGCAGCAGGTGCACCGTGGGGCACTTCAAGGCTATGTCCCACTTGCCCAGCGCATCCTGTCCTCCCACTGCCGCTGAGGCTAGACCTCACTTCAAAGGGAAAGCTCTTTAATGAGGAGCATTGGCAGTAGTCACGGTTTTCATGCAGGGGAGACCAATGAATGTCCCAGAAGGCTCCATGTGACTGCCTTGGTGACAGTGCCTCCATCCTGCCCTTTCATATCAGAGTTTGAAGAACAGGAAGAGAAAGCTAGACCTTCCAAAGTGGCACTTCTGACTTGCTGCTCCTTTAAACCTGTTAGCTAGACAGAGCAAGATTAGAAGCAAATGATCCAGGATCCACTGCTCCTGGAAGATATTCCCCCAAAGGGAACAAAGCTGAGAGAAGGGAGACATTTCACTAGAGGCCGTGGCTGGGGGCTGAGAGGGGCCATCTTTAATATCCTGGGCCTCTCTAGCACTGGTGTATCCTGCTATGGACCCTCAAACCCTGGGCTACTAGCTGAAGGCGTAAAGAGGATGGAAGACTGTAGATCCAACTCCTGAAACCTGTTTCCTAGAAAGTACCAAGGAGTCTAAGATACCCCACATATGCCATGTGGGGAAGGGCAAAGTCAGGTACAGGTGCAGAGGAGGAAAGGGCCCTCGGGTGGCAGTCACTCTGCAGGTGTGATGGCTGCAGTAATGAGCTTTGATGGGGGAGCACAAACAGCAGGGACACATCGCCAGCCGTAATCCACAGAAAGCTTCCCTTTATTGCCCAATATCCCCTTCAGTTGTGACTTCAAATCATTGCTGTCATGGCACAGCTGTGAGAGAGCAGCCTGGCCGCGCCTCCTGGCCATCCATCTCTTTAGGGGGGTAAACACTGGAGGGTTGGTTCACAGGGGAATTATTACAAACATGATTTAACTGTCCTGCATGGTGGCCCTAGCATCACAGTGAGGAAGAATCCCAGGCGAGCATCTGCCATCTGTGGAGAGGAGCTCGCAACCCTGTGGGCATCACCCCACTGGATGGAGATGCAAAACGTGGGTGTGGGGGGTGAGGGTCTCCTATTCTACATATGTAGTACAGCACACTTACACTTACATTCTGGTCACCAAAAGATGGATGGGTGGACGACATTCACTGGATGTCCCATAAACCCAACTTAATTCTCACACCTATCCGCCCACACCTGGCACCATAGTCCACAAGTTTAGAACCCAGTTCTCAGTGCTGATCCCGCTTCTGAGGCTGGTCCCAGACCCCAGGGTGAACCATCCTGACTTCCAGCTGGCTGTCGGGGTTCCCTCAGGCTCCTCTTGGGTCTGATGGCTTTACTACTCTACCTGCTCCCGGAACAGGGAGACATTTCCCTTACTTTACCCATTTATTACACAGGTGTTTAAAAAGGAGGCGGATGCAGTGGACCTCCCATTCCTATGGAGCTGGGTGCCACACCCTCCCAGCAGGTGGATGGATGTGTTCTTTGTATTCAGAATGGCCCTTGAACTCATAACAGTACCCCTGCCTCAGCCTCCTGAGTTATGTATATGTTCTTGTTCACCAACTTGGAAACTCCAAATCATCTCTCTTGGAGTTGCCATGGAGACTTCATTATGGAGGCCTGAGTTAATGTTAATGTTACTGGCCATTGGTGACCAATTGCACCTTCAGTTTCTTTCACCTCCTCTGAGGTTGGGGTGGTGAGACTGGAAATTCCTGCTCTCTGATCAATGGTCTGTCTACCTGGCAACCAGCTCCCCCTCCCACCATGAAAGCACAGAAGAGCCCCAGCAACCAGTTATCTCATTAGCATGCAAAATGACACTTATCACTATTGATTCTGGAGAGTTTTGGAGCTGAGTGCCAGGACGAAGACTAAATATATATTTCTGATTATAAATCATATTACAGCAGGATGCGCTGGAGCTGACAGGTGCTCTCTAGAGTCCTTGCCCAATGTGCTTATCGGCAAACCCATTTAAGTTGTGTATCACACACAGTACAAGCCCAGGAACCAAGGACATCATAGCAGGTGGCGTTTATTTCCGCTGACCTGTGCCAGGCACCGGGCGGTTATATGTATTTGCTCGGTGAGGCTTCCAAACAGTTGTACGCTATAGGATTGAATTCCTAGGAGGAAATGGGCTTTGCTGGCTCTCCTGGGGTGGCTGGGAGGGTGGAGCCAGGTCCTGCATTGGTCTTTTGTGTCCATAATACCTTGTCCGGCTGCCTAGCTACAGGACAGGTATGTAGGCACTGGTGGGGTAAGAAAGGAAGGCAGAAGCCAGATGTAGCAGGCTGCCAGATGCCAGGAGAGGCTCTTGTTTCAAGTTCATGCAAAACAGGAGAGTTTTAAGGAAGGAAGAAACCAGAGCAGAAATAGGACTAAATAAACCACTTATGGCTATTAACTAACCCCTACACATGCACAAATGTAGGTCCTCTGGGGACTCAAACCAGTAAGCTGGAACTAGTTTGCCACAGGGGCAACCGCTCAGTGCTCCAGGTCTCCAGGGGAGTGGGGAATTTCGGATTCAGGTTTCAGAAAGGCTATAGAGATAGCCATCGTAGAGTAGGAGAAAGCTGGAAGCTGTGACCTCTTGCAGCAGGCTGGAGGCCTCAGAACCTCCAGCTGCCTTCAGGGCAGCTTTGCCAGCTTTCATTAGCTGGGAACCTTCGGTGACACAAAGCGCTGTGCTCTGATGACTTTCATTTCCTCCTGTGTAAAGCGTTTGAGGACAGATCCTAATTTAATTAGAATTTCGGAACAGACATGGAAACTGGCCTACTTTTCTTTTCACCAGCCTCGCACGGGGCAGCTGCATTCCAGACTGTGAACCAGGTACCTACTTCGATTCTGAGCTCATCCGATGTGGGGAATGCCATCACACCTGCCAGACCTGCGTGGGTAAGCTGCCAGGGCTTTGGTCTCATTGGACATTTGTGTTCTTGCTCCCGGAGGTGAATAGGCCAGCTATCTTGAAATTCAGGCAGTTCTGTAACTTTGTGGGTTCCTGGATTTATTAGAGTAAAATTTAAAGGCAAGGGGCTTGAAGTGTAACTCATGGATAGAGCGCTTGCCTCTATGGGGGAGATAGACTGTAAAAACATAAAGGTCCTCCCAGGGCTGCAGACAGAGAAGGAGGAGCTGCTGGTTAACGTGTATAGGAGTGCAAGTTAGGGGAACTGAAAAATGTTCTGGAGACGGGGCAGTAATGGCTGCCCACCGGTGTGAATCAGTAATGCCACCCAACGATACACTTTAAGATGGTTGAGCTGGTACAGTTTGCTATGTTCCAGATACCAGCAGAGTTTTTAAATCAAAAACAAAAACACAAGCAAAACTGCAGAGGCCCACTCTGAGCAAGCGGCCCTGGATTTCCTAGCTTTAAACCCATAGCCATAGCAAAAGCCATGAATGCTTTTTGACAAGAGGTGGAGGAGGTTCAGCAGCTTGTGAGCTGGCTTGCCTTAAAGCTCTACTCTTGCTGCAGAATTAGCTAAAATGCGGCACCACAAAGATTGAGAGGCCTCCGAGAGGCGTGGGGACAGAGCGTGGCACTGTGCGATAAAACAACTTCAGTTCTCGGTCACCATCTCCACTTATTCTGAACATTTTATTCAAAGAGGAAAAGACTGCCATAAACAATTTTACATGCATTATAGTTCCCCGCCGAGATTATCGCACAGATGTCTCCAGGCACAGGTTTTATGCAGGGATTTCATTCATTTTATTGGATTTCGTTTTGCAGTCATCCGCATGCATCGTGAGTTATGTGCTCAGATATGATCCAGATGAGGCGCTCGCCTCTGTTTCCTTCCCACCCCCAGCACCTTGGTGCCTTCTAAGGAACTCACATCAGATGGAGTTTTTGCTGC
>CM052703.1:123931264-124033726 GCA_028551405.1 Uromys caudimaculatus | reverse complement strand
GCTATTTGGTCTCGCCAGCAAGAACCCACGCGGACACACGGATCCTTCTGCAGCAAAGCGTTTATTGCATCATGAAGAGGAAGACCCCGGGGGCCCAGAATGGCGCTGCTTATATAGCCCTGAGGCAGCGTGTCCTCCACTGATTGGCGCGCCCCGGGAGTGGGCGGTGATTAGTCATGTACACCCTTAATGCGCAAGCGCTTCAGGGTTTTCCCGCGCTATCCGTAAGTTTCCTTAGAGCGACAGCGGAAGTCAGCACCATCTTGTAATGGCGAATACTCTAACCGCTCCCTACATCCACTCAGGGCAAGTGGCAACCAGTGGACATGCGGACATGCTTGTTAGGTGGAGGAGCAGTTCCCTAGGCCCTTGGGAGGGTTGGCCCTGGCCTATGCCTGGGAAAACACAGCAAGAAACAGCAAGAAAAAGAATACCACAGCAGTTCCAGAGAGGTTTCAGAAGAAACCTTAGCACTTCTCACAGCACATTTTTCTTGCCTTCTACACAAGGGCCTGTATTTCTAACTGCACGTCCTAGCATGGTGGGTTAGCATAAGCATAGCCCATTGTGCTGTTGTCATTAGCACTGGGGGGGCTCTTAAATGCTTGGCACCTCTAGAAGCCGGATGGAGTCCCTGAGAGGTTTTGAGTATGACATTCATTAGTAGTTGTGAGAGTAGTTTTGTAGAAAATGTGCTCACCAGTATTTTTTGTTATAATGATACATATAACATAAAATTTACAGTTGACATATCAGTACTGACTTTTGAGGTTCCATGTTTTCTTTTAGGGCCTGTATTCAATGAGTGATGACTAAGTCAAGGTCATGAGTGTCTCCATCTCCCCAAATATTATTATTTCTATGTGTTGGGAACCCTTAAGGTCTTCCCTCCTAGCTGTTTGGCAACATGACTGGATGTTGTATGCTCTAGTTGTCTTATTCTTGCTACAGAATTGTTGGCATTGTTCTGTTTTTGTTTTCATTAGCAACGTACTCGACAAAAGCAACCTAAGGATGGATTTGTGTTGGCTCGTGGATTGAGAATGTCCTCTGTTGTGATAGGGAAGGCATGATAGCATGAGAGGCTCTAGCAGTAGTATGCACCACCTGGCCACGCTGCGTGCCCAGCTAGGAGATTCATGCTGGTGCCCAGCTGGCCTCCTGCTTCCCCCCTTGTTATTCAGTCCAGCACCCAGTCCATTGGGTGGTAGCACCCACATGAAGGGCAGTTAGACTTTACTGGAAACATCCTCATAGACAAGCCAGAGATGTGTCTCTGGGTGGTTCTAAGCACACAAGCTGACAGTCAAGACATCACTGATGCCATTGTCCCCACCCTTGCTGTGCCTGCCATCCCTGCACAGCCACCTTCAGATGTACAGATCAGTGGCATTAAGCAGATTCACATGTGCTTGTCATGTTCCGTGACCTTGGCCATCAGTCACCTCCAGAGTTTTATTCTTTTCCCAACTGATCCTGCAGCCAACATTTTTTTCTAATTTCTTCTTATTTTCTGGCGCTGGGGACTAAACCCAGTGCCTCAAAGCCAGGCAGTGTGAAACACACCTTTGATCCCAGCACTCAGGAGGCAGAGGCAGGTGCATCTCTGAGTTCAAGGCCAGAACTTTGTCTACAGAGTGAGTTCCAGGACTGCCAGGGCTAGACACACACACACACACACACACCAACTTGTCTCAGACAAACAAACTAACAAACAACAACAAAACCCTCAAAATTAAAAAAAAAGAGAAAAGAACAAAACCTAGTTCTTCACACATACTAGACAGTACACCTTCAGTCCATAATCAACTTTTTAAAAATGAAGACAAGAACTCAGTATTCCTTGAGGTTGTTCCTCAGTTGACGACACTCCTGCCACTACATCCTGAATGCTGGGGTTATAGGTGTGCACCCCCACACCCACCTCATAATAACCATTAGGTTTAATAGACTGAGCATTATCTAGACGTATTGCCTAATGGTAGAATATACACGTTACATATGTGAACCCCAGTACCACCACTACCACCCAAAGAGTAGTGAGCATTCAACTAGGTATAAACATCCATTCCCGTCAGAGGGGCCTAGGTTGGGGGAAGGCCGTCAGGGCTAACGGATGAAGCACAGCAATAGGTGATGTCGGCACTGATAGTCCCTGCGGCTCATGGTAGAGTGACCCCTTCGGAATGCATCAGTCTGCCAACTTGACTTGCAGATGCTCCCGGAGACAAACACTGGGTGGTTTGGGGGTAGGGTAGAGATTGGCCAAAGAATGAGACTAAGCTCCAGTCAAGAACAAGATAAACCTGAGAGAATTCCAGTTTGGGGGGTAGGAGGTTGGCCACACAACCACACCATAGATAAAAAGAGACTCCGTATGAATATTCTTGTTCATTACAGTAGCCTCAAAACAGAGCCCTGGGACTCACTAGCCAGTCAGCCTAGCCTAGTTAGTGAGCTCCAGGACAAAAGGAGTTCTTATCTGAAAAGGATAGGCAGTTTTCCTGAGGATGATATCCAGTATTGCCTTCCAAGCTACACACACACACACACACACACACACACACACACACACACACACACACACACACACACACACACACACACGGGTACATATGCCTTCATGCACGTGAAAAAAGTGAGTACCATGCAGAAATAGTTTGGGTTCTATCTTAGTTAGGGTTTCCATTGCTGTGAAGAGTCACCATGACCACAGCAATTCTTATAAAGAAAAACATTTCACTGGGGCTGGCTTATAGTTCAGAGGGTTAGTCCATTATCATCACGGTGGGAGACATGGTGGCATGCAGGCAGACGTGGTGCTGGAGAGGGAGCTGAGAGTTCTACATCTGGATGTGCAGGCAGCAGGAAAAGACAGTAAGCCACTAGGCTTGTCCCTCAGTGACATAGTTCCTCCACCAAGGCCACATCAACTACAACAAAGCCATACCTCGGTAATACTGCCCCCTATGAATCTATAGGAGCCATTTTCATTCAGACCAGCACAGATAGCATGCCCAGTTTAACCCAGTGAATCTCAGACACCATCACATCAGTGGGATACAATTAACATGTTTGTGTTCTACCCTCCCAGCACAGCTCAGTCTGGCCACTGAAGCTATTGAGTGGCTACTGCCATGACTTCATCCTAAAGCTATGGGAAAAGAAATACATGCAGCTGAAGTCAGTCACCAAGGCCCTAGCCGCTCCCCGCTGGGCTACGCTTAGGCCTCTGATGTTCCCATCTGTGAAGTGGGGAAGGTGAACTATCCCCAGAAGTCACATAGCCAACCCTCACTGAGCTCCTAGAAAGCTGTGTGGGAGGCCTGGAGACATCTGAGGTCCCACAGGCATTCTACAACACCAGACATGTCTGTCCATGACATCTGCTTCTTTTCCTGCACCTGTCAGGGCCCAGCAGAGAAGAATGTATTCACTGTGCAAAAAGCTTCCACTTCCAAGACTGGAAATGTGTGCCGGCCTGTGGTGAGGGCTTCTACCCAGAGGAGATGCCTGGCTTACCCCACAAAGTGTGTCGCAGGTATGATCTTCTGGGCTATGGCCCAGACTGCTGCAGAGTAGTGGTCATCTGGGCACTGCAGAAACAGCAGCTGGTGGGCCAGATGTGGTGGCAGTGCCCCTGGGGCCTAGGGGATTGACGTACTTCATCACCCACTGCTGTAGGTGCAGAGGGCAGACAGGAAACCATTTACCGAGGAAGGGATGCCCAAAGTTAGTGATTGCTAAAGTCACAAGCCAGCTGGCAGCCTTCAGGCCTCTCTTAATGCCTAATTATTTGTGAAGCACTTTCCATATGCAGGCACTGGGTAGCAGTGGGCTAGGGCAGGAAACAGAATTAACAAGGTGCTGTCACACAGCCCTCCCAGCAGTAGATGGTACAAGACACTGGTGTTCAAGCCATGGTGCCCTATGCTTTCACACTGTAGGTGGCCAAGGAAACTACATTTATGGGAGTTAACACTTTTTCTAGGTTACATATTTTAGACGGAATAAAACTACCCTGGCCAGGTCTTCACTGCAAAGCCAGTCCTGGCATAGACAGTACGCATGGGTTTTAACCCTCTTGCTGTCTGTCTATTCCTCCCATGAGTGCACACACTTGGCAAGTGCCACTGGACCTGACGGTGCTCCCTTGTTCTGTGGGACTCAGGCTGTTCAAGGAGCAGACATGCTTTCTTCTATGCTTGGCTGGTTGTGCCTTGTACCAGGTCAGGACATCACAAACAGGCCAGGAACAGAAAAGGCAGCCTATGGTATTAGCAAGAGGGAGGCATTTAAAGGTGACAGCGCTAATGCAGTGGAGGCATGGTCCTTGAGGGAAGTGGAAGTAGGGGATTGCTATCTGCAAAAGACTCAAAGCAAAGTCACTCTGAGAAACTTGTGTCAGGACAGGGGTGGAAGCCATGCCCAGATCCCACTCCCAGTGGCAAAGTCTACAGTGGGCTCTGCCTCCTGGGCTATTTTGAGAATTATGGTGTGTTGTCACCTATACACAGTGAGCTGATAAGAGCAAGTCCTTGCACTGGAAAAAGAAGAGCCAGTGGGGAGAAGAGGTGACTTATGTCTGTGCCAGGGTCAAACACCCTGCCGTGTTGATTTGGAAACAGGGGACTCACCCCCACCTTCTCCTGCCATGCTGAGGCCTGTGCACACGATTATGGGCACAGCTGTCTGTCTGCAGTAAACCTTTCATTTCACAAGCCAGCTAGTTTACTGATAATTAAACCAAGGACAACAGCACAGGGACAGCATGGAATTTAATGATGATAATCACTTTCATTTGTCAAGTGCCCCAGACTCCCAGGGATGCTGACTGTGGCATCCAGAGGCCATAGTGTCCCAGTCTCGAGGAGACAGGAGGGAAGCCAGCCACGAATGCCCCTTGGACAGAAGTTCCTGGGTACTAGTTTCCATCTGAGGAAATGCTAACAGCCCTGGAGGGAAGTTCAGCCTCAGCTTGGAGCTGACATACTAGATCCTGAGAAAACACCCCCAGGAGCCTTGCAGAGCCCCCAAGTGAGGAAGTGACAGAACTTCACACAATTCCACACCTCAGAGCCTCTGGCCGTGAAGAGCCTTTATAGGTATGAACCTTTCCCTAAGGGAGGAGAGTCTGAATCAGGGTTCTGCATGCCTGCTCCCAACTCGGGCAGCAAGCCCCAGAATGCTATCTGATAGCATGCTTCCCCTGCAGAAGAGCCAGGGAAGCTGCAGGCAACACACAACTGTTTGAGGACTAGATGTAGAAGCCATAATGGCACAGTCCTGCTTGGTTGCTAACCTGAGTACAGAGAAGACATGTAGAAGCTAAAGTCTGAACCTGGAGACAGTTTATGACAGTATCAGAACTGCCAGCCACACTCAAGCAGGGGCCTCTTGGCAGAAAACGAGATTCTCGTTCCAAGGATAGTCTTTCCACTTCTTCCCCCTCTACTCTTTGACTCCTCAGTAGGAACAGAAGTCCTCAGGGTGTGCTTCTAGCCTAGTTTGTACCCAGACTGGAGCTTAGTGAAGGCTCCTTGAAGCAAGAGATCTGTGTCCCACTCTTTCTTGATAGGTATGTCTCCTGCTGTGGTACAGAGAGAAGTCTGTGGTGGGTACAACTCTCCCTCCAGAATTTGACAGGGTAAAGTCGCCATGGTGTTTTAGAGGTGACATAGGTACTTCAGAGGAACAATAGGTACCCTGAGAGCCCCTGTTCTTGAGACCACTGCCAATATAGTACTGTGTCGGTAGCGTCAGAAGCAGGAGATGGGGCATCTGGGGAGTGGGTATGGGAGATACCACCTCTTTCTCAGGAAAGCATTGTGCTCAGTTCTTCCCCACAAAACTCCAAATGAGCACTCGGTAGCCAGCAGCACACCTGGGCCTCCTAAAACCTATATGAATACCCAAGCTGAGCCTGTTTTCTTCTGGCTGCTGAACCCAAACTTGCTCAGATGTGACATTTTATTGGCAGTTTGTGCTGCAGAAATAGAAAACAGAAGCAGCCTCCCTCCATCCTGCTGAACCCAGTGAGCAGTGTGTGAAGAACTGAGCTGTGTCTGGCTGGGTTCTCGCCGCAGTCTACTCCATACTGTAACTCTTCATGAGTGAAGCAACACTCAGCCAGTGCCTGCGAGTTCCTGGGGCCCTGAGCCTTCCAGGCAATTGACATTCTTTGAAATGACTGACCTTGCATGCATCTCCATGAGAGAGGCCAGTAAGATCTCCAGGGGGCCTGTGTCTTGAGGACCCAGGCAGTGTGGCTAGAACCAGACACCAGGGACTTCCCAAAATTGCACCAGAAGTCAGCTTACACACTGAACTGAAACCGGGGCTCTGAACTCAAGCTAGTTCAGCATCCTCCACTGCATTTGGAATAAAAACCCACTCACCCAGGCTGAGGAGATGCTGCCCTAGGGCTTCTTATGACTTGGATTAAACCCCTCGGGACATTTCATCACCAAAGGTTTCACATAGGTGGCCACAGGCATCTTTCTTAAACATGTCACCCCTGGGGCAGGCCAAAGCATGACTGAGGGAGACTTCTTCCCCTCCCCCAAGCCTGTTCTACACTTAATTGACAGTAGCAGGGGAAGTTGGAAGCAAACAGGAGCCACTGTGGAGTCCTGGTCACATTTACCTGGAGCTGGAAATAGCATCAGAAACAGCTTGCGTACACACAGAGAATCATGCAGAATCACACTAAGTTATTTCTGTCAAGAGCCATACAACACATAATTCAGGCTTGCAGGAGCCTGCCTATTAGAGCTACTTAGCTGTACCCCTGCAGCACAGAGCACCCACAGACCAGGTGAAAATGAGCCCATGTTCCCGTGAGAATGCTGAGTGTGTACTTTGAGTGTGGTCCGCTTCTGTGACCCGAGGTCATAGCACTCTGCAGTAGCAGGAGCCATGGGGTCAGGCTGGGCCGGGACTGTCTGTGGAACAGAAATAGAGATGGGCCTACCCTCTCCCCAGATGTCTAGCAGATATCAAGCGTGCTAGCTTGGGAGGTAGCAGAAGTTTTAGGATCAGCTCCAGAAACAGGTTCATCATGGTCCTAGGCAGTCTGTGTCCTCTACCCCAGGCTACAGCTGTCACAGATGGACAGCTGGAAGTTCTGGTAGGCATATGTGGGGAGTGGATTAGCAGGCCACAGAGAGTCTCAGAGAGCAAGGCCTGGCCTCCCTTCCTGAGAATGCCCCTGCCAACTGACTCTGACAGCCTTTGCCTTCCCGTGACAAGAGAGAATGGTGTACCAACACTCAGTGCATGTCAGGGTATCCTGAGGGTCACGGTTACTCCTGAGACTTTGGGAGTACATGCTGGGAGGTTCTGGGGTGGGAACCCCTGGTAGTCGGGCCTCTTCCCCAAAGCTCAGGAGGAGCTGATGTCTTCCCACAGATGTGACGAAAACTGCTTGAGCTGCGAGGGCTCCAGTAGGAACTGCAGCAGATGTAAAGCCGGCTTCACGCAGCTGGGGACCTCCTGCATTACCAACCACACATGCAGCAATGGTGAGCACTGCAGAGTGACTTCAGCTGCCCATGAGGCAGTGAAAAGAGGAGAGGCATGGCTACCCAGAGCAGAAGTGGTCACTTCTGATGTGATCGACCATCTCTTTAGCTACATGGCTTAAAGTAGTTTTGCTTGTATACTGTTCCCACCTGTCCCACATAGACTACAGGTGGCCGGAGTATAATTTCCCCATAAAAAGGTCAACACAAGAGACCTGAAAGGTCTCATCCTCAGGACTAGGAGGACAGAATTGAGCCTCAGCTGTCTACAAGGAGCTTCTTTACCTATGCTAAGGGAGAGCCCTGGCTCTGCAGATAGATAGTGGGGGGTAGGAGGAGGGTCAGCAGAGGCCTGTGTCCTGGAGGCCTTATACAGGAGCAGGTCACTGTGTCTTGGAAGGGGGACTCATACTGAGCAAGCAGCAGGGAGGAGCTGCATGGAACCAATGCTGGACACCATGTCCTGCTATGCAGGAGAGAGGAGCCACCCACCTCATATGTCCAAAGGTAGATAGCTAATCCCTGATCGTAAAGCTGGCCCGGGCCTGCCCTGGCAGAGTGCCCACACAGCCCCTGCAGATGGCCTGAAGACTACCAAGTGACCTATTTGCCTTGTTTGCCTTTTAGACTTGGAAAATCTTATCCTTTCAAAGCCCAGGAGGCTTCCTGTTTAGGAAGTCCCTGCTCAGGTTATGTACCAGCCCTAAAAAGTGAGGCTGCTGTTGGACAGCCTGCTCCCAAGTGACAATGTAGAGGCAGGGATACCAGTCTCCACACTGTCCTCCCCATCACTGAGTCCTGCCTGTCCATCTTCTCCCTCCACCTCCCCCATGGCACTGTCCCCTAGACAGCATTCCTCAAGTCTGCTTTTCTTCCTGCTCTAGCCCTGCGTCTCTGGCTGCACCCCTTCCCCTTCCTGACAGTGCCCCCAGAAAGAGGCCCACATAAATAGCAATGACCCCATGGCAGACCCTCCATCTCATCTCCCAAAGTCCTTTCAGGAACTCCCTCCCCCTTGTCACTTAAGCTCAGCAGAAGTCCCATACCCCAGTGCCACCTGGGCCTCCCTGAACTTTGCATTGAAATGGCTCATGAGGGAGACCCTGTGTCCTGCCTGGTGCACCATCAGTGCCTGGCAAATGGAGAACAGTTGAATCTTAACAGGACCCAAACTCTGATCCCTCCTTTTCCTTTTCTGTTGCCAGCCGATGAGACCTTCTGCGAGATGGTGAAGTCCAATCGGCTCTGCGAACGGAAGCTCTTCATCCAGTTTTGCTGCCGCACCTGCCTCCTGGCTGGGTAGGGGCACCAGCTGCCCGCTGAGGGCAGGGTCCTCCTGTCTGCCCATTTGCCCATCTACCTTCCTACAGATGGTCAGCCATAGCCTGTTCCTTGGGGTGGCCCTGCATCTGACAGCTGTATCTCCCCCAGAGCTGGGTCCTACTGCAGCATCTCTGAGCACCTGAACAAGATGGAGGTGGCCCTCAAGGATATGTGGCTAAATTGACAAAAATCCCTTGAACTCTGCTTGCTGGCTGCAGTCTAAAGTTGAACTCAAAATAGGAACAAAATGAATTATGAGACTCATACCTGCAGCTTTGGAGTGGCTTCTGGGACCCTAGTTTACTGGAACTTCAAGACCAAAGCAGAAAAAGAGAGATGCCTGGCGTCACATCAAGTCCTTCTCCCACATATTTGTGTGACTGTGACAAATCTCACCGAGCTGGCTGGCAGGACCCTATGCTGTCCTCACCTATGATGAAGGGCCTTGCTTCCTTCCCATGCATAACTAGCCACCAAACAGCCTGAGGACAGCTTGATCAGACTGTAAATAAGACAGGTTTCAGGGCATAAGAGGTATGACCACTGGGATAGGACCTACGTCTACGTAGTCAGCTCCTTCCGCAACTGCAGCCCCTGCCTGGAAGGTCCCGCACTAAACCGAAGTAGGTCCACTCATCCTTTCTTAAGTATTCTCCTGAGTGAGCCAAGCTGTCCGTGTGACTGTTCTACCTGTGTCCCTGGGGCCTCCTGGGCCTGAGCCACCAGCCATCTACAGATAACAGAGCCTGTGAAGGAAGGTCCAAAGGAGCTACTTAGGGCTAGCCAAAAGACATCTGATAGCCAGGCAGTTCCTCCTTAAACATGCAAAGCCAGCCCCCAATCACTAATCGCCAGCCCTCCGCAGCACACAACTGCTTTTCAAGTGCATTTGGCCTCTGCGCTCAGGACTCTGTTCTCCGGTGGACGTTGCTCTGGTCCAGTAAGGTACAAGCCTACATGACAGAGCTGGATTGATTTTCTGCCAAGCCTGTGTGGGCATTTTATAAGCTACATGTTCTAATTTTTACCAATGTTAATTATTTTGACAAATATTTCATATATTTTCATTGAAACGCACAGATCTGCTTGGTCAGTTCCCCGAGCTGAGGGAATAACATTTGCCTTAAATTTTTCCAACCTCGTCTCTCTCCATATGGTCCTGCTCTCCTCTCTGACTATAATGTGTTTGTCTTGTCACCTGTAAGTGGCAAGGACTCAGCTGTTGTCTGTTGAATCCACAACTTCAAATAAGAAATCAGAGAAGCAAATCTAATGTTAACCCTGAGTTAATAAAAGAGTTAACATCCCATTGCAAAGGAGCCTGTATTTCTTTCCAAGATAAAACTTTGAGCCTCAGTGCTGGCCAGTGGGTGAAATGGAGATCACTGTGGGTTCTTGATCTGTTTGATGTTTGTATTTGTTACTTTTCTCATTGATATAGCAAAATATCTGACAAGAAGCAATGTAAAGGGCTGGAGAGATGGCTCAGCAGTTGGTTAAGAATACTTGGTGCACCCCTTTAATCCCAGCACTTGGGAGGCAGAGGAAGGTGGATTTCTGAGTTGCGGCCAGCCTGGTCTACAGAGTGAGTTCCAGGACAGCCAGGGCTACACAGAGAAACCCAGGTTCAATCCACCTGGCAGCTCACAACTGTAGTGGAGTTCCAAGAAATCCAATTTCTTACTTCTGTGGGTACCAGGCACACATGTGATGCACATACATAAGTTCAGGCAAAATACACACATAGAATAAAATAAATGTTTAAACAGCAGTTTAAGGGATGAAGGCTTATTTTGGCTCCCAGTTCCATGATAGGGAAGCCATGGAATCCTGAAACAACCGGTTATGCTGTATCCACAGCCAGGAAGATGGATGCTTACTTATACTAGCTCACTTTATCTTCATACACAGTCAGAGACTCCAACCCCTGGAGTGACACTGGGGGCAATCAGGACAGGTCTTCCCACCTCAGTTAACTTAATCTAGGTGATCCCTCATAAACACACCCAGAAGCCTGTCTCTTAGGTGATCCTAGATCCCACGAAGTGTACAGTGTTAACCTCCACACATCCCACAGAGGGCTTTAGCAAACGTTGGCATAATGGAACAAAGAGGGAGACCCAGGGTTACAACTCCAGGATGTCATTTGTCAGAGACCTTCTTTACGGGGGCCAGCACTTGCCTCCCAGCCTGAGTTTGATCCCTGGAGCCCTCATGGTGGAAGGAAAGAATCAATTCCCATGGGTTGTCCACTGGCCTTCACATGCTTGCTGTGCTACACAACCACACGTACACACATGTACACACACACACACACAATACACAGTTGTAAAATTTAAAAATAAGAGACCCTCTTTGTGCCATCAAAGCCAAGTAAGGTAAAGGGGACCCTGAGGTCATTCACCTACATCACTGGGTGATGATCTGCCTCCTCCAGCCGCTGAAATCCGGCACTCATGAGTTACCTGCATCTTGGGATTTCCACTATGGCAAGAGTATACATCGAATCCTTTAGTTGCAGATAAAGAAGGGGCACCACCTGAAACTAAGGAAGCAGGGGGTGGGCAATGCTTCAGAAATCCAAGGCTGGTTCAGAACTTTGGGGATGAGTGCACTAGAGCCTAGGGAACCCTATGGAAGCAATGTCACCTGGACCCCATTTTCATTAAAGTCATGCCCTTCTGCCCCTATGTCCTGCTTGTCTCATGTTAGGACAAATGAAAAGACCACTGCCATCTATCTATCTCCCAAGTGCAGCTGGTGTTAGTCTACCCCCAAACTAATTTCCTGGCTGTTTCTTGGTTCTGCCTCCCTGGGACAGGACTCTGCTGAGCCTGTCTTCTTGCACAGTGATGGCCACAAGAACTGTTTGTACAACAGTGTAACCATGGAGACTTTGTGATAGAGGAAGGGAGTGATATATAGCTCTTAAGGGGACAGACCACCCACAGCAGTCCACCACAAACATAGATAAGGCAGGGTTGTTGGAGAGACTGAAGGGGTAAGTGGGTGTGTCTGGAATTCTATATCCCGAGTGGAGAAATAACCTTAAGGACATCACCTCCCCAGTGAAATTGTTACCAGTGGTCAGGGTCCAGACTGGATGTTTCCAAGTTCTTGACCTTTTCAAAGAATTGAAATAAGGACTCAGCTGCTTTGCAAAAGTATCAAAACTTTACTCAAAGCAAAGCAATAGAATAGGTCAGACAATGTCAATGTTCACAAAAGGTTACATGAGTGGAGAAGGTACTTAAGGACCCCAGTTATTTTTGAGTCTTCCTTTTATGGCCCAAGAAGAGTTTGGTTGCTAAGGGGTGTAGTCCTATTTTGATTGACAAATCTATATTACATAGGCTCGCTGCATATGTTCTTTCCCATAATGATCTGATTTTAATCACATGCATACACAATTTTATACATAGGCAAAAAGTGGCAATAGGGAATTCTCTCTGAAAGTTCACTGAGTACGCAATTGGCCTTATTGTTCATGGACCCCAAACCAGTTTGAGACTGGTCAGCCTCCTAGCTTCTGTACAAACTGGAGTATGGTTGAATGGGATTTGTATAACTTTGGTAATTGTTCATGAGAGAAGGAACTTATTTCACAGATCAGAGAGGGGCGTGCATGCAGCCCAGCGTAGGTGGGGATCATAGGTCACTAGGTGCTCTGTATAGACAGGGGTAACATGGTACATGTGGGTAAGGGTCCTACTTTGGCATGTGCATTGTTAAAGGGGAGGTCTGAGTATAGCACAAGCCAAGTGGAGTTCCACAATGCTAAGCCGAATCCTTTTCCTATATCTACATCAAAACACCTCTGAATTAAAACCAAGCTAAGGAGTATTCTGTTAGCCTCTAGAAGCCAAGCATTAACACACCAGCTCGTCGTTTGCTAAGAGTGTAGAGTCCAGACTCTATGGAGAGCTGTGTCATGGTAGCAGATACTCTAATCCCACTACTCCTGATATGTAGTTAGGAGAATCTCAAATATAACAAAACCCCGCATCAAAGAGAAAAAGAGGAGGAAGGGAAAAGAGAAAGCCAGCCTGGGATATGTCTTTAGTGGAAGAATGCCGACCTCACTTGCAATGCATAAGACGCTGAGTTTAATCCCCAGGATTTAATCCCCAGATGGACAGAAATGCAGGCAGACAGACAAACAGACAAGGAGAGAGAATGCAAGGAGAGAGAGAGAGAGAGAGAGAGAGAGAGAGAGAGAGAGAATGCAAAAAAGCACTTGTGTAGCTTATATGTCCCAAAGAATACTGAGTAGCCAACCAGCAGCCTTCCAAGCCCCTGCCCACATTGCAGTGTCTGGGCTCATTCAGGGGCTAGCCAGTGGGGTAGGAAGTTGAGAAGCTACTGAGAAGATGCTAATGACTAAATGGCACCTTAAAAAAAAAAAAAAAAAAAAGGCCAGATTAGGTCTACCTCAGTGGTAGAACGCCTGCTTAGCATCATGAGGCCCTGGCTCCTTTAATCACTGGCGGTACTATCACTACAAGTGGGAAAGGGCTGATCACGCCCAGTACCTGTTCGCAGATGCTCACACTCAGGCACTATTAATGGGGTATGTTTATGGATTTTATCAGTTACGGTTCTGTGGGCTGTGAGGGCATGCTATAAAAGAAGCAGCTTTCCCTACTCAAAGAAGACCCCCTACTCCTCTCCTCTGTATCCTCCTTGACCGTAAATCCAGAACCCTGTGGCTGACGCTACCAAGTCCTGCTCCCCAGCCTGGGCTGAAACCTGGGCCCCTCCGTGACTTCTATTAGTGTAGGCTTTGACTTCTTGAAGCTTTCCTTTGTTGAATAAGCTTTGCTTTCCTGAGTTGGGAGTTTCCCGGGTGAGGTCACCACTCCCTAGACTTGGTTCCAACGTTATATATCCTTGGTACTATTTTCTTTTCTTCCTCAAACTGTACATTTTGTGTTTCCTGTTGTTCCACTTGCTCTTTTTTCATTATAGATCTGCATCAGAGTAATCGCTGGTAACCATGTGACAAAGTCAGCATTACACTGTCTTGAAATCTCTTTGTCTAACATTATTCCAAAACACTTCAATGTATCCTCTGGTAGATTTTTTTTCTAGAAGGGCAGAAAGCAGTCACATTCTTTGCCAAAATATCACAAGAATAGTCTTTAATATTATTTCCTTCTGAAATCTCTTGAACTAAGCCTCCATAGTCTACATTGCTCTCAGCATGACTGTCTTCTATGCTCCTACTATGATGGCCCATTAAGTCCCACTTAGTGTTCAACAACTTTTCTAGTCCAGAGTCCAAAGTCTTCCTCCACATCCCTCCAGATAAAAGCATAGTCAGGCCTGTCATAGTAATACCCCACTCCGAGTACCAACTTCTGCCTTAGTTACTGTTCTGTTGCTTTGAAGAGACACCATGACCAAGGCAACTTATAGTATAAAGCATTTAACTACGATCTCGCTTACAGTTTCAGAGGCTAAGTCTATTATTATTATCGTCGTGGTAGGAAGCATGAAATTATGGTGCTTGAGTGGCAGTTAAGAGCTTATGTTGTCTTGATTTATATAGACAGAGAGAGAGACAGAAAGACAGACAGACAGAGGCAGAGACACAGAGACAGAGACAGCGGCAGAAAGCATGGGCTTTTGAAACCTCAAAGCCCACATCCATGACACATCTCCAACAAAGCCATGCCTCCTAATCCTTCCCCAAAAGTTCTGTTAACTGATGACTAAGCATCCAAACATCTGAGCCTATAGAGGCCATTCTCATTTAAACCACCACATAGACTATCTACACTAAGGGTGACTAGATATCTCTTAGCATTCCTATGGAGCCTATTATAGGAATTCCTGTTCCTATAAGAACCAAAGTGACAAGACCCAAGAATGTCTTATTACCTAAAAGAGAAGTTCTCAACCAGGTCTGTTTGCTTTTTCAGAGGACCTTCAGCAATGTCTACAAACATTTTTGACAGCCGGAGGGTGTCATTCCCATCTATCAGGTAGAAGACAAAGATGCTACTAAGCTCCCTACAGTGTACCCAAAGGCTTCACAACGAAGAAGTATGCAGCCTAAAATGTCAGTGTGTTCAGACTGAGAAAGCTTAGCAACAATCAATGTAATTAAAAAGAAAAATGTTTGAAAAATCATAAGGATATCAGAACCCACTTGTGGTTTGATGTCACCCATTTGTTTGTTAGAGCGAGACACCCTACTCCTGGTAACAATTCCTGTTTTAGTTAGGATGACCAATATTGTGATGAAACACCATGACCAAACAACTTGGGGAGCAACAGGCTTATTCTGCCTACAAATCCACATCACTGTTTATCACCGAAGGAAGTCAGGACAAGAACTCAATCAGGGTATGAATCTGCAGCAGAATCTGACTTAGAGACCCTGGAGAAGTGACGTTTACTGGCTTGCTCTTTGCTTGTTCAAATGGAATTTTTAGAGAATACAGGACCATCAGCCCAGAGGTGTCCCCCCACCCACAATGGACTGGGCCCTCCTGCATCAATCATTAAATGAGAAAATGTTCAACAGGCTTAGCTACAGCCAGATCTTATGGAAGAATTCCCTCAGTTGAAGTTTCCTCCTCTCAGATGACTCTAGAATTTTCAACAAATGGTGCTGGTTCAACTGGCGGTCAACATGTAGAAGAATGCAAATTGATCCATTCCTATCTCCTTGTACAAAGCTCAAGTCTAAGTGGATCAAGGACCTCCACATAAAACCAGATACACTGAATCTAATAGAAGAGAAAGTGGGGAAAAGTCTCAAACACATGAGCACAGGGGAAAAGTTCCTGAACAGAACACCAATGGCTTATGCTCTAAGATCAAGAATCAACAAATGGGACCTCATAAAATTGCAAAGTTTCTGTAAGGCAAAGGACACTGTCGATAGGACAAAACAGCAACCAACAGATTGGGAAAAGATCTTTACCAATTCTACATCCAATAGAGGGCTAATATCCAACATATACAAAGAACTCAAGAAGTTAGACTCCAGAGAACCAAATAACTCTATTTTAAAAATGGGGAACAGAGCTAAACAGAGAATTCTCAGCTGAGGAAACTCGAAGGGCTGAGAAGCACCTAAAGAAATATTCAACATCCTTAGTCATCAGGGAAATGCAAATCAGAACAACCCTGAGATTCCACCTCACACCAGTCAGAATGGCTAAGATCAACAACTCAGGTGACAGCAGATGCTGGCAAGAATGTGGAGAAAGAGGAACACTCCGCCGTTGCTGGTGGGATTGCAAGCTGATACAACTCCTCTGGAAATCAGTTTGGTGGATCCTCAGAAAATTGGACACAATATTACCTGAGGACCCAGCTATACCACTCCTGGGCATATACCCAGAAGGCGCTCCAACATGTAATAAGTTTCACATGCTCCACTATGTTCATAGCAGCTATATTTATAATAGCCAGAAGCTGGAAACAACCCAGATGTCTCTCAACAGAGGAATGGATACAGAAAATGTGGTACATTTTCACAATGGAGTACTACTCAGCTATTAAAAAACAATGACTTCATGAAATTCACAGGCAAATGGATTGAACTTGAAAATATCATCCTGAGTGAAGTAACTAAGTCACAAAAGAACAAACACAATATGTACTCACTGAGAAGTGGATATTAGCCCAAAAGTTCAGAATACCCAAGATTCAATTCATATGAAACCTAAGAAGAAGGAAGACCAAAATATGGATGCTTCAGTGTTTCTTAGAAGGGGGAACAAAATACTCACAGGAGGAAATATGGAGACAAAGTGTGGAGCAGAGACTGAAGGAAAGACCATCCAGAGACTGCCCCACCTGGGGATCCATCCCATATACAGCCACCAAACCTGGACATTATTGTGGATGCTGGCAAGTGCTTGCTGATGGAAGCATGATAAGCTATCTCCTGAGAGGCTCAGGCAGAGCCTGACAAATACAGAGGCAGATGCTTGCAGCCAACTGTTGGACTGAGTGTGGGGTCCTTGATGGAGGAGTTGGAGAAGGGACTGAAGGAGCTGAGGGAGTCTGCAGCCCCATGGAGGGAGCAACAGTGTCGCCTGGCCTGACCCCCCAGTGCTCCCGGAGACTGGACCACCAACCAAAGAATACATATGGAGGGACCCATGGTTCGGACCACATATGTGGCAGAGGAGGGCCTTGTTGGCCATCAGGGGGAGGAGAGGCCCTTGGGCCTGAGGGTGTTAGATGCCCCAGTGTAGGGGAATGCTAGGGAGGGAAGACAGGAGTGGGGTGGTGGGTGGGTGGGGGAATACCCTCACAGAGTCAGGGGGAGGGGGAATGGGGGTTTCCGGAGGGGAGACCTGGAAAGGGGAAAACATTTGAAATGTAAATAAAGAAAATATCAAAAAAATAAAATAAACCACAATATTCTAAGTGCCAGGCTAAAAAAAGCAAACAAACAAACAAACAAAAAAAACCCAAAACCCTAGCCGACACAACTGATTGCTTATCAACTTGACACACAAACATATCAATAGCTTAGTAAGTGTAACACTTCTTTTCTTGCTATCTCCAAGATCTCATATTAATATTACAGTATAAAACATATTGCAAACTTTAAAAGTCCCACAGTCTTTATAAATTCAAACACTTTAAAAGTTCAGTCTCAGGGATGGAGAGATGGCTCAGTGGTTAAGAGCAGTGACTGCTCTTCCAGAGGTCCTGAGTTCAATTCCCAGCAACCATATGGTGGCTCACAACCATCTGTAATGGGATCTGATGCTCTCTTTTGCTGTGTCTGAAGACAGCTACAGTGTATTTATATACATAAAATAAATAAATAATTATTTTTAAAAAGTTCAGTCCCTTTAAAAATCCAAAGTCTCTACAAAGCTTCCAAATCTCTTATAAAAGTTCAATACTCTCAACTGTGGACTCCCATAAAATAAAACATAAATTAAATACTTTCTTATTGGAAAAGAAAGAACCAGGGCACAGTCACAAGCAAAGCAAAGCCAAGCCAAGTTCTAACAGTGTAAATAAGTCTGTGTCCAATGTCCTGCTCTTCTGGGATCCCCAAAGGGCTTGCTTGTACAGTTCCCCTTTTTAAAGTAGAGAAATACTCCTACATCTTTTAAAAATTTAGTTTTTGAGAATTTCATATGGTATAGTTTTATATTTTTTTCTTGTCCCTAATCTCCTCTCAGATCTCTCTGCCCCCCACACACCCCCACACCCCCACACACCCCCTCCCCCGCAACCCCCATATCTACATACCCAACTTCAAGGTCTTTCAGGCTCTTAAAAACCAGCTATCTAGTCCAAGGACTCCCCCTAGTGGTTCATTCTAGAAATAAGGAAAGCTGGAATTATGTTGATGGTTGTTTGGGATATTTGGGGGGGGGTATCGTTATTTGTTTTTTTGTGTGTAATTTTTAAACAATCACAAAGCAAAATTATAGAAAAGTTATATATGTCACGAAAATATTTTCCTGAACAATATGAGTGTGATTTTCTGAAATAATGTCTACGATTACCTTAAACACTTTCTTTTGTTTTCTATTAATTAATTAATTTATTTATTCACTTTGCATCCCGATCACAGCCCCCCTCCTCCTAGTCCTCCCTTCATGCACCTCCTCCCTCCATTCCCTCCTCCCCTTCTCCTCTGAGAAGGGGACACACACACACACCCCACCTGGCACATGAAATTACCGTAGCAGGACTAGGCACTTTCTCTCCCACCGAGGCCAGACAGCCCAGTCAGGGGACAGGATCCACCGGCAGCAGCAGAGTCAAGGACAGCCCCTGCTCCGCTGTTGGAAGGCCTACATGAAGCCCAAACTGCACACCTGCTACATAATGGAGGGGGAAGGGGGCTAGCTCCAGCCCCTGCATGCCCTTTGGTTGGTGCTTCAGTCTCTGGAAGACCCCAAGGGTCCAGGATAGTTGATCGTATTGATCTTCTATGGAGTCCCTCCCCCCCTCTGGATCCCTCAATCCTTCCCCCAGTTCTTCCAGAAGACTCCTTGAGCTCTGTCTAATGCTTGGTAAGCTGCTAGTGGAGCCTCTCAGAGGACAGTTATGCTAGGCTCCTGTCTGCAAGCAGAGCAGAGCATCATTAATAGTGTCAGGGACCGGTGCTTGCCCCTGGGATGGGTCTCCAGTTGGGCCATCCCCTCAGTCTCTACTCCATCTTGTAGGCAGGACAAATTTTGGGCGGAAGATTTTGTGGGTGGCTTGGTGTCCTTACCCCTCCACTGGAAGTCCTGTCTGGCTGCAGGAGGTGGCCACGTCAGGCTTCATATCCCTCACCACTAACTAAGAGTCTCAGCTAGAGTCACTCTTAGAGACTCCCTAGAGTCTCCCCCCTCCCACATCTCTGGCACCTCCTAGAAATGCCCCACCCCATCCCACCCACCCCCAACTTTCCCTCACTCTCTTCCTGGCTCTCCCTACACCTGTTCCCATCCCCACCCCACCCACCCACCCCTCCCAACTCCAAAGAATCTTTAGGTCTAACATGTAGCTAAGATTTATATTTAAAAGCTATAAGGAACAAGAATAACCAAAGTGATGAGGACAGGTGAAGCTTGGTCATTCTTTTATAAAGCATGCATTGTTAAGACAGTGCTATATCATGCAAGTAAACCCGTAGAACAGAATGGCTAGTCCAAAAAGCAGACCTTCACGAGTTTGGGCACTTGCTTTTGACAAGAATGGCCTTTGAATATGGTGTTAACTTAATTTTCAGATGGCGCCTTAGTTAGGGTTTTATTGCTGCGACTACACCAATTCTTTTTTGTTGTTGTTGTTGTTTTGGTTTTTCGAGACAGGGTTTCTCTGTGTAGCCCTGGCTGTCCTGGAACTCACTCTGTAGACCAGGCTGGCCTCGAACTCAGAAATCTGCCTGCCTCTGCCTCCCAAGTGCTGGCGTGCACCACCACTGCCCGGCTTTTTAATTTTTTACTTTTTCAGGTTTCTATTTTTGATGGTTCCCATCACCACTTAAGCTTGGCTGTCCTGGAACTCACTCTGTAGACCAGGCTAGCCTCAAACTCCGAGATTCACCTGCCTCTGCCTCCTGAGTCTTGAGATCAAAGCTGTGAACCTCCACACTTGGCCCTAAGCTTTCTTTCCTTTATTTCATTTTTCTTTAATTCCTTTTCACAGGTTGGAAGCTTAGTTGGGTGGGGTCTTGCCCTGAGGCCACCACTCCCCTTATTCCATTTAACGTCATACTTTAATCATCTCCTTGATCACAGGATTTAGCCTCATTTCATTTCTATGTGTTTCTTTTCTCCTCAAGTTGAACACTTTGTATTTTTCCTTGCTCAGCTTGCTCCTTTTCCATTATAGATTTGCATTAAAGTACACATTAATAACCACATGAGACAGTCTATACTAGGCTTTTTTGAGATTTCTTCTGCCAACAGAATTAATCCAAAACTTTTCACTTTAGCCTCAGGCAGACTTTTCAGATAAGGGCAAAAAGCAGCCACATTTTTCACCAAAATATCACAAGAACAGTCTCTGGGGCACATACTAAATTTTTTCTGAAGCCTCTAGAGCCAGGCTCCCACCATGACACACTTCCTCCAGCAAGGCCACACTTCCCAATAGTGCCTTTCCACATGGACCAAGCACTCAAACACCTGAGTCTGTGGGGGCCATATCTATTCAAACCACCACAATTGGGGGGAAAGTTTATTTTGTTCACTTCCTTCCTATATTGATTCCAAACACACTGCATTAGTGATGCCTCTTTTAGTTGCATTTGGGAGGGGGGGCATTTCCAGATAAATTTAACTGAAAAAAATCCACCCTGAATAAAGGTAATACTTTCCCAAGAGCTAATGAAAAAAGTCAAATGAAATGAAAAGAATTCATTTCTCTCTGTTTCCTAACTGTAGAAAAAAATGTGACAGCTGCCTCAAATGTCTACAGCCATGACTTCCTACATGTTAACCTCCATGATGGGTAGATGCACTCACAAACACATGTGCATTTACCACACACACACACACACACACACACACACACACACACACACACACACACACACTGATTAGCTGGTGAGATGGTTTACGTAAGATAGTTACTGACAACGACACTAACTCAGCCAATTAGGAGTATCTAAGTCCTTCTATTAGCTAGCAACTAAGAGTGAGATCATGCTTCTTGGTGTGAAGCTTAGGGTTACAGCATTTTTAAAGACAAAAGCTACAATTATATTGTTGTGCCTGTTTTGTGTACCCCAAAAGTCCACCAAAGAGCCGATTCCAATGCAGTCACACTAAGGTCGTTATTACAAGCTCAAGCTTGGGCCACACTGCCATCTCTGGCACAGCAGAATGGGAGGGTGAAGCCCAGAGCTCTCAGCCGGACCAGGCTTTAGAGGAAGGGGGTCTCTAGCCAGCCTCACATCTGATTGGGGGGCCATTATGGAATTTGGTTGTCCTTTAACATAATTGGCTGGTGCTGGGAGCCAAACCATAAACTTAACTTCTGCTTTCCTCCTGATTGGTGGTTGTTAGGAAGTGCCAGGGGCAGGCTTGTTAGAGAGAGGAACCTGGAAACTGGTCTTGTTTGGGAGTAACCTGGGAACTGATGCTAGATGCTGAGTTGTTAGTTAACTCGAGTTCAGTCGGGTTCTCTAATATGGAGTCTAAACCCAAGATCTGGTCTCTCAGTATCAGTGTTGAGTGAGTGGTATGGTGGTTTGAATATGCTTGGCCCAGGGAATGGCACTGTTAGGAGGTGCAGCCTTGCTGGAGGAAGTGTGTCACTGAGAGGGTGGGCTTTGAGACCATCTTTCTAGCTGCCTGAAGACAGTCTTCTCCTTTTTTCCTTTGGAACAAGATGTAGAACTTTCAGTTCCTCCAGCCCCATAGCTGCCTGGACGCTGCCATGCTCCTGCCATGATGATAACGGACTGAACTCCTGAACCTGTAAACCAGCCCCAATTAAAGGTTGTCCTTTGTAAGAGTCACCATGCTCACGGTGTCTCTGCACACCAGTGGAAACCGTAACTGAGTCAGAAGTTGGTACCAGGGACTTGGGGATTGATGTCATAGGCCTGACCATGTTTTTGTTTGGAGGAATGTGGATTTGGGGACTTTGGAAACAGTGGAATGCTTTAAGTGGGGCTTAATGGGCCATTCTACTAAGAATATGGAAGACATTGGTGCTGAGGGTGATTTGAACTCTGGAGATTGTTCTTGTGATGTTTGGGTGAAGAATGTTGCTGCTTTTTTGCGCTTGTCTGAGGAGTCTACCTGAGGCCAAGGTAAAGAGTAAAGAGGCTAAGGTAAAGGAAGTCTCAGAAAAGCCCAGCATAGACTGCCCTCTGGTTTACTCTCGTGAAGATCAAGTGTAGCAAGCTTAGAAAGGAAAAATACAAAATATAGTTCAAGTATTAAAGGGGCAGCAGGTGGTTCAATGGAGCAGAATCCTGGGCTCAAGGAGATGAGCAGAGTAAGGGAGTGGTGATTTCAGGGCAAGATCCCACCCAGTTAAACTTATTGTTTATGTGTTTGCAGTTGAAGAACAGATAGTTATATTATTATGGCCTGGTTATTGCTTTCATTTGGACATAAGGAGATATGATTGTGTCAGATTGACATGGGATGACTCAAGCTTTTGATCTGGATCTTGAGGCACAGTCACCATGAAGAACATTCAGGAGGCAGAGCCATGTAGTTATCTTTGAGTTCAAGGTCAGTCTACAGAGCAAGTTTCAGAACAGTTGAGCAATAGGCAGTAGAGTTGAAAACAGAAAGTTGGTGATAATGTAATAGAAGGGGGGCCATGTTCCAGCCCCAGTAAGCAGCAGAACTTGGCAGCTTTGACCATGTGGCTCTGGCTTTAGAGTCAAGAATAAAAGGGACTACTGGTTGATCCCATTGATACTGGTTAGCTGGAGCTAATAAATTAGCAGTGATTAAAAAGAGACCAGTATCACTGAGGTGGAATCTTCTGGGAAGTGTGTTCTGAGAGCACAAAGAAGGTGTGTTCCAGAGATAGCCAAGGTTGTATCTTGTGCAGCAGCTGGACTTGGTAAGATGTAAGAATCACCCAGTTTTGAAGGCATGAAGGGGTTATAAACAGCAGCTGAGATTTGGCACTGTGAGAGGCCAGTGATGGTCGTTGGTGAAGGTGCAGCCTCAGTTGGAGTTGATGGCCCAGGGCTAAAGGGGTCACCACTACATAAACTCACTTCAATAATCCTAGCATATGGAGGTGGAGGCAGGAGAGTGAGCTGCTCAAGTTCGTCCTGAGATCAATCATTCCATGACTCAGCAGGTAAGAGAGTGCATACAGCTCTTTCAGAGTTCAGATCCCAGCAACCACTTGTAACTCCAATTTCAGAGTATCTGGCACCTCTAGCCTTTGTGGGTATCTGTACTCATGTGCACAAAATCACAGAGATATACAAATAATTTTTAAAAGTATTTTTAAGAGTGTTTTCATTTCTTGCAGAGGACCAGGGTTTAATTTCTAACACACATGTCCACAGGATCACAATGGCCAGCTCCACGGAATTTTAGGCTGAAGCCTCGCCTGCACACATACACAGGTGAGTATGTACATTAATTAATAAGCTATGATAAAAAAAATAAGCACACGATTTTGTGAAATTAAGGCTTTGGAGACAGAGGCCAAAGCAGGTAGGTTGTGTTCAATGTGGGGCACTTATCAAATGTCAATTTTTGATTTGTGTATTCTTCTGCACTTCATATGAACTTTTTTTGTTGTTTGTTTGCTTGAGACAGGGTTTCTCTGTGTATCCCTGGTTGTCCTGGAACTGGCTCTGTAGACCAGGATGGCTTCAATCTCTGAAATCCACCTCCTTCTGCCTCCAAACTGCTGGGATTAAAGGTATTCTCCACCACACTTAGCCTTCAATATTAATATCACTTATGATTTATTTAATATGTATGTATGTATATGTGTATGTGTGTGTATGTGTGTGTGTCTTTGCTATTGTGGGTGTCCGAGGAGGCTAGAAATGGACGGCGAATCCCCTGAGGCTGGAGTTACAAGCAATTGTCAGGTACCCAGCTAGCTACTCGAATGCCAACTCAAGTCAGTTACAAAAGCAGCAAGCGCTCTTAACCTCTAAGCCATCTGACCAGCCCTTTGGAATGAATATAGGCCACAAGTCCATCCTTAAGCTTTAAGGTGACTACCAGGTCAAATGCGGTCTGTTTTAAGGCAACCCAACCTACTAGTCCTGCCCCTTCTCTGCCGGAAGCCCAAATCAGGCGTTTAGGAACTTGATTCCCTAGAGACTTCACAGTCTCCGCCCCTTGTTGGGTGGAAAAGGGAGAGTAATCCCAACTACCCCTCCCTTGAGGTTCACTGACGTGAGACGGTGTGTCTCTCGCGTGTTCTTATCTTTTGAATACAAAAGCCTAGAATCTGGGCTCCCCACACTCCACGCAAGTTCAAACCCAGAACCCAGAACCCAGAAGCAAAGATACCGGGCTAATTCTTCGATTGCTTTAGCCTGGCGGTCGAGCTGCGCGGGGCTCCGCTCCGATTAGTGCTGTCTGGCGGTGAGGCGCGGTGCACTCTGGGACACGGCACTGGCGGGAGGCGCAGGCCGGTGTCCAAGGTGAGGGTACGCGGGCGGCGACAGGATGGTGAAGCTGACGGCGGAGCTGATCGAGCAGGCGGCGCAGTACACCAATGCTGTGAGGGACCGTGAGCTGGACCTCCGCGGTGAGTTAGACGGAACGTGGGCCGTGTCCCGGCCCTGGCGCACGGCCGCGAGAAGCCGGCCCCGCCGCGTGCGCGGAGACTGGAGCCTGGCCCGCGGGCCTCCACCTGGGCCTGGGATGCCACCGATCGATGGTCCCGAAGGGCCTTTTGGGGCTGTTACCCGCACTCCTGCTAGCAAACACGGCGCCTCGATTCCTTCCGCGGTCCATACTCATTAGGCTTTGCCCTGCGTGTTGAGCAACCTTAACAGTTTAAGGAGTAGGAAAATAGAAAATGCTACGTACAGGCCGGCAGCCGGCTGGTTTTTAGCAAATGCGTTAATATGGCACGTGAAGGTAGGTTGGATATATACCAAAGTTACCTTAATTGTACCAGTAATTCCCATTTGGTTTTGTTCGTTTGTTTTTGAGACAACGTCTCGTGTATTCCGAGCTAACTTCAAACTGTTAAGGATTATCTTGAATTTAGGAACCTCTTGCCTTCACTTGCTGGGTGCTGGGTTTAAATGCGCGCACCACGTTTATATGGTGCTTCGGATGAGCCCAGGGTTTTATGCCTTAGACAAGCACTCTCACTCCTGAGTCAGATCTGATTTTTATAAAGATGTTTTCAAGATTGAGCTGTTTGACCAAGGCTTAACGGTCACTTCCATGTGTGGGGTGGTGGAACTCACCTGTTCAGCTCTGACAGCAGTAGCACTTGATTTTTAAAACAGAATTGAGAGGGCAGTCGTTAACTATTCAGGAGATGGCTTTGAAAGGGGTATGTGACCCGAGGCAACCACAGTCTCAGGGCACTATGCACTGCCATTTGCGAAGTTTCTTAACTGCCTATGGAAAATCCTAGTGCTTTTGTTTGTTGAAATTAACTTTTTCAGAGAAAAATCTGGTTCAGGAGCGTCTGGATCCTTTCACTGTCTTTGCACAGTTTTGGTCTGTACTGTATCTCTGAAAACTGTGCAAGCTTGAGAATGTTTATTCTGGTGCCATATTTTTTATTGCACTCTTTCACAACTGCATTGTGCACTTCATTCCTTTTCTTCCCAGAATACCTAGCTCAATGATGATGCCCGTTAGACAATCAAGGGGGTGCTCACTGTGATTTGTGGTTATGTATAAGCCATTTTCAGCTCTGAATTGGAGCTGATGGGGAGGAGGGTAAGTCAGGATACCATGAGGCCACACAGATGAGTTATGTGAAAAATTGAGAATACCTGTCACCAGTGTCTGAACAAGGTGTGGGCATCAACAGTAAGCAGTTTATAGTGTTACTTTCTGTCATGGAGCCTAACAATGCTAAGGACTTAGAACAGCGTGAGTAAGTACCTCGTAGACATTCTTAGTAAACCATGGGCACCAGTACTAGTAAGTACGCCCATCTGTTCTTCCTCTTGCCTCAGCCTCTTCAAATTTACTTCAAGACTACAAGCTTCGTAGCACTAGGGACTCCACATAACTCGTTCATCACTTATTTTGTTTTTGTTTAGTGCTTGGCATGGCACCAGTGCCAGGTTAATACTTCCTGAATGAAAGCTTGAGCCAAATTATTATCAAATACTCCTATGATTTTCAAGACTTTTCATTTATATTAATATCTGTTGTATGTATTTTTCCCCTCTACAGGATATAAAATTCCTGTTATTGAAAATCTAGGTGCCACCTTAGACCAGTTTGATGCTATTGATTTTTCTGACAATGAGATCAGAAAACTGGATGGTTTTCCTTTGTTGAGAAGACTGAAAACATTATTAGTGAACAACAACAGAATTTGGTGAGTGTCTGCTAGTGAGAATACTTTCTTCCCTTAAGTAAGTGTATTAATGTACCCTGAAGATGCTGGTTTTTTGTTGTTGTTGTTGTTGTTGTAACTTTTAATGTATTTTAGTGGTTTGCCTGCAGGTACCACACACCCTCCTAGTGTTTGGAGGCCAGAGGAGGGCATTGGCTTCTCTGGAGCTGGGTTTACAGATAGTCCTGAGCTGCTCCAGGCGTTAGGAACAGAATCCGGGTCCTCTGGAA
The DNA here is from genome assembly GCA_028551405.1 of Uromys caudimaculatus. Taxonomy (NCBI): domain Eukaryota; kingdom Metazoa; phylum Chordata; class Mammalia; order Rodentia; family Muridae; genus Uromys; species Uromys caudimaculatus. The sequence goes on along the minus strand of CM052703.1, from coordinate 124,007,175 downwards.
GATCAGCCAGAGCTCTAAGTTGCTGAGCCACCTCTCTAGCCTTTCCTGGTCTCTTAAAGAGAGAAATGAATAGAGCACTTTTCCTAAGAGATTGGAGATGAACTTGGGCATTGGTCTGGCCTTACTTTAATATTCATAATTGATACTAAATTTGAATTTGAAACACTGTACTATGTCAACATTTCAGATTCTAGAGCAGTCATCAACAGCATCATAATGAAAAGATTTATAAAGGCCATGTGTAGTGGTGTCTGTCTCTAATCCTAACACTCTGGAATGTGAGGCAGGCTGATCTCTCTGTGAGTTCAAGGCCAGCCTTTTCCACAGCAAATTTCCAGCCAGGGCTACATAATGAGACACTGTCACAATAAAATCTTTTTAAGAAATAAAATTACTTTTCACTGAGTACCTGTACCTCATCCATTCTGCTAGGTTTTTTGTAGTTGGTTTCTACAATATCATTCTGTGAAATTAAGATAGTATTTGTTTGAACCAGGGTTTCTCTGGGGGCTTTGGCTGTCACGGAATTCACTCTGTAGACCAGGCTGGCCTCGAACTCAGATATCTACCTCCCTTTGCCTTCTGAATGCTAGGATTAAAGGCATGCACTACACTACCCTGCTAGCAAAGCTTTCATTAAGAAAAGAACCCAGGGGCTGGAGCATGACTCTAGTTAAGAGTACTGGCTGCTGCTTTTCCCAGTCCAGCGTGGCAGCTTGAAACTCTAGTTCCAGGGAATTCAAGGACCTTGTCTGGCTTCAGCGGGAGCCAAGCACACAGTTGGTATGTGACATAAGTACATACATCCATATACATAAAAGCACTGAGCAGTGGTTTTAGGGAGAAGCTATTTTCATGAATAAACATTCTCTTCTGATGAATGTCATACACCAACTCTCTAAATACGAAATTATTGGGTTTTAAATTTTCTGAACAAAAAATTGTAAATTGGCTAAGTAGTTTTTTCCTGCCCCAGAATCTCACCTTTCCTTGGCTTGCACTAGCCCATTTGGCAGTGGACAGAAGCTTAGGAGGCATGGCTTTCTGAAGCCATCCCATCCCTGTCACTGACCCTGTGCCTCAGAAAGGCTCCCTCTTTGATACTTTCCCTGAGATGGGATGTGGAACAAGGGTATTCTGTCATTGAAGTGTTAATACTCAGAAGAACAGAGAAATGTTAGCTTATTTAATGTTTGTTTTTACTGAGAGCCTCTCTATTTTTATTTTAGCCGAATAGGTGAGGGCCTTGATCAGGCTCTTCCCTGTCTGACAGAACTCATTCTCACCAACAACAGTCTAGTGGAACTGGTAAGTTGAGTAGAGAAAACTAAGGGGCCAGGTTGAGGAGTCTTCCTGCTTTGGAAAATTATCTCCTACCTCCTCTTTGAGTTTTTTCCTGATTATTTTACTATTTAAGCATTTATTTGTTAGTTTGTTGGTTGGCTGGTTGTGTTGGTTTGGTTTGGTTTTTTGTGCTGGGAATTGGCAAGGCATTTGGATTATATTTCCCAGATCTCTTTGCCCACTCAGGTCTGCCTTTTGATTTTTGATTCTGCTGGGTGCCTTGGTAGGAGAGTTCCCATTAGGTGCAATCTAGTTTGTTAGTCACTGTCATTAGTGCTTCTGATGTTCTGTTGAAACTCCCTCCCCTTCCACGGATAAACAAACGCCCATGTTTTGCAGAGTTGCAGTGTTCAGGTCTTTTTTTTTTTTTTTTTTTGGTTTTTCAAGACAGCGTTTCTCTGTGTAGCCCTGGCTGTCCTGGAACTCAGAAATCCACCTGCCTCTGCCTCCCAAGTGCTGGGATTAAAGTTGTGTGCCACCACTGCCCGGCTCTAATCTTAGTTCTTAAGTGAGTTGGGCAAAACTGAAAAATACACGCCAGACGTAGTATTAAAAATGAATGTAGCAGTGAGTTTGCTACTTGCGCTTCCAGCCACCCAGCCAGGAACTGCAAATGAAGGACACACACACACACACACACAGTGAAGGGGGACTTATTTTTTAAATGCCTTGGCTAGCTTACAGGCTGGGCAATTCTAATCATCCACAGGACTATCACAGATTTCCCTCCGGTACTCATGACTCAGCACTCAGCACCCTCTAAATCTAGGCCTGTCACTGCTGTCTTGTTCCTTCTGGGCGGCCCCCTAGTCTTGGCTGCCAAGATACTTCTTGGGGCCCTTCCAGAGGCCACATTCCTTCTCACCTACATTACGGATGATTTTCTTTCTGCAGCTCTAAATCTGGCCCATCTTCCTCCAAAACCTGGTGCTTCTCCTCTCTTCTCCTCTCTCCCATGTCCAAGCCTGCTCTTAACTACTGAGCCATCTCTCTAGCCCCAATTTTTAGATTTATGTGTATGAGTCTGTGGCATGCATGTGTGTGTGTGTGTGTGTGTGTGTGTGTGTGTGTGTGTATGTGTACTATGTGTATGCCTGGTGCCCATGCAGCTCAAAAGAGTATCAGGTCCCCTAAACCTGGAGCTATGGATGCCTGTAAGCTACCACATGGGTGCTGGGAATCAAAGCTTGGCTCTTTAAAAGAACAAGAAGTGCTCTTAACCACTAAGTCATCTCTCCAGCACCAGTGGTAAGATTTTAAAGTTCACTGTCAAGCTTATCTTTTAGCTGCATTGCCTATATCCTGTTTACATTTAGTGGTGTTCCTGGCAGATCCCACTTTGTCTTTTGAGGAGAGCCTTCTCTGTGTCATCTGTTCTGATTTTGTTTTGTTTTAATTGTGTATGTATACATGTGCACTGTCTCTTTCTGTCATTCCATTTTTCCTTCAGATGGCATAGAATGTATTTATTTGTTGTATCTATTTCTGTTCTTAGCAACTTCATCAGGTTAAACTCAACCAATACCTTTACTCTTCTCAGCAGTTATTCTTTTTTAATATAATACTTTTGTTCTTTGAAAATTTAATACATGTATACACAGAGTTTCGGTCATATTTACCGCCAGTTCTTCCCATATCTGCCCACACCTTCTCACAACTTTATTTCCTCCCTCTTTTGGTGAGATGGGATCTTTTCTGTAGTTCTGGAACTCATAAAGAGATTCTCCTGCCTCTGTCTCCTGAGCCACCATGCCCAGACCCCCAGACTCCCCCCCCCCATTTTTTTTTTTTTTAAAACACACCAAGTCCTACATGTGTGGGTCTTATACTCCGGGGTATGGAGCTGCTTCCAGGAGAATGATCAACCTACCAGGAGCCAGACCCTTAAAGAATACTGACTCCCCTCCCCTCCCCCAGTTGCCTGAATGGTGAAAAGTTCCCCAGACCCCTACCATCTCCTGTGCTGGAATGTTGGCTGGCTTGGTCTTGTACAGATGACCACAGCCCCTGTAAGTTCATGAGTGCAGTGGTCCTGTCATGTCCAGAAGATACTGGATGGCCTGGCTTTTCCCATATCTAGCTCTTGCTGTCTATCCGTTTGCCCTTCCTCCTCAGTAGTCTATGAGCCTTGTGGAAGAGAGGCGTCCTATAGACGTGCTACTGTGGCTCAGCCCTCCAGTGTATCCTCTACACTCTGGCCAGTCTTGAGCTTCTTAATAACTACCATCCACCCTGCAAGAAACTCCTCTGATGAGGTCCAGGAGCTGTCCTACTAATCTGTGGGAATAGATAAATACTTAGAGAGTAGTGCGATGCTATGTCCATTTACAAAATAGTAGTGGTAGTTCACCCTTAGGGCCTATGAGCTCCCCAACCATGGCTTCTTAGCCAGAGTTATTGTATGACGCATGCATTTCTTCTGTGGAACTGGGTCTTAAATCATTTCAGAAAATGGTTGTTTATACTATAGCATTTGTTCCACCACTGTACTCATGGGTATATCTTGCCACATGGCTGTTACTGAGTTGACAGTACCCACAACTGGGTGAGACTGTTGGTGACTTCCCCCAGCAGCCTGCATAGCACCTTCTGGTACTATGAAAGCTAGCCCACTGAGAGGAAGCTTCCTGCTCAGTACCCACTTGATTTCTCTTATCCGGTGACAGAAGTGTGTGGTGCCTTCACCAGTAGGATCTTACCATCAAATTTCTGATAGGCAGTCCACGATCAACCATTAGCCTGTATTGTGTTTTGAATAGTCCCTTAACTGTGCCCACCAGGCTGACTTTCAGCCCCATATGTAGCCCATGCTGGCCTTAATTCACTATAGTCTTCCTGACTTAGCCTTCCAAATGCTGGAGTTGCAGGTGGGAGCCACGACACCCAGCTTTAAAGCCAGTGCTCTGCTAGCACATAGCTGGGGTGTAGCAAGTTCCAGCAGGGGGTCTTTCTAGAATCAGCGCCTCCAATGATACATTATAGTCTCAAAAGTTATACTCCCCTACTACTGAACAACAATATTCTTTTTCTTAACCAGATCATTCTGCCGTCATTGTGTTCTGTTCCGTGTGTGTGTGTGTGTGTGTGTGTGTGTGTGTGTGTGTGTGTGTGTGTGTGTGTACTGTGCGTGTATAACAGACACTTTGTTTTTGGTTCTTTTGGAGTCTCTGTGCTAGTAGGCCACTTTTCAAGCTCTAGCACTCCCTCTGATCATGTAAAGATGGCTGTTTGCTTTCTGAGAACTCTGTTCTCTCTTATTGCTCTTTGAAATTATGAGCTGCTTCACAAAGGTACACACCATCCATTTACAAGGCCACAATGACCTTCTCTGTATCCTTCCAGTTTTGGTGTGTATGCTGTAGAAGTGAGTACTCCTGCTTTCACCTGTGCTATTTCCCTCTTAAATTACATAATTTACGTCTATTCCAAGATTTTACTTAGTGTAGGAATTTGTCCTGGAGGGGTCACAGTTTGACCACCCAGGACTATATAGCAAGACTTTGTCCCAAATGGGAGACAACAGCATTTGCTATAGCCCATCATACGCCCTACCCAGATCCCCGTACTTATTCCTGGGACATGCAGACCCTTGGGCAGCTGCTCAGACTGAACGTCTGTTGGTTAGTATGGAGTTCTCTGGTTTATCATGTGCCTTCCTGCCTTCACAAACACTGTGCAAGTCCTGTAGCTGGTACCCTAACTGTTCCTACCCTGAGATGTCTAGGAAACACCTTGTCTAGCTCGATTGTAGCTTTTGATGATGGGGTTTTAGTTGCTATTTTTGTTTCATCATGGTTTCCAGGACAATTTGGGAAGAGCTGAGAATATCCCTGGCTGGCCTGAACTCACTACATAGAATAGGCTGGCCTCAAACTCACTGAGATGTGTCTGTCTCTGCCTCCCTAGTTCTGGGATAAAGACATGTGCCACCATGATTGGCATCCATAATTTTTTGAACTATATGATTCACCTTGTCTTTGAAGATGTTTGAAGAGATGGGCTAGGAGAACAGTACCTTTTCAAAGATAATAAATATACTCTCTAAGGCCACGTGGGATATACTAACAAGAAAAGACATTTTGCACCAGGTATGGCGGCATATACCCATAATTCCAGCATTTGGGAGGATCAGGATTGAAGACCATCCTAGGCTGCATAACAAGTTCAAGGCCAGCCCAGGCTATAGGAGATTCTGTCTCAAACAACAAAAACCCCACATTAGACCAAGATCTTGGCTTGAGGTTCCCGTGTAAATAGCTTGCTCCAAGTAAGTCACTGGTGTTGGCATTGGTTTCATTTTTGAATCACTGCTTAGTAGCCATGTTGAGATTGCTGTAGAAAATCAGAAAATCAAATCTTTTTGTCTTCTGTTAAAGCAGATGTTGTTACTACCAAGCCTTAAAGAAACTAGAATATAGTTATCAGTTTATTAGGTAGAAGATATTTAAGCAGTTGTGTTGTATTAATAATGAAGTAGATGCCAGAGCAATGAAAAATAAATAAAAGATAGCGTAGATACTTGCTTCAAAGAGACTTGTCATTTCACACTAGCAGAGTAGTCGTGTGTCTGTCAGCTCCGCTCTTACCATGACTCTTATTTTATAGGGTGATCTGGACCCATTGGCATCTCTCAAATCACTGACGTATCTAAGGTATGGACAGTACTTGTGATGATGTGACCATAGTCCTAAAATAACGCCTTCAGGATGCTAATAAACAGCTCTGCCCTGGATGGTGTGTGTTTGCTCCTGACAGTAAAGTGGCAAGAGTGCATGCTGGCTCTTGATTTACAGTCCCTACACCTTCAGATGAGCCCCGCCTTCCATGGGCTTCGGTGGGTGAGATTGGAACTGTCCCTTTCTTACAGCATCCTAAGAAACCCTGTAACCAATAAGAAGCATTATCGACTTTATGTGATTTATAAAGTTCCACAAGTCAGAGTACTGGACTTTCAGAAAGTGAAACTAAAAGTGAGTATTGCCCCTGCGTGAGCATAGCAGCCTTGTCCTCTCCTTTCATTGCCAGTTGTTGTTTTTTAACTTGCTTAATAAGTAAATTTTGTTGTTACTTTGAAACTTAATCTGTGGGAAAGAAAACATTTAGTCAGGGTTGTTTGTTAGTTTTTGTGGGGTGGTTTTGTTTCCTTTGTTTTGTTTGTTCTCTTAGCAGTTTATGATAGGGCTTTGTTGGCCATTCCAAAGTTGGCCAAACTTTGTAGTTGGAACTCACAGTGAATTGTCTGCTTAGATGTGTTTCCAGCAGGGAGCATACTGTAATCCAGCTGTGGGCGGCCCTGCCTGTTAGAATAGTGTTTCCGTGTTGGAAGTGCTAATTCCCTGTAGTCTCGGGAGTCCCTCTTTGAAACTGGGAGGGGGGACTTTTTGAGAACTTTGCCCAAGATTGTTGGGCCACTGTGTCTCCTAGTTTAAAGCTGATTTTTGGTGTTTTTACCAACCCAGAATACTTGAGGAGAACTCTTCCGTGTTTTCTGAGGAATGCATCTAAATGCATGTGGTATTCCTATGTCGATTAATTCTGTGTGTGGTGTTACTGTAGGAGCGTCAGGAAGCAGAGAAAATGTTCAAGGGCAAGCGGGGTGCTCAGCTTGCAAAGGATATTGCCAGGAGAAGCAAAACGTAAGACACGGATATCCAACCTACTCCCTCACCTTCAGAAACACTGTCTGTCTGACAGGTTGCCTCCTCTACAAAGTTAGATCAGAGCTGGGGTTAGTGTGGCATTCCATTTGAATGACAGTGGCTGGCCATTTGCGGACTGCACATCACGGGAAATTTCTGCCCCGTTAGCAAGAGCATATATTTCGGTTTATGGTCTTAATTGTGATGTTGTTAAACATCCCGCTTTCTCTATAGGAAGATGGATTGGGTGGTGTTTCTGAAGGAGAGAGTTCTTGTATCAGTTTGTTAACAAAGATAAGATACTACACTGGTTGAATTACTTTCAAAAGCTTTTGAAAGTAAGAGAAGCAGCTTGCACCAGTCAGAATGTAACAATTATATTCTCCTTCCTCAGCTTTAATCCAGGTGCTGGTTTGCCAACTGACAAGAAGAAAGGTGGGCCATCTGCAGGGGATGTGGAAGCAATCAAGGTAAAGATGTGTTGGGGTTGTGGGACTGGAGAGAGCCAGGTTGGGGCTGACAGTGGTGTGTCCTAGTACTGAGCCTTGTAGAGCCCATCTTCCCATAGTCCTTAGGACACTGGTATTTCTAGTTCAGGAAAAAAACTTCCTTTTAACTACTCTTTGACCAGATTTTGATTTGAAATAATTAGATAAAGTAGTTGAAGGCATCTGCATGCTTCTCCTTTTCCAAGAATCCGTTTACTGCTTTGAGCAGTTAAGTACCTTGGTGTGCAGTCTTGGAGTTTGTCTTAGTTTCTTTGCTTTCCAAGATTGGTTGACTGACAATTCTTGTTGGAATATAGGTAGAAAATCCCAAAGTCTCCAGTAACAGGATTCCAGACAGATACTTAGCTTTTTAGAGGGCATATGGAATGATTGCTTCTCCTTTACAAGAGCCTTAATCTCCTCCTAAATATGAAAATTGGCAGCCTGTTTTCTAGGTTGATTTGTAATGTGCCAGTGAACTCCTTCCCTGAACATAGAAATGTGTGGTTGATGTTCTACGGGAAAGTTGCTTGGGATTTCTGTGCTGCTTTCTGGGTGCTTGTCATCATCCATCTCCCCTTTCCTGTGTTTTCTAGAATGCCATAGCAAACGCGTCGACGCTGGCTGAAGTTGAGAGGCTGAAGGGCTTGTTGCAGTCTGGCCAGATACCTGGCAGAGAGCGCAGATCAGGTCAGAAAACTGTTCTGTCTGAACTTGTAAAACATCACACTCAGAATGATTACGCAGTACTATCTGATTGGAATGGTGATACAGGCCTGTAATGCCCGAATTTGGGAGGTTAAGATGAGAGGGTCAGAAGCTGAAGGTCATTCTTGGCTACAAAACAAGGTTTGAGACCAGCTTGGGCTACACAAGACCCTTTTTCAAAAAGAAGAACAAAGGAAGGAGGCAGGGAGGGTCAATAAAGAAAGTTAAGCCACTGGGATATTTGTGCGGTCTTTACAAGTTGTAGCAAAACATTTCATCATATGGACAGAACTAAGTTCTAGAGGTAACTGTGAACTTCTTAGTCACCTGCTATAAAATGGACATTTTGGTGGACTGATAGACTGCATGTACAGTAGTGATCCCGCAGGGTAACAGCTTCAAAACCCCTCTGCCTGGTATCGTTACTGTATGTTTTCTGGGCTTACATATGTATAGATGCATGGGTACTTACCTTTTTTTCAGCTCTCTGCATTATTGAGAACAGTGACATGCGGTCTAGGTTCATAGTTTAGGAAGTAATTACCTTCACCAGGTGGGTTAATAGCCTCTACCATTTAGGTTTGTGTAAGTGTGCTCTCTGTCATGTTCATCTTCACAAAATAAATTCTCCAGTGGTGAAAATTTTAGAACATAATCCCCACAAAGCAAGGTGTTGCTGTATGTGTGATTCAGTGGTTCAGCGCAGGCCATATAAAGAGCCTGACCAGTACTGTCCGTGGGCAGGTTTCATCATTAAGGTAAATATCTTCATCTTTAAGTTTCAGATACGTACTGTCATTAAAGGTTAGTGGGAGGACTGCTGTGTTTGCTGGTGTTGTTAACTAGTCTGTTGTTTGAATACCAAATTTGTGTCAGCGTGTTGAGCACTCGAGATACACTATTCCAAGAAAGTAAACCCAGTACAAATCTGGGTATGCGTACCCATGGGATGGCCACCTTGACAGCTTTCCAAGGACCATTATCTTTGAGCTGTTTTGGTCTTTTTAGTTTTTGTGACTAGATTAGTCAGGTTGCTTGCATGAGTATGGGGTAGGGGTTTGCTGGAGCAAGGGCAACTTACAGTGAGTACCCTGCTGGAGAAAATGGCTCTTCTACTTCAGCAGCTATCAGTTGTCAGTCGCTCCTCAGGGAGAGTGCATGAGATATTTTTAAGAACTGTGGTACTGTGTGGTCTCTAGGCCCCCGGGGACATGCAAGGTAAAAGTTATTTGCGTAGTAACTCCAAGATGTTTGCGCTTTCCATTTAGTAGCTTCTGCAGTCATGGGTAAAACCTGCTGGTGCCTGAGCAATGCCAAGGGATGGTACTTGCTCTGTTCTTCCTTGCTGCCACTCCCATAAATATATACCATTCTGTCATTGTACTCGGTGAAGAAATAAAAGTGATTTTTTTTTTTTTTTTTTTTTTTTACTGAAAATAGACTCCAGTAATAAATACCGTATTTAAGTCCTTGAGTTCAATTCCCAGTACCTGACAGTGTTTATTACCACTGATAAAACTGAAGATTTTAAGCAAAATTGAATTTTGGAAAACTTGGGATGGGGATGTAAATCTGGTAGAGCATTACCTGACACGCATGAGACCCTGGGTTCAGGCTTCACTTCCTGGAAAGACAGTTAAAGAAAGAAAATGTAGGTCTGCTGGTACAGTGCTGCAAACATTTCTGGGGAGATCCGTGGGAATGCTACTGAGTCATGAAACAACCCAGCATTGGAAAGGTGTTTGTCTACGTAAAACACAGTAAAGGAGCTTGTCTAAGTGTTCACGTGCCTGCTGTGGTGCAAGATACATTCAGAGAGCACGGAAGCGTAGTGGGCTGCAGGAGCGAATGGAAGGGTTCCTGGGGAAAAACTCAACCTCACTTTGTGAGCTGTGTGTAAGAAGCTGCCAGTGTAGCCACGCCATGGTAACTTGTATCCGGAAAAGTGCTGTTGGCGTCCAAATAATAGACAGACTTACATTTGAATAAGGCAAAACTGTGTGTGTGTGTGTGTGTGTGTGTGTGTGTGTGTGTGTGTGTGTGTGTGTGTGTGTGTGTGTGTGTTGAGACAGGATCTCTCTGCATAGCCCTGGCTGTTCTGGAACTCACTATCACCAGGCTAGATTGAAACTCAGAAATCTGCCACGAATTGTGGAAAACAGTAAGTGTGCGTGCGTGCGTGATCATGTATATTCATTTTTTAAATCAATGTATATGTCTGGAGAGTGAACAGATAATACAAAACTGACATAACTTGTTCTGTGTTCTTTCAGGGCCGAGTGATGAGGGTGAAGAAGAGATGGAAGACGACACAGTCACAAATGGGTCCTGAGCGCTGGCAGATGCCCTGATAAGCGTTCTTGGGACAAGTCTTGCATTTTGAGCATGGAGTAACAACCTCACTTGTGTCAGCAACGTGGGATCTGCAGCTTTGCTGAATGTTCAGAACTACTGCTGATAAGTTTTTAATATGAACCTTGAAATAGCAATGCCAGTTTTCTACAAATGGTAAAATAAAGGCAACTTACTGTGCTGCCAAATTGTGTGTTGTGTGTTTGCAGTGAGGTGTGAGATAATGTTTAAGTTAGAAGTTGGAGAGAATGGTGTTGCTGAATAGACATTATTCCCGCCCATGAAATTTACAAAAAGGTAGAGGCAGGAAGGCTTTAGGACTAGACAAATAGGCATTCTTTGACGTTCCTAATCAGCATACATGAGCATCTCACAAATCAATTTAAAATGATTAGAAAAATTTTAAATAGTAAATGAGACTTTTGCTTATTGGTGCTATAACATGAGGAAAAATAATCTTCCAGCCTAGGGGACAGAGGCACAGACAGAGGTCATGGTTTCTCTGTGGGCAGGTTAAGGCACACTGTTCTCAGCATGTAGACTTCTTACTATATTCCTTATCTAGGAAAGATTTTGTTGTCATTAAATACCAGTGCCTCAGTTTCCCTGCTCTGCCTTGTTGCCTTGAGAACAATACCTCCCACTGAGCCTCTCACTTGCAGCCAGCACATCCCAGCAGTCCTCCTATCTCTACCTCCCAGTACTGGGTTGCAGGCATGCGTGTAGACAGACCCAGCTTTTTACCTGGGTTACAGGAATTTGAACTCAGGTACTCAAGCTTGCATAGCAAGCATTCTTACCCAATAAGCCATCCTCCCAGCCCTGGTTACAGTTTTCAGTCTCCTTCAGTGATTCTGAACCTGACAAGCATGTTAGGTAGTCTCTGGATGCTTTTTGGCGATTGCTGGTAACATACTGTTCTTGTAGAGGCAAATACCAGATGCCTATGACACAGAGGAACTGTGGCTCTCAAGAATCTGGTTGAGAAGAATGGACCAACAGTGACTTCTACTGAGCCCCTGGCTGTTCTCTTCCATGCTGAATTGGAGTCTAGTTTTCAGCATCTCCAGTGAGGCTACCTGTCTGCTCCCTCAGCCCTGTAGTTAATGCACAGTCCCTATTGCTTACAAGACTGATAAAGTACTTGCTTCTTTTGGTTAGGGGTGTAGCTTGCTGGCAGTCTTTCTAAGACTACAAGACCCCCATCACCAAAGCAAAAGCAGATTCCTGTTTTCCATTGTTTCATTTATGTATGAGTCTTCTTACTGGATGAGGCTACATCTTGGTCAACAATCCCAGTTATGACAAGCTAGTGATGGCTTTCTAATTGCACATTATTTACTAAAAATAGCTTAACTTTGAAACCCAGGCCTGGGCATGCATTGAATTAGTATGAACTGAAATCGTGTTGGCACTAATGGTTTAGTATTTGGGGTAGGTGAGAAAAACAGGACACCATTGTATTATGTATGCCATTGTCCCATTCAAGGACTTTGCAAAGCTAGCTAGAGGCAAATGAGGTTTCCTTTACGTGTCTCAGGACCCAAATAACTGATGAGGTTCAATCATTTGAACCTTCAATCCATGTTTTTCCTGGAGCCTAACATTTTCCATGAATTATTTTTGTAGAGCATGAATTTCATTCAGGCTAATATTGGTCCTGTTACAGCAGAAATTTGTAGCACCTGATAGTCATTCAACACCTGCAAGATTTGAGATGGTCTCATGTAGCCCAGGCTGGTCTTCAACTAGCCACATAGCTGAAACTGGCCTTGACCTCCTACCTCCACATCCCAACAACTGAGATTACAGATGTGTCTCCACACCTCATCTTGAATGTTTTTCCTCTAGTATTTGTATAACTGGTAAATACCCTAGTTTGAGGTTTGACCTAATTAAATTAATAGACATGATTAACAAGATTGACTAGCTGAGGCTTGATCCCTGGAATCCACACGATAGAATTGCTCTCTCCATACATGTGTTCACATACATAAGTGCACGTACAGGAGTTGGAGCTGGAAAGATGGCTCAGTGTTCAGAGGACTTGTTCTCTAAAAGGACCTGGGTTTGGTTCTCAGCATCAACATGGCATATCACAACCTTTGGTAACAGTTCAGGGAATCTAACACCCTCTTCTGGCCTCCATGGGCACTGAAGGTGAGGTGCACTTACATGCAGGCACATAAGAGCATTCCTGGAGAGCCGGGCAGTGGTGGTGCACATCTTTAATCCCAGCACTTGGGAGGCAGAGGCAGGTGGATTTCTGAGTTCGAGGCCAGCCTGGTCTATAGAGAGAAACTCTTGTCTCGAAGAGAGAGAGGAAAAAAAGCATTCCTGGAAAGTGGCAGGTCCCAATTGCTTGAGCAGGACTATCATTGCCTTTTCTAAGCCCCACATCCTTCATCCTGTGTAGTTGCTTTTTATCTTGGAAAACAGCAATTTTGGCAGTTTGCCAGCAGGTATGGCCACACCATCTGTTTGCTTTCGTATTGACTCTGCTCTTTATTTTTAATGCTTTTATTACCCTTTGTTAATTATATATAATAATGGACTTCATGACATGCCCATATGTGTACATAATGTATTTTAATTGTATATACACACACACACCTGTTATCCTCCTTTGACCTTTAGATCTCTCTCGTTCCAATTAGCTATTCCCCTTTTTGTGTCTGACTTAATGAACTAGGGTTGTTTATGGGAGTGCGGGCACCTTACCAATGGCTACACCGCTGAAGAAAATGTTCCTTACTCCTCCATCAACTAGTAGCTGTAAGTCTTGGGAGATGGGGCAGACCCCAGTCAGCACCTCCCATCTTAGTGGTAGGATGTTGAGGAGCCCTGTCTTGTAAAAATCTTGTGACATCTGTGATTGACAAGAGTAGAGTAGGCTTTTTATGCCTGATTCTCCTTGGACAACTAACTAAACTATACTCAAAACTGATAAATCTTATGCTTACTCGCCATTAACCAAAGCAATTTACCTGGCTGAATACAATGGATGGCGAGATTCTAACCTGAAAGCCATGGCTATAAGAAGGACCCATACAAGGATGGCATTGTGACAGGTTAGAGCTAGGCATTGAGTCTACATAGTCAGTGGTGGCAGTTACAGTTACTACTCACCTTTGCCTTAGTAACACCTGAGCAGTTCAAGTGCTTCAGTCGGTATGCGTAGACAGCTACCACTCAATGAAGGAGACAAAGGTATCACAACTGAGAAGTAGGAGCAGTATTGTAGGAACTGAAATAAAAGTCTAAAATCCATGCACTCAATTCAAAATACCTAAAATATTAGTTGACTATTATGCTGTGTATCTAAGTATGTACATTGGGGTTGTAAACAGAGTTGGTGAATCATGTGCTTTGATCATATCCACTCACCTCCCTTTTTATTGCTTTTGGTTTTTTGAGACAGGGTTTCTCTGTGTAGCCCTGGCTGTCCTGGAACTCACCTTGTAGACAGGGCTGGCCTCGAACTCAGAGATCTGCCAGCCTGTCTCCTGAGTGCTGGGATTAAAGATGTGAGCCAACACCTCCTCTTTTAATGAAACTAACCCCACTTAACCAGTGTGCTGGGATTAAAGGCAGGAGCCAGCACCTCCCAGCTTGTTTGGTTTTTAAGGCAAGGTTTTTCTGTGTAGCCCTCACTGTCCTGAGCTCTAGATCGAGCTAGCTTCAAACTCAGAGACCCACCTGTGTCTGCCTGCTGAGTGTTGGGGTTGAAGGAGTGTGCCACCACTACCCCACATTTCCCCTCCACCTTGTCTTTTAATGAAACTACTACTTTTAATGAAACATTACTACTTATTTCATCATCATGATTTCATATGTTAAGGGACTGGATACACAGGCAAATGAGCAGCCTCCTCCCTCGTAGCCAGATGTTTCGTTTGCATCATATGATGAAGCCAAAATAAGTGAGAAATCACCTTAAGCAAAGAGATGGTTCAGACTGGGGTGTAGCACAGAGATGGGGTCATCAGTACCCAAAAATTTTAAACAGAACGATTATTTTTTACCACTAAGAGGAAACTATTGAGAACATAAAACTAAAAATTCAGCAAATTCATGGCTATCTTCATATCCTTAATTGATAATATCCAGTCATCAAAGTCCATTTTCAAGGTGGTTGATAATGTGAAGTGTTTCCAGGCTTTTTTTTTCTCCCATGCCCCATGAACACCTGTCCTTCAGAAGGAATCGCATTAGCTTATTACTGTAACAAGATACTTGACAGACTAATTTTTATGACACAGCGAGTTTTATTTCTATTTTGGAGACTCAAAGTCTACAAAGCTTGGTGCAGCACCATATAGATTCCTTCAGGATCCTTTGGCTGTGTCATGTCATGGTGGGGTACATATAAATCTGGTCTCCTTTTCCCTGGGGAACCCTACATTGACCTCATATAGTAGTTTCCCAAACGTCTCACCTTTAAACACCACAGATAAGAGTTCTCACCTTTTAATCCCATTAACCTAACTTTGGAAATTTGATTCCATCAGTTCCATTTCAAATCGCAGCTATCTCCTTTATTGCGTTCCTAGTATGTTGCAGAGAAGCATTACAAAAACTGTGGTAATGTGACACCTAAGAGTCTAAACACGTTGAAGTCATTACTACATTAATTCCTTCCCTTGAGAGTGGAACTGGAAAGAAAGGAACTTTAAGTAGATCACTTTCTGCACGTTTGGGGAGGGGGGGTCTAAGCTGAAACCCCTCGGTGGCCCCGTGACAAGGGTGGGACGCGAATCTCATCCGCAGGAGGCTTCAAATCTCTTGTACCTCATTGTCCAATCAGTATCAAGTACAAGGTCTGTTAAAAAAAAAAAAAAAAAAAATGCGTGCAAGATCGGTTATCGCGCGGTGCTGAGCTGAGCTGCGAGCTCCTCCCCGAAAGTCAAACGCGCTTCCGCCTGGGCGTCCTCCAGCCCCGCCCTCTGGTCACACCCTTTCTGTGATTGGTCGAGCGTCGAGGCAGGTCGAGCCGCGATAGGTCAGTACCGCCACGGCCTTGAGCGCCACGTGTACATAGGGCCGAACCGGAAGCGCAGAGCAGAGAAGAGCCGCGGGCCAGTCGTTGGAGGTGACAGCTATGGATCGCCCAGAGGATCCACTGCCCGCGAGGCCGGCGCTGGAGACCGAGAGCCTGAGATTCCTGCACGTCACAGGTGAGGGGCGGCGGGCGCCGCCATGCTTGGTGGGTCGGCCTCCAGGAGGTTTGGCGTTAACGCCGCTGGTTGGCC
The DNA here is from genome assembly GCA_028551405.1 of Uromys caudimaculatus. NCBI lineage: Eukaryota > Metazoa > Chordata > Mammalia > Rodentia > Muridae > Uromys > Uromys caudimaculatus. The sequence goes on along the minus strand of CM052703.1, from coordinate 123,991,392 downwards.
GGGCCTGCTTGCTGGGCCCGAGCTCAGCTTCCTCGAAGTCGCCCTAGCTGGGCTGGCGCTCGCGGACTTGGTTCACTGAGTCCTTCTAGCTAACATCTTCCTTTCGTAGTGGAGTCCTCCGTCCGGCTTTTCGCTCTGCCTGGCCCTAACACACTGCTGTCTCACTCCTTAACAAAGTGTAACTCACGGAGTCTGGATGGCCTTTGCTTCCCTGAATCAGATAGACAAGTCTCCCCCTTAGTCCTTCAGAACCTAGCTGCTGTGCTCTGCACCCTCTGAGCTACTCCGGAGTCCCCTTGTAGTTGAGAAGTTTCCGTACCCAGTGATTAACTACTTAGGAGTCCGTTTCCTCAGCTAGATCGTGAAGGTTCTGAAAGAAGGAGCTGTGATTATTTTTGTAGAGTATTAATGAAAAAATGCTATTTTCTGTTTCTGAAACTGGTTTCTTTTTTCAGTGGGCTCTCTGCTGGCCAGCTACGGCTGGTACATCCTTTTCAGCTGCATCCTTCTCTACATCGTCATCCAGAAGCTCTCCCTCCGACTGAGGGCTTTGAGGCAGAGGCACCTGGACCAAGCTGAGGCTGTTCTAGGTTAGTGCCATGTGATAGAAATGAAGGCGCCTGTCGTTTACTTGGTGGGTGGTGGCAAAACATGCCTTTGAGTTTGGGTTTTGAAAGATTTTTATTGAGATGCAAAGAAAGACTACCCGATGGTGTAAAGCTTACTCTGTGCACATCTTGTTTAGTGGCTGGGGGCCAGTCCCTGTAGATGGCTAGGTCCTGTGGAGGAACTAAGGAGTGGTAAGGGAGGAGGGAGTCAGGCACGGGGTTCTGGGGACTCTTGCAGCCTGACTGACTGGAAGTGGGGTGCTTCTTTATTTATACAGAACTCAGTAGACAGGGATTGATTCATGTTGTTCCAAAACATAAATCATATTTTTGTCCCCGACATGTATTTTAGCTTCCTCGTGGTCATAAATTTAGTCATCATTGATAAACCGTGACAGAACAGAGTTATCTTTTACAATCATTTTCCCTCATCAACCCCATAACCCATTTTTTAAAAATCTAGAGGCATATTTTGCCAAAACATGACAGCCCATTCTCCAAGTTCTTGTGGTTTCAAAGACAATAGACAGAAAATCTCCAAGCTAGCCTGGGCAGATTGTCATGTCCGGAGCAGTGTATTATCAACCTTTGATGGTCAGAGTGCTAATTGTCATTAGGCCCAAGGAAAATCTTCAGGCCATAGCTGCTACAGTTATTATTCAATTTTGGACATAATACAATGGTTATCTCTTTGTGGAATTTATTTATACGTCTAATCTCAGTATGCTTTTGTTCCTTGGTCATAGGGCACCACAATGGCCCTGCACAGGCTAACTTGCCTAAGGGAGGTTTTAATACCTCATTCTTTACCATTTGTCCACGCCGTTCTTTGTCCATCAGTGTAAGCCCCTGTGTAGGGCAGAGATAACTCCACAAATGTAAGTTTGTTGCTGTAGCTTATCCTTGAAGGGCATACCATATATGGCCCCCAATCTATATGCCACCTATTCACCTGAGTGAATAGGAAGAAAAGGCTTTTAACCTGATCTGCTGCCAACTTTTCTAGCCCACTGAACTTTATTTATCTTTTTAAGTTTACTTTGTTCTAATTATCTTGTTCCTGAGTAAATATAGGGGCAGGTGATCCAAGAGTACCTTGGAGCCGGAGCCTCACAAGGAGATCTCTGGTGTCTTTATTTGAGACACAACCTCCAGGCATAAGGAAGACTCTGAAGTAGGACCAGATAAGGATCTCTCTCTGAAAACGGGATGGGCGTATGCTTAGGACCTTCCTGGAGAAGCTTAGAAGCTGAGCTCCTGGGAGAAGGCATGAAAGATTGACACATTTCCCATGAATCCAGTATCCCCGAGTTGTACAGGCAGTCCAAGCCCCCAAGCATGTAACATGTGAGATGAAGACCAGCGGTGGGAAAGACCACACGACAGTGACTGTATCACTCCCTCAGCCTTGCTAGAACTGTGTCAAACGCTTTGCTGGCTTGATGGCTTTCATTGTTCCCGTTAGATACGGTTGTGCCATTTAGTGGTTCTTAATTTTTAAGGAGGATTAAAATGAAAATTTCACCGTTTTCTTTGTGCTCCAGTGGCACCCCCCACTGCCTCTAGAATTTTTGTGAGTGACCAGAAACTCAGTGCTAGGGTCTGTCCGTCCTTCCTTCCTTCCTTCCTTCCTTCCACATTCCAGTCCCTGGGCCGCCCCCCCTCCCCACCTCCAGTGTTAGGTTTTTACATGCACTTCATTTTGATTTTTCACTGACCTCATCAGACCTGATTTCCACTTATTGTTTGGTTGTTTCAAGAAATTTCAAAGGGCAGCCATTCTATCTAGAAGCTACGCTCCTGTGGGTGTATCCTAAAGAAATATTGTTTTAGATTGCAGTATAACTTAAATACAGATCACCATTCATTTGATTACTACAGTAATGAGGCTGGGGTAGAAAGCCTTGATTTACAACTAGGTAGAAAAGTTAATTAGGTCATACCTTTAATCCGTACATTCAGGAGGCGGAGGAAGGCAGATCTGTATGAATTTGGGGTCAGCCCAGTCTGCATAGAAAGTTCTAGGTCAGCCAAAACTACATAGTGAGGCCCTGATTTTAAAAAAAAAAAAAAAAATTAAAGTTAGCTGGGGCTGGGGCTGTGACTCAGTTTGTAGAGTGCTTAACTAGCATGTACAAGACATAGATAGCATTTGATCTTCAGTACCAAATAAAAGTGAGCATGGTGGCAGACTTATATAGTCCCCCACTGCTCAGAGGTGGATGCAGGAGGATCAGAAGTTTAAGGTCATTGTATGCTACATAGTAACTTTGAGGCCAGTCAAGTTTACACGGGACCCTGTCTCAATCAAAAGTAAGTTCAACTGGGGCATTCAGATTCTTTTCTTTTTTTTTTTTTGGTTTTCCGAGACAGGGTTCCTTTGTATAGCCCTAGCTGTCCTGCAACTCACTCTGTAGACCAGGCTGGCCTCAAATTCAGAAATCTGCCTGTCTCTGCCTCCCAAGTGCTGGGATTAAAGGCGTACGCCACCACTGCCCGGCATTCAGATTCTTAAAGCTAGTTGAAAGGACTTTGCTTTGTAGGAACCAGAATCTTGACAGCTCTTCTCATAGACCTGGGCTAATCAAGTGATGGATAGAGATGCAAAAGCCTTCAGCTTTGCTTTGTGGAAGGCTGGTCAGGTGCAAGTGAGCTGGCGACTGTCAGCGCGCGCAGTGCTCTGCTGAGTACACAAGGGGACACTTTGTTGTGGGTTCCTGACATCTGAACCTCTCTCTCTAGGCTATTTCATATGGACTCGTACCTAGTTGTTTTTCTATCTTAGAACCTGATGCTGTTGTTAAGCGCCAAGAGGCTTTAGCAGCTGCCCGTCTGAGAATGCAGGAAGACCTCAATGCCCAAGTTGAAAAACATAAGGAAAAACTAAGACAGGTATGAGCTGGGTTGACGTCATAAACTCGCTGGGTCTTTTCTTTGTTTTTCAGGGCCTTGATCATGCCAAGCAAAGCCTCTATCACTGTTCCTCACTTCTGCCCTTGATATCACTAATCAAGGCTAGTGATGACAGTGAAGTACATTTACTGTTATTTGTAAGTTTATAGAGCAGGGTCATGTCTCATTAAACTCAAGATGCATTTCAGAGTCAACTGTGTTCACGTTGGTTACGTAGAGAAAGATCTGCTAGTTAGCAATAGTCGTGTGAGGACAGCACGTGAGGGCGATGTGTGTGTGTGAGTGAGTACATGTCTTGGGTGGGTATCAGGAATTCATTTCTCTTAGTTTACTGTTGGTCAGCGTGGTCAGCATGCTTGCTTTGTGCGGTTCTCTTGAAGAAGACTGTATCTTTTGTTTTGTCCTCAGGTGTTTTCTTATAACAGAATTATTCAACAAAACGGTGTGCCCAGGTCACATGGCAGCCTGTCTGCCCCGTGCTCGGATACCTGTAATCCCGAGTGCTGGGATTACAAGCTTTGTTTGAAGTTATGACCTGGTTTAGGGTGGTTGAGCACACTGCAGTGGGTTTCAGAAGAGACAAGAACAGGCAGCATAAGGCTTAGATGAAGATTGTGTTGGTGGAGGTGTGGACCAGAAGGAACAAGGGTTGCCTTCATCAGCCAGGTCACTCATGGGAGTAAGATTGCTGTGTCAGGTGCTTTTTTTTTCTGTTGCTTTGATGGAATGACAAAAGCAGCTGGGAGAAGGGTTTATTTTGGTTTACAGCCCCGGGGAAGGATACAGTCTGTCATGGCAGCAGGAAGCAGGCTGATGACATTTCATCCTCATACAGGCAGCAGAGAGGATAGGAAACAGAGCTGGGCTATATGCCCTCAAAACCCACACGCTTCCCCAGCAAGGCTGCCCCTCCCAGAGTTCCATGCCATTCCCAAACATTGCCACCAGCTGGAGACCAAGCGTTCAGATGCAAGAGCCGGTGGGTGACCTTTCATTCAGATCACACTTGCACACCAGCATTGAGCTGATCGCACATAGAAATGACTGCCTTCTAATTTCCAGAAGTTTCCAGAGCCTGTTTCATCCCCACAGAAAGAACCCTCTGCCAGCTTTGAGGCACCAGAGAATTTGGTCATATTATTATAGTCTCATTGTGTTACTGAGACTTCCAGGAACATGTGCCTTTCTGCTGTAGTTGGAAGCTCTCTTAATTTTGCCTGGTCATTCCTTTGGGTCTGGTCTGCCCAGCTTGGCTGGGACTCAGAAGGAAAGGACATAACAAGACACAAGCATACACCCTCCCTCCTAACACTTCTTCCAGTAGCAGCCTTCAGTGGAAGTTAGCTGCCCAGCCTCTCTTAGTCACCAGCCTAAAGTGCTTGCTACTGACTTCAAAGCTCATAATTAGAAACCTGTGGTATAGAAGTCTGTTCTGTGGAAATAAGTCTCCAATGTCCCTGATTCTTACCTACTGCCTAAATAGCCCATGTACTGTTAAATTTTTAAGGTATTTTCATATATATATATATACATATTTAAAGATTGATTTATTATTATATGTAAGTACACTGTAGCTGTCTTCAGACATATCAGAAGGGCGTCAGGTCTCATTACAGATGGTTGTGAGCCACCATGAGGTTGCTGGGATTTGAACTCAGGACCTTCAGAATAGCAGTTAGTGCTCTTAACCGCTGAGCCATCTCTCCAGCCCCACAGATATATTTTATGAGCACATTGTATGGGTCCCTCTCCATAGAAATGGAAATAGTATGTGCATGCTTTTTTGTTGTTGTTGTTGTTTTTTTTTGTTTTTTTTTTTAATGTTTACCTATCTGCCTGGCTCATAGTTAGCTTGGATCTCTTATAGATAATGCTAGAATTTATCTGCTATCCACCTGTTTGGGATGTTTATTTTATTATAATTTGTGTGTGAGTGCAGGCATGTGTGTGTCATGGTATGCTTTGGAGGTCAGAGGACAACTTCCAGGAGCCATCTTTCCTTCCACCACGAGTTCTGGGGCTCACATAGGTCATCCAGCTTATTCAGCAAGCCCTTCTCCCTGCTGAGCCGTTTTGTTTTTGGTTTTGTTAAGATGGATCACACATTCTTTGGTTGGTTTTTTGTTTTGTTTTGTTTTGTTTTTTGAGGCATAGCTTTTTTTTTTTTTTTTTTGGTTTTTCGAGACAGGGTTTCTCTGTATAGCTCTGGCTGTCCTGGAGCTCACTCTGTAGACCAGGCTGGCCTTGAACTCAGAAATCTGCCTGCCTCTGCCTCCCAAGTGCTGGGATTAAGAGGCATAGTCTCATGTAACCCTGAATAGCCTAGAAGTTTGCCTCTGCTTCCTTAAAGCTGGAGATTCTGGGATCACAGGTGTGTACCACCATGCCCAGTTATATACTACGCATTCTTTTTCTTGTTTATTTGTTTGAGGGTATTTTTGTTATTGGTTGGTTGGTTGGTTGGCTGGTAGATTGGTTTCTTTTTTTTTTTTTTTTTTTGGTTTTTCGAGACAGGGTTTCTCTGTGTAGCCCTGGCTGTCCTGGAACTCACTCTGTAGACCAAGCTGGCCTCGAACTCAGAAATCCACCTGCCTCTGCCTCCCAAGTGCTGGGATTAAAGGCGTGCGCCACCACTGCCCGGCGATTGGTTTCTTTCAAGACTGTGTGTCCTGGCTGTCTTAGAACTCACTCTGTAGACCATGCTATCCTCAAACCCACAGAGATCCATCCACTTGTCTCCCAAGTGCTGGGATTAAAGGTGTGGGCTGCTGTTGCCACCACCACCACCACCACCCTGCTTCTTGATGTAGCTAACGGTATAAAGCAACTATTATGTTAAGAGGTATTTGCTGTCTTTCTCAACTTCCTGTGTTTACAAGCACTGGAAGCTTGAGGGGCAGATTTAACAAGAGATGTACATGCCATGGCGAGATCTGCAGGATATATGCTTTTAAGGAGTCTTGTCATATGCCCTTATGTCCCAGTTTAATTAGAACCGGAGTGGACTGCATTGGAAACGGGAGAGTCTGTACACTGACATGGATGTCCGCTGGGATACTGGCTTGCTTGGAAAACTGCCTGCCGTCCGTGGAACAGGAAGCAGAGCAGAGGCCATGAGTTGGATGCTCCCATGGGCTTTCTTGGGCGCTCATTACTGAGTGCAGGTTTTCTGTTGGGATTCATCTCCCCTTAGGTTTCCATACTGTTTAACTTTCCAGTGCACTTGGGAATCTGTTGTCCTAGGATCCAGTGCCTGAGGCAGAAAGGCTGTGGCTCAGTCAGGTGATACCCAGGTGATAATAAAACTGGTCGGCCAGCCACACACACCCGATCCGGGTCGTTTTTTGAGAGTGGGTCTCACTGTGTAGGCCAGGCTGACTTTGAACTTAGTCTTCACTCATCTTCCTGAGTGCCAGGATTACAGGTGCATATCACTGTGCCCAGCTTTCTACAGCAGCCTTGTTGTTGTTGTTGTTGTTGTTGTTTAAGAGAGGAAAGCAAAGACTTGTTTTGGGAAATGTTTGAATTAAGATTTCTTAAAATGAGCACTTTCTTTGAGAATAGTAGGAGTTTATGGATGCTTCATATGTGTGCTTACTGCCTGGCTCATTGTGTGTGGTTCTTTCTTAGCTTGAAGAAGAGAAAAGGAGACAGAAGATTGAAATGTGGGACAGCATGCAAGAAGGCAGAAGTTACAAAAGAAACTCAGGAAGGCCTCAGGTAACTGGAGATGGCAGTACTTAGTCATGTAGAATGCTCTTGTTTGGAGTGGTTTTGTGGCCTTGCAAACTGAACCTAGAGCATAGCATACTGTAGCTGTAACTCCAGCCCCAAGTAGAATTTACTGATTCTTAAGCCTATGTTTGTTCAAACAGGAAGAAGATGGTCCGGGACCTTCTACTTCATCTGTCATCCCCAAAGGGAAATCTGACAAAAAGCCTTTGCGGGGAGGTGGTAAGAACCTAGCAATGTGAAAGAAACATTTAGGATTTTCAACACTTACAAATTATATTGTCTTTTTATCTGTGCTCTATGTGTGGTGTGTGTGTGCCAATATATATGCCCATGCTTGTACACAGAGGCCAGAGAAGGGCATCACATCCCTTGTTCTGTCACTTTCCACATTATTCCTTTGAGGCAGGGTCTCCCTCAGCCGGGAGCTAGTTTGGCATCTGGAAAGTCACAGCAGTGCTGTTTGTAGCCCTAAAGCGCTAGGATCACAAGCGTGTGTGTCACTGTGCCTGGCGCCACACCTGGGTGCTGGTATTTCCACTCAGGTCCTCCTGCTCGCTCAAGTTCTTTTACCCACTGAGCAACCATCTTCCCAGCTCTGTATTTCCCTTTTAAAAGTAAGATTCTCCAGCTGAGAGCATGTGATGTATACGTGTAATCCTAGCACTTGGGAAGCTGAAGCAGAGGGATTGTCAAAGTGGAGGCCAGCCTAGGCTACACTGTGAGAATCTGTCTCTAAAAGAAAGAAGCTCCTCTTTGTTTCTGGGTCCCCAGTTTAGGACTGTAAATTTAAGGGAAGCAGCTGCAGCGCTCCATGTGGCGCTTCACTGAGTGACTAGGATGATGTGGGAGATGCTGCCTGTGTCTTGCTGGTAGTGCTCTCTCTTCTTGTAACTTTCTTAGGGTGTGGACAGACATTTACTTGGCTTTTTCTGTGTGCATGACTGGATTCCCCAGATGACACAATAGCAGCGTGTCTTCATTTTGTCCCTGAGGGATTTCGCATCTCTCAGGAAGATGGAACACACAAATGGAGTAATCAGCAATCTTTTGTGATTCAAGCTGAGTTTGAGGCAGCAGAACCAGGTGTGTTAGGTATCTCCCCTCCTGTCCTCCAGAGCTCAGGGACATTGCAGAAGGAAGGGCGGAAACTTGAAACTTCTCAAATATTGAATACACAGTGGAAGTTGTAGAAAAGGAAGCAGCTGACATGCTTAAGTTTGTGTGTGACCTGTTGTGCTGTCCAGCAGCCCTGAGCTAGGGCTGGCCTAAATAGCCTGGTTTTGCAGATGAGGAAATTAAGGCTCAAGGCAAGATTTCACAGTGAGCAAGGAAAAGACCCAGCCCACAGAAGGTCTGACTGGCTCTCGAGACTGGGCCGTGTGGCGAAGACCCGGTTATCCATATTGGCTATGAGGAGCTGATGTGGAGGGAGAGATGGACAAAGGATGTAGGTGACCCAGCTCTGACTACTAGGAGTGGGAAGTTCCATTCTGGTTGTTGGGCATGCTGTCTGTTGTTGATTTGTTTTTGAGACAAGGTCTTAGGCCTAGGCTGGCCTCCAGCTCCTTATGTAGCCAAGGTGACCTTGACCTGTTGCTTCTCTTTCCCCCACCTCCCAGAGCTGAGATTATAGGCCTGGACCATTACACCCAAGACAAGGTCTCAAACCTAGCCCCGTTTGTTTTGGAAATCACCGTGTAGTTAAGGCTGGCCTTATCCAAGGAGATTTATCCTCAACCTCCTGAGTGGGCCTACAGGTGTGAGCCCCACATCCAGAAGTTTTCTGCAGCTTCAATGGCCTTTATTTGAATATACTTTCTTTTTTATACGTGGTGACTGGAGTCTTTATATAATTAGGTCGGGTTATCTCAAATAATTCCAATTGATGTTTTCCTTGCGTCCCAAGCACTGGGCTTGAAGGTGGCACAAGTATCTTCACCCACTTGATTTTTATGTAATAGCTAAAGTCCCTTAGAAATGGCCATGAAGATGGAGTCTATACCTTGCAATTAGCATGCTAGATTTGTTGTTAAAGTTTTAATATAGGATGTTCCCAGATTTCCAGCCATCGAAATGTTCTGTTTCCTTTTCACTTCTAGGTTATAACCCTCTGACAGGTGAAGGGGGTGGAACCTGCTCCTGGAGACCTGGACGCAGGGGCCCGTCATCTGGTGGATGAAGCTAAGATTCTTGTTAGTGTCACTTTGACATTAGCAAGGTGAACCTTTAACCCTCAACTCAATTGCCTTACGCACACTTTCACAGTGACTGGCCAAGGAGAGGTGGGGCTTATTTCTGTTCTAAACTACTCGTATTTTAAGGACTCTGGTCAGCATGAGATACAGACATTGCCATTAGGCCACACTCTAGACAAGACAGCCATTGGTTTCATGGCTACTTGCTAGTTGGTAGGTTGAAGGCTTCTTGCTGTTTAGCAGACTTCATAAAGGAGGCCCAGTGATGACCCTTTGGGTAGAAGTCCTAGCCGACAGGATGGTCTCTGTGACAGGATGCGTTGAATGATGTCTTCCTTATAAATGGTGAGCCCACCAGTGAGGATTACTGATGTACACAGTTGACGGGGTTTGCTTCTGTATATTTATTTTATGTACAGAACTTTGTAAAAAAAAGTCAAGTACTTAAAAAGTAACATTTTTAGCATCTTTATTAAACTCCAGGATATTTCTTTGTGAGCTTGACTTTGTCACACAGTAAACAGCTTTTTATCATTCACAGTCTCCAATTATTTTTATTTCTCATGGCTAGTGGCAGATGGTCGGTGACTTTAAAGTTGACAGACTCCTTGGGGTCCAGCTGCTACATTAGGAGAAAGCAATGGCACAGCACACTGTGGTGGTGCGTGCCTATAACCCGTACTCTGGATGCCAGGGCCTGAGGATACCTGCACATTTGAGGCTAGCCTGAGCTATGTGGTGAGTTCCAGGCTCACCAGAGCTATCTAGAGAAACCCTGCTGAAGGAAACACAAGTACATAGTAATAAAACTGTTAAAACATACTTAAAAGAAAACAGATAGGCCTGTAGGAGCTTACCTGTAAACACTTCAGACACCGGCGATAGTCAGTCTGGCCTATGGAGCAAAACCCCATCTTTCACACAAAGCCAACAAGTCTTGCTTGAACTGCCAGGGCCCCCTTTATGCATATGGCTCATTTGTTATGTCTTTGAGAGGACCAGCTGGGGATTTGCTACAAGATTCTGTTGATTATGTATGTGTGTATATGTCACTGATATTTTTGTTTGTACTCTATGTGCTGTCCTGGAATTTACTTTGTAGACCAGGCTGGCCTTGAACTAAGAAATCCACCAGCTTCTGCCTCCTAAGTATTGAGCCTAACACCACCATGCCCAGCTATGCAGTCTTTGATTTTTATATCAGTTAAGGATTGTTTTAAACAGCTAGCTTTGGCTTACATGGTGGGTGTTAGACACTTCTGCTATAGAATTAGTCATGGAAAGTAAAAAGAATTAAACAAGAATAGTACACTTGGCTAGGAAGTTACAAGTCTGCAGAGGGAAAACAGTGTGTGCTTATCTGTCTTGACCTGAGAGAAAGCAGTGTGTATAGGGCTTTAGTGGGAAGCTCCGCACGGCAGGGCTTCCCTGTAGTCACATACTCAGGAGGCTGGCTCGGGGACTTCAGGTTCAAGGGCAGGCTGGGCAGTGTGGAGGCTAAAGGTCTTGGGGGAGGAATTGAGGGAGAGCTGGAATGGGTGAGGTAGCACTGCAATCAGAAACAAATAGCTTATTAAGGCTAGAGGCTAGAGGGCTGACTGCATTAAGTGGCTCTCGGTTAAGCTGCAGTGTTGATTTGTAGCAGAAACTATGCGGGACAAACAGTATTAAGTGTGTTTTTCATGTACTGGTAGGTGTTCCTGGCAGGTTTTGGTGATGTCATGCAGAACTGATGAGGAGAGTAACAAGATTACCTGTTTATAATTAATGAGTTATGCCTTGAGATGCCACCTGTATAACTGTTTACAAAAGCCCTTGGTGTGTGGTATCTGCAAACCCAGTTAATACTCTGTGCTCATGAAGCAGGTAGTTTGGTTTTAGGAACTGAAACTGGAAGAGTTAAGTAACTCGCTCAGTGTGATCAGAGGCGTCTTTCCCTCAAAGCCTTAGCTAATCAACGTGTGGGCAGCTTAGTCCAGCTAAAGAAACAACTAATGTGGAAATTGTGTGGGACAAATTGAGGCCAGTAAGCACTTCAGGTGGGTGGCCTGGGGTCACTAAATGTCTACCTGCTCTAGAAAGACAACTGAGGGCAGGAAAACAAAGGTCAGAACCCAAGGTTCACGTGGGAGGGTGGACTGAGCCAGTCATAAAGCCTTTTTGAAACCTAGGCTGTGGTCTGCCTTGCCCACATGCAGAAACTAAGAAAAAGCAGCTGCTAAGATGCTAATCAACAGGGTACCAAAGCTTACTCTCTGGACAGTATTTTTTTTTAGCTTTTTATTGACTCTTTGTAGCTTTCACATCATCCACCCGGGTCCCACTCATCTCCCCACCCACCCCGGCCCCGCTCATCTCCCCATCCACCCCGGCCCCGCTCATCTCCCCACCCACCCCGGTCCCGCTCATCTCCCCACCCACCCCGGCCCCGCTCATCTCCCCACCCACCCCTGTCCCGCTCATCTCCCCATCCACCCCGGCCCCACTCATCTCCCCATCGGTTCACACCCTCCCTCTGCCCTTGCAACCTCCCCCGAAAAAGAAAATACAAACAAGCAAAATATCTCATCTGGAAGCTGTAAGTGTGTCACAGTGTGTGCCACACTGCACCCTTTTGTCCACACTTCGTTACTTGCAGATGTTCATTGCAGTGTCATTGATCTGGTTCAAGGCCTCTGACTTGTGCTACACAACACAGGACCAATATGGATCCTCCCTAGGGACCCCGCTTGGATATCTTGTTACCCTTGTGTCATGAGGTCCTGCAGCCCCCTCACTCCCTCACGCAGTTTATAGGTGGGGTAGATGTCACGGGCCAGCTAAAAGTCCTGGATCTAGGCTTGGGCGGTAGCTCAGTTGGTCAGCCCACCCGCTCTCCTGCACCCACACTACCAGGGTGCGCTCTCCAACACTTCCCTGGCTAGCTCACCCAGTACCACAGCTGGAAGAGGCTGAGCCGGCCTCCCTCGCTTGCATCCTCAGAGCCAGCTCTGCTGTGCTGCCTAGGCCTTGTGCCCGGATGTACTCCTGGGTGCAGCAGGTGAGGGGCGGGGCCGAGTCTGCGCAGTCCTCGGACAAACACGATCCATCTGGGCATCGACGTGGTCCCAGGTCAGAGACACCCACATGGCCTTTGGTGGTAATTTGGGCCACAGACAGTGACATAGGCCCTCACTACCACATGGTCACAGCACTGGCCAGGACTTCACCATGGCCTCAGGTGGCAGAGTAGGCTACTCACATCAGGCTAGTCCTCTCGTCCCTCCCATCTCCAGTTCTCTCTTCATAATGATCAAACCATTCCACTTCTCTTTCTCTCCCACCTCTCCACCATACACCTGCACCTTGTACTGGCTCCTGGGCCACCCAGGCCACGTGGCAGGTAGGCAGGGCAGAGGCAGGCCTCTGGACACCATCCTTCTCTTGTTTTATCTGTTTTTTTTCTTTGCATGTCCACATACTCCTGCAAGTTGTGTTCTGACTCCTCATGTGTGCTTCCCCCTGCCACCAACACATAAATAAATGTGTAAAAAAAAGTAAATAATTTGGAAGGAGCACAGACATTCACGAATGAAGAGAAGGCTCCCGTGTCTAGCAGTTGCAGGCATGAGTCCTCAGAAGCTGCACCCTCCGTGGGGTCCACATAGGAGTGGCCCTGTGATACTTGGGAAACTCACTGGCCCCTAGATGTCTTTTTGGTAGCCTGAGACCATAAGCAAAGTTCTGCAGTGTGAATACAGCCCTTCTTACTTTGATGAAGTTTGATTACTTGAAACCTCAGAAGGTCATTTCATACCTTCCTCGGCATTGTCAACGTCCTGCAGACCCCGGGACGGAGGGACAGAGGGATGAACTGAAGTGCAAGAGCAGTGGGCTCGCAGAGCAGCCTGATCTGGAAGATGTGCTCATTAGCATTCACATTTCCTACGACATAAGCCACCTCAAGTGAAATAAGCTCTTACCCCGGCGGGACTGTGGAGCTTGGCTCCTCCAGTCTTGATTGCTGGCACTCATGGCTCTGGCTCATCTGGAAGCTGGCTGGGCCCATTGACATCTCTCATGGCTGTCAGCTGGGCAACAGGTGACTGGCTCTTGTGCCTCCCAGTCTGAAGCTGGGTAGCCTAGGCTTGTTCATGTGGCAACTCAAGTCCAAGATCAGGGTGCCAGAGTTTAATGGGTTTTTTTTTTTTTTGCTTTTTCAGGTTCCTTAGTCAATTCAGAAACACATAGTCAGTGCACGTATAGAGGCTAGAGTACAACCTTGAAGATTCATTTTCTCCTTCCATCTTGTTAAAGCAGGGTCTGTCTTGTTTCTGCCACTATGTGTACCCCATTCTAGCTGGCCCATGAGTTTCCATTAGATTCTCCTGTCTCCACCTCTGATTTCATTTGGAATTGTGGATGCAAGCCACTGCATCCAGTTTTTTTATGGGTTACCCACTGAGCCATCAATCTCATTGGCCCACATTTTCAAATCTTCACATTTCACTCCTATTCCATTGACTTAGCAAGTTCAGAATGCAAAAGCTAGGAGCCCAGTGCTCAGTGGGAAGACCTATAAAGCCTCATTATAAGGGTATAAATGCGAGAGGAGGATTGAAAAAAAAAACCAAACTTGCCGTTTAGAGTTGGCTTACCTCTGGCCAGGTATTACTAGGTGACCTCACAGTTGAGGTTTGGTCTTTTGCTTGTATTGTAGTGTTAAATACTGGCCCCCAAAGCCTGGTTGCCCCCAGGGATACTACCCAAGTGATTCTATGTAACCTTGTCCCCCAAGTTATCCTTGATTGGAGAATAAAGATGTCTACAGCCAATAGTTGGACAGAAGAGAGAGAGGCAGCGTTCTTGGGTTCCCAGGCTTGGGGTCAGAGGAGGGGAGAGAAACAGGAGGCCGCTATGGGTAAGTGAGTTACGAATACATGGCCCTTAGGGCTGGCCAGTTGCAGTCAAGAGCAGCCCAGATGCAACATAGCAAGTTTTAATTCGGGGTTATTGATAGGGAAATAGATTCTAATGGCTTAGAGGGTAGATACCTTCCCAGTGCTGATTAAGGCTTATCGTAAAAATAAAAGTCATCCATGAGGGAATTCCACCTCTGGGGATAGGGGGTTTCTAAAGAGGAGAACCAGAAAAGGGGAAACATTGGAAATGTAAATAAAGTATCATAATAATAATAATAATAAAATTTAAAAAAAAGTCGTGTGTCTTTTGAGGAGGAACTGAATGATCAAAGGTGGGGTAGAAACCCCAATTTGAGATTAAATAATTACTACAACACCGCAGACAGTCTTGACACAGTTTACAGTGTGAAATCTGCCCCAGTCTGCACCAAGGCTAGCCCACCTTACATCTAAGGCTCATTCTCATGATTTGCAGTGGACAATTGAGTAGCAATTGTACAGAGCCCCACCCTGACCAATCCATTATATTCCCAGCCCACAGAGAATCTAAAACCAACCTTAATTGATGCCTGTAGGGAACAAGAAGACAGACTGGTTGGGACTTAGCAAAAGCTCTCTGCAAACAAGGCAAGGCTTGGGCACTGAACAACCCCAGGCAGCGGCCCACTTCGCTAGACTAGAGAGCTGTCAGTACCTGCAGGTAACCAGTTCCAAGTGTCTGCAGAAGGGATCTGCGGAGACGGCCATACAGCCAACTGGCAGGGACCCAGGGAAAAAGGTCCAGTGTATTCTGACCTCACTCTTCCCATCTACTAATGCCTGTGCCTTCCATTGACTGACCTAACTGAGAGCCGGGGCCCCGTGGATGTGTTAATATCTGCTAAATTGGCTAACCATTGCCTTTTCAGCTTTTAAAAACATGAAGTTCGAACTCCTAGTACTTATGGATATGGCTTTATTTGGAAATAGGGTATTAATAGATGTAATCAAATTCAAGGTGACCATGTGACCGTGGGGATGATATAGCTACAAGCCCAAACATCTGAGCTGACCAGAAACAGGGCAAGGTAGGATCCTTCCTTAGAAGCTTCAAGGGAGCATGGTACTCCTAGAATCTTCTTTTGAGATGTAACCACCTCTGGAACTAGGAGAATATCTACTTTTCTGTGGCTATAAGTCAGTTAGTTTCTGCTGATTTGTCACAGTAGCCACTAAGAAAGCCTCACTATGAGCATTTCCCTCCCATGTTGCAAAGGATAGAGTCTGGAGGCCAGGGGGCTTGAACATGACATGGGACTCCCACATGGATAAGGCTAGCGGATAGCCTGAGAACATCGCCATTCCTGAAAAGCCTAGTAGCAAGGCTCATGTTGAGGACAAGAGATAAGCCTCTCTATATCCATTCTTTACCTGCTTCTGCTCCAGGAGGCTGACCTCTATGAGCTGTGGGGGGCTCATCCACATAGTCCACTTGGGCCAGCACCTGACAGTAAAGACTCTGAGCTACCCTAACCCATCACCACTCCGGGACCCTCTCCCCAAAACAGTGAATGAGAGCTCTTATTTCCATAAGCCTTTGCAGTCCGGTTCTCCTTGCCTACCTTAGAGACCCCACTCTCCTAATCGTGCCCACTGCTTGCCTGTGTGTACAGATGGGCTCTTGCCCCACACTCAAGGATTATCTATGGCTACTCATAGCAGACATGTACTTCTCAAAAAAGAGTGTTGGGAAACTGTGAGGAGCTGTGGAGTGATGGATGAGGGTAAGCATCCCGGGTCAGCAGTGTTGCTCCTGGTGTGTGTACGGACAATTGCCGATGGACAAGGCTGGGGGGTGCCCAGACCCAGGGTCAAAGTTCTGTGCAGCTCCTTATGTGATCGGCTTAGGATGGAGTGCCGGCAGGGCTTTCTGGTTTCCCTTGTGTTTCACACTGGGCTATAACTATCTGCAGCTTCCTTTATTCTCTGTACTTGGAACAGCTATCAGAAGCAGCACATTGCCCCAGCCTCTGTGATCCCTGTGGTTGGCCTGTCTCTGCCGCCCTGTGACCCCTTTTGCTCATCTTACTTATGTCTGCATTCACAGACCTTTTCCAGGGACCCTCTGACTGCTTCTGAGGGTACTGCCAGTTCTCTAATCCTGGTTTAGGAGCGTGCTTTCCAGATCTATAGCATCAGTAGTCAGGAGGCTGCAAATTAAAATCCACAGTGAGAGGAGGTTGGAAGTAGAGGTGGCTCCGTAGTTAAAAGCCCATAATGTTCCCTCAAAGAACTGGAGCTTGGTTCCTGTAGGGCATGTGGGACTGGCTACCAGACAGGCTAAGAACTGGTAAGGTGGGGCGTGCTCAAACTCCGGGCATCTCAGAGAGCTGAGGGCAGGAGTGGAGCTGCCCCCCCCCCCCCGCCTCTGTGCCTGCTCTGCAACATTAACCACGACCCCTCACCGAGGTGACCACTGGCAGGCAGTCATGTAACATGGCGCCTGGAGTTTCTCCGCATGCAAATAGAGCATCACCAGCATTTTAACTTCAGCCAATAGAAAGCATTTACATGCCCAAATCCCACCCCACCCACCAAGGTTCGTATAACCCATGTCCACATGGAATAAAGCGCCTAAGTTACCTCACCAAGGAGTGTCTGAGTGGCTGTCTTCTCTGAGCTTTAACACTTAGGGCAGGCTCTCTACCTCAGTTGGATTTTGGACCTGTCTGCCCAGCGAGGCTCTTTTCAGAGCACTGGCTGTGACATTGCTGCCACAGCCACTGTGGGACCCTGGACCCCAGCTACCTGCCTGTCTTTATTTCCCCTTTAAGAGCTGTAACACTCCCAGCCAGACCAGAGGCCTGTGGAACCTCCATCCCAGAGGCTTCATCCTCAGTCTGGTATAGAGTGATGTCTTACGCCCAGAAGGGAAACATGTACTGTGGACTCCCTGTCCCGGACAGCAGCAGCCAGACACCGCCGGCGGAAAGACAGAACACAGGATCACAGGTTCCCAGTGCCTACAGCACACAGCTCATATCTGTAACTTTAGCTGCAGGGGATCTGAGGTCCTCTTCTGGCCTCTGCAAGCACAGGTACACAGGCACGAGCGCACGCGCACATATGCACGCGCGCGCACACACACACACACACACAGAGTAAACAAAAAAAAACCATAGTGAGATACCACTGAAATTAAGACTACTTTTCTCAAGTGTCAATGAGGACACATGGACTGGAACACTCATGCATCTCTGCTGGAGACAGAAAATGAGGATGGTGGTGGGTGTGGCTCCATGATAGAGCACCTATGTGCAAGACCCTGGGGTCCATCCCCAGCACCACCCTGGAGGGTAAATGGAGAAAAAAAGAACAGTTTGTCATCGCCCAGCACTTCAGAGTGCTTGCTGCTCATCCCAAAGACTATGTCCAGTAGCTTATTACCACCTACCCGTAACTCCAGCTCTGTGGGATCCAGTACCCTCCTCTGACCTCAGGCACCCACACACATATGGAGGACACATATACACAAGAGTCAAAAATAAAAACTTCTTCTTCTTTTTTTTTTTTTTTTTTTTCCAAAACAGGGTTTCTCTGCGTAGTCTGACTGTCCTGGAACTTACTCTGTAGACCAGGCTTGAACTCAGATATTCATCTGCCTCTGTCTCTTGAGTGCTGGAACTAAAGGTGTGTGCCACCATACCTGGCCAAAAAAACAAACAAAAGAACAGAAAAAAACTTTAAAAAAACAAATTTATTTTGACTATACCATCCAACACCACCTAGCCAGAGTACTTATAAATATTAACTAAGGGACATGGAAGGAAGCACAAGCCCCTGGAAAAGCGTGCACACCACGCCAATGTTCACAGCAGCTGTGCATGTCACAGCCTAACTTGAAATCAACACAGACATTCAAGAGCAGGCGAACAGGCAGAGAGTTCACTCAGAGTAATGTCGCTTAGCAATAAAACGGAATGAATGAAACACGTGCCACAGCATGGCAGCTCTGACAGTTAGGAAGGAAGACAGGCAAAAGAAGCACACTCATGATTCCAGTCATGCAAAACCCTGGTGCAGCCCACTAAGCTGTAGTGATAGAGCACACATCAGGTTTCCTGAGAGAGGTGGGCAGAAAGGTGAGATTATAAAGGAGAACAAGAGTTGAATAGGAAGATAGTGATCTCCAGGCTAGCCTGAGCTACATAACAAAATGTTAAAACATTAACACTAGATGTAGTTGTTTACACCTGTGATCCCACGGCTCTGAACACTGAGCCTGCGACAGAAGTTTGTCAGAAGGGCCACAGTGGGAGACTCGACCAACACCCCCAACAGGTTGTGGAAGAAAACATTTGGGGTGATGAATAAGTTCACTGTTTCAACTGATTGTGGCTATGGTGTCATAGGCACTGTGGTGGTTTAAATGAGAACCTGCTGCATAGGCTCAGATGCCTGAACACTTAGTCCCTAGCTGGTGGCACTGTTTGGGGAGGTTTGGGAGGTGTGGCTTTGTTGGAGGAGGCGCCATTGCAGGTGGACACCGATATTCCTAATCTCATGCCATTTCCAGCACACTCTCAGCTTTGTGCTTGCCGTTGAATTGTGAGCTCTCTCTGAGCTTGCTGATCCAGCTCTCATGCTACCTGCTCCAACCTGCTACCCTGACCCCAGCCATGACACACCCTCATCCCTCTGGAACCATATCCCAAATAAAGACTTCCTTCTATAAGCTGTCTCTGGTCATGATGTCTCATCACAGCAATAGAAAAGTAACTAACACAGTCACATACAGATGTCAAAAACTAAAATGTATTTTTAAAAAATGTGGTGGCACTGGAGATTAAACCTAGGGCCTCAGATATACTAGGTAAACTCTCTGTCCCTGAAGCCACGCCTTTTAAATTATACATTTTAGCCCAGCTGTGGTGGCCCAGGCCTTTAATCCCAGCACTCAGGAGACAGAGGCAGGCAGATCTCTGAGTTTGAGGCCAGCTTTTGTGTTCCAGGACAGCCAGGACCACACTGGTAAACCCTAAATACATACCACAATGGTATAAATGTTTGTCTCTAATATTAAACAGTGACAAAGGTGTGAGGTGGAAGAGCCAGCAGCCAACGCTGCTCCCCACTCCCCAGCCTGGGGCAGGTGAGGGCACTCAAGAGGCAGAAGAGCCTGCAGCCAAGTAAGCCAGACGGACCCAAGACTCCAGACACCTGGCCTAGCTCTGCCCTGCCGAGGTCTGTGTTGATGTCCGTGGCCCGTGTTACCACCGAAGGCCATGCAGGTGACCATGGTATGCGCTGCTGCCTACAGTCACATCGATGTCTACAGGCTGTGCTGTCATGGAGGTGGGGGTGGGGGTGGGGGTGGGGAAAGAGACTGATCTGAGCGGCCTGCACTGCACCTGAGGCCACAGTGATGACACCATGGTTCGAGTAACCTCCAAGGAGGACCTTGTCTGGGTCTGTACTGCGCGCACTCCTACTGATGTGAAGAGCGAAGAGGCTGCTTTTGCTGTTGCATCAAAGACTGCAGATGCACAGCTGAGAAGGAGGGACATGGAAGGCTTCGGTGAGACCCCTACCCTCACCCCACACTGCTGTGGGAGGACTGGGACTCAGTTTTATTTCAGGGGCAGGCTACTGAGAGTTTAACCATGCTTTAATGAGTGTATAGATAACACAAAATGGACTTGTATTATTGTTTTCATTCTCTTATTTTTATTTTTTATTTCTTTTGTGTGTGGGGGTGGTGGTGAGGAGGAGGTCACAAGGGGAGGTGGACGTGGAAGAGCTGGGCTTGTGTTCAGTATTAGGCCTAGGTCACGGTCGCCTGTCTAGCCTGCCATCTTGTGCTGTAATAGTGTTATAAGGGGCTTTCTCATGGCTGTCCCCAGGAAGCTTTCTCATGTCCAGTTGATTGCATTTTCTGTGATGTTCTGTGCTTTGCTGTTCTTGGAAACCAATCACCAGACAAGTCAGCTAGAACAGCTTTGTGTCGCTAGCCACAATAAGCCTGGACCCAAACCAACCACCCAGAGCACTCTCTGCACCTATGTTTGAGCTTTCATGGCCTCTTGCCTTTATAAGCTGCCCCTGGGATGGACCCCAACATAAGAGAGACATCTGCACCAATGTAAGAAACTTCCATTTTGAGTAGGAGTCGAATAAAGTTTAAGTTCCCAAAGCCTCCCTGGGAACTGACGTTCTGCTTGGCAGAAAGAGACCTGTACCTGGGTGATTGACGTCCTGGTTGGTGAGTTAAGACACGAATGTTAGGCAAGGAAATTCCCCACCACGGTTGAATAACCCAACCAATGGGAACAGGACAAATGTACAACAAAGCCACGTTCCTAAGGAAGTCCCCTATTCCTAAATCCTGATTGGTGAAATAACTTAAGGCTTAAAAGCACTGTAGGACCCTGGCTCGTGGTTGCAGCCAGCTCCCGAGTCTGTCCTGTGGCCCTGATCGATCAGTCCTGGGACAAATACTCATCAAACTATCCTTGTCTGACTGAGATTGGTGTTTGTGTGGTTTCTGAGGCAACTCCTGGACCCCAACAATCAGGGTGCATGATGTAAAACCCCCAGAGAATCCATAGAAGGGTCATATGGGGGGAAAGTGACAAAAATTCTCTCTCTCTCTCTCTCTCTCTCTCTCTCTCTCTCTCTCTCTCTCTCTCTCCCCCTCCCTCCTATTTTCCATTGACTGAAAAATATCACAAGGGAATAGAGGAGATGTCTCAATGTGTAAAGTGCTTACTGCAGAAGCACGAGGCCCTAGGTTTTGATTACTAGTGCTCGTGTAAAAGCGGGTATGGTGCCATATACCTGTAGGTCCAGTGCTGGGCAGAAACAGGAAGATTCCGTGGGCTTGCTAGGCAGCCAGGCTAGCTGAAATAGTCTCTAGGTTCAGCAAGGGGCCCTATCAGGTGAAGAGTGATTGAGGAGGGTACATTGACTTCTGACCCCACATATCTCTCTCTCTCTCTCTCTCTCTCTCTCTCTCTCTCTCTCTCTCTCTCTCTCTCTCTTCTTTTCTCTGCCTTTCTCTCCCTCTCTGTCTCTCTGTCTGTCTCTGTCTGTCTGTCTGTCTGTCTCTCTCTCTCACACACACACACACATACACAAGATCTAGAAAAATTAGAAGAAAACAAATTACACCAGTTTATGAGACTACAGGTATACATCACTGTGCTGGCTTCATTTGAACATTTTCAACATTGATGAAATGGGTTGAAGCGCCAGCAGTGGCAGCTGAGATTCAGGACTAATTGTATATCATGGCCACACCCAGCTTATAATAATAGACATGTTATTTTTTGAGATTTTTGTTCCAGGCCATTTGGCTTCATTGTCTTTGGGCCTATGGAAGCATAGCATATCATGTCAGGAGCCCATAGCAGAGGAAACTACTCATCTCATGGCAGCCAGGAAATGAGAAACAGGAAGAGTCCTGGCCCCAACATCCCTCTAGGGCATGCCTCTAAGACTGCACTCACAGAGTAGGCCACCACCTCTCAATAGCATTAGGAACTCACGACCAAGCTTTGAACAAGTGGACCTTTGCAGGGCATTCCAGATCCAACTGTGGCGCCTAGCGGGGACATAGATGTCTTCACATTGCTTCTGGGGCTGCTGATGAAATACTGATGGCATCAACCACCCCTCTGAACCTTAGCTCCAACCTTCCCTCCGACTACACACTAAATGACTCCATTACTACCCATCCTCCAGAAGACGTGGACTTTCCAGGCTTGGGGGAAGCACTCTTACGGTCGTTTGAATTGCAGCTGTGCATGTGGGGACAAAGCATGCAGCAGAGCATATTTAAAAACCTTCCCAGTTTCTGCAGCCATGAAACGCTGCAGCTTTGAGAGTCTGCTGCAGGAGACTCCCAACACCCTCTCTCCTGTGCACCTTCTGCTCCCCAGGACACAGGCTTCTGTGTAGCATCCATATCCGTATGTGATACTTACGTTGGCTGATATTTTGCTTTCACTGGGGGTGGAATGGGAAATGTGAGGCTCATCACAAAGCCCAGCCATGGCCCCATACCAATCTGGACATCAGGGTCAGTTGGAATAATTGCTAATCTCACAGAAACCAACCCCATCTTCTTAAAATTATCAACCCAAGATGCTGAGGATAGATTCTGGCTTACAGCTTTTTAAGGCTAAGCTCTCAGTTTAAAGTTTCATCACAAATCCAGAACCAGAACACCACCCTTAAATACTGGATACGGTAATAATTAGAAACAGACTAAAATGATCATGAAACATGTGACCATTGCTCTCTGTCTCTGCCTCTCTTTTGAGACAGGGTCTCTCTGTGTAGTCCGTGCTGTTGACCAGATTGGCCTTGAACTCACAGAGATTCCCCGCGTCTGTCTCCCAAGTGCTAGGATTAAACGTGCACACCACCACCTGGGTGGGCCAGATGGTTCGGTGGGTTAAGGTTCTGGCTGTGAAGCTGAGCATCCTGAGTTCAACCCCCCAAACCGACGTGGTAGAAGCAAGAACCAACTCCTGTAAATTATCCTCTGGCCTCCATAGACACACAAATTCTTTTTTTTAAGTGTACTAAGTACTGTTTGAGGATTTTATTTTTGTCTTTGAGTTATTTAATCATAACTAAAACACATTTTTAAAATGTACCCCCACCGCCCCCGCCACCTTCTGCCCCTTTTAGAATTAAAAACAAACAAGCAAGCCCTTTGCAGCATGTCTGCTAAACCAGAGAGTAAAATGAGACTGCCTTCGGCTTTTAAAATTTCATGTCTTAGTTGAATGTTAATGGTACCCTATGCACCCTTCTCTCTTTGCATTCAAACAGTTACTCCTGTCTAGAATAATATTTTACTATTCTCTATACATTGATGTGGCAAATTTTTCCCAAACCAAATGAGGAATCTAACGTCTCATCATCAGTCGGTAAAAACTGACACACATATTCTTTAAAAAGAAATCTTGTCATGGAATACATTTAACAGAAGGGGGCGCTGTTGCTCCAAGTTCCGGAGCTGTTGGGGCCTTATCTTTTTTTTTTCTTTTTTTCCGTGAACAATGTACTAGCTAAGAACATTTTGGAAGCCTTTTTCTTCTACCTGTTTAAGGGTAAAAAGATACACCTCTAGTACTAGGTACAGCCCAAGAACAAAGTGAAGGAAGGTGTTGAGTGTGACCCGAGTGGGGAAGAGTCTGAACGGAGGTTGAACAGCCTTCACCCAAATGCCCACAGGCAAGGGATTCTGATTTCAGAGTGGTTTTGCTGCTGCTGTTGTTGTTGGATGTGTATAATGAGAAATATTTGATGTGAGACTAAATTCACTTATGTTTCATATGTGCTCATTTACTTAGTCCGAAAGCAATTCTAGGCACTATTTTAGATAATTTGTGAACAAGACAAAATGTTGTGTTATGGAGTTTTTCACTTGTGGCATCTGTCAGCAGTTAAAGAGTTTCAGATTTTGGAACATTTGAGCTTGAGATTTTCCTGATTAGGGATGCCCACCCCGTATAGGCCCTTTAATGACTGTCTTAGTCAGGGTTTCTATTCCTACACAAACATGACCAAGAAGCAAGTTGGGGAGGAAAGGGTTTATTCAGCTTACACTTCCACACTGCTGTTCATCGCTAAAGGAAGTCAGGACTGGAACTCAAGCAGGTCAGGAAGCAGGAGCTGATGCAGAGTCCATGGAGGAATGCTGCTTACCTGCTTGCTTGCTTCCCCTGGCTTGCTCAGCTGACTTTCTTATAGAGCCCAAGACTACCAGCCCAGGGATGGCACCACCCACAAGGGGCCCTCCCCCCTTGATCACCAATTGAGAAAATGCCTTACAGCTGGATCTCATGGAGGCATTTCCTCAACTGAAACTCCTTTTTCTGTGATAACTCCAGCTTGTGTCAAGTTAACACATATAACTAGCCAGTACAATGACTTAGGAAGATTCTTGGTAGTATTTCCCTACTGGGAGAACACAGTGGTCTATTAAGAAAACTACAAAGCAAAATGCGATTTACTGTTTGCAGTTTCGACTTTAGTGGACTGTTGAGAGGCGAGAAACCAGACATGCAAAAGAGCGCTTCGGCTGTTCCCGCTTCCAGTCCAAGCTCTCTGGCTGTGGCTGGTGACGGCCCTCGACGACTTCATTTCTCTGGGCCTCAGTTTCCACTCATGTAAGATAAAGACTTGAATTGAATAAATTGTGAGATAGAAACCATTGTCTTAATGAGCTACATTGTCAATATTTGAGAGCATTACATTGCTGCTATACGTAGAGTATGGTTTTGTGGTTGTGAAATCCTCACATAATTAAAAAGCCAGACCAAGTTGAGAAGCAGCCCCTGGGAAATCTCACTCGGGCACGTCCTTCTTTTCAGACTGCTCGCTTCCCCGGCTCCTGGGTCTTCACTTTCATTTCTTGCGTTTTGTAATAAAGACACTAAGGAAATGCTTTTTTGTTACTTCTCTGTGTCTCATCCAGTCGGATTCTTTCCAACTCGGAGTGGAGAGAGTCCTTCGTTCTGCCTTACAGCTGCAGGACACAGATGGTCCCAATTTAAGAAAGTTTGACTTTGATGAGCAAGCCAGAGGAGTCAAGGACACCACAAGAAGACCTACAGGGGCAACTAACCTGGGTCCATGGGGACTCACAGAGACTGAACCACCAACCAAAGAGCGTGAGGGGCTGGACCTAGACCCCCTACCCACTTGTAGCAAATGTGCAACCTAGTCTTCATGTGGTCTCCTAACAAGCAGAGTGGAGGCTGTCTCTGACTCCATGGCCTGCCATTGGATCCCCTCCCCTACCTGGACTGCCTGGTTGGGCCTCAGTGGGAGAAGAGTGCCTAGTCCTGCTGGGACTGGGTGTCCTAGGGTGAGATGGTACCCAAGGGAGGCTTCCCCTTCTCTGGAGAGGAGAGGGAGTAATGGAGGGAGAGGTTTGTAGTGGTGGGACTGGGAGGAGAAGAGGGAGAGGGGCTGTGAGGAAAGTATGAAGTGAATAAATAAATACATTATTGGAAGAAAGAAAGAAAGAGTGGCTTCTTGCTTTTTTTTTTTTTTCTCTAGCATAGGGCAAAAAAAGTAAAATGCATTCAGTAGAAACTGCACTTTGAATTTTGATTTTTTCCTAGGCTGGTGATCTGTGATCCAGGCCTCTCCCCCGATGCTGGACCACACCCCTACCCCATCAGCCACATGAGGAGACAATCAGGTTTCTAGGGGCCCTGTAGCTACACTGGGGTGTTTTAGTACATTAGGTGTATTCCACAGCTTTCCAACTTAAAATAGTCCCGATTTACAATGAGCTATCAGAACATAACCCCATCGCAAATAGAGCAGTGACTGCCTTCCATTCATAGTCTTACAAATGGACATTCGGGTTGCCCAGTTCACCCTCACACATGATGGAGCCAAGAATAACTCATCCAAGTGGCACTTTGTATTGGTGTGGATGGGAGAGAATTCTTAGAAGTGAGATTGCTAGGTCAAAAGCTAATGCAGAGGCCAAGGAGGTGGGTCAGTAGATAAGTTCTTGCCATGCTAGTGTGAGGGTGACTTAAGATCTCTCGAAACCACATAAAAACAGAGCAGACGTGGCAGCTGCCTGTAATCCCAGGAAAGACCAAGAAAGAGGATCTTTGTGGCAAGCTGGCTCGACTAGTTGAATTTGAGAACTCTGCTTCTGTTGAGAAACTCTGTCTCAATAAATAAAGTGGAGAGTAACCAAAAAGAAGACCCAACGTCAGCTTTAGGCCTCTAGACTAAAACCTGCACACGTGCCCCCTCGAAGGCACGCACACACTCACACCGCAGGCAAAATAAGTAAATAAATAAGTGCTGTTGCCATTCTTGACAATGACAAACTTGGCCCCAAAATGAGTTACATGATTTACTTTCCCCCAGCAAAACGTGTCTTGCCCTCATTGCTGACACTTCTCAGAAAGGCCTTCATTTCTTGGTTGAGAGCAGTCAGCACCTATTGGGTAAGTGATCAGGCAAGAGGAGCTAGCACTGTTATCAGGGTGTGTACGTGGGTGGGTCATTTAGCAGCAAAGGTTACTCTGTAAATGTTTTTCTTATCTTCAAAATTATACTTCAGATGTTTGCAGATTCAAATGCCTCGGGCCTCAATTATTAGCTTAAGCTTTCTCCTGCATCTCATTAGACCTCCACTAAAACAAAGAGAGTTCCATCTACAGTTCCGGAGTGGCTCCATGAACCACTGGAGCCTGAACCTTGCTCTGGGTCAGCTCACCAAGCTCTGGCATGATTCACCAGCTGACAAGCACTCGGGGTGGGATGTGAAAGACCCGAGCCCATTATAAGGAAGTTAGACCCCCCCCCCTTAGCAAAATTAAAGCCAGAGATAATATAGCCATATTCCACTGCCTAATGGCTAACCTACACCTTTTGTCCCAGGAAATAGCTAACCGCAGGAATGATGAACTTAGGACATTCTGTACCTTCCCATGACGCATAGAATTTCCTTGCTTTGTGGTTTTTTTCTTTAAATACCCCTGACTTCAGCTGCTCAGGGTCGAACTCCTCTGCCTCTGTGTAGGTTACGAGCTCCACCCCAGTGCACTAGTCCCCCGAATAAAACTCCTGTGATTACAGCAAGGACAGTCTTTCGTGAGTTCTTGGGGGGTTGTGCCGTCTCGAGACTTGAGTGAGGGTCTCCCCAGCTCGGTGGTCTTTCAGATGCAGAAGGGAGGGATGCCCTCCTGCGGATGGAACCATTGTTCAATCTGTCCAGTTGTGGAAACTCTGGCCTTGCTTTGAAGATTAAAGGCATTTGACCGAAGTTTAGTTATAGGTTTTTGCTAAGGGAGGATCAAGCCTCTGACTAGAGCAAACCTTGTCATGAGGCATCCCCTAAAAACATTTAGGCTATCTCCCGAGCGTCTGTGCACCACCATTCACTGGTTATTCTGTCTCATCCAGATAGCTGCCAGTGCTGTGCTCTATCTTTTAGCTACCTGTCTCTGAGACATGTGTGCATATGCATGCAAGTTTGTGTGAGAAGCACTCACCGTGTCTCACAAATACTTCATATAGAGCTCACAAGTCGACCAAGGACACACAAGGGACCTGTGATGACTAATTTTGGTTGTCAACTTGACTAAGTCTGGAACCAACAGAAACCAAGAATCAGGGAACACCTGTGAGAGATTTTTCTTGACTGGAAAGTTTGAGGTGGGAAGACCTACTCTAAATCTGGACTGTACCTTCTGGTAGCAGCCTGTACAAATGAAGAGAAGTTTTGCTGCTGGGCCTCACCCCATGTCAAGTTCACCCGTGTTGCTGCTAAGGCATCCTTTCCTGATACTAGAGTTTTATTCTTTGAGACTCCAGCAGAGACCACAGAGTAGCTGAGACACCCAGCCTCACAGGACAGAACAACTACCAGATTCCTGGACCTTCTACTGGGAGACAGCCATTGTTGGACTAGCTGGACAACTAATAACCCCCCTTCTAACATATATAGAGTCTATTCATTCTCTTCCTCTAGAGAACCCTGGCTAATGCAGCACTAAGGACATCTTAGACAACAAACGCTGGATCTGCTACTGTCAGGTAGCTGTAACATAATCAACAATCGATTGTCATTTCCTGCCTCAGACTGGAAATGCTCCAAATAGAGGGAAATATTGAGGAAAAAAACAAAAACAAAAACAAAAACGGGGCAGTATTGGGAATTGAACTCAGGGCCGTGTATGTAATAGGAAAACACTTAGCTATACCTGAAACCCTTCCTTCCCTTCCCTTCCCTTCCCTTCCCTCCCCTCCCCTCCCCTCCCCTCCCCTCCCCTCCCTTTCCTCTCCTTTTCTTATTTAAGTTTGAAACAGGATCTCACCAACTTTCCTAGGCCTTGAACTGACAGTCCTCCTGCCTCAGCTAGGAGTGCAAGTGTGTGCTGTCACTCCTGGTTAGGAAAATGACTAAGGTAATGAGGAGCTTGCTTATGAGTTTAATAGTAAGTAGGTTAGTAATGAAGCAAAGTCCCACTGGACTAATCGGGGTTAAGTGGTGATATTAGAACGGCCATTATAGTTGTTTGTTGCATGCAGCAGACAGAACCTGCTGAAAGAACAAAAGAAGCATTTCTGAACTTTAAAAAATTTTTTTAAAGATGATTACTTTTTCCAGGCACCTCTGTTTGAGGCTTGAGTCCAGTTGCTGTGTCTTTAAAGAAGCTTGTACAGGGAACTCTGTCAGTTATTTGAGGCATGCTGCCAACAAACAATTGAGGTATTTACCAAAGGTTTCCAAGAAATTGCAGCAAACCACACAAAATGTTATACCTGTTATAAAGAGGTAATCAAATGTATTAGCAGCAGAAAAAAGCACCGTGTGAGCGAACAAAGCTGCCATCTGGGAGAGCATGGAGTGTAGGTAGAGATCAGTCTTAATTACATCATAAGGAACTGCACTCATGAAGCAGAAGGGTAGGTGATCTGCCACTGCTGAACACATTTTGAAGCACCAGCCTAGAACTGCTACTTCAGAGTCCTTTGGGTGCTGCAGCAGAAACACCCACATAGAAACAAGAGACTGTCAGATCCTTGGCCAAGTAGGACTCAGTGTAGAACTCACATCCCATTCCAGGCTGAACATGCATCCAGTTCAGGTGGTGTGTGTTTCAAGCAGGGGCTAGCAACAGAGCTTAGCAGGTAAAGGTGCTTGCTGCCAAGGCTGGTGATTTAAGTTCACTTGTCAGGCTCCACAGAGTGGAAAGAGACAACTCCTGAGAGCGGCCCTCTGACTGCCGCATGTGTATCGTAGCATGAGCACGAACATGCACAGCCATATACTAAATAAATGTAATAATTTTAGTTCTCCGAGGAGCAACTCCAGCCCCTAGCTTCTCTATTCCTCAGTGGTTGACTTGGTAACTGGGACTTCTAGAAGCAGGAGACTGGGAACAAGGTGTTCCCCATTCTCAGCACGTTCCCAGCGCACAGTCCTGTCTTTTCATTGGACTTAAGTTTAGAAAATACAGACACTCCTTAAGCAGGCTTAAAGATACTGAAGGCATTGACTATGTCACAAAGTTGAGCATCTGTGTCTTGCCAGAGTTGTGCTTTATGTAAATTAGTGTGAATTATGAGGCAGCTGCTGAATTTGGGGGCTCTGGTGGTATCTTGGTGTTTGTGGTTCTGGTCTTACTGGAACCTTTCTCTGTGGTTTCCCAGCCTGTAATTCATGGCTAGGTGTTCTGTATTTCCCAGAGACTGCTGCTGGAATCTGGTCTTCACTGCACAATGAATATTTTATTCTTAGATGTGGACCGTCTCTTACAGAGGGAGTTAGAGGAGGGAAGGTGAGGAACTATTTTTTGAAATAAATCACAAGTGTCAAAGAAAGTGGTACTATCCAAGGAATAAACAGGAGTAACCACCATTCAGTGCCTCACACAGCGTTGTGGCTTAAACGGGACTATTTCAGTTGTTTGATTTATTAATCACGAAAAAGAGATACAAGAATAACCCCCATCCCCACCCCAAGCACTCGTGTTTTCTGACTTTTTTTGTTGTTTGATTAAATGAGAACTTCTCAGGCTCTGGGTTCAGAGGGTAGAGTACTGGCCTAGTATATCAGAGATCAGGGGTTGATCCTGGCACCCTCTAAACAGGGGTGGTACCCCATAGGCCTGGAATCCAGTCCACCCCAGCTCCATATGCAAGAGGATCTGGAGTTCAAGGTAATCTTCAGCTCAGCTAGCACCTGGGCTCCATTAGACTCTTTCTTATAGAACCTCTCAGGTCCAGGTGGCTATTTTGCTGTTATAATCCTAACACATTGGTGACTTAGAAATAAAATTTGTATTTACAAACATTTGTCATGTAGGCACCCTAGTTGAAGGACTTTTGTTTTTAACAAAATGTACAAAAGTTAAGACAAAGCAAATATAGGGGAAACCGGTATCCAACTTAAAAATCCATTCAGCGAGCCTAGCCTACTTGGAGACCTCCAAGATAGTGAGAGATCGATCTTGTTTCAAAAAACTCGGTGTATGGCTCCCGAGGAATCGCTTGCCTCCCCCCCTCCCCTATACACAATCCATACCCATTTTATAAATATACTCTTGAAAGTACTGACAGACTTAGGTGACGGATACTAACCAGCTCCCTGCTCACTGGGACTAAATACAGGTATTTTTTTTTATCATCTAGTGGTAACTCACCCACCCGTCTCTTCAATATCCATTAAAAACTAATATGCCGGGCTTGGTGGCGCTCGCCTTTAAGCCCAGCGCTCAAGAGGCAGAGACCGAGACCTCAGATCTCAGTTCGAGGCCAGCTCTAGCTACTTAGCGAATTCACGCTTCACTCCCAGCCCGCAAATCCCTAAGTGTTCCGAGGTGAACTGTGGCTGTGTGGCTCCAGCTCTGCCCGCAGCGTACAAAGCTGCAGTGTGGGCGCGGCTGCCCTGGCCACCAAGCCCGGACGGTCGGCCTGGGGTTGGGAAGGGCGTGGCGGTTCTAGGGGCATCTGGGGAGTCGGTCAACTCAGTCCACGTGCGGTGCGGAGCCGCCGGCTCGCGACGGGGGTGTGGCCGTGGGTACCAGGCAGTGGGGACTGGAGTCTCGCCTGCCCGCTCCCGTCGATGCTAACCCACACCCCTTCAGCCTGGCCGCAGACTGCGGGGCGGGTGCTTTCTTTTCTTTTTTCTTTTCTTCTTCTTCTGCTTCTGCTTCTTCTTCTTCTTCTTCTTCTTTTTTTTTTTTTTTTTGGTTAAACTTTGTCCACGTGAACTGCCCCCCCCATTCACTTTTGCGCCAATCACGAGGCGCGGACGGATCCCGAGAGGGGCCACAGCACGCCGCCGGCGGGCCGCTTCTTAACGCGCGGTGCGTGACGTGAGGGGCTCCTTTGCAA
Source organism: Uromys caudimaculatus (assembly GCA_028551405.1). NCBI lineage: Eukaryota > Metazoa > Chordata > Mammalia > Rodentia > Muridae > Uromys > Uromys caudimaculatus. The sequence goes on along the minus strand of CM052703.1, from coordinate 123,960,165 downwards.
TGGCGCGCTAAGCCGGAGGATGTGCAGCTGCAGAGGCGGCGCAGGGCACCGAGAGGGCGGGCGCAGCGCGAGCCGATCCGAGCCAGCGGGGGGACACGAACCGCAGGAGCCGCTGTCGCCTCGCGCCGGAGTCGCCGGCCGCGCGTGCGGGGCATGGTCCCCTCTTAAAGGCGCAGGCCGCGGCGGTGCGGGCGGGCGCGCGGAACAAAGCACCCGCGCGGGGCCTGCGGGCGGCTCGGGAGCCGCGATGGGCGCGGCGGGCCCGCGGCGGCCTTGGCGCTGCCCGGGCCGGGCCTGGCGGCGCTAGGGCGGGCTGGCCTCCGCGGGCGGGGGCGGCGGGCTGAGGGCGCGCGGAGCCTGCGGCGGGGACAGCGGCCCGGCGGGCGGAGGGGCGCGGGCATGGCCGCGCGCGGCCGGCGCGCCTGGCTCAGCATGCTGCTCGGGCTCGTGCTGGGCTTCGTGCTGGCCTCGCGGCTTGTCCTGCCCCGCGCCTCGGAGCTGAAGCGAGTGGGCCCGCGGCGGCGCCCCAGTCCCGAGGGATGCCGGCCAGGACAGGCGGCGTCGCAGCCCGGCAGTGCGCGGGGCGATGCGCGCGGGGCGCAGCTCTGGCCGCAGGGCTCGGCCGGAGAGGGCGTCCTGCGGGACAGGAACTTTCTCTTCGTGGGAGTCATGACAGCCCAGAAATACCTGCAGACCCGCGCCGTGGCCGCCTACAGGTGAGCCCCCTTTTCGTAGATACCATCCCCTGCATCCTGCATCCTGGCTGGCGGGCGACGTTTCGGGTTCCCCGGAGGCTTCTAGGGTAGCTGCCAGCGACTCAGCGCAAAGGCTGCAGGGGTTGTTAGACGTGGATGGTGAGCTTCTCTCAAGGGCAAGGCTTTGGGATTAGATGAGTACGCTGGCCCCCGTGTGTGCCTCTCAACCTGATCTCCAGGGAGACACGTAAGCTTTCTGTGTTCAAGATTTCTTTGTTAAAAGGAACGAGTCTACCCCATAAGGTGGTGGGGGAAATTCAGTGTTGTACCTGCAATAGTGGAGGCAGAGGTTATAATTTGAGTCTCTAAAATAGGCACTTTGTCATTTTGAAGGGAGAGCCCGCCTAAATTAACCTGGCTAGGGCTCTTCTGTACCGTACTTTAGATTGTAACAGTTACTCCTCTTAGTGAGAGTGACCACTCGGCTTTTGAGCACTCTGGTTTGTTAAGTATAGAAAAAGAACGTTGAGGGAAAACAGTTTGTGTGATAGATTCAGTCAATGCAAGACTGCAGCCTGGTGTTCCCACTCAGTCACAGAGGTGTATTCGTGGTAGGAAGTAGCTGGGCGCTGGTAGGATAAATGAGTGTAGAAGTGGCAGCGATCATGTTCAGTGCTAACACGGGATTAGCCAGAGCTGCCTTTGGGATGGAGGGCGTGGTTAGAACTGTGCATTGCATTGAAGTGAATCTGAAATACAAGAGGGGTAGACCCAAGTGAAGGAAGGGACTTGGTGGGACTTTTTTGTGTGTGAAGTACAGACACCTTTACTGTACGGGCAAAGTTTGGCGTTCTTCCAGGCACAGAATCGGTGGCAGGAATGGTTTCAGAGCACAGATGTTCTGGGGCTGAGCTTTGTGAGCAGGGGCTACAGGGGCAACACTAGTTGCTGTTTGTTTTACATTTATAACCAATGCTTTTATAACTTTGGCTTTTAAATCCAGTTTCTGGTCTAAGTTTGCAGTCAGCAGATGGTATAAGAAAACAAGCATAGCTGGATCTCTTTTTTAAGCCAAGTGAGGGATTGAGAAAAGGGGCGAAAAAGCGTTGAATGGCTTGACCACCATTCCTGCTACATCCTGCTAAGAACAGTTCAGTGGCCAGAGGCCATACGTGCTGGCTGTATGTGTGGACTAATGGAGTAGTTTGAGAACCAGTAGGCCAGAGTTCTCTCCCAGATGTTCTCTGACTTAATATCTTTGTCAAAAATTGAGTGCCAGATGTGGTGGCACAGGTCTTTAATCTCAGCACTTAGGAGGCAGGGGAGGTGGATCTCTGTGAGGTCCAAGCCAGCCTGGGCTACATAGAGTTCCAGGCCAGATATAACTAACACTGAGACCCTTCTCAAAAATAAAGTGAAGCAAAACAAAAACCCAAACAAACAAATAAACAAAAAACCAGAAAAGGACCCCGCCCTCCAAGTGGCTCAATAGGTAAAGTGATTGTTGCTAAATCTGACAACCTGAGTTCGGTGGTCAGAAAGATCCCACATAGTAGGAGAGCGCCAACTCCCCCAAATTGTCTTCTTGACTTTCACACCTGTGCCATGAGGTACATTTGCACTGCCACACAACAAACAATAGATACATGTAAATAAAACACATGCCCTTTTAGTAATAAGATTAAATTGAGGAAGAGACCACTAAATTGTGTTGTGGTTTTGAAAATAAATCCATGAAATTACAGTTTAGTGACAGATCACATGAAATCACGACTCTGGAGACAATTGCCAGAGTAGTTTGTTCAGATAGGTGATATGGCTCCTTACCCTTCTGCGCACATATTCATACTTATAACACCAATATACACAAATCGGTGGGGATCGTTGTGGCAGCGATACCAAGAAGTGTACATGTAGTGTACACTAGTCTTATAGATGGCCATGGTTTCCCAAAGCCCATCTTGCCAAGTTAAGTGTGTGTCATCCTTTTGGTCTCTTTTTTTTAGTGTTAAGATCTTTTCATTGCTTTCTTTTAGGCAGTGGGGACTTACTCTTTATCTGTGGTCTGAAGAAAGCAGAGTGCACTGAGAGCTGCCCCCTCTGGTCTGGGTCTCTGCCTCTTAGCCTGTCAGCCCTGTAGTTAGATTGACTAGCCTTAGGGAAAATTCAAAAGGCCTGAATTGGGAGAGGGAGTTATTATTGTGGTGTAATGGGTTTTGCAGTCTGGCCCAGAAGTCCACACTGAGTGTCCGTGTACTGTGAGCAAGTAGTTTGATTGTTGAATTTTTTTTTTAAAAAAATTATTTATTTCATGTATGTGAGTGCACTGTTACTGTCTTCAGACACACCAGAAGACGACATTGGATGCCCATTACAGGTGGTTGTGAGCCACCGTGTGGTTGCTGGGAATTGAACTCAGGACCTCTGGAAGAGCAGTTAGTGCTCTCAACCGCTGAGCCATCTCTCCAGCCCTGATTGTTGAATCTTGTAGCATAAAAACTGGAGCCTGAGTTCATGTGCCACCACGCCTGGCTCATTCTTCATCATATGAGAAACTCCCAGCATTCAAGAGGTAGAGACAGGCAGGTTAGAAGTTCAAGGCCCCCAGCTACCTGAGACTTGGTCTTTAAAAAAACAAAACCTCCTTCAGTTTGTTGTCATCTCTTCCTCCTCCTCCAATTTAATAAGACAATTGCTTGGCTTGTAGGTGAAGGAGATGCTAACACTTTTAGTAAGAGGGCATTGTGATATAGGATTGATAATGTCAGAATTTATATTTTGGGACAAGTAACTAACAGCCTTTTCCCTCTGGGAACTGAGGTCCAGGAGGGGGCTAAGAGGCCCTAGAGAAGGAAGGTATTCTGTCCCGACCAAAGTTACTGCAGAGGAGTGCTTCAGTGGTAGAGCAGCTCTACTTGTGTATGCCCTTACTTTGTAGACCTGCTGTATACTCGAAGTGAGGCTAGGCCCCACTGAAAGACAGCTGAGCAGTGAGTGGTGAATAGTAGCAGACAGTTTTACAAGTAGGCCGACTGAAACTCAAAAGTGTACAGGCTGGAACCAACTTTTGTAGATCCTGTGTAGCTGCCTAGCTCTTAAGCTCACAGGAGTGATCCTGGCTCATTCAAACATGTAAGTGTGCTTAGGTACAGTTCAGCCCATTGTAAAACAGGTAATCTGCATGGCCGTTGTGGCTCCAAAGCACGAGTCTGAGGGCACAGCAGGTCAAATGTTTGTTCTGCTAGTTGTATTAAAAGGGACAGGCTCTAAAAAGGGTTTGGGCTAGTGATGAGAGAAAATAGAACAGGGGCTGGACAGGGTGGTGTCCTGTCGGTATTAGCTGGCTGTGAAGGCTTCAGAGAAAGGGCCATTTGTACCCCATGGGTCAGATAGTGAAAGACTGGTTGTGTGACTATCACCGAGAAACACATGAGAACGGGAAAGCTGGGTGCTGAGAGGCAGAAGCCAGCTTGGAAGGAGGCCTAAGAAGACCATAAATGAAGGAACGGGGTCTGCCTGTTCACATTCATGGGGTTACATTCTGAGTGAGTGCAAAAGCCACTTGAGGCTTTGAGCAAAAGGAGAAATGGGTAACTGAGACTCTGTAAATAAGTATAGAAAATAATTTGTGTAGGCTCTTTTGCAAAGTTATTTGTCTATTATGTATTTTTACTTTAAAATATCATGGTTCACATGTAGTAATTTGGTGTGTTAATTATCAACAGGTTGATTGGGTGTCTGGAGTTACTAACTGTAGTTCATATTTTCTTGTTTTTTTCTTAGTTTTTAAAATTATATAGAGGTTAAATAGTCAAATAATTTAACCTGCTTTTTCCATTATTATTATTATTATTTTTAATGTGTATGGGTGTTTGCCTGCATGTATATCTGTGTACTATGTGTGTGCCTGTACCCAAGGGGGCCAGAAGAGGGCCTCCAGATCCTCTGAGACTAGAGTTAGAGATGGTTGTGCGCTACCAGGTGGGTACTGGGAACCAAACCTAGGTCTGGGAAGAACAGCCAGTGAGTGCCTATCTCTTTGTTGTTTTGTTTCCTGAGACTCACTCGGTAGACCAGGCTGGCCTTGAATTCTTAGAGACCCTCCTGCCTCTCACCCTCCTGAGTGCTGGTACTGCAAGCAGAAGTCAGTGCTTCCTGCTCCTGATTTGAGATTTTTCTCCTTACATTCAAAGAGTTATTGTCTTCAAAAGGTACACTGTCCTGAGAAAGATCTTTTGAGCATACTGGATAAGTAACTTTATCACTGAACCACACCCTCAGCCCTTTGAGTTTTCAAATGAGACAGGGTTGTCTCTTTTGAAGAGATGGGACAATTAAGCTGTCTAAGCTGGCCTTGAACTTGCCTTAGCTTCCCGGTAGCAAGGATTACCCAGGCCAGTCCTGTGGGGGTGGGGGTGGGGGTAGGGGTGGGGGTGGGGAGGGGAAGCAAAAGACTGTCCCAGCCCCATCAGGTGGCTCATAACTGCTCCAGCCTCCAAGGCATCTTTGCTCATACAGTTTAAAGTCTTATGAAAAGATATCTTGCTAAGTAGCTGAGGATGACCTTCAGGTTAATATTCTCCTGCCTCAGACTCTTGAGTCCTGAGATCACAGACCTGTTTGCTGGCGTACCCAGCTCTTTTTTCCCCCATCTTTTTTTAATGCTTAGAGTACTGAACTTCAGTTGGAGATAATAGCTCAGTCAGTACCGTGCTTGCAAGATACAGGACCTGAGTTCTAGCCTGGGACCCAGCTGTGGAGGGGGACGGCGAGAGGGGGAAGCAGGTCAGGGGACTGCATAGGATTCCTCGGGCAGCCAACTTAGCCTGAGTTCCAAGTTCCAGGCCAGTGAGAAACTGTTTCAAGAAGTGAGTGGACAGACTTCTTGAAGATGATGCTTGAGACTGTTTTCCAGTCTCATGCAACACGCACACACGCACAGTGAAGAAGCATTGAGCTATCCTAACACCTCACAGTTATTTGGATCTTACTGTCCCTGGCCTGAAGATGGGTGACAGTTTTTTCTTTACTTTCCTATTTACTTCCCTGAAGATGTGATTGGCTGCCTGTTTCTGTCCAGGAATGATTAGTGTGTGGAGGGGTATGGGAAGAAAAGGTGAGAACGGGGCTCTTACTCAAGACAGCTTCTCTCAGTTAATGACCCTTCCTAATGCTTTGAAAGAAGGCAGACTGTTCTTGCCAGCCTTAATGAGCTGCTTCTCCATAACATATCAGTAATTTCCTTTTTTCTTGAGCTAAATAAACTTGAAACAGGTCAGTTGCTCTCTTCCATACAGTTCATTTTAGCAAATATTAATTTGGAAGGTGTTTACATGTAAAAATCCAAATAACCAACTTTTAAGTGTGCTTTTAAGTGTGCACAACTAATTTCAAGTTATGAATTCCATGTAGAAAGAGACTGGTGAAAGATGTGGTCTGGAAGTGAGTGATTTTTGTCTGTCAGTCAGAGGGTCTGTGTTGTCAGTACTCGTGGGTTTGGTGTGGTTGCCAGCAGGACTCACATTTTTCGCTGTTGGTTATTCAAAGATTACTACTACTGGCTGCAGCCCTACAGAGTCTGGACTGGATGAAGAACTGGAGACTGTTGACTGACAAGGAAGGACATTGAGCAAGGGCAGTCTCATGGTACTTCCCCTCTTTCTCCTCCCCTGAGCCTTGAAGGACGAGTAGGAGTTTTAGAGACAGTGACAGTGGCAGCTTTTCTCAGTCATGAAGTAGCAGGAAATGGTAGTGGTGGGTGATGAGAAAGGAGAGCGGTGAGCTACTGGGAAAGGGACAGCAGGGACACCAAGGGCCTGGCTGAGGGAAGGCACCTGTTACTGTATAAACTGATGGCATGGCCAGGCACAGTGGAGTTAAGGAGAAGCTTTTTATTGAAGGGGTGTTGGGGGGGAGGGAGGGAGGGGGAAAGAAAGAAAGAGAGGAGAGGGAGAATGAGAGAACACAAGAGAACACAGCCAGAGGCATCTGGAAGTCCAGAGTAGAGACTGAGAGTGAACAGACTGGCCAGGGCTATCTGAGAGAGGGGAGAAGAACAGCAGGGAAGAGGGAAGAGAAAACCCAGAGAGAAGCAGGAGCAGAGAGACTGGAGGCCGAGCACAGCGAGAGCAACACTGGGGTTGTACTGAAACTGAGTGGCACTGCTGGGAACCCGGGAGCTGGAGGGAGTGTAGCTAGGGAGGAGGTGAAAGGGCTCGGATGCTAGCACAGACAAGGAGACTAGAGGCCAGCATGAGCCTTGATGTGTTCAGAGGCGCCACAGGTAGAGACAGAGGTAGAGAGGAAGGCCTGGTGGATGCTGGCTTTTATCTGACCCCCAGAAATTCTCCTCTAGTCCATTAATCCATATAGTTAATAGGTTGAGCCCATTTATGAATGTTTGAACTGCCTTTTGGAGTTTAGAGAATCGGAGTTTTCTCTAGGACGTCATATGTACCAGACCCAGGAACTTGAGTTTTGTAGAACTGTCAGTGGTATCTCAGCGTGAGAGTAGTGGATGGGCTCTGTATTTGGAAGTTTGGCTGATGGTCTTGCTGTTCGGAGGCTGGTTGTATTAAGCTTTGTTGAGTTTGTTTCTAATGGCAATGTCCACACGGACATGTGCAGGGTCTGTGATAGTAAACAAAAATCTCACACGAGGGTTTGAGTCAAGGTTTTGGCTTAAGAGTTAAACCCAGTTACAATCTGAAGGAGGTTTTGTTGCCAAGCCAGGCAGACAAAGGGCAGGTGGAAGTGGATGAAGTGTGTGTGAGGCTGTCCTCCTTATCTGAGAGGACTGTTTCCTGGGTCTTATCAGCTCTCCAGTCCTCACTGTGAAATAAAAGTAGATAACTGGGGACCAAGTGCCAGTCAGAAGATAGGCTGGCCTGGGAGGCCGCAGAGGGACACCTGTTTGCCCACTTGGCTGGTACTCATGAGCTGTCTGTCCTTGCTGGCCCTGAGTTTCCTGTGGTATCTGCAGTCTCCTGTGGTAATGATAGCTCAGAGTCCTCCACCTGGTAAGAGTGAGCAGCTATAAAGCAGCCTGTGATTGTTGAGTAAAGGGTGGCTGGTGGCAGCTGGTGAACAGGCTGATTCCAGGGAGCAGCACCTCACAGCACCAGGACACTGATGTACAGTACAAGAGCAAGCCTGGGATGGTTTTATTGTTTGCATAACTTCTCTGATATATTTTTTTGCTTAAGAGTTGAAAACTTACATTTTGTTTATATATAGTATATACTCACCACAGCAAACAAACAAACAAACAAACCCAGTTATTTGGGCCTAATAAGAACTGTAGCTCGGGAAAATACAAGACCTTTAAGTATATAGCAACAGTACAGAAGTTGTTCAGAGAGCTCTGTGGTACTTACTCATGTGGAGACTGGAGAAAGCAGCCACACACCTTCTCTCAAGTCTACTCTGTATTTTAATTTGTAGGTTTCAAAAAAGGTGTGTTGTGGTCTCCTGGTTCTTACTGCTGACTGTGAACCTGGGCTCAGAGGGCTGGCTTCTAACACTTGAGAATGCCTTCTGGTCTACTGAGACCATTGCTGAGGTGGGAAGTCACAAGAAAAGGGCTCCCCTCCCCCCTTTTAGAACAAGGTTTCAGTATATAATACAGCCGAATTGGGTGTCTTCCTGCCTCAGTCTCCTGAGTGTTGGATTGTAAAGCAAAGATACACTTTTATACTCGCTTTCCCAGTAAGTCTGTGTTTAAGGGTCAGCAGTAAAGAGTACAACTTAACCTTTTGAAATAACTTCCCCACTGTTCTCTATTCTATTTTTCACCTATTCCTGTAACAGCTTGAGATTACTCATGTCTTAAGCACAGTGAATCAGTTGACTTGAGAGGAAACCATATACCCAGAAACCACGTACCCATAGGGGATGCCAAGGACATTTAAAGTAGGCTTCCTATACTGAGAGAAAACAGCCCTTGTCAGTTAGCGTCTGAGTCTCACGGGTCCCTGTCCCTGACAGTGGACAAGGGCATCCCCCTCTGTACACACTGTGTGAGAGGACAAGTTAAGACTGCTGCCCCTCAGACTGTTTCACCCGCCTCCGAGTGGGCCTGGAGGAGGGTGTTCTCCTGGGACTTCTTGTCTGGAGTAGCTCTTACACGTAACTCTGATCAATAGGACAGTTTTGTGACATGTCCTTTTGCCTATACCTGAAAGTGGGCCACTGTTAGCACACTTGGGTGACACAGGTCTGAGCACAGCAGCTTGCTCAAGCTGCAGGTACCTCCTGAGAGTGCTGAAGCTGTCCAGGTTTGCGCTGGCAGAGAACAGGGCGGAGCACCCTTCATTCATCAAGATTTTGCCCTTTCTGCTTTGGTTTGGGTCACCCTCCCCTCCTCTTTCTGAGATCTCTCTCGCTCACTTTTCTCCTTAGGCATGCATTTTAGTTACATGATCTTAAACTGTTTCCCTAATAGAAAGGATTATACACATTCAAGTCCTAGTGTCCACCCGGTCTACAAACATTGTTTCCAGCTAGACTCCAGCCACTTAGGCGCAAGCCTGAGAAGCTGTATCCTCAGGATGTCAGCTTTCGAGCTTAGCACTCTGTAACCAGCAGGCAAGGCGAATAAGGGGTTTGTGGAATAAGTCTTCCCCCTTTCTAATTAGGAAAATTAGAATAACTATTAAAATGTAGAAACTGGAGCCCGGCAGTGGTGGTGCACGCCTTTAATCCCAGCACTTGGGAGGCAGAGGCAGGTGGATTTCTGAGTTCGAGGCCAGCCTGGTCTACAGAGTGAGTTCCAGGACAGCCAGGGCTACACAGAGAAACCCTGTCTGGAAAAAACAAAACAAAACAAAACAAATGTAGAAACTGTAAAGGGAGGAACTCAATCTTATGCCACTTTTCTTTGATTTGCCTGTTGGATAAGATTATTACAAAATAAACTGCTCTGTTGTCTTTCTGTTTTTCTTTTTTTTGTTACACAAAGCTTCCCCTGGGGAATTTTTCCCCCTTGGTAAATATATCTATTTATTATAGAAGATGTAGAAAATACAAAGAAAATTAAATGTTTTAATTTCAAAATATTTTTTATCTTAAAAATTTTAATTTTTGAAATTATAATTATATTTACCTCTCCCAAACCTTCCCATGTACCCCCATCTCTTTCAAGTTCATAACCTTCTTTTTCTTTGGGGGGTGTGTGTGTGTGTGTGTGTGTGTGTGTGTGTGTGTGTGTGTGTATATATGTGTGTGCGCGCATGCGCGCCTGAATACATAAGTACCTGTTCAGTCTTTATAGTGTTGCTTGTGTGTGTATGGTTTTAGGACACTCATTTGGGGTTGGATAGCCAGGTGGTGTGCCCTTCCCTGGGGACGACAGTTACTCCTGCTCTTAGCAGTCCTTAGTTGCCTGCAGTTCTTTGTGTGGGGTCGAGCTCACTCCCCAGTCCATGTTAACATGCCTGTTGTTGTCCTTGTTCAGGTCATGCTTAGGTAGCCATGTTGGTAAGACTTTATTTTAGGTGTGTGTGTTTTGCCTGCATGTATGTTTGTGTACCACATGCATGCCTAGCCCCCAGAGAAGCCAGTAGAGAGCAAATGTTCTTTATGGTTAAGCCACCTCTAGAGCTCCCAAATAAGTATTTTCAAATTCCCCACCTAGAAACAACCACAGTGAATACTTTGGGGTAGAGCTGTACGTTATTTTTGAACATTTAGTAAGCCAGGATATCTACGTATAGTCTTCCCTGCATTCTTAAGTTGTGGGGTAGGGCATAGAGTCCAGGCTCTTGAACTTGCTAGCATACACTGTATCACTTGCTACACCCTTAGCCCTTTGTGCCTGCTTTGTAAACTTAGCCATATGTTCTGGCTGCTTACCCAGGACAACGTCTGTATTGTAGATGTAGTTTTTTTCTTACAGTGATATTGGCTAGAACCTGCAAGCTGTCTAGCTGCGTTTCTTAGTGTGCTTTAATCTGTACACGGGATAGCATTTAGAAACTTGGGGAAATGGAAGATTTCCTTGGCACTCTCACATTTCAGCTGTCTTATCTAGGCTGTAGAAAGAGTTGGGTATCAGACCATTGAAAATTGAGCTTTCTGGCAAGGACCTTTGCAAATGTTCTGTCATTTCCATTGAGAGAGAGAGCCCCAGGCAGCAAATGTGTTGATGGCCAAGTAGACATTTGCTTATGAAAATCGTGTAACTTGGCCTGTTTTAATCACAGAAGGAGGCCAGCTTGCTTATTCAGCAATATTGCCTTCAATTTGAGATTATGAATATGTTCCCTCCTCGTCCTCCCACAGAACAGTGAATTGAATTATGTTCCAGAGTGCATTCACTTTGTGGAACCCTAATTGAAAAGATCACAATTTCTTAAGATTGAAGGGTTTGCAAAGAATTCATAATGAGAAGATTTTCCTCAAACCACCCTTCAATTAGAATAGAAAAGACAGCAAGAGGCTTGCCCTGGGTTACCTAAAAAGGACTGGATAATAATTGGGTGGGGTTACCAAAAACGCAGAGGAGCTTTTAAGGAAGGTTTGAGGTTGAATTGTCTGTTTTAAAATTAATTGCTTTCTCTTCTTGGACAAATTACAGCATTTCAAGTCACAGTTGGGACATTAATTGCATCCGTGACGGCTCTGTTAGCAGTGCTTTCTGCATGCATGCATTCTGCCTGGGGCACTGGCAAACAGTGCCAGGCAGAAATAAATTCTGATCTTCAGGCAAATAGGAAAGAGCCTAGTGTTTTGAGTTAAAATTTAAACTCTTATCAGAATTCTACCCTGAAACAATGTCTGAAATTGAGAGCTAAACACAATTCTAATACAGTATATGGCTTGAGGGTTAGGTTTTTAGGCAGAAGTGTGAGAGGCACTTTCCACACGACCATCGCTGTAGTGCATATGCTTCCTGTCTCTTTCTTCTTCTTCCCCTACCTAATTTGCAAGCCTCTGCCTTCCCCAATAATAAGTCAGACTGAGGCAGCGCTGGACTGGAGTCAGGACTCGCTCATCCTGGCAGCGCACTTCCAGAGCCCATGCACTGCAGAAGCTCTGTAATAGGCTGTTTCTTTGAAGGCAGGAAAGGAGCTGCCTTGAGCTGCTCCTTCTCCCCACTAGCATCCTCTTGCTCGGTATTTTTTGTGATTTTGGGGTTGGTTGCTATAGAGTGTTACTTAGAACTTGGTCTGTTTTAGTAATCACATATTAGTGGAGAAGCACAATGACTTATTTATACTGTTAGGCGAAAAGTTGAGTTGCTTTTCTCCTCACCTTTTAAAATTCTCTTCTAAGATGGTAGATGTTATTTAGCTGTGAGTTACATTTCAGAAACACCACAAGCTATAGTATATATATTTCAACATATGGAGCCTCTGACTTTTCCCTCTGAATAATTGTTTTCTTTTTGTGCTTTGAGTAAATTGATTTTCTTCATGTACAAATTGTAGGAAGTATGGCTGGGCTGGTGGACAGTTCTGTGAAGCTCATCTGGAAGTGATTTTTGTCCCTTGGCAAACATAACTCACAGCATCTGTAAGTCACCTGCTGTATAGGAGGGGGCAGTTCTCATTCCACGTGTTCATTGACCTCTGTTGTGTGCCAAGGATTGAGATTGTTTACATTTTCAAAGAATTATTGTGACTGAAAGAAAACAAGAAAGCCCAAACATTACTGTGTAAGGACAGCAGAATTAGGGCTCCTTGGCTTGAAAGGGTCGGGTGCACTGGCCTCCTGTGGTTAGAGGAATGTCAGGAAGTGAGACTTACCTACAGGTTGTCTTACATTCTCTATGTTGTAGCTGTTTGCCAAAGGATCTGTCCTTTAGAGTAGAGCTGCTTTCCCCTTACATTAACAGCTCATCTCTCCTTTATTTACTTTACCTTTTTGCTCTATTTTGCTTTTTGCGAGAGAGTCTCACTATGTTGCCTACCCAGGCTGATCTCAAACTCATGGTCTCAAGTTGTCCTGTTCTGCCTCTGCCTCCTGAGTAACTGGAAGAAGATTCCTTGAAACTGGAGTTATAAGCGTAGTAAGCTGCCTTATTTGGGTGTTGGGACCCCATCCCTCATCCTCTGCGAGATAGCAAATGCGCTTAACTACAGGGCCATTTCTCCAGCTCGCTTTGTGTTTTAATTTAGAAGAGCAAATCATTTGTGGAAGTGAGATAACAGTGCCTGGTACAGAATCTGTAATGTGACAGAGTTCTCTGTGTCATTTGTTTCATGGCTCTTTGCTAAAGAGCTGCATGGCCCAGAGCATACACATCTGTAGTCCACAGGCCAAATGTTTAAGCAGTCACATGATGATTCAAAATGAGCAGATAAATACATTTCTGAAAATAACTGTCCTCTAATCTGTATTTATTGTAATTACAGAACATGGTCCAAGACAATTCCCGGGAAAGTCGAGTTCTTCTCTAGTGAGGGTTCAGATACATCTGTACCCATTCCAGTAGTGCCACTGAGGGGTGTAGATGATGCCTACCCACCCCAGAAGAAGTCTTTCATGATGCTCAAGTACATGCACGACCACTACCTGGACAAGTACGAGTGGTTTATGAGAGCAGACGATGATGTTTACATCAAGGGAGATCGTCTGGAGAGTTTTCTGAGGAGTTTGAATAGCAGCGAGCCCCTCTTTCTCGGGCAGACAGGACTGGGGACCACAGAAGAAATGGGGAAACTGGCCCTTGAGCCTGGAGAGAACTTCTGCATGGGGGGACCTGGTGTGATTCTGAGCCGGGAAGTGCTTCGGAGAATGGCACCACACATTGGGAAGTGTCTTCGGGAAATGTACACCACCCATGAGGATGTAGAGGTGGGGAGATGTGTCCGGAGATTCGCAGGCGTGCAGTGTGTCTGGTCATATGAGGTAAGAGCAGAATTCTTTATGTGGGAAAAACTGTCAATTTTGTCTTTTGAGTTCTGAGTTAATCATAGGAAACTAGCAATATCAGCCTCTTCGGGGTTAAAACTGGTAAAATTTATCGGTACATGTTTTAGCCTTAGTTTTTAATTTTTAAAATTCTCATTACCCAGATTTCCCCTGGCCTTTTAGATTTCTAGGCCTTTAGAGTATGCTCTAGACTTCTGATGTCTTTTAAGATAAATAATGGCACTTGGGGCTTGAAGGAAACGAAGGATTTACTGATGGTCACAGTGACCTTTTTCCATGAAACCCAGAATCATCTGATTTCTGTTGATTCCACAAGACCTTCTGCAAGAGCATAGGGTACTTCCTTGTTTTCCATCTTCCAAAAGCATGCACTTTCATCTGGTCAAGATGACCTACACAGATCAGAAACGTACATGTTTTGAACTTTTACAATGGTCAGTGATGAGAAAAGGCCAGGAGCTGCGTTTGGGAGCTGGGCTTGCAGCACAGTGGCACAGCATGTGCTGTGGTGTGCTTAGCATTCCTGAGGGCATCTCTAGCACCAAAGAGAAATGATTGTTATAAACCTTGACTTTTTACCTGTAAGTTTATGATACAGTTGTTCCTGTCACACTAGGTGGCAGGCAGTTCTGAGTGAACACACAGAAGCTTTAAGGAAGTTTATTTGCAGATATTTTGTCTTTAATAAGAGGGCATGAGTTCAGTTTGGGCTTTTCTGTTCTATTGGCATATGTCTGCCTCTTGCCTGTAATTTCAGGATCAAATGATAGCATGAAATGGATTGTTGTGTTTAGTTTAGTCAGCTGTTGGTGGTTGTGAAGAGTACAAGGAACTGCCCAAAGCAAGATCGAGCCCTCCTGTGTGAGCCCTCAGCTCTCTTAAGGGAAGAAGCATGCTCTGGGCCTTGCTTGCCTCCCCTGAGCTACAGCTTGCTTTTAAAGATCTTCCAGTTACTTTGTTTCTTCTGCTTAAATTTTTAGGGAAACGACAGTTTTAAGTGTACAGAAATGGTCTTCATGTAATTTTAAATTTTAAATTAACAAAGGTGCATTTTAAATTCTAAATATAATCTGAGAGCCCTTTAATCTCCTTGAGCCTTACTGTCTCTCTGCTTGCCTCCATTGTCTGATGGTTGTTCACCAGGCCGTGGAGATCTCTTTTGTCATTAAATTTTGCAGTAAAGAAAGCTGTCTTAGTTATTGTTCTATTTTTTATGAAGAGATACCATGACCAAGGCAGTTTGTAACAGAAAGCATTTTAATTGGGCACTTGATTACAGTTTCAGAGGGTGAGTTCATGAACAAAATCGTGGGGAACAGGCAGGCATGGCTCTGGAGCAGTAGCTGAGAGGGCCTGTCATGATGGGCTTTTAAAACCTCATAGTTGACCCCCAATGCTATTTCTCCTCCAATAAGGCCACGTTTTCAGTCTTTCCCAAATAGTTCCATTAACTAGCAACCAAGCACTCAAATATGGCCTATGGGGGAGCCATTCTTATTTAAACCAGCACAAAAGCCATTTAAGGATTTCATGCTGTGTTAAGTAGATTACTACTTGCAGTGTTTCTGCATTTTCCCCATCCTTAATTAAATAGAACATACTTCTTTGTGGCGAAAATACTTACTGTTTTGTATATTTTGAAATGCTTTGTCTTGCTGGCATTCTAGAGGACAAGCTTGCTTTGAGTTTGTTGTTTTGAGACAGGGTCTCCTTGGTTGCTGAGGCTGATGGTGAGCTTGCTCTGTAGCTAAGACTGGCCTTAAAATGCTGATCCCTCTGCCCCCACAGTGCAGGCCATCCCCAATACTTTTATGTGTGGGTAGAGGTCAGGGTCTCACTCTGTGGTGTAGGCTGGCCTGGAACTCTCTGATTGCAGGCATTGGCTACCATTCCCACACAGCTCAGGGCTTTTTTTGAGAATTAAAAGAATAATTGTGTCTTGATGTAGTCATCAGTATCTTATAGGTGCTACTGGATAGAGTCAGTATCTTGAGGTAGATAGAGCAAGAACTTTGAACTTTGATTTAACATGAGTGCCAAATTGTAGGTGTAACGTGGGGTCTAGAGCTCCAAGACTTTAAAGACTGAGGGGTGATTTCTTACTAATCACGAAGTAATCTGACATGGCCAGAATACCTGTGATCGTCATTGTGGACACTGAGACTTTTCTAAATAATCTTATTGGCTCAGAGGATCTGATAGGTAAGCACTCTGCAGTGTTTTCCTCTCTGCCTAAGGAGCTTTTCCTGGGGCAGTAACAGCAGCCACAGGCGGCTCTCCCCAGCAGTGTAGGGCAGGCAGTCAGGAATGTCCCTACTGCTTTGCAGTCTTTAAATGCCTTATGGTGACACTGATTGTCCTAGGTTTTATTGACTGGCCCTCTCCTGCTCATGCCAGAGGTTTCTCCCTTCAGCTACGCTGAGAATTCTCTTTCCTGTGAGTTGCCTGTTCATTGTTTTGGCCCATGTTTCAGATGTCTGTCTTAGAGTTTTGTTCAAGTGCTTTGTTCACAACATATCTTCTGGACTGTGTGCTTTGTCTTTTTGCCTTCACTGAATTTAAAAAATTGACAAGTTGTGAGTCTAACTCTAACATTTCTTTGATGGTTTGTGCTTTTTATTTATTTTTTTATTAATGTGTGTGGGTGTTTACCCTCGTTTATGGCTGTGTGTTCATAATGTATGTCTATTGCCCATGGAGGCCAGAGAGAGGTTGGATCCCCTAGAAAAGGAGCTGCCATCTGGGTGCAGGAACTGAACCTGTGTCATCTGGAAGAGCAAGCAGCCAAAGTTCTTAGTGACTTTTTAGTATTTTAAGAAATTGTTCCTTCTTTGGGTCACACAGATATTGTCCTGCATTTTTTTCTGCTTGTTTGAAAATTTTCCCTTCTTCATTCTCATTTTAAGAAATACATACAAGGACCATTAACCATTCGATCAGCCTGCCTGATACCTGTACCCCTCCCCCATCACTAAGAGATTCCATGTTTAACAGTTAGGCAGGATTAATCCTTAGACTTCCTGTAAGATAATTATGTTAGGCTTTGAGTCTTGGAAGATATTTATTTTGCTCTATTATAAGCCTAGCCAGAGGAGTAATTTTTTAAAAACTTGCCTTGAAGTAGAAATAATCCCTCAGGTAATAGCTGTGTAATTAAAATGACTCATGAGGGACAGTTGTCAACAAAGCCAAAACTCAGATTTAGTTCTAAGCGTATTTTTTTGATTATTGCTGGTACTTATTAATAAATGCCTTTTAAGCACGTGTTTTTAAATGATTGTAGTTTCACAGAGAAGTTAAAGCAAAGTAAGAACTGGTCTAGAAACTTACATTCTGGTTAGGTCTCGTGCCTTTCACATAGAGTAAAAGCTATTACCTCAAATTACTCAAGAGTTTGTGAGACATAGTATTGAAGCATTGGAAAAAGTGATTTTGTGTGTGTTTGGGTTTTTTGTTTGTTTGGTTTGTTTTGTTGTTGTTGTTGTTTTTCAACACAGGGTTCCCCATGTAACCCTAGCTTTCCTAGAGCTTTAGACTAGGCTGGCCCTGAACTCAGAGATCTGCCTGCCTCTGCCTCTGCCTCTGCCTCTGCCTCTGCCTCTGCCTCTGCCTCTGCCTCTGCCTCTGCCTCTGCCTCTGCCTCTGCCTCTGCCTCCCAAGTGCTGGGATTAAAGGCATGTGCCACCAGCGCCAGTCAGCTGCCCCCCTTTAAACTTTGTATTGAATCTTTTAAAAAAATTATTTATTTTATGTATATGAGTACACTGTAGCTGTCTTCATACACATCAGAAGAGGGCATTGGATCCCGTTACAGATGGTTGTAAACCACCATGTAGTTGCTGGGAATTGAACTCAGGACCTCTGGAAGAGCAGTCAGTGCTCTTAACTGCTGAGCCATCTCTCCAGCCCTTTGTATTGAATCTTTGTGAATCAGTTTGCAGTCACTCCTCTCCCTGTCAATTTGTACCCTACCTCCACCCTTGCAATCTCCCCCCTCCACCCAAAAAAATCCTGAAAACATCTCCCCATGGAATCTGTAGTGTCACAGTGTGTCCCACAGTATATTCTTTTGCCCAAACATCTTTACTTCAGCGCTCCATCGCAGCGAGTCACTGGTCTGGTATGCTGCCGCACTATCAATACTGGGTCTTCACCGGGCCCTCTCAGACAGCCTGTTGTTGCTCTGTGTTGTGGAGATCCTGCAGCTTTGGATCTGCAGGACTGCCCTTTCATGTGCTTCAGCAGCTCATAGATGGGGTACATGTTAGGGTGAGCCAACTCAAAGCCCTGGCTCAGGGACCTAGATAGTAGCTGAGTAAGTCAGCCCACCAGCTCTCCTGCACCCACACTACCAGGGCAAGCTCTCCAGCACTGCTCTGACTAGACCTGCAAATGTAGGTTCCCACAGAAGCCAGCAGAGGGTATTGGATCCACCAAGAGCTGCAGTTACAGACAGTTGTGAGCCATTCAGTGTGGGTACAAGGAACTGAAGTGCAGTCCTCTACAAGGCCAGTAAATGATCTTAACCACTTCTGGTCCTGGAGTGCAGTTTTGAAAAAAAATTCATGCCTCTGTCTCTCCTCTGGAGGGACTTCTAGGCTGCTCACTATGACTGTGGTTGTAGACAAGGCTAGAGTAGATCTGGAAAATGAGTTGAATATAGGGTAAGGTCCAAGGCCATATAGCTTTGTATAGTTTTTCTGTTTCTCTTGTACAGTGTTCTCTGGAACAGTGTTCTACTTCAGGCATTTAGTTAGAATTCAGAGTCCTGAAAATGCTGCTTCTAGGCATTCTCACCAGTGCTGTTTATACTTTTATGGAGGACAAGTTTTTGATTTGTTTACTCTTCTCCTTTATTGATACCACCTAAGATCATCCTTTTATTGGATGCCCAGTTCATAGCTTAAAGTGTCTTTTCACTTAGATACATTATTCTGAATATCTCTTTATACTTTAAGAAGTCAAACAAATTGGAAAAATTTGGAAGACTTCTGAGCAGTAAGTTACAGCATGTTCATTAAAAAAATAAAATTTGTACCTCTTTCATTAGCAGTGCACAGTTCTGGTGACACTGGTGCAGAAAATATTCCTATTATTATTTAGATCATGGGAATAAAGAAAACATAGCCCCTTGTAGTGGTCGGAATGAGAATGGCCTTAATAGGCTCATGCTTGACTACTTGTTCCCTAGTTGCAGAACTGTTTGGGAGTATTGGGGGTGTGGCCTTGTTGAAGGAGGTGTGTCACTGGGAATAGGCTTGGAGATTTCAAAAGACTTTTCTTGCCATTCCTTCTTTGCCTCAAACCTTTTGCCATGTCTTTGCTCTGCCATCATGGACTCTAGCCCTCTGAAACTGTAGCCCCAATTAAATGCTTTGTTTTAGAAGTTGTCTTGGTTATGAGATTTTATCACAGCAGTAGAAAAGTCAACTAAGACAATCCTAGTCTCTCATACTCTAGAAGAAATAGGCTGGAGTACAATCCTAGTCTCTCATACTCTAGAAAAAATAGACTGAGAAACAGAGAGCAAGGTGTGTGGTCTTAAGAGAGCAAAATGATTAGCACGAGAAGTGGTGGATGGAGAGGCCAGGGTAGCACAGAGGTTGAGACATGGCAAGGTCAGGCTGGTGAGGACTTTGGTCGAAGATAGACCTGGCTTGAATCATGGTGCTTCTCATTTTAGCTGTGTGGTCTTGTACAACAAGTTACCTAGCTTCTGGAACCTGAATTTTTTTTCAGAATGGAGCAAGGGGAGGAATTGCCCACAGAGGGGGTGGTTTCAAGGATTGTGATGATGTGTGTTACCATAACTAGAGCAGGAGAAGAGTTAGTCCTGTGAGAGTAGAGGCTGCAGAGGGTATCTTGAGTATTGCAAGCAGCCATTCAGCACTCATTCCCTGAGAACTCTCTGTGTAGATTTTGACCTGTATAAACAGGTATTTAACTGTAATTGGTAAAAACAACATTGAATTAGAATCCCTTTTCTTGGATTTGCACTTAGAACTGTTAGTTGCTTTCTTTGGATCTGTAATTTGCTGTGCAAGTAAATCTTCAATAGTATCTCTGAAATAGTGGAGATGTTTGTGAGAAAAACAGATTGGCCCATGTCTTTGTAATTTGTGAGTCTGGTAGGCCTGTGCTGAAGGTATTCTAGGCTTTATTTCTTTATCACTTTTATTATCGGAAGGTTGTCATTTTACCTATTAAACCTGTTATGTACAAGAAGGTTTCTTTAGCACACTAACAGGAGGTAGGATAGACATGTTCTTTTTTTTGTTTTTTGTTTCTTCGAAACAGGGTTTCTCTGTATAGCCCTGGCTGCGGAACTCACTCTGTAGACCAGGCTGGCTTCGAACTCAGAAATCTGCCTGCCTCTGCCTCCCAAGTGCTGGGATTAAAGGCGTGCGCCACCACTGCCCGGCTATGTTCTTTTTTTTTTAACCTTAAGTACTGTATTTCCTGTATAGTTAAAAACTGAGATAGCAGATGTTAGCATCCTAATTCCTCCAGCAGAATGTATAGCCTACCTTTTAATATATAATTATTCAAAGTGGCGTATGAGTCATTTGGAAATAATAGGGATGAGTCCTGAATTCTAAGAACTTCTAATTGACATGAAGATGAGCTATTTGTACAGAAAAGAGCTTCAGTGTCCACTTGACAAATTGGCAGTAACCAGGACAGAACACTGCGATGTGCACAGGAGAGCAAGGGAGAGCCGGGCACCAGCTAGAGGAACAATATGAATTAGGGGCGCAGTGTAAAAGGCTTTGGCAGCCTGGGTCCCTTATTTTCTCTAAAGATAATTAGATTTTTAGAATATTCTAATTTTAGTATATGTGTTGTTAAGCAAGCACATTTTTATATTGCTTCAAAGTAACTGATATCTTCCTCATTTTAAGAGGCAACAACAAATTTAAGTTTGTAGTTCTGATATTTAATCATTCTTATTGGTACTTAATCTGGTGTCTTCAGCATAGCAAATGGGGGAACAAAGGCAAGAATGAACTTGACAGTGCACCAGAGGTGGCAAAGGCAGTGTTGCTGGGATTAGGGAAATTGGGTAAAATTGCTTAAGGTTTAGAAGAATGTTGTAAGTTGTCTCAATCTTGTGCAACAGAGAATGTTTGTTTAATCAGAATGTTGTATATGTGTGTGTGTATATGTGTGTGTGTATGTATGTATATATATATATATATATATTTTTTTTTTTTTTTTCAAGTACTGGAGTTGTCTGTAGCTCTCACACCAGGTTGGAGTTTATCAAAAGTGGACTTTACATGAGGTTTGCTTGAATAACTTGAGAGGAGCAGTCGCCACTCCAAACCTAGACCTGGTGTGTCAATGGGTGAAATTTCCCTGTCTACTGTAGTACAGGCTTCTTTGACAATTCTTTACCCACTAAACTTTCAGGAGCTGTCATTCATTTAGACTCAGAGAACATTTCTTAGGAGGTGGTGGTGTTCCAGAACCATAGAACTCAGTACTGTTAATTTACATTTCCACTTGTCCTGCGTAGCAGAAAGAGAGTTTGACTTTGGTTTTTCCAGTAAGTCTAGATTGTGATTGGGTTGGGGGAAGCCAGATTGGGTGTCAATGTTCCCCCTGGGCTGTGCTATATATATATATAAGGTTAATACTATTTACGTTCCTTTCTTCTCTCTGAGTCATGTTAACACTCACGAATTGTATGACCAAATACAAATGAGTGGGACTGAAGAACAGCACTGTCACTCGGAGTGACAGTGTGAGAACAGCAGTCCTAGAAGATGACAAACACAAAGCTTTGGCAGGATTGTTTTTCTTTGTTGATACTCTGTCTCACTATGTAGCACGGCTGGCCTTAAATTCCCAGTTCTATCTCTGCTTTCTGAGGGCTGCTATTGCAGGCATGGACTACCACAAAGTAAAAACTAAATGTTTGTTTACACAGTGTAGCTGGGAATCCCTAACCTTTTCAGACTAGCTACTAAGTAATTTAAAGATTATTTATGGAACTGTTACATGTTTCAGTCGTTACAAAGTGAAACTTACTGTGTGAGTCCGCATCCACCTGCAGTCTCGGGTGACATGTCCAAGTTAAAGATTCTCACCTTGTTATGTTAAGTCTGTAACTGCAGACCAGTCAAGACTAAACCAGAATCTATGGTATAGAACTTCCTCTAAGATACCTGATCACTGTTTCTTCCGGTATCAAGGTCCTGAGACATGAAGGCTCCACTCAGTGTGGGCCTATGGACTGGAAGAGAGAGGGGCACGGAAGAGAAAGCCAGTGGACTGTGGACAGTCTGCTGCTGCAGGACTAGTTGTGTACAAATGTTAATTTCCTCATTTTGGTGTGTTTGCATCATAGTTAAATAGGATGTGAAACAGGCAGGAGGTGCTACTCTCAGCATTTACAACTCTGTTCTTGGAAATGGTTTCAGAACATTTTTATTATATTTCAGTGTATATGTGCCTATGTGTACCAGCCATGGTGTCTGTGTAGAGTTCAGAGGATAAGCTATGGAGTTGGTGCTCTCCTTCTACCATGTGTCCCAGATACTGAGCTCAGGCAATCAGACTTGGTGACAAGTGCCTTAACCCACCAGTCCCTCTAAAATTATTTCAAAATTTAAAAAAGATAGAGCCAGGAGTGGTGGAATTTAAGGTGATCCTCAGCTGCGTAGTAAGTTTGAGGACAGCCTAGACTGCTACATGAATCTGACTCCAAAAGTGGGGTGGGGGAAGTTAGAACACAGAGCCTTCCAATTGAAAATGAAGGGCTTTTGTTGTAGCTGTCGTGTCCTGTAGACTATTTCGTGCTCTGGGAAACTGGGCAAAGCAATACAGAACTGGATTCTCTGAGTGGATATAGTACAGGATGTGATTTGTAGCTTACTGACTTCTAGGAACTTGAAGACAAAAGAGGTCTTTGTTCTAGAGGCTGCAGACTTCTAGCTCCATAAAGAGCTTATCATTGAGCAAGATTATAATGTGCCGTGTCAAGACTGTAAAAAAATGTGTAATGGGACCATTAGAGCCAAACCTTTTCCTGGGTAGCAAGATTCTTTCAGCATTCACAGAGCAATTGAATGCTAATCCCCTGCTGACATCAGGATGGGGGAGGGGTACCCTGCTGTACTCTACTACCTTGGGGTAAAGATATCTGTGCAAAGTTATTTCTTTGATGCCTGACATTTATTTCCTAAGACAAAACCAAAAAATAAACAAACAAAAAACCCCCAGAAACAAGAATTGGGGGTTGAGGCCTTAGCTCAGTGGCAGAGCACTTAGCAGACAAGCATGAGGGCCTCCGTTCTGTCTCTAGATCCCTTCCTCTCAAAAAAGAAGACTTAGTTTACTTATAACAATGTAATTTAAAGCAGTAGAAGGCTTGCTGCTTTGGTAGATATTTATAATGGATTCTTTAATAATTCAGGTTTCTGTTTACTCAATTAGAGCACAGTGCCCATGGAAATGAGCATACCTAGATAATGCAAATATGCTTAGCTTTTTAAATGATATAAAAAACAGTGTGCTTGTCTGCCTTGGACATGGAGACTACGGCACAGTGACGGCATAGCCTTGCAGCCCTCATCTGTCCGCTTCTTTGTGTAGATGCTAGAAAGCAAGAGATTCAGAAGAAAGAAACATGATGTAGCACAAGAGGGAGACTTAGAGGATCTGCTTGGAGATGCAGTCCATGGGGGGAGTCCCTTGTTTTTTTAAAAAATAAACAAGACTATATGGCTCTAAATCATTATTATAGTGGCTCACATCTACCTGTAACTGCAGTTCAGGGAATATGATGCTATTTTCTGACCTCCACGGGTACCAGGCTTGAGTGTGGTCCACAAACATACAAAAGGAAACACCTACACACATAGAATGAAATAAATAAACATATAAAATGTTAAATTGAACATCGGATTTCATGATGAGTTAGGTATGGTGACATCTACCTATGCTAACTACCGAGAGGCAGGAAAATCAGAAGTTCAAGATTGCCTGGTAATACACTAAGGTCCTGTCTTTGGAAAGGGTCATCATAAGTAAATAAAGCCACTACACAGCTCTGGGTGCCGATCTCCAGCCATCTGTGCCCCAGTTGTCCTCAGGCTCTGGCAAGATTTCATTCTCAAGTCTGTTCCTCACACTAGCCGTCAGCATGGCACATGTCCACATATCCAGGGGTTCAGTCCCTTTAAAAAGAATGCATCACTACACTGCAAGTACCCAGACATTTGAGTGTGCAGCATTGCCAGTCTCCAAACTAGCAAATGTAAACCGCAAGACTCCGCCTTTGGAACGTACCAGGTGTTCCCTGATAGGCTGTGACTTGCTGATCAACAGATTGCTTAAGTCACTTGGTAACAGTGGCAGGGGATCAATAGAACTTTAAAAAAACTTTTTTTATTGGTTATTTATTTACATTTTAAATGTAATCTCTCTTCCTGGTTTCCCCTCCGCAAACCCCCGATCCCATCCCCCCTCCTCCCTACTTCTATGAGGGTGCTCCTCCACCCACCCACCCACTCCCCTTAACCAGCAAAGCAGAAGTCACTGTGACATTGCAGAGGTAACAGTAATGAAATTGGTTTAGTTAAGCCTTTGTAGTAAAGCTTTTATTTTTATTTCAATTTTAAGTTACATTTATCTAGTTAGGTATTGTATGTATGTGTGCATGTTACAATACACATGTAGACATGAGAACAACTAACAGGAGCTGCTTCTCTCTACCATATTGGTCCCAGGGATCGAACGTGTATCATTAGCCTTGGCAGCAAGGACCCTTATCCTCTGAGCCATCTTACTGGCCCTAGGCAGACTGTGTTGTTAACGGAGAAGTGGCTACCTTTCTAGCACTCAGAAAGGTGAGAGAACCTCCCCCACCCACCCATGTCTCCCTCCCTCTGTCTCTCTGAGTGTCTGTGTGCAAGTGTTCCTTTGTGTGTGATATACTCGCATGTTGGCATCTGAAAGCCAGAGGTTGACTTTGGGGCTTCATTCAGTTGTTCTCCACCTTGTTTGTTTGTTTGTTTTTGACAGGGCCTCACTGAATTCCAAGCTCTTGAATTTATATAGACAAACTGACCAGCAAGCCACAGATAATCTAGCTACCTGTTTCCCACCCCTTCCCTTAAGCACTGGGGTTACAGAAGCACACCCAAACAACTTGCTTTTTATGTGGGGTCTGGGGAGCCAAGCTCAGGTCCTCATACTCGCTCAGCAAGTGTTTTATCACTGAATCATCTCCCCAGCTCTGCATTTCTGTTTTGTTTTTAAGCTAACAAGTCTGTGGTGAATTGTTACAGCAGTCTTTTAAAGACAGGTTCTCTCTATGTAGCCTGTCTGGCTTGCAATCACTTTGTAGACCAGGCTAGCCTCGAACTCAGACCGATTCACCTGCCTCAGTGTCCCAAGTACTGGGATTAAGGGCATGCACCACCGCAGGCTGCCTGTTATGGCAGTCTTTAGATGCAGAAGTAGTATATTCTCCAAAAGAGGAGCCTTCATGAATGCAAGAACAGAGAGGCTCCATCACTCATCATAGAGCTTTGGGCCAAGGGCTGCTCTTGCTAAGGTCACCATCTCTAATAACAGGACCCCCGCTTCACAAGTGTGTTGTGTGAAGTGCCTCACACAGTTAGCACTGCCCTTCTTCCTGCCTGGTTTGTCTATGCAGAGGATGTTACAGTGTAGTCCTCAGACCAGCAGGCTCTGCATCATCTTGTCTCAGGGTCCCCCCATGGCCTGTGTCGAAAACCAGAGCCACTGTGTCCTCAGAGTTAAGCATGTATCAGAGTCATTTAGGGCTTTTTGGGTTTGATTGTTTGTTTTGAGATAGAATTACTAAATAGCCCAAGCTGGCCTCAATCCCACAATACTCTTGTTGCCTAATCTTCCAAGGGCTGGCATCACAAGTTTGTGCCGCTGTGACATGGGTTGGAAAGGGATCTTCTCTTCCTCCTGTCTTCCCTCTCCTGGCCTTGGCATAGAACCCAGGGTCCAACTGTAGTGTGTGCACTATCTGTTTTCTAATGTGTCTTGTTAGGTTCCTCTTGCTTGCGTCTTAGGCTTCCTTATTTTTGATGACCTTGACAGTCACATATTGGGTAACATTTCCTTACCTGAGACTTTTCTGATGTTTTCCTCATAGACTGGGATTAGGGGTGTTTGAGGAGACCACAGAGACAGAAAGCTGTTTTCCTCACCTGTGTCCAGGGTGTGCTGCCAGCTCCATTGTCACCATTAACGCTGACCTGGCTTCGTGCTATGACAGGCTTCTTTATTACAAAGTCACCTCACTCCTGATTTTCTCCCAAGCCCTTGGAAAAAGGGAATCATCATATCCTGAAAAGCAGGGGGTTATTATCAGCCTCTTTAAGGTTGAGATACTGACACATTTTAGAACTCTGTGTAATGCTATGTTTTGTTTTGTATTTTTGACAGGGTTTCTTGTTTTGTAGCTTGGACTGACCTGAAATTCACTGTCTAGCCCAGGCTATCCTGAGCTGCATGGTAATTCTTGTGCCTTGGTCTCCCAAGCATTGAGTTCACAGGCATGAGCCACTAGGTCTAGCTGACATTCTTCAGTTGGGACATCATTCTGTTCTCTCTACTTCAGGAGTGTGCATATATATCATGTATATACTGTATTTTCCACTGAAATAAATTGCTGTCCTTTTGCCTTTGAGAGTTTCTCCGGTTGAGCATGATTTGCCTTTTCTCACTTTCAGGCATTGGAAGATGCTCTTGCCTCTTGTTCACACTTTTTATCCTGTTTAGAATCTTCAGTGTCTTAGGGAACCCAGGCTCCTTCTGTTGGGGACACAGTTAGGATGTAAGATCATATATTAGGGAGCCTAGCCCCCCTCCAATGCTAGAGCGAGGGTGTGTGTGAATGCTAAGCCATGTGTACACGCATAGCTATAAACATTTCTATCTTCGACCATCTGGGTCTATATTGAGGTAAGCATAAATCAATACTGTTGTCCCAAGCGCTCATCTCTGCCCCATAGATGATTGTAGCTTAGTTGTCGACTTCCCACCCTAGCAGAAGCCTGCGTTTATCACCTGACACTATCTACTAGTATTCCTGATTAGTGGTGTTGGAATTGTTGCCTGAATCCCAGCGCTTATGTAGCTTCACTTGTCTTGGGTTTAAAGTCTCTGCTCATTTGCAAAACTACAATGGTCAGCATTCTTCTCTTCAACACTCTTCTTTCCTGTCCTCATTGTTTTTCTTGGTGCTGGGAATAGAACCCAGGCTAATAGTTGTGTAACTTTTTCTTTTAAATATTATTTCCGTTTAATTCAGGCTGGGGTATTTTTAAAAATCTGTTAATCATGTTTCTTACTGTTGGTACTTCAGACAGGTGGCACTTCCCACTTTTGTGTCTTAATAATACTAATTATGGACAGGTTTATGCCTGAGTATAATGAGGTTACAGAAAATTATTCAACTGATGTGTTTTGAAGCTGGATTCAATCCCCCTGGCCCCATTCTTTTTATAGAGGTTCATGTGCCTAAGGGCATATGGAATTTTAATAGAATATAACATTAATGGATGTGTAAAAAAATTTAAAGACAAGTCTAAACATCTTAGATATAGCATTCCATGTTTTATACTTATATGGTTGTTAGCAAGCTGAAGAGGGTTTGGAAGGATATGTGAATTGTTTGTTCATTTGATGCTCATAGGATCGTTATTAAATGCCTCCTTTTGGTCGTGGCACATTTAGCCAAGAATGCTGGGGTGAGTAAATGTATACGTTCTTGCTGTTATGAAATTTATCTGAGACATAATTTCTGTGACTCATACAGTCACAGAAATACATGGCTTTCAAAGGGGTTGTTTGTTTCTTTTAGGAACATGCACTTATTTTGAAAAATTAGCAGTTGGTAATTCTTGTACCTACTCTGTACCACACCTCCGGGCAAGGTGAACAACAGACAAGGTCTCTGCTTCTGTCTGTTGGGCTCCAGGAAGACAAAAGAGCAGGAACCGTGAGCATGTGAACAGGCACTTCTCCCAGGCTGGGGAGGACCTAGCAGGCCCAGGTAGTGTAGGCTTTTCCTGGGAAAGAGCTCAGCAGTTAAGCGAAGGCCGGCTGAATGGAGGTCAGTTGAGTATCAGGGCCTTGAGTACAGCGTCTGCCCGCCTGCTTCAGTTAGTTCACCCCGGCAGGCACTGCTGTTACACCTCACCTCCAGACACTCCTGTCATCACGAAAGTAAGTGGTACAGGAAATACATCTTTGCTGAAAATGGATATTTTTAGAATATTTTTGTCATAAAATACAAAGTACAAGTATAAAGCATTCTTGTAATTTAGGCAGCCACAGAAGATCACAGGTGGGTAAGAGCTCGTCCCGCAGAGGAAAGGTGTGCACAGGAGTGTGTCTTAGGAGTACAGCTGGAGCTAGGAGCAGGTGGCCGTAGGAAAGAAGAGTAGAATGGGTGGGGCTCATCCATGGACATGGTGACTATCACACAGCCTTGCGGAAGGACATCAGGCTATGTATGCAGTGATAATCGTATATCATGTGACCATGTTCGAGGTCACATGCAAGGGAAAAGGAGAAGATTTCACTTAGAGGGCTCAGCTAGCATGGATGAAGTCTCCATAGCAACACATAACCGGATACAATGGTGAATACCTGAAATCCGGCATTCTGGACATGGAGGCAGGAGTGGTGGGAATTCAAACTCATCCTTGCCTAGTGAGTTTGAGGCCAGCAGGGCTAGCATGTGGATGAAATGGGCCACGCCCAGTGATGTGAGGTTGATGCATCTCTAACAAATGTGTGCTGAAGCTGAGGTTGGCAGTTGGGAGGCAGGAGGGCGACGCACCTGATGACTGCCTGGCACATTTCAGTGCTGGCTTCTTTTTTTTTTTTTTGGCTTTTCAAGATAGGGTTTCTCTGTGTAGCCCTGGCTGTCCTGGAACTCACTCTGTAGACCAGGCTGGCCTCGAACTCAGAAATCCACCTGCCTCTGCCTCCCAAGTGCTGGGATTGAAGGCATGCGCCACCACTGCCCGGCCAGTGCTGGCTTCTTTTTTTTTTATTTTTTGATACTTACATTTCCAATGTTTCCCCCTTTCTAGGTCTCCTCTTTGGAAACCACCTATCCCCTCCCCCTCCCCCACCTCTATGAGGGAATTCCACCTCCCACTCACCTGCCCACCCACTCCCATATTCCCACCTTAACATTCCTCTTTACTGGGGCATCTCCTCCCCCTGATGGCCAACAAGGCCCTCCTCTGCCACAAATGTGGTCCAAACCATGGGTCCCTCGATGTGTATTCTTTGGTTGGTGGTCCAGCCTCCAGGAGGACTGGG
>CM052703.1:123906123-123930764 GCA_028551405.1 Uromys caudimaculatus | reverse complement strand
TTACTGAAAGTGAAACTTGGGTATTCCGAACGTTTGGGCTAATATCCACTTATCAGTGAGTACATACCATGTTCGTTCTTTTGTGACTGAGTTACCTCACTCAGGATGATACAAACAGAGAATTCTCAACTGAGGAAATTCACAGGGCTGAGAAGCACCTAAAGAAATGCTCAACATCCTTAGTCATCAGGGAAATGCAAATCAAAACAAGTCTGAGATTCCACCTCACACCAGTCAGAATGGCTAAGATCAAAAACTCAGGTGACAGCAGCTGGCGAGGATGTGGAGAAAGAGGAACATTCCTCCATTGTTGGTGGGATTGCAAACTGGTACAACCACTCTGGAAATCAGTTTGGTGGACCCTCAGAAAAATGGACATAATACTACCAATGTTGGCTTCTTAATGCCTGCATTGTAGGTGATGAGTGCTGGTCACATGGGCTGGCACAAAGGAAATGAAGTTGCCACTCCTGCACTTCCTATCTAAGTAAGATCAAGAGTAAATATCTAAAAGTAGAATTACTAGGTTAGAGGAGAGGTGTATGTAATTTTATAAGAAATGGCTGTGTTTTTCTCTAAGGTACTTGTGCCATATTCTCTGTGTGAAGAATTCTGCTATCACTTTGCCTCATGTTCTCAATAGTGTTTCTATTCCACTACTTAATGGTGTGTGTGTCTCTGTGTGTGTGTGTGTGTGTGTGTGCACGTGCATGTGTGTGCACATTTGTATATACTTATATATGTGCCATGACACATGTGTGGAAACCAAAGAACTTGTAGGAGTCAGTTATCTTCTTATACTATATGGGTCTAAGGGATTGTCTTAGGGTGTCTATTCCTGCACAAACATCATGACCA
This sequence comes from Uromys caudimaculatus, assembly GCA_028551405.1. NCBI lineage: Eukaryota > Metazoa > Chordata > Mammalia > Rodentia > Muridae > Uromys > Uromys caudimaculatus. Next base: position 123,929,906 of record CM052703.1, on the reverse strand, counting down.
AGATGCAAGTTGGGGAGGAAAGGGTTTATTCAGCTTACACTTCCACGCTGCTGTTCATCACCATAGGAAGTCAGGACTGGAACTCAAGCAGGTCAGGAAGCAGGAGCTGATGCAGAGGCCATGGAGGGATGTTCCTTACTGGCTTGCTTCTCCTGGCTTGCTCAGCCTGCTTTCTTATAGAGCCCAAGACTACCAGCCCACAGATGGTACCACCCACAAGAGGCCCTGCCCCCTTGATCACTAACTGAGAAAATGCCTTACAGCTGGATCTCATGGAGGCATTTCCTCAACTGAAGCTCCTTTCTCTGTGATAACTCCAGCTTGTGTCAAGTTGACACAAAACTAGCCAGGACAGGGATCAAACCCGGGTGGTATCAGGCTTGACAGTGGGTGTCTTTACTTGCTGAGCCAGCCAGCCAGCCAGCTTTGGTTTTGTTCTTTGAGCAGTCCAGGCTACTTTCATCTTTCATCTTCCTACCTTTATCTTCCAAGCTCTGGGACTATAGGCATGAGTCATCAGATCCAGTTTAGTATATTTCATAATTTGACTTTTTAGGTGATAATTTTAGTTGACTGCTAAAATTGTCCATTATATTGTCCCCTTCTTAAAAATTCATCACATGTTCTTAAAGACTGTATATCAGTATGCATCAGCCTCATGTCTACACCCACCTCAGTTTTCAGCCATTTGGTCTTTGTGATAGTGGAGTGATTAAGGCGTGCCTAGCACTGGTAAAGCACACCCATGTCCACAGGAGAGGGCTGATCCATGGGAAGTACCTGGGGGAAAGATCTGCTTTGCATGTGCACAGTACTGTCCCATTCAGCCTGGAGACCTGAAGGCGGCTGTCCCCACAATCCCTTTCTCTGCTTGGTCATACACTTTTCCTCTCCCCTGAGGCACCTGTTGCCATATTCCTCGTGAGAAACCATGGACTCAAGCCTCTGGAACCACAAAGAAAGCAATTCTTCCTGTAAGTTTTTTATGTCTGGTGTTTGACGATTGATATGTCTAATAACTCTGACAAATAATAGACATGTATAAAGTTGGCAAACCTTTGGATATGGTTAGTGTCCCCAAGTAAGCTTGGGATTACGATTCTACTTCTGAGAGACACTTACTGTGCAACACGTTACACACTTCAGATGGGGATACAGCTGGTCCAAAGCTGCTTCACCTTTCTAAGATTGCTCTGTAGTTCATTTCTTCTCAGAAAAGACAGCTGTCTGTTTCCCTTTTCTGTGTCTACATGTGGGCCCTTGCTTTAATAAGCATATTCTCTACAGTGAGCTCCATCTCTCACCCTTAACATGCGGTTCCGTGTTTCTGTATCACAACATGGGCTATAATTTTTGTTGCGTCAGGGAATCTATGTCTAAAACTGAAGAAAATAGGACTTGAGATGCAAAGCAGTCCTATTCCTGTCCTTCCAGACACTGCCACATCTTCAGATTGTCTCTGTTAACTTAACATTAGGGGTTTCCTAATCATTGATGAGTGCAGGCCTAAGAGGTTGGTCCTCAAGGTGTAGTGGAACCCTTAATTACTGTTTCCTGCTGCAGGTTTACTTTGTATGTGAAATCCTGAGATTATGAGTACTGTAATGCCTCACTCACTTCCTGGGTCCAAGTAACAGAAAAAAATCCTCACCAATAAAAGGTACTGGCTGACCTCAAACAGTTTAAATAGTAGTCAGATCTTGTACCAAGGTTAAAGTTGGTGTTATTTTTGAGAGTTAGTACTCTGTGTGTGTGTTTTTAATGTTGATGCTACTACACCCTTTTGCCCCCACACCACACACATTAACTAGCTAGTATTACTGTGTGTGTTGCAGTCGGCACTGGGCTGTTGAAGCAGTCTCACATATGGCTGTGACCTACCCTGGAAACAACACAGGAAGTACACATTCTCTTACCACTCTTTCCCCTCCTCTCTGTGACTCAGCTGTGTCTTATTCTTACATAGCAACTCACCTTCTATTGGTTGGTTTGGTTTAGTGATTTTTTTTCCCTATGAAACATTAAATTTGTATAATTTCCAGTCTCATAAACATCAATATTTAACCCTTTTTCTTTAAAATAGAAAATACCTCATGACTCATACATAGGTACTTTTTTTTTTTTAACTACTTTAAAAATTTGTAAGTCTTCATTTTCTTAAATTGAATAGAATTTTAAATGCCCTGAGTGTTATGTCTTTTATGTCATGTCCAATCTGAAATAGGTCCTCAGGCTGATTTTTAGGACTGACATTCTTAGAGGTCACAGACTAGAGGATTAGTTAGTTTGGGCTTATTTCTTGTGAGTAGGTCTATACTGTCACATAGGGTGGGTTTATGTCCTGTGAGTAGGTCTATACTGTCACATAGGGTGGGTTTATTTCCTGTGAGTAGGTCCACACTGTCACATAGGGTGGGTTTATGTCCTGTGAGTAGGTCCACACTGTCACATGCATGGAAGAACTGTAGAAGTGACACTGCCTTGAGCTCTGTGTGTGGTTCTGGCCACACTCTCCATTGTAGAGTTACTCTGGAAAATAGTAAGCATCTTTGTGGCCAGCTCCTCAGTCTCTGTAAGTACCCTGTCCACTTCAGGCCTTAATGCCATCAGTGCTTGCTGGCTGGGTAAAACATGGTGTTGGCTAAGTGGCCCTGTAACCCAGCCACCCCTTCTGCTGGTATTAGTTGTAGGTAAAGGTGTCCCTGCTCCTGTCTGTTCTCCTGGGTTCCACCTGTAGAGTCATGTGTTCCTGTTTGCTTAATAGGTTATGCATTCTTCTTTGTGCTCTGTCTTCGTATTGAAATCCTGCCAGGTTTGTAGTGCTTCCTGACTGGCTCTGTCTTTAAGGTGGGCTTTTATCGTTCTTGAGTGGCTTCTTGCTTTCTTCTGTAATAACCTGTTCCAAAATTATTTCTTGTTCCCTAGTCCTACACCTGAGACCCTTGCTTTGCGTACAGTGGAAAACATACAGAAACTAAGGTGTAGGCTCTAGGTACATTCATTGCTCTAAGGTATTGCCGTTTGCAGCCATGTTTAGTGGACTGAACCAGAAAAAATCCGAGTTCTTACACATTTGAGTAGATCCATGTCCATCTGTTGGTTCATGCTGTTACCCCAAACTCATTTCAACTCTAAGGGCTCTAATTATTTCTTTCCACGTCTGGAACTCCTTTCTTTGACAGTTGAGGGCCCACTGTTCTAGGACGTATTTCTTTACTGCATCCTGTCCTGTGTGAGGGCAGCCTCCTGTTGCCTCCACAGTACCACCGTGGTTCCTGGACCCTCACTTCTGTGCCGATGGGCTGCTAGGCTATTCCACTGCCAGTCCCTTTTCACTAACATCTGACACCCCTCCCTGCTGGGCGCTTGAGCCTGTCTTCTCCAACCTTGCACCCCCGCTTGGGGTTTCTTACTTCAGGACGAAGGCTCGGGTAGGTCTTGAAAGAAGCCTGAATACATCTTAGAATTAGCTGACTGCCTGGTGCTAGAGATGGAAGCAAGCCAGGACCTCGCACACACCAAGATGCACTCTACCACTGACCCTTTTACAGGTTTTTAATTTTAGCTGTTTGGCCCTAGAAAATACCTGACTGTTTCATGTGTTAATGTAGCCTTCAGTTTAAGAGTATAAATTTCAAAAAACAAAGGAAAACAATATAATTTCCGTCTTGATAGTAATTTTTTTGAGAATTTTTTTTGTTAGTGCTTATGTCAGACATTTGTCTTTTTAAAACACTGAGATTTTGTTATTCTTTATGATTAATGTATTTTGCAATTATTTAAAAAAAATATTTATTTTAAAAATTATGTGTGTTGGAGGATCGGTGCAGGTGCCCACAGATGATAGAAGAGAGTATTGGGCCCTCTAGATCTGAAGTTATAGGTGGTTGTGAGCTGCCAGATGTGGGTGCTAGGAACTGAACTCAGACCCTTTGCAAGAGCAATACGCCCTCTAAACTGCAGAGCCCTCTCTCCAGCCCCACAGCACCAATGTTTGCTGAGCTTACATGTACAGAAAATATGATAAAGGTGTTTTGAGCTTTAAGAAGATGCTCCTCTAACACTGAAATGAAATACTGTATAAAAGTGCAAGTGTTAGCCAGGCAGTGGTGGCGCACGCCTTTAATCCCAGCATTTGGGAGGCAGAGACAGGAGGATTTCTGAGTTCGAGGCCAGCCTGGTCTACAGAGTGAGTTCCAGGACAGCCAGGGTACACAGAGAAACCCTGTCTTGGAAAAAAAAAAAAAAAGTGCAAGTGTTGTTGGCAGCCAGTGTCATACACTGTCCTCTGGCGTTTCCAACCAGTGATTAAAATGAGCCCAAGTTGGCGAAGCATTCAGAGATAACTAGTTCTGCCCTGGGGGGTGGGGTGGGGTGGGCATATGGTACAACTCCTCCTTTTTTAGCTAGAATTTATTTCCACACATTAGCTATGGAGGAAAAGCCTTGCAGTCCTATGTTAGGCAGTGAGTAGTTTTCTTTTTCTTTTTGATGATAAATCTTGTATTAATATAACAAAAAATTGTTGGGAATAGAATCTGTGTGAGAAATATGTGGATTTGACTCGGATGTCTTCTCAGGAGCTTTTCAGTTTCCATGCTGTTTTCTCTTTGGTGTGGTTTGATTTCTCTTAAGTTAAATTTTGATTTGGAACCAGGACTCTCCAATGGCATGAGTAAATGGACACACCCAAGCTATACATTCCCCCTGAGGCTTGGGCGTGGGAAGGACGAGTTTTACAGCGAGCGCCACTCACTCACACACACTCTGTGAATACCACACTTACACTTAAGTGTATTTATAGGAGTAAATTTGGGAAGAAAAAACTGTGTCCTTACTGGAACACTGCTTTAGGCTTTGCCCCCAAACCGTGGATATTTCCTCACTGCTCTCTGACATAAGTAGTAGTTCTGTGTGGGGTGAAACCCAGGAAATAGCATGTTTCCTCACAGCTGCTGAGGTCTGTTTTCTTTCTGTAGCCATTTCATTCATATGGGAGCACTGCTTCTGTTTGGATTCTAACCCCATGGTTACTGTTTGCTTCTTTACAAAACATTTTCTCAGGAAGCAGGCTCGGTAGTGGCCATACCCTTGAGCAGGGGTGTCCTCAGCATCTTTGTCACTGAGTCAGGGACGAGGACTTGGCTCTGGTGGTCAGGGATGTCTCAGGCATCCTCCGCCTGGTTTCACTGGCTCAGGTCCTTCTTTGAGTGGATCCAGTGACTCTTGAGAAACAAGTCCCTGGGAATTAGCCCTACTGACTTGAAAACTGTTCAGTTTTTCCTTGCCTGTCTAGTCTGACATTGGAACAGAAACTGTCCCTGCTTGTATGACCTCAGTTCCATTTCTGAAACCAGCCCTCTCATCTCAGAGCCTGACCAGGGGAAGAGAAAGGATATGGACTGGGCATGGGTTTGAAATGAAGCCTTACTTATCAGTGCAGACATCACATGAAGGAAGGAACGTGTTACTAGCTATTGGTACTTAAAATAGAAAATGATACCTTAATAGGAACACAGGAAATGGATCAACCATCTCCAACATGGAAGTCTTTTACTCCGAGCCAAGTAAGCGTATATGTTTGTATTAAACTGCTGAGAGTGTGCATAGAAACCCTAGGCTTGTTCTGTTTGACCTCAGCACCCTCCAGGTTTGAGGACTGAATCATTTAAAAGGAGCTATAAAAACCTGGTGTGCCTATCTTTTCTCTGCTTCATCTGGAAGCTCTGTACAGTCTTTGCAGATTGATAATAACTATGTTTGTATTGAAGGAGAAATATATAAAGTCCAGGCTTTTCCTTACACCACTAATGGCCATACTGGCTTTAGTTGCATTCACTAATTTTTTCCTCTGAATCACCAGTGCATGTGGTGGTAATTTGGTGACTAGAAGGCATGGTAGATTATTGGTTATAATAAATTGATGTCATACCCACAGAACGGCAAGCAAGAATATGAATTAGGGACAGAAATAGTAACGGTTTTTGTTCAGGAAACCTCAAAGCACATATTGAAATATTACCCACGTTGATTCCAGTTTTAAAAGAATAGGAGGAGGAAAACAGATTCAAAAGACAAAATTTCAAAACTTTAAGTGTAGTAAAACAGATTATAGACCAAAAGTTTACTGCTTTATCTTTCTGGAAATCTCTTTGCATAGTTTAAGAACCTTTAAGAAGTCTGGTCATTTTTTGCTGGCTGGTATAGGAAGATAAGACTGCATAAAGCCAATTGCAGTGATGTTTCCAAATGGTAGTATGTGTAACTTGTGTGTGTGTGTGTGTGTGTGTGTGTGTGTGTGTGTGTGTCTGTCTGTCTGTGCCTGTCTGAGTGAGTGAGTTGATATGCACCACATACATGCGTGTGTCTGGAGTTACAGGCCTGTGAACTGCTGATGTGGGTCCTGGCCCTTGTGCAAGAGCAGTAAGGGCTCTTGACCATGACTCTCATTCCCCAGATGGTCACTTTTAACCACTGTTTTCTTTGTAAATGTTTTCAATTTCCAGTCACTTAAGTTTAACAGAAAATGACCCCTCTACGCACTTCACCTAAGTACTCCAATGGCTGACTCTTAGCACATTAACTTTTTCTTTTTCTTTGTCCCTTTTATTTGTGGACTGCATGTCAATTTCAGACACAATGCTTGGTTTTGCCCTTAAATACCTCAGTGATGTAAACATAGTACAGTAACAAGACTGGCCATTAACATTGCTCTATTATCTCATCCACAGACCATATTCATATTTCATTATTTATCCCAGTAACATCTCTCATAGCAAATAAACAAACAAGTATTTTTTAGGATTAGAATCCAGGATTCCATGAAGTATTTTGTTGGTCTATCTCATAAGTGTCCTAGGTTTTAACCTTGTATTTGCTGTCTGACCTTTACATTAAAAATTATAGGTGAGGCAGGGCATGGTGGTGCATGCTTGCCTAGAATTCTAGCACTTAGGGGTCTCAGACAGAAATAGCACAGGTTCCAGGCCAGCCTGGGTTAGCCAGTGTAGGCTTTGATTTTTCAAAACTTACTTTTTAAGTAGGTGTTCTTAAATGTTTTAACCTCCCTTCTAGCCCACCACTCACCAGAGGGAGTGGAAAGGAAAGGTTATTAGGGTACGGAGGGATGTGGGCCTGTTAAGAAATAATTCTTTGGAGCAAATTCAACATGTACTGTCAGGACCTCAGCAGATCAGTTCACATGGGTCAGCGGCGGCAGCTCGGTGTACTGGCAAACATCATCAGTCCAGTTCAGTAGTGTCAGAGCAAACAGAGTCGGCAGCGGTAGTGCAACCCAGCAGAAACAGCTAGGCCTCCACCAAATTGGCAGTAGTCAGCAGAAGTGACCAGGAGCAGCAGGGACGCCAGAAGTTCTCTGCCTGCCTCTCTTGACGAAGTGAAGAGACCGATGGTGCATTGCAAAGCTAGCTATGCAAGGACCCCGCCAGTGTCCACTGAGTCCTGTTTCTGCTCCCTGCAAACATCACATGTCCTCACACAGGCCTTGCCTCACACATGGTCTGTAGCAGCTGACATCACTGCCAGTCGGCCCAAGGCCCAAGTCCGTGGAAGCAGCAAGAAACCGCCAGAACACCACCACAAGTTTTTTGCTGCATTTCTTTCTATGAAGTCATGACAAATGGTGATCAATAAACAGTGGTAATGTGTACCAATACCATCCAGCATCGCCCACCATCTGCTGGGTCCTTCATAACATCATGCATACTTTCACTTGTTTGCTTTAGCAAACATCTTTTCACCTGTGTCTGCTTTAGTCAAACACCATCCAACACAACTGGTTTTCCAAAGAAACCAGAAGTTTCCACTTCAGCCAGCAAGAACTTGTTTCTACCTGTCCCTACTCTCACCCCTAAAAGGTTCTGGAAACTTATTTACAGAATGCTCCTAAATTTGGATTTTTTGTTACCCCACGTTGAGTGATATTCTGTTCTCAGAACATTACAGGAGGAGCACATGACTTCAGTTTGTCTGTGTGACAGTGTTAACGGAGCACTTGCCAGGTTTCTCCACTATAATGTGACTTTTCCCTTTTGTGATTAGTAAATCTTATATACTTTGAGGCCCTGAGGTATAGTTTCTCCTTTTGCTGTCATGGGATTTTATCATCCATTGATGATTATTTACTTTCTTGGAATTAGCTTGAGTGCCTTATTAACTTGTGAAGGGATTTTGTTCCCAAAGTTGAGTAGTGTGTCTCTTGTCCCGTGGCAATACATGTTGGTATGTAGCCTCAACTGTAGATCAGGTGGCCCAAAGTGAGAAGGCACGTATCCTGTCAGGGTTGGGGACAAGGGATATTGAATGCAGTCTGGGTGCTTGCTCTGTCATTGGATACCCCCTTCTTCCCTATTTCAGAGTCTGTGGCTTCTGGAAACGCACGTTCTACTTAAAAGCGGTTGGGGACAGAATCAGCCTGTGGCTATTCCCTTGTTTCATTCACTTCAGAAGCTGTCATGGAATCCTCTTGTCATATTTTGAACTTTTTAATAAGTGCTTGCTGAAGTTTAATGTGTCACACATCAAAATCAGTTCCACGGGGCCAGTGACCCTGAGAGGTGGAAGGGACTTAGAGAAGTGGAGGCTTCCTGGGAAGCCCTTGGGCTGCCGTCCTTCCCAGCTTTGAGATTACTCCTGCTGTTGCCCTGCCCTCTCTAGAGATAGTGTGCCTTTTAGACTTCCAGCCCCCACGCTTGTGAGCTAACAGTGCGCTCATAGGTGTCCAGCTGGAGAGTTCCCGATAGTGATAAATAAGGGGGACAGAGAAGAGTGTGGTAGGTTTACTCCAGAAACCAGTGGCCCTCGAGGAGTAGAAATGAGTGTAAGAACATGGAGTCTAAAAGGCCGAATATTCTTACCATACAAATGACATGTTTGAGGGGATACATTTAACCCAGTTGTAAACATTGTAACCCGATTCTATTGTACAATGTATATATCCAAACACCATATATATCTACTATTTTATATATTAGTTTAGAAATTAATTTAAATGAAAAAACATGGACTCTAGTCTATCCTTTTTAAAGCCCAAAGACAATGGTATGTATTTACCCCCAAATTATACCTTTATAGCTGATTTGTGATAGGTTTTTATTTTGTTTTTAAAGCTACCTAAAGCAATTTATCTTAGTAATACTTTTTTCCTTGCTTGGCTTTTAATAGTGCTCTTTAATTTTATTTTAAATAATACCGAATTTTAAATTATTCAAACTTTTATGTGGCTTTTTAGCTAGGGTTTATTAAAAGTACCTACAAACTAGTATTTTTAGATCTACCTTTTAAAAATTAAAAATCCCGAAACTGGAGTCCTGTATCCCTTCCACACTAATGTGTGCTGCCAGTGGGCAGCTTTGATCTGTGTCACTCCCCCCGGGACAGCGATCACGCCAGGACAGTCTCACACCCATTACCTTACGTACTTTGCTACTTTCTCCTTCCCTGGCTTGCTGGGCCAATGTAAGCACATCCCTGGCACCCTCAGGGGCTGCTAAGGCTCATAGTGAGCTGGCGTTCAGTTTCATGAACTCAGATTGAAAGTGGCTGGGATGTGTTCAGAAGTGTGAGGGTTGGCCTCCTCACCTATGGGGTCTATATTGAATCCTTCCCTGGCTGGCTGGCTCTGGCTTCATGTTGCTCCAAATTCTACTTGTAGGAGGACATAGAAGCAACTGCCCAAACTGGGCACAGTTCAGGAAAGGTGGCTGGTGACACAGTCACTATTTTTTCTTTTGTGTCTAGTTCACCTGGCTTCTTTATGATTACATAGGCTAAGGTTGCAACAGGACTATCTATCCCCCAGTGCTCCCAGAGCTTCCAGGGAATGCTTCTCTACATGTCTTCCTCTCAGCTCTGGAGCCTCCTATCGGCTCTGCATCAGATGACTCACAGCTATAGCCTTTGCTGAGACAGCTCTTCTGCCTGTTCTGCCCCACCTCCTCAGTGGCCTGCTGGAAAAGGAGCCTCTTATGTCTGTCCATCAAGTGGAGCAGATTGGCCACCAAGGACACTGAGGACCTATGCTAAGGGCTACCTAGCAGCCTTCCACCTGTTCTTAGTTACCCTCTTGGGGAACAGAGCTCAAAGGTTTGCTATGCTGCCTAGGCTGGCCCTGAACTCCCAGGCTCACCTGATCTTCCTGCCTTAGCCCTTAGCTAGCTAACTACCCATGACTACAAATGAGCACCACCATTCAAGGTTTATGTACTCTCTTATTCTACTCAAACTTCACCTTAATCCATAGGGTTGAGATGACTCTTCCTGCCAGAGCACCTTCATGTCCACGGGGCTGGGGAGCCACAGGGGAACAGGTGGCCGGTTGTCTCACTACCAGCCTCGTTACTTCCTTTTGATTCAGTGGGGTCACATAAGGATATGTCCGTGCAGTATGCATGCTCAGCATCCTCCATACCTCACTACCCTTCTGCTTTCATTATTTTCCTTGTAGAACTGAGGTTTTACAAGGAATTTACATGGTTTGGATGGATTTGATTTTTCTAGGCTTCTGTATCAAAAGAATACTCAACCAGTTTCAGAAGAGGCCAAGGCTGGGACAGAGAGAACAAAAGAAGTCTCTGCAGCAGAGAGTTGAGAAATGAGGAGGTTGGCACCCGGAGCCTTGTTTGTGGGCTGCAGAAGGTCTTTGTAGGAAAGACCAGTTGCATTTCCAAATGGTTGGCACTCACTAATCTTGGGGGGATGGTGGGCCACAGGGCAGTCTGGTGTCCTTATCAGATTCCATTGTACCAGAACAGTCTTCCCAAATCCTCAATCTTGTTCATACTGTGTTTTGCCCCCCAAAACTGTAATCACAGAAGATATTTTTTATTTAGCCCAAACTGAAACTATTCTGGTGGGAAACTTGGACAGAAACACAGACTTCAAGAAGCAGAGCTGACTGTAGCTTCCCATTCAATGTAGTATCTACCTGTTGTTAAGAGCAGTGGTACTGTGAACCCTAGTAACCTGTGGACATTTGCCAACCCTGCTCCATGTGCACATGATGTTGAAACTGAGCCTATAGTTACCTACTGCCAGTCTCCTTATTGAGATTCTTGGTTTCCCAGAGCTCCACCACCTTCCCAGAGCTCCACCACCTTCCCAAAATGGGAACAATGTAAATAATAGGATACCTGGGGCTGACACACGCAGTTACAGAAATATGTGATACAACTGTAATTGCGCATATATTCTGAAGTGTTGCTTAAGAAACAAATTGTTAATATGGCATTACAAAGGAAGGGGTAAACCACCATAACGGACATCCAAGAAATGCAGTAGAAATAGGGAAATTTCTATATTGAATACAGGCTGAGTCCTCCAGGGATTCCATGTTGGCAAGATATGGGGGTGTGGTCTGGGTTCTTGGCTCGCTCCTGCGTCATTCCCTTGTTGGAGATAGATGCCGTGGTTGCTGGGCTGAGTAAGACTCTAGCCAAAGAGAGGAACAGGGCCTCAGGGTTCAGAAGTGGGAGGTGTGTCCTTTCTACTCACACTCCCCTGGGAGAAGAGTTGGGCATGTGGTCACACCTAACTGAACAGGAAGTCTGGCTTGGACGACAGACCATGAGGTCACAGTCTGTAAATATTTTAAGCAGCCTGTGCTCTCTTTTGTAGATTGAAGTTTTGTTTCCTAGGTTGCAAAGGCAGATCACTTGGATGTTACAGTTTATGTCGGTGTACCAAGGTCAGGTGCTTGACACAATTGAACAGTGCAGGTTAATTGGCTTTCAGGGCTAGAAGCTCTTAATTTTGGAACAGACCTCTAGCTTCTCCACTCCAGCAGGCTGGCTGTTGGAAGCTGGCCAGCAATATATTCTCTTTGTAGTTTTGGTTTTGTGTGTTATGATTTAACATAAATTTATAATTTGATGTTCTATAAATGACATAATTTGGGGTTATCCTTATATATTTGACATACACTTTTCATTCTGGAAAGTCATTCTGACTGTAATAACAGGCGTGACAACTTGGGGTTTACTCTCAGAATATAAGCTAGTACATCAGTCCAGATGGGAGTGTTGCTTACAGGGCGTCTCCCTTTACCTCTCCGTGGCGCGGTTTCAGCTCTCCCTTGGAGCAGAGCTTGGGAATGCATTCGTGGTGAAGCCTGTGTTTGGAATGTTGGAAGTGCTTTATTGTTAATCACACCGCCCTGATCGCAAAAGAAAGAAGGCATTTAAATGGGCCCTGCAGTTAGATCTTGCCAACCTCTTTGGGAAGAATCAACATAAAAATTAGCTTAGGAGTATTTATATAGGTACACACCTAAGTAAATCAAAGAGGGAAATAATTAAAACTAACAATGCTTTGTTCCTTTTCATCTCAGGAAGTTCCCTGTGGTTCACTGTTAGCGGCTAGGGTTGCATACACCCGTGTGAGTGACAGGACACTTGAAGAGAAGCTAGGGCGTGCATTCACGTTTGGGTCACGGCTCTCCTGCTTGTTCTAGTTGACTGCTGCACAGCTCCTTGTCATGGATCTTAGTGTAGAATACTGTTACTCACTTGGTGGTGTGGCTTTGATCACGTATTTTGTCATTAATTGGATCTTAAAGCACTAATAGTGGTTATTATAGTAGTATTCTGGTTAGTGCTGGTATTTCTGGAGTTGATATTTGCTTTTTGCCTCTCAGGGTTTTTCTGGTTTCTGTTGGTAAACATGAATTGACTATTGCTTACCCCTGTTGGCATACACCCTCATGTGCTACACACAGACATACAATTTTTAAAAAATCTTTTTAAAAATGTCCATGAGTACGGGAGTCCTTCCCATCTTCTAATGTCTTCTTCAGTTTCTGTCTTTAATGCTTTACATTGCTCACTGTAGAAGTCTAACATCCTAGGTTTGCTTTAAGGTCTGTATATTCCTCTTTTTTTTTTTTTTTAAAGTTTTTCCAGCTTGATGGAATATAAGTTTTTAAAGATGTATCCTGATGCTTTTCTGAGTTTCTTCAGTACCTTTTATTAGGCCTCCTTTTCTACCTCTGGTTTGGTTAATATGGATCTCCCCTCTCTTAGTTTGGCTACCAGTTTACTGATCCTGCGTATCTTTTCAAAGATCAACTCTGTTTTCCTTGACTTTTTAAAATTGCTTTTTTCTTTTCCATTTCATTAATTTCTGCTGTAATTTTGACTCTTTTTTTCCATATACTCAGTTGAGTTTGGCCTATTTTTCTTTTTCCAGGCCTTATTATATCCACCCCATTTTACATGAGCATAGCACTGTGTGATACTTGACCATGAGGACATGAGGAATGAGTGAGGAGGCTCAGAAAGATACATTTCCCTTCTGTTTTAGTTAGGGTGCCACTGCTGTGAACAGACACCATGACCAAGGCAACTCTTATAAAGGCCAACATCTAATTGGAGGTGGCTTACCGGTTCAGAGGCAGTACGTTATCGTCATGGTGGGAAGCATGACATCATGCAGGCAGACTTGGTGCTGGAGGAGCCAAGAGTTTATGCCTTTATCTGAAGGAAGCCAGGAGGAGGCTCTCTTTCACACTGGCAGAGCTTGAGGCTAGAGTACCTCCAAGCCCCACCTCCACAGTGACACACTTCCTCTAACAAGGCTGCACCTCCTCCAGTAAGGTCACAGCTCCTAATAGTGCCACTTCCCATGGGCCAAGCACATTCAAACCACTACACCTTCTTCAAATGTAAGTCATTCTCACAGGGTCCATGAGTAGCTCATTTTTAAAATAGTACATGCTTACTTTGTATCTGCATCTACTTTTTATTTTACTTATTCACCTATCTATCTATCTATCTATCTATCTATCTATCTATCTATCTATCTATCTATCTTTTTTTCCTTTTCTTCTTTTTTTAAAGCAAGGTCTCTATAGCTCAGGCTGACCTGGAATTCAGTGTGTAACCCATGCTGGCTTCAAGCCTATGACACTGATATGCCTAAGCATGCTAACTGTTGTGATTACAGCTGTGAGCCACAGCTCTCAGCTCTACTTTTTATAGTTATACATAATTGATACTGACTAGTGAAATCAAGATGCCATGAAAATGGAATCAGTCCTCTGTGCTTTTCCCCTACCTCCCCCACCATTTTCTGTGAGAGAGAGAGTGCTCTGGTCTTTACCAGTAATCTTTATGCCTTCTCTCTTCTGTGACTTTTTCACTGCTCGTATCACTCATAGTTTTATTTACCAGCACTGCCTGTGAGGTTAGTTAGTGTTTGTTAGGGAAATGAAGGTGGTCAGAAGTAGAATGTCATAGCTAAACACTATGATGGGTTATATAGTGTAATTGGGTTTTCTATTTTAATATTGGTAAGTACTTTCATTAAACATTTTAAAGATTTATTTATTTTTACTTTATGTAAAAACACTTGCCTTTGTGTACATGTCACACCACACGTGTGGCGGTCAGAAGACAATTTGCAGGGGTCAGTTCTCTCTTGCATCGTGTGAGCTCTGGGGTTCAGACTCACAGCCAGCACCTTTACCTGCTGAGCCATCTCACCAGCTCTGGAATGATCTTAGGAGGTTTTAAAGTAGTATTGTAAGTGATGTAACTTCCTACACGTGCATGCTAAGAATCATATGTGATGTAACTTCCTACACGTGCGTGCTAAGAATCATATACTTTACAGCAGTAGACTTAGAAACATTGCTTATAAGGCCATGTTCCAGGGCTGGAGATGTGGCTCTGCATTTAAATTTAGTACTGTCTTCTGCCATTGATACCAGGCATACACGTGGGGTACAAACATATGCAGGTACTCACACACAAAAATAAACCTTTTTTTTTTTTTTTTTTTTTAAAAACCCCACACTTACAGAGTCCCATTTTGTTTCTGTGAAGACAATTTAGAAGACAGTTTATAAGATACAGCTTATGAAATCTGTTCAGAGCCCTGGGATGGAAGTCCATGAGATCCTGTCCTTCCCCTTCCAGAAGTGTACTGCAGTAAAATGGTGGCTTTTAAGATGCTCCTGCTTACCCTTCCACCCCTCACGGCTCTCAACGTTCCTTTTCCCACCGCACTCACACGCGCACACAAAGTGGAGACTTGTGACTAATTGAATGTAGAGATGGAGGCAGGGTTATAAGTGGGATGTGCTAGGACTGGAGATAGCCAGCATCCCTTCCACCGCAGTGAGGGGCCAGAGCACTGGCGGGGGCGTTAGGCTTCACTGTGCTTGGTGTAGCTTCATCTCAGTACACAGTACCAAGTGTAAACAGGAATATAAGGCCAAAAATGGGTAGCTAGATAGTTGTTTTCACCATGTAATTAATCTGGAAGGGAGAACTCAAACCGGATAATGAAATAGAGTTAAAAAAACATAAAACTTTCAGGTGAAGTATCCAGTTTAAAAATGTGTGTACAAATGAGCAAGATAGACAGAATCAGCATAGGTAATTAATTGGGGGGAGATGGCCTTACCGTAAATGAACTTTGTGGTTTCTTCCTTTTGGTTAGAAGCACTAGGCACAGTCCATGGATTGTTATAAAACATAAGTTACCCATTTGCTTTCTTTCTCATTTGAAGCTTAAGAGTAATACTTTCAGTAATGACTTCCCCATGGAAGTCTCAGTTACCAACAGAAGGCAAGTGGCTCCCTGCTTTTGAGTTATTCCCATTTGGACAAAATGCAGAGCAGTCCCTGGTTCAGGCCTAGGTGGGCATCTGACTGCAGATGCCCTGAGGAAGAGCAAGCAGCAGGAGCTGTACTTGTCACGAGTGTCCTTTCTTCCAGGGACCCTCAGTTGCTGGGACTCTGGCTTGCCCACACACAGAGCAGAAATGATTGCAGTGTGGGCTCCACAGCCCAGAGAATGTGTTTTCTTAGGAAAGCTACACGCCACCCAGCATGGATGACTGTCTTTGTTTAATGCCAGGAATGTTCATTGTCCACGTCACATAGGTTGCTTTTCAGTCCTTCCTAAACTCTAACCCAAACTTAGAGATCCTTGCAGTTCATAAACTTTTGTTCAAAAATTTTAAGTAGCATTCCTCACTGAAATCTTACTGCTAATGCTGTTAAAATCTGTCTGTGTCTGGTCTGGAGCTTCACAGTGATTCCAGCAAGGAGACTGGCATGGTGCTTTTGTGTGATTGCTTGTTCCTGGGTATGTGATTGGCTTGGCCTGGGGCTAGGCCTGGCTACTCTTTGCTCCTGGAAGTGCTGTTATGCAGGGATGGGGTATGAATGCCCACTTTCACTCCCTTCTCTCTCACTGCCTGGGATCTCTGCTCAGATCTCTCCTCCTACTGGAGGCCGTTTCTGCTCACAGATGGGCACTGCACCTATCTCTGCTGCTGTTTCATTTCTTTGTAGTTCTACACAGCTCTCATCGCCATCTGAAGTGTTCTATGACCTCTTGGAAAGTAGGACATCACCTGCCCTCTGGGTGGACCCAGGTCTGGAGACCTGGTTAAGTGGGTTCTTCTGATTTCAAGGGTCAGCCCTGACCAAGCCAGGCAGTAACTGTGGCTGTGTTCAAGGTGCTGACCCGGTATAGATGCATCACACCCTTAGTGTAGAGCGTGGACAGTGAGTACGCACCTCACAGGATGTCATTAGCACATGGTGGCATGCTGGGTATAGCCCCCAGGGAATGGTGCCTGTTAAGGTGCCTTCATAGAGTACCAGTTGTTTAACTTCAGTTAGGGCAAGGGAACAGTAATGACCTTTAAAAAACAAACCAAACATCTGGGTGGTTACAGAGCCAACTATCCCTTCCAAAAGGTTCTCTACAGTGAGGCCAAAGGGAGGAAAGGCTGTGGTGGATGGCTGTGCAGGAGTGACCTTCTGTTTGGCACACACACTCCTTCTCAAGATGACAGATATGTGCCCACCACACTTGGTCACCTCACTCTTGATTTGCATTTTTCTGGTGGCACAGGTGTCTTTTCGGTATCTGTACCGCCATTGTGTGTGGCCTTTGGCCACTTTTGAGTTGGTTTCCTTATCCAGCTTTAGGGTCCCTGAGGGTTGATGTGGACAGTAACTCTCCTAGTAAGTCTTACTCAGACATTTCTCTTGGTAGCCCTGGCTGGCCTGGGATTCACTGTGTAGACTAAGCTGGCCCACAGAGATCACCAGGCTCTGATACTGTCTTTTTATGATAGACGTTTCTGACTTTAATAAAACCTAGTTTATCGATTCTTTCTCTTTTAAAAGTCATGGCTTTGAAATTCTATCCAGGTGGTCATTGTTGAGGTACCTAGATTTTCTCATGTGTGTTTCCTTTTAGGTCTGTAATCATTTGAGTCACTTTTTGTGAGGAGTGTCTATCTACTTTTGTTGTTTTGTGCATGTGAAAATTCAGTTCCAGCAGCCTTTATTGAATTTCTCTTTCATTTGTGTGTTGCTCTTTTGCCTTTGTTGGTTACTTGCATTTTTTTGTTTCTTCACACACACACACACACTCATATATTTGAAATTAAAATATAATTATGCCATTTCCTCCTTTCCTTTCCCCCATCCAACCCTTCCCACACATCCTCTCTTACATACCTAAATATATATAAATACAACCTTTTTAGTCTGTATAGAGTTACTTGTACACATGTGATTTCAGGGCTGACCTTTGGTATTGGATAACCAGTTTGGAGGCTTTTCTCTGGGGAAGCCTGTTTCTCCCTCTACATTTTTTAGTTGCTTGTAGTTCTTGTGTAGAGTTGAAGCTTTGTGATTTTCCCCTGGCATATCATGTCTACTGGTGCTGTTCTTATTTAGGTCTTATTTATACAGCCACACTGATGCGATTTCACAGGTGTAACTTCTGACATTTCTATGAAATGCAGCCTCACAGCAAGCTTCCTGTTCCCTGGCCCTTCGACTGTTCCCACGTCTCCTTTTGATATGACTGAGCGATGAGTACGAGACTTCTGTTGTAGATATGTCAGCTGGGCTGGACGGCCCTTGGTCGTTTGTGCTCTGCATTTGGATAGGTTTTGTTTTCCTATGATGGTTTCCATCTGTTGTAAAGAGGAATTTCCTTAACAAGGGGTGAGGACTACACTAAGGAAAAATATTTAGAATGTAGTTAGGGATTATTCTGGTTTAGTAAAATGGTAGCTATAGGGTTTCTTCCAAGAGCCATGACTTCACTAGCCCTAGGTACTTAGGTTTCCAGTACCAAGCATGATGGCCCACTTGTTGAGTGTGCCTGAAATCTAATTAGAGAACTGTTGGTTACCACCAAGGTATAATGCCTTGCTGGTCATTATTTTAGTTCATAGGCTCATAACTGGATATGACTGTTGGTTTCTTCCCTCTCTTGGAGGCTTGCATGGTACCTTCTAGTACCTCCAGACCCCATATCCAAAGTACATGATATCTTGAGCAATATGGACTTAGCTTCCATCTCTGGGAGGCAACGCAGGGCACCATATTAGCTTGTTTGAGGGGAGTCTCTTAGACTGTCCTGCCTAGGAGCTCAAAAGAGGGGTTTTCATGCTTGTTGTTGGATGGCTGACCTTGTTATTAGCATATGCCTGCTTTCAAAAGTTCTGCTTTGAGGTGTGAATTATCTGGAGATGCTGCCATGTAAGAATATTGATTTAAATATTTAAAATGTGGGAGGGGCTATTTAAGCCATTTTTTAGAACAAGAGGATAAGAAAGTTGTGTGTACTGGAACTCCAATCCAGACAAGAAAGTGTCCATCTGGAGCGGCGATAGCATACTGATGCACCGTATTTAATGAGGCGCAGTAATGGAAACAGCTCGGAGGAAGAACAAGGGCCTAGTGAGCACGTTGGTGGCGTTTGTTGCAGAGGACGCGGGTACTTGCTAATGAAAGCGCTAAAAGGCACTTGTTAGGGAGGGTTAGATGTGGGTAGTTAATGGCTGTTCCCAGCTGTGCTGGGAGTTCCTGGGAAGAACATGACCTTGGAATTACTCCTCTTTGGTTTACGATCGAATGGCACAGGATCCTGAGATATCTTAGAGCAAGGAGATGCCTCTGCTGGAGCCAAGATGGAAGAGATACTTTGTTGAACAAAGAATAAGGGCTGTTTCAACACCGGAACTTAACCTATACGTTTTAAAATGTTTTAAACATTTACAAAGGATTCTGTGATTTTTAAAATAAGGAATAATCTTGTAATTATTAAATAACAGCTTTTCATTAGCTAATGTTTTATTAAGTACCTTTTTTTTTTTTTTTTTTTTTTTGGTTTTTCAAGACAGGGTTTCTCTGTGTAGCCCTGGCTCTCCTGGAACTCACCTGTAGACCAGGCTGGCCTCGAACTCAGAAATCCGCCTGTCTCTGCCCCCCCAAGTGCTAGGGTTAAAGGCGTGCGCCACCACTGCCCATCTACTAAGTACCTTTTAACTTTCTATTATAGTTTTTTTTATTTATTTTTTCAAATTTTGGTTTTGGTTTTGGTTTTTAGAGACAGGGTTCCTCTGTGCAACCCTGGCTGTCCTGGAACTTGCTCTGTAGACCATGCTGACATATAATTCACAGAGGTCTGCCTGGCTCTGCCTCCAAAGTGCTGGGGTTAAAAGCACGCACTATCACCACCTGGCTTTATAGTACTTCTCTTAACATTTCAAATGATAAATTATTGATATGTGATAATAAAATGCTCTTAACCTCTAAATTGTGTGTGTGTGTGTGTGTGTGTGTGTGTGTGTGTGTGTGTGCGCGTGTGCGCGCACGCACGTACATATTTACAAATATTTATTTAGATAGTGTCTGACTATATAGCCCAGATTGCCTGGACCTCTTTGAGTACTGGGATTGTAGGTGTGCACCACCATGCCAGGTTAAATAGACCTCCTTTTCAAGTCGGATCTCAGGTAGTCCAGGTTGGCCTTAGACTTGCTATATACACCAAGGATAAACTTGAACTTCTGATCCCCCTGCCTTCACCTTTTGAGTGTTAGTATTATAGGTATTCCTACCATGTCCAGTTTTGTGCTTTACCAGAATTGAAGCCAAGGCGCTGTGCATCTTAGTCAAGCATTCTACAACTTAGCCTCTCAAAATGTTTTGGTAAAAGAGATATATTACATGTTTGTTATTCCTGAGATATAAAATGAACAGTATGAATCTCATATTCTTAATTATTTTTATTTTCTAGAAAAATTGGAGATTTGTTTTTTTTTTATAGGCTAGAAACTGTTAAAGAATATGTTGTCACCTGTTAGCTTTCCCAGTGTCAGCAGCAGTGGCTGGGAAAGAACATCAGCTTACTTCAGGGGAATAGCAGCTTATTTGTATTAGCAGAAAAGTAATTCATATAATTATGCTTCTTCAGGGCAGGATTTTTTAGTCTGTTGAATTATTTGTGAAATTGGCTGGAGTTCAGAAATTAAATCTTACTTACATTTTTCCTGCTGAAAGAGTTATTTGGACATGAGCATTGGGCTAGCCATAACTTGACAGAAAGGAAAATGAACAGGAAATACCAGTGTTTTGCTTATTGACCAGTCTTTTCTCACTGAATTAAGACCATAATGCTTAATTCCACCGCTCACACCACAGCGTACTCTGTTAAACTCAGTTATGTGAGTTCTGTGTTCCCTGGCCTGGAATTAGCCTGCCTCTGCCTTTCAGGTGCTGGGAGTAAAGTCATGTGCCACCACACTGGCTCCCAGTCAGGTGTTTTAAAAGATGAAAGAGAATCCAAGCCACAGCAGAGACTAGAAACTAGTGAACTTGCAAAGAAACAAAAAATAATTTGAGGAGAACTTTGTAATTGATTCTAAAGCCAAATACATATGGCTAAAATATGCCAAAGGCACAGGCCAGAGCCAGAAGCCCTGAAGTCAATGGATGTGTTCAGATGGCTCGGTGACTCAGTCCTACCCTGTACAGACCTGGCCGGATGGGGACCAGCATGAGGCCGGCACGGTATTCCCTCCCCCTTCCTCAAATGATTTCTAAACTTTTCTAGCCTGGTTTTTGCCTTACTCACTTTTTTGCCTTATGTTACACTTTATAATCCTTATTCTTAATTTCCTGGGGTGTGTGTGTGTGTGTGTGTGTGTGTGTGTGTGAGAGATATGTATGCATGCTGTGTATGTCTCTCCCCTCCCCTCGTGTGTGCGTGTGTGTGCGTGTGTGTGTGCGTGTGTGTGCGTGTGTGGGTACACATGTACAAAGGCCCAAGATCCACACAGGTGTCCTTCTCAATCTCTCTCCCATCTGTTGCACTGAAGCAGAGTCTCACCATGGCTGCTGTTTAGACTAGCCTTACTGGCCAGCTTGCTCTGGACGCCTTAGCTCTGCCTCCTGCACACTGACGACTGGCACCACCATACCCAGCAAGCTTTTAGTGGGTTCTACACTCCAGCTCTTGTATTTATGGACTGTCTTACCTCTGAGCCCTCTCCCTATTCCTTGTTCATTTTGAAGGTAACATACTTCTAAATGATTTTTGGTAAGTCTGACACACATTTGATGGCTCCTCTCCAACCTCACCTCTCTGAGGATTAGAAGGAGCGGTTGTCTACCTCTGAGCCTAAGCCATTCCGGAGGAGGCTTTGTACAGGGTTGAGGTGGCTGTTAGCACCGTTGTTTGGGGACCCGCACCCTCACATGGTACATCTGCTTCCCTGTTTACTTCATCTCCATCAGCCTTTCAGCAATCAAGGAACTTCCTGTTAAGATTATTCTAGGAGTGTGTTGTGTTTCCCGCAGTGTATCATGTGGATGGCTTCTTTGTGTTTTGTTTGGTCGCAGTCACAATAAATATACAAAAGAAATCCCTCGGACGGCACGGGGCTGCCAGCCACTCTGAGCATGGACTTTGTTGTTGTTCCCTTTCTCCTCAACACCACTTATTTTTTTCTTGTACTGAACTTACTTGTTTAGAAGGTAGACACAGCACAAGGCTCCCTCCAATCAAACGTTAAGGCCCCTATAGCAACTTGACTCAACTTTAAAATTCTCAGCCTATTTTAATGCTTCCATAGCCTGTTAGTGAATACCTTCCCCCATATTGCTATGGTTACTAGGTACTAGATAAATCCTACCTGGACTCTAGAAACTGAGAAAGTATGGCAAAAGATAGCCTCTAAAACACTTTAGAAACATGTTATCTTGGCAAGTCTGTGAGAAGTAATTGGCACACAGAGAAAGCCAGACACTGGTGGGAGTGTATTGCAAAGAGGGTGTCCGTTGGCCCCACCTTCCCACATGTAGGGTATTGTCCAGATAGGATAAAACCAAATTGTGGTAGGAACTGTAAATACTGCCATAAAGACAGCCTGGAAGAACATGTGTTTTTCTTTAAAAGTGCTAATGCTCTTAGATTTGAAAATATATCATGGTTAGAGGATTCCAACCTTATCTGTATGCACCATTTGCCATAGTTAATGTATCACATTGGCCTTTATCATTAACATAATCAATTTAACATTGAAATCATTCAACAACTTCTCAGTATCTTGCTATGCTTAAAGGTTTAATACTCCATCATTAATCTGTCAGAAATATATTAAGCATCTTAAAACATGTCAAGCCATAGGTTGGGCTCTGGAGACGAAGCCAGTAAACGTCAGCGCCTTCTAGTACCCAAGACTTCCTTGAGTAGTCGTGCTGGATTGTGCCCCTTGATTTTTGGATCAAGTGTTACTGCATTCTCTCATGTTAGAGGGCATATTCTTCAAAATATTCTAGGAAAAGAAAGATGCAAGATAAATATGAGCCTGCATTGTCTGAAGATCCTCTCTTGATCCTTTCTTGGTGGACATGTTAGCTGGGAAGGTAAATGTTCATCGGGGCTCTTCACTCTACTGCCTTTGGAGCATCGTTCTAGCGGTGCTGTCCACATCCGGTATCACATCCAGTAGCCATCCAGCAGTGTCCACATCCAGCAGTGTCCACATCCAGTAGTGTCCACATCCAGCAGTGTCCACATCCAGTAGTGTCCACATCCAGTAGTGTCCACATCCGGTAGTGTCCGCATCCGGTAGTGTCCGCATCCGGCAGTGTCCGCATCCGGTAGTGTCCGCATCCGGCAGTGTCCACATCCGGCAGTGTCCACATCCAGCGGTGTCCACATCCAGCGGTGTCCACATCCAGCAGTGTCCACATCCAGCAGTGTCCACATCCAGCAGTGTCCACATCCAGCAGTGTCCACATCCGGTAGTGTCCGCATCCGGTAGTGTCCGCATCCGGTAGTGTCCGCATCCGGTAGTGTCCGCATCCGGCAGTGTCCACATCCAGCAGTGTCCACATCCAGCGGTGTCCACATCCAGTAGCATTGGAGCTTCTGATTATTTGAACATGTATGTCCTTTCCACTTTGGATTTGGTTTTTGGTTTTTCGAGACAGGGTTTCTCTGTGTAGCCCTGGCTGTCCTGGAACTCACTCTGTAGACCAGGCTGGCCTTGAACTCAGAAATCCACCTGCCTCTGCCTCCCAAGTGCTGGGATTAAAGGTGTGTACCACCACTGCCCAGCTTCCACTTTGAATTTTTTTAAAAAGTTCTTAAACACACCCCCCCCCCTCCATCTCTCTCTGTGTGGGAGGAGTGGTGCAATATTCTTCTGGCTGTCAGAAGACAGCCTTGTGGTATTGGTTCTCTCCTGCCTTGACGTGGGATCTAGGGGTCAGATTCAGGGTCATCAGGCTCGCCTGGCACACACTTCACACTGACCACCTCCCCAGGCCGCCCCTGAGATCACACTGACCACCTCCCCAGGCCGCCCCTGAGGTCACACTGACCACCTCCCCAGGCCGCCCCTGAGGTCACACTGACCACCTCCCCGGGCCGCCCCTGAGGTCACACTGACCACCTCCCCAGGCCGCCCCTGAGGTCACACTGACCACCTCCCC
>CM052703.1:123867122-123905623 GCA_028551405.1 Uromys caudimaculatus | reverse complement strand
CATACCACATGCACACGTACGCACACACACACGCGCACACGCGCGCGCATACACATGCTCCTTGCACGCGCGCACACACATGCGTACGCACGCACGCACGCACACACACCACACACACACACACACACACATACCACATGCACACGTACGCACACACACACGCGCACACGCGCGCGCATACACATGCTCCTTGCACGCGCGCACACACATGCGTACGCACGCACGCACGCACACACACCACACACACACACACACACACACACCACACACACGCTCCTTGAGGGATGAGGAGTGGGGTCTGTGCTAGATGCAGGGACGATTGAGGAGCAGGGTCCTACTACAGTTCAGAGGCTCATTGCGCTCCACTGTCAGCCTCACACCTATTCCTCCTTAGGCACTCAGTTACTTTTTATGGTTTTGGTTGTGAGCATAGCCTTTAATGGCTGCACCATCTCTCCAGCCTTCAGTTAATTTTTAGGCAAAGTAAACTGGAGTTACATGATTCAGAATCAAGAAGTAACTACAGACAAGAGGAAAAGTAGCCTGCTGTTAATCAATTACTTTCAGAAGTAAGTATTGCAAGTGGTGATCATCATCTTTAGTGTTGAAATCTATTTCTGTTACCTACCAATCCTAATTTAGTTACAATTCTTGGTAGAAACTCCCTGGTGCATTTTTAACAAAAGTGTGCCACCACCCCTGTGTGGATGACAGAACAGCTTGGAATGTGTCCATGCAGATTCTGGTATCTCCAACTTCTCTTCTCCTTTCTGCCTCTATGGTTCGTGCCTATGTACAGAGAACTCGGGGACCTTGCTGTCCTGTATCCAGCTCTTCTGCTCTGCGCATGTCCCCAGCCTCACGGCCATGTCATTGTGGCACTGCAGCCTGGAGAGTGGGCGTGCTCTTCAGAGCAGGCTGCTGGCCTCCACCCTCCTTCACTTGGTCTCGTTTTCTCAGGAGGTAGGGACGTCTCTCAGGTGCAGTGTCTTCCTTGACCCATTCTCTTCCTGAGGTAGGTCCATTACTTCTACGCTCCTTTATTTCCTTTCATAGAGATAATTTGGGAAGAGAAGAGGGCAGATCATGCAAGTTCTGCCACCGTATTTTAGCTGTAACTCTCCAGTTGCCTTCTCAGAATGCCCCGTTGGCTGCTGTGTTGAGCAAATCACCATCCAGACTGGAAACTGAAGTCAGAGGGAGAGGGTCTGAGATCCTTCTGACTGGTCTCATTGAATTTAGAAAGCCAAATCAATGGTTTGGATGTTTTTATTCTTGGAAACATCATCTTTCAATAATTTTGACATTTCCTCAATTTGTTGTTTAAGTTTGGAAGTAATACGTAGACGAAATGGCAACAGTGCATGCCCTGAAGCAAATGCTTCTCAGTGGCCCCAGTTCTTCGGAATTCCTCCCCGGGTGGGGTCCGCGTGGGGTCCAGTGGCTCCTGTGAAGTGGGAGCCTTGACATCTTAGAGTTTAGATACTCAGTTACCTTTGGGGCTTCTATGGTTATGAAATGTGTTTGTGAATATCAAAGACTTTTAGCACCTGTAAAGAAATTTTCTAAATTCCAGTCATCATTTTGAATCCTGGAGTCTGTTGCTGTGGCACTGCCCTGCAGTTAGAAAGTAAAGGAGCCGTCGCCAAGCTGAGGAAGCCACCTCACGCTAGCTGCCGGACACATCTGCATTTGCTTTTGCCAGTCACTCTCTGGCCCAGCCATGTGTCGGGGAGGAGTGGGACCAGGCAGTGTGCCCTATGTCTCTGACTGTCTCTCAGCAGGGCGTCCGAGAGACACAGTCGGTAGTACCCTCTGTGTGTGCTATGATCCAGTTTGCTGAGCAGCAACAAGCAAACCCCACCACATACAGTGGCCCCATAGTGCACTGGTTCCCCGAGCATGCGTGAGAGTCACAGTTGGTCTTTGTCCTCCTGAATTAGAGGGACTCTTTTTAGATGTTTTCTTAATTTCTTTTAACTTTTATTTTCTTTACGGTTTTGTTTTGTTTGTTTGTTTTTATTTTTTTGAGACAGGATCTGATTATATACCTGACTGCTCTGTAACTCACTATGTAGACCAGGCTGGTCTTGAACTCACAGAGATCCATCTGCCCCTGCCTTCCAGGTACTGGGATTAAAGGTGTGTGATACCACACCCAGCCATCTATTTCTTTTGTTAAAAGAAGCTTTTTTAAAAATACCTCACCTGCAGAGCTTTGCTCTACAGACCCAGAGCTTCAGCCCTCGTAATTTTGGGCAGGGTCTATAGCCCTTGGAGCCATTCACTGGCTAATGTCTTGTTGAAATGTTACCTGAAGCCATTCCTGTCCATCAACTTCGATCTCATGCGTTTGCTGCTGACTGGGTGTCTAGGCTATCTGTGTGCTGCCCCTATCTAGAAGAGCGTCTCATTTTCAGATTTCATCTTTGGAGTTAGCGTTGTTTGAGGCGATGT
This sequence comes from Uromys caudimaculatus, assembly GCA_028551405.1. Lineage (NCBI taxonomy): Eukaryota > Metazoa > Chordata > Mammalia > Rodentia > Muridae > Uromys > Uromys caudimaculatus. The sequence goes on along the minus strand of CM052703.1, from coordinate 123,903,166 downwards.
AAGGATGGAGTGACACTTATTTGTACTATTCTAAACCAGAGTCTTTTCTTTCCTTAACAGATGCAGCAGCTTTTTTACGAGAACTATGAACAGAACAAGAAAGGATACATTAGAGATCTCCACAGCAGTAAAATCCACCGAGCGATCACCTTACACCCCAACAAAAACCCACCCTACCAGTACAGGCTACACAGTTACATGCTCAGCCGCAAGATCGCAGAGCTGCGCCATCGCACAATCCAGCTGCACCGGGAGATCGTCCTGATGAGCAAGTACAGCAGCACAGAGGTCCACAAGGAGGACCTGCAGCTGGGCGTCCCCCCCTCCTTCATGCGCTTCCAGGCCCACCAACGAGAGGATATCCTGGAATGGGAGTTTCTGACTGGGAAGTACTTATACTCAGCCACCGATGGCCAGCCTCCCCGGAGAGGGATGGACTCGGCGCAGAGGGAGGCCTTGGACGACATTGTCATGCAAGTGATGGAAATGATTAATGCCAACGCCAAGACCCGCGGCCGCATTATCGACTTCAAGGAGATCCAGTATGGCTACAGACGTGTGAACCCCATGTACGGGGCAGAGTACATTCTGGACCTGCTGCTCCTGTACAAGAAGCACAAAGGGAAGAAGATGACGGTCCCTGTGAGGCGGCACGCGTACCTGCAGCAGACCTTCAGCAAGATCCAGTTTGTGGAGCACGAGGAGCTAGACGCACAAGAGCTGGCCGACAGGATCAACCAAGACTCTGGGTCCCTGTCATTCCTGTCCAATTCCCTGAAGAAGCTTGTTCCCTTCCAGCTTCCTGGATCCAAGATGGAGCACAAAGAGCCCAAAGAACAGAAGATAAACATTCTGATCCCTTTGTCTGGACGCTTCGACATGTTTGTGAGGTTCATGGGGAACTTTGAGAAGACATGTCTCATTCCAAATCTGAACGTGAAGCTGGTCGTTCTGCTTTTCAATTCCGACTCTAACCCCGACAAGGCCAAGCAGGTTGAACTGATGCGAGATTACCGAGGCAAGTACCCTAAGGCCGACATGCAGGTTCTGCCTGTGTCTGGGGGGTTCTCAAGAGCACTGGCCCTAGAAGTAGGCTCTTCCCAGTTTAATAATGAGTCTCTGCTCTTCTTCTGTGATGTGGACCTGGTGTTTACAGCAGAATTCCTACAGCGGTGCCGAGCCAACGCGGTGCTGGGGCAGCAGATCTATTTCCCGATCATCTTTAGCCAGTACGATCCAAAGATTGTTTATGGTGGGAAGGTTCCCAGTGACAACCATTTTGCCTTTACTCAAAAAACCGGCTTCTGGAGAAACTACGGGTTTGGCATTACTTGTATTTATAAGGGAGACCTTGTCAGAGTGGGTGGCTTCGATGTCTCCATACAAGGCTGGGGGCTAGAGGACGTGGACCTCTTTAACAAGGTTGTCCAGGCAGGGTTAAAGACATTCAGGAGCCAGGAAGTTGGAGTGGTTCACATCCACCACCCTGTGTTCTGTGACCCTAATCTGGACCCCAAACAGTATAAAATGTGCTTGGGGTCGAAAGCATCGACGTTTGGGTCCACGCAGCAGTTGGCCGAAATGTGGCTAGAAAAGCATGACCCCAGTTACAGCAAAGGCGGCAGCAACGGCTCTGCTCGGACAGCCTGACTCCGGCCCCACTGCGAAGGACGGTTTTAATTGCCTAATTTATTTTTAAAAAATATTTGTATGATCAGTTTTTGAAGTCCATACAAGGATATATTTTCCAAGTGGTTTTCTTACACAGGACTCCTTTAAGATTGAGCTTTTGGAACAAAAATGTGATCAATGTTTGCCTTTGAACACACCTTGCTGAACACTAGGTAGCACCGGCTTAATCCTGACTTGAAGCATACCCGATGAACAAAACTTTTATATGAGAATTTTTTGGTTTTTGGTTTTTACATCTCTTTTCCAGACAACTCCCCTTCTCTATAGTCCTAAGGCAGAAAACGTGAACATTCCTAAGAAGTATTATCATCGTGGTAAGAACACTGTAACCCTGGTCGATGTTCTGTTGAGACTGTTAACATGTCTCTGCTAAAAGTTCTGCTGTGACTGTTAACCTCTGACCTTTGCACAAACTCCACCTTTTTCCTTTTTTTCCCAACAGTTGTTTTTGTTTTTGTTTTTTTAAAGCCATCTTGAGTTCCAGTCACAAAGTAGGCAACATGATAGTAGTTGTACTGTCACTCTCTCCAGGACAGCTTTCCAAATTTGATTACTCCCCCACCGTGCTCCGCCCACACGGTCAGGCAGGCTTTTCCCAGCGAGGGATGGAGGGAAGCACAGAGGTGCTGACCCCACTGTAATCCCATGGCCTAAACAGATCTGGCACTGACGTCCAAGAAGGACTTGGCGTTTCTCTGCCCTGAGCCTTCTCCTTAGAGGGTACAGTATTATTTAGGGTGACAGAGTGGCTGTTAGCAGTGTAATGAATGCAAGCTAAACAGACAAACCCTAATGGAGATGTGAGGGAAGCTGGGGCTCTGTTCTCTGTCCTCTGTTGTGGATGGAGATGACTGCTTCATTTTTTAATTACTGGGTTTTCTATCGTGTTATCTGAAATACCTTTAATTTATTTAATACCATTGTTTAGGTCTCTGCCATTTTGAGTACTTGTCAGTTACTAGTATTTATGTGTACCATGAGTGTGGTTAGAATGTTTTATTTGCAGTAAACTGATCTCCAAAGATTTCCTTTTGAAAACACTTCTTCCTCATCCTTAATTTTTACATTCCCATCTTACTAAAGATTAAATGTTCTTTGATAATTTTGGTGCTCATGTGTTTTGGGAACAAAGGTGAAATGAGTCTGTTGTTACACCAGAGTGTTTGTTTTCAACTCACAGATCCAATGTGCCTTAATAATTTGTTTTCATTTAGAGTTCACACAATTGATAGATTTGCCATTTTTAATATACATCGTTGGAGATCTGCTTATTTGTAAATAGCCTATTGCACATTCAAACAAATAAACCAGTGGACAGTATTTTTCTATTGTACTTTGCAGACCCGTTTTGTCTCATTATTTTTGTGTTAGTTGAAGACTTGAACTTTACATTTGGAGAGTAAAACATTGATAAGCACAGACTTCCTTCTGGCCTCTGCAGTTCCTGAGTCAGTGCTTCTGTGGCTGCAGGGGGGAGTGGCATGGAGTGGACTTCTCGAGGAGTAGCTGCTGACTCCTGTGTGCAGACCAGAGGCTTCAGACCAGGCCCGGGCCCCTCTCTGGCGCCAGGCTCCTTTCATCGGCCCAGGGGATCACCTGTTAAGCAATATCCCATGTAAAACTATCGACACTAATGGCTTGGGGTTTAAGACTCCCATCTAGCCAGAGAAAAACTTGCATGTCAGTTGCTGTAGAATTCAGAAGTCCAAAAGTGACCTCTGGTGCTCTTAGCAAGGTTCTGTAGATGACAGTTACCCTGAAAGGGGCACCCGCAATGTGATGACACAAGTCCAGAACTGACATCGTGCTCACAGAGCTGCTGTAATCTGCCTAGTTGCCATTCAGTCCGTGTAGGTTGTTGGGTTTGCTTGTCTTTTTTTCATGGAGGAGACCAGAGCTGTGTTTACCCTCCAGTGAGGAGAGCGTCATCCACAGCTTGGTAGTGCTGTGCATCGTCTCTGCACTGGTGTTCTGACACCATGCTGTATGCCTTGGGGCAGGGGACATACAGAGCAGAGTGACACCTGGTCAAACTCGCTCCTTCCTTCACCCCCACTAAACCGTCTACCACACTTCTTGGCAACATTGGTCTCCCCTGCTCCCCAGCTATCTCCAGGAATGTTGGTGACCCCTTTCCCAGTTCTCTGCCCCTGCTAAAACCTGTGATATCTGCTGCTGCCCCCCAAGTTCAACTCCTGCCCATCACTCCGTGGTGTCTCCAGTGCCCTCCTTCCAGGGGTGTTCTCAATAATTCCTTTTGTCCCAGGCCCTCTGTGCACACTGCCTGGTGACCTACTCAGGACACCTTCTATATCCACACAGCTCTGTCTCAGCATTGTGGGCTGGCAGGCTCTGCCACTCTGAAACACCCCAGTATCTACACAGATGCCACCTTAGACCCTTCCACCCTGAGTGGATGTGACTAGTGGACCTAATCCTTCCCTAGTGTCATTTCTCCTCATGAGAGCTCCTGCAAGTCGTACCCACCAAGTCCTATAGTTATTGCCTGCGCTGAGGCCTGCCACCCCCACTGTGGACCCAGAAATGCTGCCCCGGAGCCCCAGGGAAGCTTTCCATGTGTGCCTCTGTTTCTCACTTGCCAGTACTTTGTTCTGCATGAGTTGCTTTGAGACAAGATCCTACTCTGTAGACCAGACTGGCCTGAATTCAAAGATCCCCTGCCTCTGCCTCCTGAGAGCTGGGATTAAAGGTGTGTGCCGGCAAGCCTAGCTGCTTACCTGATTTTTAATAAAATGTATTATGAAATTAGAATGGACCATATACACTAGGCACATTTTTAAATTTTTGGTAATATTTTAAAATTAAGAATGTGAATGGAGTGAAGGCGCAGGGAAGAGATCATTGTGCAGAAGGACATTCAGATGAAAGCTTCTCTCCCCATCCACCCACCCACCCACCCACCCATCCATCCATCCACCCACCCAGCACAAGATCACAGGATTTGTATGTATTTGTATGTAGTGAAGAAAATGTGTATGCAATGAAAAAAAGTGTAGCCTATAACACAGAGACCCTGGCAGGAATGTCTTTGGGCTCTTGGGATATTTCAGGGCAGAGCAGAGTTTCATGGCCCTCTGCTACCTGAGACTGACAGGGCTGGCAAGTGTGAATGCTGTGGTTGGAGGAGTCAGTCCCGAGAATGGTGGACTAGGATGGTCACAGAAAGCCATGACATGTTGGTAACTAGTACGGCTCTTTCGGAAGGAAGTAGCATTTTGCTGGACCTCATAGCCTGGGTCAGGGTAAGGCTGGCCCTGGGCCTTGAGCCACAATACTCTGAGATCCTTATGTTTCAAAAGGAAGGTGAGGGACATGCAGTACCATGAAACACCCACTCAGGGCTGTAGACACAGGCAGAGCCTGGGAGAGAAGGTGGAGCTGTATCCTTCACTTAAGTCCGAAAGCAGGAAGGGGATGTCGAAAGCGCTCCGGAGCCAACCAATCAAGTTCCAACCCTGGGCAAGTCTTCTGCACCTCCTTCCTGCCCAGCCTTGTCCACATCCTGTCTTACCAAACCCTCCAAGCCCAGGTCTCAGCACAGCCCAGGAGTAGGTATGTGGTGTCTTCCCCAGATTGCAAGCTCAGGGGCTTTGCTAACACTCCCTTTCTTGCTGTTTGTCATGGTCAGGCTTTGCCTTCTTCCCTGGAAGGACCACTCAAGGGTCTGACGGGCTCTGCAGGCAGCTTTATTCATTATCCAGTGTGCTCATAGTCAGAGGACACCTCTCATCTGGGAAGGGAATGTTTACATTAAAAGAACCTGCAAGCTTTCGCATGTGTTGCCCTGCCCCCAGTGTCCTTGTCTTTCAGGACACTTGAAAGTGAGATTCTTAGCAGAGTTCTGCTCAAGTCCCCAGGGCCTTAGGGATCCCAGGTGCCAGCCCTCCCCACCCTGAACAGCACTAGCTCTGGGGATTAGGCTTCCTTACTACTGGTTCAAAGACCTGTAATCTAGGTTTCAGGGGAGCTTATGTGCCACGAGACCAGAGCCAGCTAGGGCTGTGTCGGCTAAAGTGACTGCACAGGGCTGCCATCCACCTAGGTGAGTCCCATGGTACTTTGTGAGCCCTTAAAAGAAGTCATTATCTGTTCTACTTGGAAATGTCCATTATGCATCTTTGTGGTCTGACTTGTAAATGCAATGAAGATGTAACAGTCAGAATCTAATGGAGCAAACCACAGCAGCCCATGCTTTAGTATTTTCCAATAGGAAAACGTAGCATTTATTTCCCCATACTGTAGAGTTTGCTTGCTTGCTTGCTTGCTTGCTTGCTTGCTTGCTTGCTTGCTTGCTTGCTTGGTGTTGAATCCTCTGAAGGGATGTAAGGAATGGTCTAAATCTTCAGAAACTACAGGTGCAACCAGAGCAGAGCCCAGCTTATTGTTAGTGGAGTTAAACCATTAAAACTGTTGCTGGGTGTCTTAGTTCACTGTTAATTACGCTGCAGCTAACAGTCTTCTGCAGCTAACAGTCTTCGGGTTTTACTAATCTAGACCAAAATCAAATGCTTCCCTTTAAAGAACATTGCAGCCACACTCCCTTTAAGATAGTAAGAGTAGTCATGCTAGAGTGCTTTTAGTGAGAAGATTAAACAATTGATCAAGTCATCTAATGGGGCAGATAAGCCCTGTAGTCTCAAAGGCCTTGTCTGTGATGAGCTGTTCTCTGAATGAAGCAGTCCAGCATAGCTGAGTTCCTGAGGCTCCCTGCGGCCACCTTCTGTGACTCCTCAAAGCCCCTTGCCCTTTTGAAGCCTCAGTTGCTCTAAGTACCTTCTCATTTGGGCAAAGGAAATCCTTCTGGTTGGACTTCAAAGTGACCTTTAACCTCATTGATTCTGAATGAAATGTGGCTCTCAGCCAAAGCTAGATTCTTTTCCCACAACTTAAAGGAGGTCCTTGTCCCATGCCCCGAAGTACCCTCCACACCCCATACTGAAGCTAGAAGTAAGGATGTTTCTGAAAGTCCACTTTGAAAGAGGCTGAGTATTGTAAAGGAAGTATTTCAAACCTCCATTGGATTAAAAATACAGAAAAAATTTCATTTACTAAATGTGTAGGCTTTTTGCCCTTTTTATTGCAGTGGTACGAAGTAGTAGGTATTGCGAGTTAGAGTTGATTTAAAGCTACAGGAAGAATATATGTAAGTTCTGTGTAGATTCTACACCATTTTCTGTAAAAGGATTGGGTATCACAGATTTTGACAGGGCCCTGGAACCAATCCTTGGGTAACTGGGGTTTGGCCATCCGTGACAATGTGCAGGCAACTGGGACTTCATTTGGTCAACAGTGACATTTTGTACCTGCTAGCATTTCTAATAACCCTTTTAACAAAATGAGGCTGACAGGATGGCGCAATGGTTAGGAGTGTGCGTTGCTTGCAGAGGATGTGAGTTCTGCTCCCAGCATCCACATAGGGTGACTCACAACTGCCTATAACTCCAATCCCAGGACACCTGGCACTCCCTTCTGGGCTCTGCAGGTGCCTGCACTTATGTGCACATGTGCCCTCACAGACAGCACATCTAAAAATAAATCTTTTAAAAAACATTTCGAATTAAAACCAAATGAGGTACTGGGCTATAGCTCAGTGGTTGAGCACTTACCTACCATGTGTAAGACTCTGGCTTTGATTGTCAGCACCACACAAGCACAAAATAGGTATACATAAACCTGAACAACAAAGTCGTATCTGAGAATTATTGTGAGAAGACAGTGCCCAGTAGGTTGTTGGCTACACCGGCCTGGGAAAAGAGCAACTCCAAAACTCAACCCCATGGCCACAAAACTTGAGTCATGGCAAACTGAGGAGAGGGCAGACATAATGATGAGTCAGGCGAGCTCCAGACACAGCCTTTTAGGGAATGCAGTCCACTCAGAGCCTTGCCCTGGGGACAGACGAGAAACGGAAGCTGCCAGCTCATGATAGGGTTTCCCGACCTGGTAACATGGCAGCAGTGCAGGATAAAGTGGAGCAAGGTGACCAGGAGTCCAGGCGTCCCTCTGGAAACCAGGTATGATTTTTCTGGTGGGAAAGTGCTTATTTGCAAACACACAGGAGTGAACTTTGATTGACAACCATGGAACGACTTAACCTGTCATTGTATAAAATGACATTTAATAGGTGCTAGTTAAGAGTTTTCATTGTTGCTTGGCGGTGGTGGCACACACCTTTATCCCAGCACTCTGGAGGCTGAGGTGGGTGGATCTCTGTAAGTTTGAGGCCAGCCTGGTCTATAGAGCAAGTTATAGGACAGTCAGGGCTATACAGAAAAACCCTGTCTCAAAAAACAAACCAAAAAACAAAACAAGAAAACTGATGTTGAGGCTTTGGTGTTCCCAGGAGACTCAGTACACCACTAAGTTGGAAGACAGTGTTTAGCCATGGGTTAGTTCCAGCAATGAAGACTCCACAAATGAGAATTTTATCAGAAGAGTGGGCAAAAGGAAGAGAGCTGGGTGGGGCTAGCACTTGTCCCACCCCCAACATCAGTGCACTGAGGATTTCCTTAGGGACCTTGGGCTGCAGGGGACTGACCATAATCATATATGCCCTAGTGACGTTCCAAGGTCCAGAGTTGGATGTGGCAGCCATCAGTGGGAAATGAGTTTACATCATGACTCGCGGGTCTTTAAAATTAGATTCAGAAGTGGACCTTTTCCCCTGAGAGGCTGTGCCCTCAATCTTCTGAGTGCCAGCCATTTCTAGATGGCTTGTCAGGGCAGTCACTGTCTGGGCCACATCCTTAGGCGGATGTGACTGGTAGATTTCATCAGTGTGGATTGGAAAGCTTTGTCCAGCCCCAGCTGGTTTCCTGTGGGTCTGCCAGAAGTCCCTCTCTGGGCAGCCTTAGGTGCTGTGCCTGCCCAGAAGGTTTTTCTCAGTTGCCAGGCGGGCCCTGGAGTAAGGGCTTCCATTTTCTTCTGTTAGCTCAGAGGCTGTAGGCGTGTGCAGACTGTCTCCCTATCCTCCCCTCATGTGAAGGCTGGTCAGTGTGGCTCTGCTCTTTGGGCCACAACTAATTGCTCCCTGACTGCTCCACTGCTCGATTTTACCCACGGCCCTCTCCCCACCTCCCGGGAGGAGTGCCCCTTAGCAAGCGTCCTTCCTGGCTGCCTCTCAGTTTCAAATGAGGAGGAAAATATCCATGAGCCCCAAGACTCAGAATCACATAGAATTCCATAGGTTAGGTATAAAATGCCATAGACTGTCCTAAAAGGAAACCATCCAAGAGAATGGTGTGCAAGCTGAATCCACTCATAGACTGTGACATCAGAAACACAATCTCTACTTGGGACAAACGACTGCTGTGCTTTGGCTCTGAATGAGCAGGTATCCGTTACCTCGAATCTAGGAACAGTGCCAATCTGGCTCCTGGCTGAGCCAGAGAACCAGATGCAAACATGCTACCTTGCTCCTTGCATCTCAGCCAGCATCACTGTGTCAGGAGGAGGTTGCTTTACAGTGGCTCTAGAAGGGAGGGACCCTGGCTCAGCTGTACATCCTGAAATATCAGGTGGCCCAGGGCTCAAGACCAGATGAAGGATAACGGTTGTGCATACTGTGAGATGGATCGGAGTAGCTCACTTTACAGACAGACCTGTGGTTATGCAGACTCATGTGCAGGGAAGGGTGTCTACACAAAGGACTGACTGTCAGCCGTTTGCCTGACAGTGCTTAGGAGCCACAGGCTCAGAACCAAGCAGAACTCAGTTTGGGTCAACAGTGGTCTGGGGCCAGCTCAGACTGGAGAAGGAGCCTCATTTCCAGCTCTGCCTGTGACATCACAACGGGGGTCAGAAATCATTTACACTTTGGGAAATGGCCCAGTGCTTCAAAGCAGGCTTAATTTTTTTTTTTCTAAGTTAGGTTTGCCACACAGCACTGGTTTGAGTCAACTCCACAGACCTCAGGCCCTATCTGCAGCTATGTGATCTTGGGCAGATTTCCTGTGCCAGAGTTTGGTTTCCTGCTCTGTAAAGAGGGCATGCTTACCCATCTCCTCCCCAGACTGACTCAGGGTATTTTGTGGTTTTATGTCAGTTATAATACCACGTGCCATCGCCACTCCTGTCTCCTGAAACTACTTCCAGACACATACCTGGTGGGACACTCCCTCCCTCCCTCCCTCCCGCCTAGCCCCTTCCTTAAAGAGACAACAATAAAAAATAAAAATAAATAAACAGGCAAAACAACCAGGTCTTGCCAAAACACTCATGTGGTTCGGCTCAGACTGATTGATCTGACCATCCTGCACTTTACCCAGCAGCCCTCAGCTGCCTTTCTAACTGTACCTGTCCACATAACCTCTACCTCATCTCTACGTCCAAGTGGAAACCAGGAGATCCTGCCCTGAACCTGAGCTCCAGTCACGTGGCATCTGGACTGCCCCCTCCTCCTGCTGGGCACACCTGCAGACGTGGCCAGTCCCAGCCTCGGACCAAGGTTTCTTCCTGCTTGTCATAGCAGGTTCTAGGTTTTAGCTGCAAATGCCAAATCTTCACTTCCCTGTGACCTAGCTAACACAGTGGACTGGGCAGGAGCAGGATACAGTTGTCTTGAAGATCCACGAGGGATGTGGTAAGTCACTGTGCAAAGCCGTGTTAGTCACCCTTTGTGTTGGCTGGAGTGTTTGTCAAAGGAAAATAGGAGCTAAAATGAGATACTCTTATAAAGACAGCTGTGGCTTTCAGCTTTTCCAAGAAAAGAACCAAACAGCTCTCAGTGAAAGACAAGAGCCACAGAATACCTCTCAGCTGGAATCCTGAAGTGAGTTCATGGGCCAGTGACTCAGTGCCCAGCACTCTAGGGCTGTTACCTCATTTGTGGCTCTCTCTGTCCCTGTGAGGTCAGTGTTCCTGGCCTTGGCTTTGGATGAGAAATTGAAGCCCAGAGAGTGTGAGTAACGTGCCTAAGGTCACAGAGCTGGTAACTGGTAGATCTGTCCAGACAGATCAGCCTCATTCTGGTAGCTGGTATGTGGTGGTGATGGAGGTGGAGATGGAAATGTGTTATGTGTTTTGCTGTTGGGAATATAAGATCCTCAGCCTCGAGTACTCACCTACTACCAGGAAATGGTGGTCACTGAGTGGAGTCAACTTTTGAAGAGCTAAAGATTCAGACATACATGAGAGATCTTTTAAAATTTTCTCCACTTTAAAAAAGGTTAAACTTTTTTTATTGTGAATTGGCCAGCCTGGGCTACATAGTTCTAGGCCAGCCTGGGCTACACAGTAAAATTCTGTCAAAAAAAAAAAGAAAAGAAAAGAAATTATATTTTGTAAACTTTCCATGTCTTAGTGTATTTTCCATTGCCACAACAAAACACTTGTGATCAAATACTTTATGAAAGGTAGAATTTTATTGGCTCACAGTGCTGGGGACTGGGAAGCATTGGCCTCTGGTGAGGGTCATTGGTGTGGTGGAGGGCAGCTCATGGTAAGACTGAGCAAGCACTCTAGATTTGATCTCTTCTTATTGTTGTTAGAAATCAGCTCATGCCAGCATGGGGACCCAGCTTCACAACCTCGTCTAATTGGATTTGCCTTCCAAAACTTCACTTCAAACGTCAGTGTGTGAATTAGGTTTCCAACACAGGCATCTCGGGGTGGAGGGAGCACATTCAAAACAAGCATTTTGTTACTGTGTTGTTATTCAGTACAAAATGAAAGGAAGACTCTAGCTCCAGGAATGATAGGATAGTTTGGATCAAACTAATCCTCTTACAGACATTAGCTGTACATCACAGAAAAGGCAACAAATTAAAAAAATGTACATGAAGAAACAGCTCAGTTGTTAGGAAGCCTGGTTGCTCTTTCACAGGACCTAGGTTTGATTCCCAGCACCCACAGGGTGACTTACAACCATCTGTAACTCCAGTTCCAGGGGATCTGACGCCCCCTTCTGGCATCTGGAGGCATCACATGCACACGATGTGCAGACAGACATGTAGACAAAACCTCCATACACATAAAAAATTAATTAATTAAAATCAACAACTAAGGTGCTGGTGAGGGTCTGAGATCATGCCCAGATGGGGCCCTCCTACTCTGAAAGCAGGGACCTTCACTGGGTGAGATACACACTGAACAGAAGAGACCACTTAGAAGGAGGGGTTAGTACTCATCAAGCCTCATTGTTCTTGGCTTGAGGTGCTGTAGGAAAGAGTTTGCAGCTGCCAGAGCAGCTGGTGGTGGGGAGGGAGGTCTCAGGAAGAAGTGGGGCCAGCGGCTGGAATGACTGAGTCTACAAGTCACCCCTCTCCAAACCTCAATTGACTTCTAAGTTTGTTTGCATGGGGCAGACTCCAAGGAACCAGGAGAAAGTAATAGCTGGCCATCCTGAAAAAGCAAATCAGATTAGCTCCTGCTGCAGGCGAATCAGAATCTCATTAGGGAACCAGGCTGATGGCTCAGTGGGTGAAGTCTTACCACATGAACCTGATGGTCTGGGTTCAGATCTCCAGAACCCACATAAACAGCCTTAGCCCCTCACTGGACACAAAACAAGACACCTGGGCTCACTGTTGCTCTTCTGCATTGACCCAAGGCCTGACCTGCAGGATGGAGTGACTGATGGGAGATGGCTGCTGGACTCAGCCAGGGACCCCACAGATTACTGTCATGTTCTCCCTAGTCATTGCAGGGGCTCTCTCTATGGCACTGGTTCTCAACCTTCCTTATACAGTTCTTCCTGTTGTGGTGACCCCCAGCCCAGAAAGTTATTTCGTTGCTACTTCATAACTGTAATTCTGCTACTGTTATGTATCATATTGTAAACCTGTGTTTTCCAATGGTCGTAACTGACCATTGTGAAAGGGGGTTGTGACCCCAAATTGAGAACTACTGCTTTATGGGAATCTCTTGCTTCTGCTCCTTGGTACTGTTTTCCCTACTGAGGAAATACTTGTCACCTTCTATATCTCTTCTAATTCACTGCCCACACACACACACACACACACACACACACACACACACACACACACACACACATGCCATGCTTTCGCTACATCCAACTAGTAAAAATCCTAGCTTCCCTTTGTAACTCGGGTGACTAGGGCTGTGGCTCCCTAATGAAGCCCAACACTGACAGGACACTTTGCTCTCAGTGCCATGGGGGAAAGCTGGGACTTTAAGTCCCGAGTACAGTTTCTACTTGAATACCTGTGGCTTTTGCCCTGTCACATCCACAAAGATCTCAAGTGTAACTTGCTCCCCTACAGTTGGAGACCATAGTCTTTGTCATTCCTTCACATTTATAACATCAGTGTTTATCTTCCATTTATTGTCTGTGTTTATAATCTGTTTTCTTCTGTAATACCTGTCCCTGGAGGTAATGGCTGCCCCATAGCTAACTGCTGGAATGAGGGAGGAGCAGGGCTGGGCCTGGCAGGATGGCATGGGAGTGGGGAGAGGCACTTGCCACCAAGCCTGACAATCTGACTTCAATTCCCAAAATTCACAGGGTGAAAGGAGAGTACCCTCTCCCAGAAGTTGTTCTCTGACTTTCGAGTGTGAACTATGACTTGTGTGCTTGAGCACACGTGTGCACACATTCGCACTGAATGAATAAATGTAAACAAAAATAGGGTGGGTAAAACTTGTGTTCCAAACATAATCCTGGCATACGGTCCTGTAGTGCCGGCAGTTTACCTAAGTCTGGGGCAGGAAGATGGAGAGTGTTCAGCCTAGAGAGCTCAGAAATGCACCTGTGCAGCCGGGCAGTGGTGGCGCACGCTTTTAATCCCAGCACTTGGGAGGCAGAGGCAGGTGGATTTCTGAGTTCAAGGCCAGCCTGGTCTACAGAGTGAGTTCCAGGACAGCCAGGGCTACACAGAGAAACCCTGCCTCGAAAAAACAAAAAAAAAGAGAAATGCACCTGTGTGTAACTGGCTGCCACATGTGACAGAGGTGTCATGTAGAGAGTGTGCTCTAGCTCAGTGGTAGAGGGCTTCCTAGGATACATGAGGCCCTGGGCTTAGCCCTCAGCACTGCGAAAAATGAAACAGGTACCATGCAGTTCTGTGGCAGAGAGTTGAATCTTTAATACATGGAACTGGAACTGTTACACATATAACCAACCTCCTACCCACAAGCCTCTGATAGAGGAGGGGGTAACATAGCCAAATAGCTTCCAGAGCTTGAGGTAAGGAAGGATTTCTAAAAACAAACAAAACAAAACAACAACAACCAAACAAATATTTAAAAAAATCTCCCAGTCAGGTGGTGGTGCCCCACGCCTTTAATCTCAACACCAAGGAAGCAGAGGCAGGAAGGTTTCTGAGAGTTTGAGGCCAGCCTGGTCTACAGAGTGACCAAGATAGCCAAGGCTATACAAAGAAAACTTGTCTAAAAAAAACCAAAAACCAAAACCCTCCCCAAATGCTGGCTTTTTCCAAAGGAAAAGATTTGTGCCTGCAAGCCCATCAAATTAAAGAAACAAGCCATAATAGGAGGAAGATATTTGCAACACCTGAACTAACAAAGGATTTGTGTGTGTGTATGTGTATGTATGAGAATGTGTGTATGTGTGAGAATGTGTGTGTGTGTGTGTGTGTGTGTGTAAGAATGTGTGGTACGGATGTGTGTGGATGCACCCCTATATGCCAATGACAGTAACATTAATAGTAAACCTAGAGAGGGGGAGTTTTGAGCACCAACCCGCCCCCCCAGAGAATGAAAGGGCACTCACTTTCATTCTTAAACACGAGTATGCAAATGAAGACCTTGGTGAGGGGTTGACGAGACAGCTGAGCAGTTGAGAGCATTTGTTGCTCTTGTATAGAACCCAGGTCCAACCCCCAGCACCCACATAGTGGCTCACAACAATCTATAACTCGAATTCCAAGGCATCCAGCACCCTTTTCTGGCCTCCACAACATACACATGCAGGCAAAATACGAATATACATGAAAATAAAATTTTAAAGAAAAACCACTGAGTATCACCACACACCAAGCACTGCCCCAGTTTACAGTGGGGTGGTCCCCAGAGGCATATGTGAGGACGCCTCACTGCTAAGTAGAACGTGTGCTGGTATGGACATGTTGGAAACCAGTCAGCACTCTGGACACATGGCAAACACACTCATCAAGTCTGTGATCTAGCCATTCCACTCCAAAGGGCATTGCCCCATGGCAGTCCCGGCGTTGTGTGCTAGGAGTCGTATCTGAGACTGATGCAGTAGGGCTGAGGCTCAGCAGACAGGAGGCCGAGTGCCATCCTCAGCTCTGAGAGAAAATCAAATTCTCTTAACAGCCAAACACTGGAAACAATCCAAAGACTAAGAAACAGTAACAGTGATGAATAAGTTAGCATTCGTCTGTATCTTGCCAACTTGATGCAGGCTAGAGTCAGCTGGGAAAATACTTCCATCAGCTTACCTATAGGCACGTCTGTAGCTGTTTTCTTAATTCATGATGGATGTGGATAGCCCCAGTCCACTGTGGGCAGTGCCACCTCTGGACAGATGGTCCTCAGTTGTATAGGCAGGCAGGCTGAGCAAGCCATGGGGGCAAGCCAGTAAACGGTATTCCTTTATGGTATCTACTTCAGTTTCTACCTCCAGGTCCCTGCCCTGACTTTCTTTCATGATAGACTGTTTATTTAGCTTACAAGTCTACATCAGAACAACAGACATTTCTGAAGGCTAAAATTCCAAGCCAAAGTGTCAAGAGCACTGGTTCCTTCCAAGCCGGGAAAGCAGGCCCCTCTCCCTGGCTTGAAGATGGCTGTCTTCCCAGATCTCTATGCCATCTTACCACTGGGTGTATTTCTATGTCATATCTCCCTGCTTGTTAGGACTGTTGGCAAATTGAATCAAACCCTTCTCTACCTCAGTGTGATTGCAGCTTTGCTAATTGTACTCAATGACCCTCTTTCTAATAAGGCCACACTCTGAAGTAGTAGAGATGGGACTCCAACTTGGGGAATTTGGGAGCCAAGTAGGCACAATTTAGTCCACAACAGCATTGTCCAAGGTTTCTCTGGAAAGCATGTGGAGAGGGCAGTACCTGAGATTCCCTGTGGATAAGCCGTGGAGTCCTTGATGGCTCCTGATTGGGGAGAGACCTGGATTCAGGCTCTAAGACTGAACTCTGAGCTGCAGGTGGGCTCTGAATTCATAAACCCGATCTGCTGCAAACATTCTTTATTTTAAAAAAGATTTGTTTATGTGTTTGTGTGTCTATATGCGTGTCCATTCACATATGTGAGCAGGTGCTCCTCCCCGACTCTGTGTTTATGTGTGTGTCAGCCAGAAGGCACAGATCCCCTGGAGCTGGAGTTGAAGCATTTGGGGAATGCCTAGCTTGTCCCATGGGAGCTGGGATCAACTCCAGACCTCATGACTGTGCAGTAAGCACTCTTAACTGACTAGCCATCTTTTATCCCCTGCAAGTATTGAAAGTCATCAGAGGCTGGTGATGTAAAGGTGTTTGTTACAAAGCTTGGTGCCTTGAGTTCAATTCCCAGGATCCACTTGGTAGAAGGGGAGAACTGACTCCTGAAAGTTGCCCTGACCTCTACATGCATGCACACATGTGTATGTACACACACACACACACACACACACACACACACACACACACACACTATATGTAATTTTTAAAATTATAACTGGACACAGGATTCAGAAGGCAACATGGAGCCCGCCTACTTCCTCCATGTCAGAGCCTCTTGCATGTCAGACTGAATGGGCCCCTTTCCACTCTTTCAGTGTCTCAGGCTGAAGTATCTACCATCTGGCTGGGGCTCTCCCTGGGGCCTGGGGCTCTGTCACCTGCTTATCACCTTTAATAGAGCTGTTTTGGCATCTTGTCAGGCTCTTGAAGAGCAGGAAGAGCCCTCAAAGAGAATGTGATCTCTTTATTTCCACCCACAAAGGCCAGGCCTGGAGCTGGGACACATGTCTCTCTTTCTCTCACAGACCTGCAGTGTCCCTGGACAAAACCAGGGCCTTCTGCACTGGAAATGGCTCTAGACCAGAGAGGTCTGGCTCTGCTTCCCCCTGCTGGGACTGACCCCTCAAATGATAAGCAGTCATCTGTGGCCAAGGTCTAGGAGAGGAGCCACATGGCCCCCAGGGAGGGTTTCTCATTTCCCTCCTGGCGGGTATCAGTGGGGACAGTGCAGATGCTGTTGTCTCTGCTGGTCACTCCAAGCTTGGATTCCATCCTGGCAAGGTCCCAGAGGCACGGGCTGCTTTCCCTCAGTGGAAAGAGTTGCTCTTTGTGTGTGTGCAGATGGTTCTGCTGCCAGAAACCTGAGTCAGGGTGACTCTGGGAGGCGAAGGTGGGAGGCCAGGAGGATCCTTCCCTGGAGAGGGACTGCAGGTGGGGCTGAGGTGGGCTTGAGATTAGCAGAGCTGTGTTCAGTGTGGCCACAGAGAGAGTCCCTGTTCTGAAGAAGGCCCACTCCATCCTCTTCATATGTTGCTCCTCTCTCCCTCTCCCTCTCTTTCCTTAGCCACATGGACAAGATGGCTCTAGAAGCCTGTCCACCAGGTACATAACCTTCCATTAGTATCCTGCAGAGCCTGACTAGGAATCTCCTGTGGCTCTCTGTCACCTAAAGCAGGACTTCATCCAGTGTGGTAGCTCAGATTTGCCTGCATAATGTAAGAGATCACAGCTCATCCTTCGCACAGAGCCAGTGACTGGACCATGGGCCGAGGGCCCAAGGACTTGCCGCTCCATGAAGGATGCTCACACTTGCATTGACTTTGCAATTGTAGTAAAATAGACTCAATATAAACGTTACCGTCGTCACCTATTTTCAAGTGTTCTTCTTATGTGGACTGAATGTCTTTATCCCCACAAAAGTCATAAAGTGAAGTCCTAAGTAGGACTGCCAGGTATAATGGTATATGGAGGTGTGGAGAATGGGGGTGAGTAGGTTTCGATGAGGAGTCTCCATGATTGATTAGTGTCTCCATTGAGAGCAAGAGAAAGCCTGAGGCAGGAGGATTACTGTAGTTTCAGGCCAGGCTGGCTTATACAGTGTGTACCAGGCTAGTGAAGGTGACATAGCAAGACTATGTAACAAGCAAGATGGTGCCAAGCTGCCTTTTAAACAGTTGTGTTTATACTCACAGGTTAGTGCTAACCCAGCCTGAGTATCTGTTTGCAGTGGAAAGTGGTCAATGCTGACCAGCAAGTGGTTTGAGAGCTGAGGGTAAGGGGCTGATGAATGTCATTCCTAAACAGGGCATCCCTGTCCCACCCCACAGGCCAGGGAACATTGCAGAAGAGGGATCAGAAAGAATGTAAGTGGTGGGGCATGGGAGGGATGCCATGAAATGCTGCCCTTGGTTGATGTGTGGTACCCAGGGATTTAGCACAAGGCCTGCACAAGACTCAGTCTGTTATCTTCCAGCATAAACTGGGGGGGTGGGGGGGGAGCCACATAAGGCCCCGCCTCTCCTGGAAGGATGTCTGTTGGCAGTTAATGGTTGGAGAGGGAGGAGGGACGTGTCAGTTTCTTAAGTTGCCCGTGACCTGTATATAACCTCACAGCCATGCAAGCAGCTCTAAACTCAGTGGATTACATAAGAAGACATGAAAATAGAAAGGGCGCCAGGAAAGAAGGAGTTCAGCGGGAATGGGAGGACGATAAGAGAGGATAATGGGGGTATAAATGACCAAAATATATCTCGTTTGTCAAATGGTCAAAATATTAATTCATTAATTAACTTTTAAGGAAGAGGAGAGCCAGAGGGTAGAGTGGTTCACGCCTCTAATCCCAGAATCAGTAGGTCTGCCATGAGCTCCAGAGCTACCCTGGGCTATGTTATGAGCCCTAGGCTAGCCTGGGCTAGAGTGAGACTCATCAAGAAAACAAAATCAAACAAAAGCAGAAGTGAGAGCGTTTCTTCCAGGTGCATGCATTAAGGAGTGACTACACAAGCATGTAGCAAGGAGGTGGCCATCTGTCCGCACATCCTGCTCAGTCCCCAGTCTGGTGTCTGGTCCCCAGAACTGTCACCTAATCTACCAGCTGGAGCTGTCACAGAAAATCTTGGGCACACTGTCCTTCTGTTGTTACCATTATCCATCCACAGTGTATTTTCACTTTGCAATGGAAACTCGGCATCCAACAAATAATAACCTCTCATTCCCCCTGTTCTAGCCCCTGGCAGCCACCATTCTACCTTGTCCCTGATAGTCGGCCTGCTCTAGATGTCTGCTATTGGTAAAAAAAAAAAATTGTGTCTGGCTTGTGACACAGGCATGATGTCTTCAAGGCTTATCTATGTCGTAGTATATGTTCGCGTCTCCTTTCCATGCCTAAAAAGTACTGCTTTGCATACACACCTTATGTATCTGTTCTACAGATGAAACACTTACCTGCACCAGAATGGCTACTTAAAGATCTCATCAAGTTCGTACTTGTCTTAGGGTTTTACTGCTGTGAACAGACACCATGACCAAAGCAAGTCTTATAAAGGACATTTAATTGGGGCTGGCTTACAGGTTCAGAGGTTCAGTCCATTATCATCAAGGTGGGAACATGGCAGCATCCAGGCACATATGGTGCAGGAGGAGCAGAGAGTTCAATATCTTCTTCTGAAGGCTGCTAGCAGAATACTCACTTCCAGGGCAGCTAGGACTAGGGTATTAAAGCCCACTCCCACAGTGACACACCTACTCCAGCAAGGCCACACTTCCTAATAGTGCCACTCCCTATGAGCCTAGAGGGGCCATTTTCATGCAAACTGCCATGTGCTCTGTAGTGAGTTTGCTCTCTCTCTCTCTCTCTCTCTCTCTCTCTCTCTCTCTCTCTCTCTCTCTCTTTCTTTCCATCCCTAATGCTGCTCCCAATTCTGGTCCCTCCCTCACAGAGTCCCTCCCCTTCTTCCCCTCCCCGTGATTTGCTTTGTTAATGATCAGATAGTAAGCATCTTGTGCTGGCCTTACTGACAGTTTGCACATCTTGGGAGAGCCATCTCTCCAGCCCCTTCGCCCACTCTTAAACTGGGGTTTGTCACTATTTGTCACTTGCATCCACGAGTGATTGCTTGTTTTTGAGACAAGGCCTTGCTATGTGGCCTATGTTGACCTTGAACCCATGGCAATCCCTCTGCCTCAGCCACAAGGGATGTTGATAGACGTGAGAAAGCACTGGCTAGAAGAAGGAGTTCCTCCTGTGGGGGACCCTGACCCACTTTCCATCTCAGCTCAGCTGCTTCCAGCATGGATTTTCTGCCTAGGCAAGTTTTTTTTTTTTTTTTTTTACATTTATTTAGCCCATGTGTTGAGGGTGGGATGGCAATGTATGCTTTGGCACACGCATGTGTAGGTCAAAAGACAGCTTATAGGAGTTTGTTCTCCCCTTCTACCATGTAGGTCCTGGGGATCAGACTCAGGCCCTCAAGTTTGGTCACAAGCTCCTTTATTCACTGCGCCATGTCCATAAGTCCTGTTCTAGGCTTTTTGTACAGCCTGGACTAACACAGCAGACTCCCAGTCTCCAAAAATAGTTCTTTTGGGACTCTGCCCTCCTCGTGCCTTGAGTTTGCTGACCAAGGCTTGCTCAAAACTCATTCTCCTATCACCTGGAACAAGGAGTAGCATGTCAACCGAGTGTGTAAGTCCATCAGGCCGTCGTGAGGGATGGGTGAGAGAGATGTCTCTGCTTGGGTTGACAAGCTGGCTTGATGTAAGCATGGGCTACTGGTGGTCTCTGCCATGACCATCTGGCAGAGTCCATCTGGCAGAAAGAAATGGAAGGTTAACACCCAGATAAAAGGCAAGTCAAGATAAGGATCGTAGAGAGAGCAGTGACATCACTTGTGTCCCTGGATCCAACCATTCCTGAAACCAGACAGCCCTGGGACATAAGCTAAGAGTGCTGCTCTCTTTCTCCTTCTCTCCTCCCCACACCTCGTCTTTTCAAGCACTGGTTTGAATCAGTTTCTGTCACTGGCAGCAGAGACCATTGTGACTAATGCACGTCTTCCTTCCTAGTTCTCTATCTGTCCCCCATGTGCTTATCTTCCTGCCCTTCCACTTTGAACCCCATCAGCTCCTATTTCTCTCCCATGTCCACATGGAGAATGGTGGTGCCCTCTAGGGACACAGTAGGCAGAAATAAGGAGACTGTGTTTCACATGTCCTCATTCCCATAGCTCCTGCTTTGGACCTGGATCTGCTCCTTGGGTAGTAGGTGAGTTTAAGAGAGCAGGCATCTTCGCTAGTTGGTGTGAGCTGGTCAGAGGGACAGCCAGGAGCTCCTTTCCTGCCCAGGCCCCCAGAGCAGCCTCAGCAGCCTCTCCCACCCACACCCTCAGGCAGTTGAGGCTGAGGCTGAGCAGGCAGGTGAAGGAAAACTGGATCCCCAGAGGCTTCCGGGAAGGAGGCTGGGGGGGGGGGGGTGAGTAGTCCGGGACAATTGACCTGGTGTCTTGGTCGTCTGGTGTGGCTCTTTTCTTTTGCAGCTGTGTTCTCCCTAGAGGGATTTCACCCCAGCCTCAGGAAGAGGAAGCCGCCTCCAGGTGTCATAGAGGGTCAAAGGGTCCCATGGGAACCACTGGTGTGGGTGAGTCAGGGCTTGGGGGTGGGGTTGTGCTGTATCTTTGAAGGGAACCATGCTTTAGGGAGGGGCTCTACTATGAACTATGGCCAATGGAGAGGCAAGGGATAGGGGTGGGAGTCTTTCTCAGGGACCACAAGGCTGGTCCTTGTGTGAAGGTCAGAGTGTGGGCACAGTGGCCCAGCTTGGAAGTGAGACGGGGTGTGTAAAGCACTGGATGTTGCTACGCTCAGTCTGGCCGCAGACTTGAGATGTTTCTGCTTCTGCCTCCTAGGCACAGGCATTTGCGTGCCCAAGCCACCATGCCTGGCCGAGTCCCCATGGTTCCATAGCTTCCACAGGCTAAATTGGGGCCTTAGCTAAAGAACTGGGGGAAGACTTGCTTTGCTTCTTCTTAGTCAATGGCATGATTTCACTTTTTAAAATCTGGTAATGGGGTGCAGAGATAGCTCAGTGAGCGGGAGTGGGTGCTGTATCAGCACCAGGATCTGACTAAAATCCTGCTATGACTGTGTTTTGTTGGGCAGACACAGGGGGATGGCAGAGACTTGCTGAACACCAGTCTCTCCATACATTTAGTGATAGACTCTGACTCAGGAGAATGAGACATAATGATTGAACTTGATGGCCTCCCCTGACTGCTCTGAACACACACATGCACAGAAATACTCACATGCACACACACACAGATGCACCCATACACGCACATGTACATATACACAGAGGCACATAGACACATACATACACAGACCCCACAGACACACAAATACACACAGACACACAGACACAGACAGATACAGTCAGACACACAGACACACACACACACGATTGTTAGGGCTGGAGAGATGGCTCAGCAGTTAAGAACACTGGGTACTTGGGTTGCCAGCACCTATATGGTGGCTCACAACTACCTGTAACTCCTTTTTCAGGGGGATATAACATCCTCTTTTGGCCTCTAAGTGCTGAGAACACATATGGTGCACGTACATACATGCATATATGCATACATGCAAATTCTCATGCATATAATAATTAAAATAAATATTTAAAAACTGGGTGTGTGTGAGGGAGAGTATATCTATGTTCACATACGTGTACATGTGTGGCCAAAAGAGGAGGCCACAAGGGTCCTTCTCTACCATTTCCCCTTGTTCCCTTGAGACAGGGTCTCCTACTAAGCCAGGACCTAGGCTGACAGTCATAAAACTCAGTCCTTCGATCTCCACCCCCTCCATGGTGCTGGGGTTGTAGGTGTTCACACAGCCATGTGCAGCTCCTTCTGCGGCTGCTGGGATCTGTGCTTAGTCCCAGGCTGGCACGGCGAATGCTCTTACCCGTGGGGCCATCTCTTCGAGAGCCCTGTCACTTACACTTTAAGAGCTATCGAGGACACAGTAGGGTGGGTCGCCATGTATCTGTGCTCCTTCCTATCCTAACTTCCTTCCTTCTTTTCTTCCTTGATTCCTCTCCTTCCCTCTCTCTCCCTCTTCTCCCCCTCCCCTTTTCTTTCCCTCCTTCCTCCTTCCATTTTTGGACGTGATGCGATTTCCAGGTTAAGCTTAGGAGTCCTGATGAACCCACGGGTGGACAACCTTAACTAGTACTTTTTTTCTTTCCATCCTATTATTCCTTAAACTATACAATCAGAAGTGGTAGTTAAAGAACTTAAAGAAGAGGGGTGCTTTTTGTGTTTTTTTTTTTAAAGGTAGTTGGCAAATTTCTTTCCACAGATCCCGAGAGTTGATTTGAAGACCCCCCCAAAATAAATATTTTGTGCTGCTTTAAGATCGAGCAGGGCTTCAGAACGCACCAGGATGTCTCTTCAGCTTTTAGAAGGCTCCAGGGTCAGTGTTTCTGGAAGGTTCTAATCAGCAGCTCTATTTTTGTGGGTGGCTGGCTCGGCAGGAAGGCTCTGTGGCTGGGTGGCTGATAAGCTTATCTGGGGACTGTTTCTGGCAGTTCAAATGCCTGTTGTACAACTTGGGGCTGGGGCGGGGCAGGGACTTTGCAATCTCAGAGCTTGCCTTTCTGCGAGGGAGGAATAGAACCAAAGGTTCCACTGTCCAGAGGCCCCTCGTTTCCACCATCCCAAGGCTCCCTGCTTTAGACTATTGAGTATAGGTAGGGATGACTGTAGCATGACTATGACATAGGCTAAGGGGTGTCCTAGGATGGTGGGTACCTTCGTGCAGCCCAGTGGACCCACAGGAGCCACTGGGTTCAGCCTAGACGAGAGACTGGCAGTGAAGTTAGAGCACAGCCTATAGACGGACAGGGCAGGCATCCCGCCCACCATTCAATCACTGTGCACCCTGGACAGACAGGGCTCAGGGAAGGGAGCAAGGTCCCCCACACTAGCTAGCCCTCGGGCCCACACATGGCTTCAGGCAGAGGCAACCAACCCTGTGGAGACTGCTCTGGATTCCACCCAGAGGAAGTCCACAACCTCCCGCTGAGGACTTGACCAGGCTTAGTTTCCACTTCCTCTGGTGTGGGAGGGTGTGTGGGGAGTAGAACTGAGAAGAGTCTATGCCCGAACCTTCAGAACAGAGAGACTAAATAGAAGCCACTTCCAGGGAGGGGTGGAGCTGGGGTGTCAGAGATCAGGTTTTGGGGCTTCTCAAGCGGGCAGGTTCAAGCTGCTTTCCCAGGCTTATCCCCTAAACCGCCATTTTCACACCAGCAACAGTGGTAAAATAACATAGCAACACTGCTTACATCTGAACTGTGTGGTAGAGGCTACTCCCATCATGCTTTGTGCTTTTTTTTTCTTTTTTAAACAGAGGAGGAAACCCAAGTACACACCGAGGCTGAAAACTGGCCCCAGGTCACACAATAAGAACTGAGAGTCAAGCTATGACAAGCTAGCTCTAGAGTCTAAGGGTCACATGACCACATCACTCTAAGCACTGTGGAGTGATGGATGCATGCTGGTGCCACCTTAAGGATTTTGTGAGTACCAGAGAAGCTGGAGGTGGAGCAGGGCCTTCAAAGCCAGTAGATCTGGATCACACTGAAGCAGGGTATCTCTGGACAACTGCTCTAGCTCTGTAAGCCTTGGCTGCTGTGTCTGTGACACAGGAATGTAAGCCCTGAGGACACTGAGGACTACCCAGCTCCATCCCATTCAAGAACAGCAGTGGCTGTGGCCTCTCTGGCCATCTGGGATACAGAGGGGATGTGAGCTCCCCTCCCCAGTCTTCATCTCTCCCTCATGCCCTTACAAAGTCCCGTAAGTGTTGTCCTGGATGCAGAGCCAGCATCCTGCTGAAGCTGCAGTTTGGTGCCTCCTGCGGTATGGAAGGTGAGCACTGCCGGTGAGAATGTTGCTCTCCCAGCCCTCAGCTGCCCACTGGAGCTCTCAGGTCCTGTTCTCAGTTCTGTAATGTTGTCAGAAGGCCTTGGGGTTCTGGACTGAGTATAGCAGTCCCCACTCACCCCCTGCAAAGGTCTGAAACCACAGGTGCTCAGGAGCCTGTGCACATAGCACTGTTTCTTCTCGTTCATATATACCTATAATGAGTTTAATTTCAAAGTTAGGCACTGGTAGAGATGAACAACAATGATTACTAATAAAAAAGAATAAGTAAAAAATATACTGTGATGAACATTATTTGCAAAAAAAAAAAAAATAGAATCTTCCATTTGATTTTTTTTTTTAGCTGAAACTGTGTGGAATGGTGATGAAGAGGAACCGCTGTGTTTGGCTTCCCCTGGAGACTCCGTCTGAATTCCTGAGGGCTGCCTGGGAACACACCATCTTCAGGGCCACACCCCTATTTATGAAAACCCAACCTGCCAGGCCAAATCAAGAGTCTCAAATCTATTGACATCATGCGAATTCAACGCTGACTTAAATTTCAGTTTCAAGTTTTGCCCCACTTAACTAGATGGGGAGAATTTCGTGTGTGTGGCATTTTGCACCGTGACTGCCCACGATGATGTTTTTTCCTAATTCAAATAATTAGTAGAGGAATTTGGGGCCAGCAAGATGGTTCAGTGGGTAAAGCTGCTTGCCCTCAAGCTCAGTAGGCTCAGTTTGGTCCTCAGGGCCACCGGGTAGGAGAGAACTAGTCCTGAGAGCTGTCTTCTAACCCACACACACACTATTATGTCTGCACGCATCCATCGGCCTCCCAAATAAAGGAAAACTTAAAAATACCGATAAAGGACTTTCCCATCTCCATGTCCTCTCTGTTCCCATGGGGCCATGTGCCCCTCTCTCAGCACCTCCTACCTTGATTCTTTGAGAGAATTTCCCAGCCAGGTCCCCCCTCTATGCTTCACATGCCCCTCTCTTTTTTAACACTCCTCAACTTGCTGGCTCCCTCAGGCTGGCAGCCATCACCCCTGCATATCACACAGTCAAAAGATAGCCCCTCGTCACCATCACCTCTCCGGGCAGGAAGAAGAGGGAGGAGAGAGAGTCAGGGGAACAAAGCCAGTCTTTTTTTCCAGCAAAGCGCTGAGACTGTATTTAGACCAGAATCTCTCCTCAAAGCCTTTCACCTGTATTTCATTGGTTGGGTGAGGGCCATGGGGCTTCTAATTGAGAAATGAGAATTGTAGGCAGGCACATTTTACTTCCTTCCCCACAGGGCTTCCTGGGAATGAAAGGAAGAGGCCCTGGATAGCTGCCGGCAGTCTGCCATATAGTCCACCCCCTTGTGAGTCAGCACTTGCCCAGCCTGGTCTCTAATGTGCTGAGAAGGCAGTGCCTCCCAAGGCAAGTGGTCAGGCTGGGTCTGCCGCCCCAGGCAGTCTATGTGGCAGTCCCCACCCACAGAGGTCAGCTGTGTGCTCCAACATCCTAGGTCAGAGGTAAGAAGTGAAATGGTAGCCTCCACAAGGGCAGGAAGAGAGGACAGGTTGGCAGCATGCGCCATGCCTGTGGTTGAAGGCTGGCCAGCAAGGAACAGCTCCAGAGCAGCTCCCAGGGCCTGCTCAGCTCCTGGAGGGTCCATGCAGCCATTGCTGGCCAGTGGAGTTGGTCCTGCCTTCTAGTAGTTCTTTGGTTACCCCCTCCCCCTTCTCACTTTCTCTTTCTCTCTATGCTGCAGATAGAACTCACTGTGACCCTATGCCTCCTTGGGCAAGGGCTCGTGCCTTATTTTCTGTGATCACCTATGGCCTTCTGGGGTCAGGCCACACAGCTTCCTGTTGGTGTGAAGTTTGGAATCCTTTGGGCGTGTGATGGTCACTCTAAATACCAGCTGACCTAGTTTGGAAATGCATTAATAAATGATGTGTTTGGTTTTACCCCCCCCCCCCTTTTAAGAGTGACCACAGGTAGCCTTTTCCAGCCTAAGGCTCACACAGAAGAAGGTCTTCTATTCCTCTGGCCCCAAGGTCTATCCCAGCCAGGAAAGATTCTTGGTTAGGCCAATGGATGCCGTCTGTGTCAAGATGACTAAACAAACCGAGTGCTTGCCAAATGGAATTTTGGAAAGGGTAAGAGTAGTAGACACCAAAAGAAGTCTCAAGGTCCAACATCAAACTTCAGCTCTACAGAATCACACAGAGGGGACACCTGCCACTGTGCGTGTGCCGCCAGGAGCTTGTGTTTGCTTCCCAAGGCCCTGCTGCCAGAATCCGGGTCCCTGAGAGCTTGGAGGCTAACTTAAGTTTGGACACTTCCGTTCACTGAAGCCTCATCCCATACTGGCAGCTAGTGAGGATGAATGGGACTGGTGGAGCCAGGTCACATGCTTGTGCCTGTCTGCAAAGGATGCCGGGAAGGGAGTTTTCTCAGTTCTGTCCCAGGGACACAGGACTTTCCAAGGTGAGAGATGCTCCCGAAAGGGCTAGAATGTCCTAATGATCACCAAACAGCTGGCTGGTACCTTCCGCCCTTCCTGGGTAGAAATCACAGGTGGATGAATCGATGCTCTGTTACGGCCATAGTCCCAGGCCCCGCATTGCCTGAGGCTTAGGGGTTGAACTAGAGACCGCAAGTGCTAGGTGCCTATTGCTTCAGGCTTCGGAAGCCAGAGTCTTGGGGCTTTGGGAAAGGGATTGAAGAAATAGTACTTTGCATTTGAACCATCAGCACCCAGCACTTAGCCGTTGTAGCTCTTGGCTTCCCATAATGCTGAGTGGCAGCAGTGGGCGGTGTCAACTAGCATAACAGCAAGGAACGGTTGCTGGAGTTGAGCATCCTCAAGACATCCAAGGAGTGTTCAAGCAGTTACACTGGCACATGGGCAATCTGCCTGACTGCCTGACTGATAGTTTTACATCAAGGCAGCTGGGATACCAGGGAAAGGTCTAACAGCTGTCAATTAGGGAAGTCAAAGTGTCCTGGTCCCTAACATCTTAGCTAATCGAAAGGAAAAGTAAACATTAAAAATGTTTCATGTAGTAAGAGTCTAGAGTTAGCGCAACGTCTTCTAACAATTCTGAACAATGTTTTACTGTTAACTGAATCCCCACGGGGAGAGAAGGGGTTGCTTTGCACTGCTGGACTCCTGTGTGTGCCCTGTTGGCTTCCTTGAAGCTCTTCCCAGGCCTTCTACAAGGCTGCTCTAATTTCCCCCACCCTCTTCCTCCTCCCAGGGTGACATCTCCTCTGTCTTTGAAGCTTGCTCTTTCTCCATCCGCTCTTAAACTGGAAGCATCTGTGTCCCTAGGTGATTCCACAGTGTGTTAGCTTTATGTCATCAACTTGATACAAGCCAGAGTCATTTGGGAAGAGATAAGGTCTCCATAAGATTGGCATATAGGCAAGTCTGTCAAGGACTTTTTTGATTAATTATTCCAACCTACTGGGAGCAATGCTGCCCTGGGCAGGTGGTCCTGAGTCCTATAAGAAAGCAGGCTGGGCAGGCCAGTAAAGAGCATTCCTCATGGCTCCTGCTCCACTTCCTGCTGCCAGGTTCCTGCCTTGAGTTCTTGCCCCGACTTTCCTCCATGATGGACTACAACTATAAGCTGAAATAACCCCTTTTGTCTCCAGGTTGCTATTGGTTGTGGTGTTTATCACAGCAGTAGTAAAGCAACTAAGACGGTTGGGAAAATGTACATCTTCACGGCTAGCTCGCAGCTACCTCCTCTGAATTCTCCGTGTGCTTCTACCACCCGACACCAGCATTTGGTCATTCCCACAGTCTCTAATTGCAGGAATCTCTCTTCTTCCGTGTGGGCCTTTGTGTGGGGACTAGACATCTGCGTGGTGTCTCCCCCCAGCCATTCTCCACATTTTTCTCTGAGGCAGGGTCTCCCTGGACCCAGAGCTCCCTGATTGTGCTAGACTAGCCCTAACCCTTGCCAACACGGATGTTATAGATGCGCACTACCATGTCCAGCTGTGTTCATGGATGCTGGGGGTTGGACTAAGGTCTTCATGCTTGTGTGGTAGGCACTCTACTGAGAGAGCTTTCTCTTCAGCCCTCTGAATCTCTGTTCTTAGCATGGCCACCCACAACCAGCGCACGGCAGACACGCATCATGGGCCACTATTTTCAAGCCAGCGGTTTGTGATTGGCTGAGTTCTTTCCATCCCACTCTGTGGCTAGGCCAGCAGCAAGTGGCATTGGCGTCTATTGTGTAGCACATTTCAGCTCTGGGTGGGCCCCAAGACCTCCTGCCAGGTCTCCGTTTCACCTCCATTCCCCTAAGAGCCATAGAAAAATGCTATCGCTTAGGCAAACAACTCAGAGCTCGTGGCTCCTTTGCTTCAAATCTCCCTCCATTTAACTAAAGATAAAACTTACTGTTACTTCCTGGCCACCGTCTCCCAGCTTCCTCACTGTGCTCCCCTTGGCTTAATCTTGCAAGTTAGCTTCTCTTCTGCCTTAGGCCATTAAACACACCATGCCCCTCTGAGTTGC
The DNA here is from genome assembly GCA_028551405.1 of Uromys caudimaculatus. Lineage (NCBI taxonomy): Eukaryota > Metazoa > Chordata > Mammalia > Rodentia > Muridae > Uromys > Uromys caudimaculatus. The sequence continues at coordinate 123,874,094 of CM052703.1, read as the reverse complement.
ATGTTTTGTTTTTTTGTTTTTTCCTTGTTCTCCAAGACTTAATTTATTTATTCCTTCCTTGCTTTCTTGCTTTGTGTGCATTCATGGATGGAGGCTTGGGACTAACTTTGGGTGTCATTCCTCTGGAGCCATCCACCTTGCTTTTTGAGGCAAGCTCTCTCAGTGGGACCTGAAAATTCACAATTAGGGTAGGCTGGCTAGCCAGTGAGGTGGAGGGGCTCAGGGCTTGCCCTACTATCCCTCCTTCCTCACTGGAATTACAAACGCTTGTGCCATGTCTGGCTTTGTAGGAGGGTGGTGGAGTTTGAACTCAGTTCCTCTTTGTATGACAATCATTTTAGCAACTGAGTCACCTTCTCAATTTCAATGTCACATTATCACAGAAACCTTGTTCTCAGGGCACTTGGATATTTGCTCAGTCTATATTCAGTTTGTCCATTTCCTTATCTGCTCCCTAACTTCGGTAGCTGGCTATGCCTGTAAGTTTGCTGGCTACAGGAAGGCAGAACTGTTCGAATGACTTCACAGTCTCCCACAAATAGAGCCCAGCACCTGGTGCTCTACAAACTCCATCGACTTATTCTACCTGAATTCTTGAGCAGATGTTGCCTGTGGGGTGTGTTTTCATAGAGCAGAAATGAATGTGCAAACCCCATGGCCCACTCAGCTCTCAAGATGTGTTTACTGGGAATTGGTCTGGTTTTAAACTTTAAATAATCAGCTGTGAAATGCAGCCAACCAGCTCACCCTTGGGTGTGCTTGGGCCTGGCCTATCGCCAGCAGGAATCAATCTCTGTAGCCAATCATGTGATGGTGAGAGGCAGTTCCCTGGAAATCTTAGGCCTCCAGGCTATCTGGTGTGTTGATGAGTGTCACGAAGACTCTCTGAAGAGCAGGGGAAGCGTAGGGAAAGCTGGTCTTCCGGCCAGGTCAAAGGCGGCTCGATGTACGGTGTGTTTTCCTCACAGTCCTTCCCTCAGTACACACTGGAGCCCGCGTTCAGGATGGTTCTGTTCAGCTTGACAAGCTTTAGAAATGACCCTGTGCACCTCACATCCTAGTTTCTATGTTCAGAGTAGAAAGGAACGCTTCTCACATTCCAACTCTATGTAATATTTATCAGGCACTAGCTGTATGCCAACCCTGCCGCCCAGTCATTCACACCCTTGTCAACCCTGCAAGCCATTAGATGTATACATTTTATATATGAGGCACCTACAGCTGAGCCTTTGACTAAGACACAGCTCCTTCCATCTGCTCTCAGGAGAAGGTGGAGCTGGAATGACTTCTTCAGGCTCCTGTGCAGGTGAGCTCATGTCTGGGGGATTCCTGGGTTTGTTCTTATTGTAGAGACTTGATGACCTGAGACCTGGGGTGCCAGGACCTGCAGGTGAGTCACTGGCCTGGGCTACACATTGCCAGAATGGTCTAATTAGAACGATTCCTGAGTGGGGGTGTTTCTTGGTCACCACAGCCTCCTGCTGGTAGTCGGAGAACAGACCCAGCATTTGGACTGACAGTTGTGAAGGTTGGTCTTTGCTGAGGAATTGTCTAGGTCTGTTAAAAAGCTACCCTGTATATTGAAGGGGATATTTTCAGAAATTATTGACATGTAGGGTAGTCTGTTTGTTCTGTTACTCTGGAGACCTCCCCCCAGCCTCAGCACACTCAAGGAAATAGTCTGAGAGGAAGAGATTACTGTGTCCTGTATCTCCAGGGTATTCAAGCCACATCTGTCAGGATATTTATGCCACCCTACCAAGTGTTGTTTTGCTAACTACTTTCATATTAAAGTGAGTGACTATGGCTCATTTGGTTTCTTACCTGTAGTGCCTGGAAAGCAGAAAGGCGGGGGTGGGGTGGGGGGGGTAACCAAGTGGTTGAGTGAATAGGTAGATGGGTGGATAGTAGGTGGATATTAGGATGGATAGATGGACAGATAAATGGGTAAATAGTGAATGGATGGATGGACAGATGGATAGAAGGATGGGTAGAGAGGTGGGAAGGTGGATAGGGGCATGGGTACACAGATCGATGGATGATGGGTGGATAGACAGGTAAATGGATTGGTAAATCGAGCATAGCCCCCACTCCCAGCAGACACTCCACCCTCACATAGATCAGCCATGTCTCATCTCCATTTGCAGCGAACATGCCACAACTCCTCCCTAACTCATCTGTGGCAATGCTTGCCCATGTTTGAGGGCTGCCCTGGTTACTTTTCTGTCAACTTGACACAAGCCAGAGTTATTTGGGAAGAGGAACTCTCAATTGAGAAAATGCCTTCTTAACATTTGCCATTAGGCAAATCTGTAGTGTAGTTTCTTAATTAGTGATTGGTGTGGGAGCCCACTGGGGGCAGTGCCATGCTCGGGCACGTGGTCCTGAGGTGTATAAAAAAGCAAGCTGATAAGCCTGGAGCAAGCCTGTAAGCAACATTCTTCTATGGCCTCCACACCAGTTCATGCCTCTAGGTTCCTGCCTTGAGTTCCTGCTCTGACTTCCCCTGGATGTTGGACTATAAGCTGTAAGGTAAAAAGAAACCTTTTCTTTTCCAAGTTGCTTTAGGTTATGTTGTTTTATCACAGAGATAGAATCCCCACTAAAACAGACACCAGTTGTTCTGCTATTTTTCCTGAGGAGACATAAACAAATACCTGTTCACCCCAGATAGGGCATCAATGACTAACCAAAGACATTATCTCACCAGCTCCTACCTAGTGAACCAGTAAATTTATTATAGAATTATGTGAGATTATGTGAGACTAAATGCAGCTATGTCACTGAAAAGCCACCTCATCCCAGGTGACAGACAACTCATGGAAGTTACGTCTCTAGAGTCCTTTGCACACATTTCTGCAAGTTCCACCCATCAGTCTCCTCTCACCAATAATTGTTACTGCTTAGGGAGGTGCCTTGTGATTCTTGTAAGGTTTGGGAAGCTCCCAAACCTTACAAATTTCATTTATATCTTGAGCCTTGTAAATGTTATTTTCTCCTGTGTCTTATGAGCCTCCCTCCTTCATCTAGGAGGAAATATTTCTATTAAGAGGAAATAACTATACAAGTAGAAATTTGTGGGTGGGTAAATGGAAACAGGTAGATAGGTGTTGTGGTGGACTGAATATAAATGGTCCCCATATATTTGAATGCTTGGTCTTTAGGGAGTGGCACTACTTGACAGGGATTAGGAGGTGTGGCCTTGTTATGTCACTGGAGGTAGGCTTTGGGGTTTTATATACTCAAGCTATGCCCAACACACACATTCTATCTCTCTCTTTCTCTCTCTCTCTCCTCCCCACCCCCATTGTCTGCCTATCCTGATGTAGAACTCTCAGCTCTCCAGAACTGTGTCTAAGCCTTTGAACCTGTATGTCATCCCAAATTAAATGTTTTCTTTTATAGGAGTTGCTGTGGTCATTGTGTCTCTTCATGACAATGAAACACTAATTAAAGCAGATGTATTATAAAAGAAAGCATTTAATTGTGGGCTTACAGTTCAGAGAGTGAATCTGTGACCACGTGGTGGGGAGCATGGCAGCAGGAAGGCAGACATGGCACTAGAGCAGTATCTGAGAGCTTGTATCTTATCCACAAACAGGAGGCAGAGAGGGATACTGGGCCTGGCATGGACTTTTGAAGCCTCAAAGTCCACTCCAGGTGACACAAAAGGCCACACCTACTCCAACAATGCCACACCTCCTCTAAGAAGGCCATACTTCCCAATCCTTCCTAAACAGTCCACCAATTAGGTACCAAACATCAAATATGTAAACCTAGGGGGACCGTCCCCATTCAAATCACCACATTCCGTTCCCCACAAGGCTACAGCCAATCTCAACACAGTTTAAAAGTCCAGAGTCTCTTATGAGACTCAAAACAATCTCTTAACTGTAACTCCCTGTAAAATAAAACAGCGAATTACATACTTTAGCATATAGTGGCACAGAATATATATTACTATTCTAAAAAGGAGGAAAGAGAACATAGTGAGGAAATACTGGCCCAAGTAAGACTGAAACCAGCAGGGGAAACTCCAAATCCTGAATTCTGTGTCTGATGTCTAAGAGCTTAGATGGCTCTTCAGATCTCTTACTCCTTCCAGCTTTGTTGACTACAAAATGCCTCTTCTCAACCTGGGCTGTTTCTCCTTCCTGTTCACAGTCCTCAGCAGATATTCCATGGCTTTAGAATCTTCAACATCTTGGGATCTCCAGTGCAATCCAGATTTCACTTTCATAGTTTTATTCAGTGGCTTCTTCAGGCCTCCATGCAGGAACTCCCTTGCCACACCCTGACCTCATCGGCTTTTCTTAACCATGAGGAAGATTCATAGCCCCTTTACTCCTGTATCTTTGACACTAAAGCCAGAACCATGTGGCCAAAGGTTTCTGCCTGTTTGGGATGGAACCTTGAATTTTATTTGCATATGTTTTACTTTATTCCTTTTGTTTTTGATAGAGGGAATCTCTCAGGCTTTTTCTTTCACAAGTTGCAGTATTAGCTGAGTGAAGTCTGACCCTGAGGCCACCATTTCCTTTATTATGTTTAGCATCGTGTCTTTCTTTAAACTTTGCATGTCCTTGAGCCCAGACTTGGCTTCAATACTACATTCTCTAGTGCTCTTCTTCTCCTTAAATTCTGCATTTTGTATTTCTTTATGTCCCACCTCCTTTTTTAAAATTAGAGCTCTGCATGGAGTGATCGCTAATAACCATGAGGCACAGTCAATACTAGATCATCTTGAAATCTCCTCTGCCAATGCCATTAATCCAAAACTCTTCAGTTTAGCCTCAGGCAGATTCAAAGAACAAGGGCAGAAAACAGCCATATTCTTTGCCAAAAGATCACAAGAATGGTCCATATCTCAGATGATAATATTATTTCCCTCTTAGACTTCTCTCAGCAGCAGCATCTTCCAATGTTCATTTAACTCTCACAGTACTCAGCTGCTTTCCTAACCAAAGTCCCAAAATCCCAAAATGTATCGTGGTCAGGCTTGTCACAGCAATACCCAACTCCTGGAACTAGCTTCTGTCTTAGTTATTTTTCTACTTTTGTGTACAGAGACCATGATCAAGGACACTTATATAAAAAGTATTTAATTGGAGGCTTGCTTACAGTTCTAGAATTCGAGTCCATGACTAGCATGGCAGGGAACATGGTAGCAGGCAGACAGGCATGGTGCTAAAGCAGTAACTGAGAGTTTGCACCATGATCCACAAGCAGATTGAGAGAGGGGGGCACAGAGAGGCAAAGAAAGACAGAGACTCAATCTGGCATAGTTTTTTAAAACCTCAAAACCTGCCCCAGGTGGCAAACCACCTCTAACAAGGAAAGATCTTCTAATCCTTCTTAATCAGTCAACCAACTTGAAACTAAATATTCAAGTATGTGAGCCTATGGGGGGGCCACTCTCATTCAAGCCTCTGAATAGATAGATAAGCTGGTAATTGTATGGATGGCTGCATAGATAGGCAGCTGAGTGTATGGGTGGGTGAATAGAAGGGTGGGTGAGTAAATGAATGAATGGATGGGTAAATAAATTGATAAATGGGGAGATGGGTGCATGGGCACATGGATAAATGAGTGATGGGTGGATGGATAGGTAAGGGAGTAGCTAAATGGAAGCAGTGGTAAATAGATAAGTGGGTGGATGGGTAGATGGGCAGGTGGTGGATGGGTTTGTGGATAGATAGGTAAGTGAATAGTGAATGAGTTAATGGGTGATCAGGTACATGGATAGACAGGTGGAAGGAAGAGAAATTGAAAGCAGAGAGAGAATTTGCCTCCATTTTCCCTGTTAGCTATCACAGAGGCCAACAGCCCAGGCTTTCTTGCCTGAATAAATTCAATGAATATTCATATTGGTCCCTCTTCCCACACTGGGATGCATGGCTTGGCTGGCATTTGGATCTGTGGCTAGGCTTCAGGATCAGGCGTTCTATCTAACACATCCATTACCAGAGGTGGGGCTTTGTTGGTGAGAACCGTGATAGTAATTGTAGTGGAAATTTCTGGTTTCTTTGGAGACTCAGTTGTGTCATGTGGTTTTTCTGGAACTGTCTTATGAGAGGATGTTTTCACTAAAGTAGGTGCATGAGAGGATGTTTTGCTGAGAACAGACATGTGGTGGTGTAGAGAGCGGTTAGAGTATTCGCCATTACAAGATGGCGCTGACTTCCGCTGTCGCTCTAAGGAAACTTATGGATAGCGCAGGGTGACTCGCCCGAAGCGCTTGCGCATTATGGGTGTACATGACTAATCACCGCCCACTCCCGGGGCGTGCCAATCAGTGGAGGACACGCTGCCTCAGGGCTATATAGCAGCGCCATTCTGGGGCCCGGGGTCTTCCTCTTTTCATCATCCAATAAACGCTTTGCTGCAGAAGGATCCGTGTGTCCGCGTGGGTTCTTGCTGGCGAGACCAAATAGCGCGCGGGACAACTGTTGCCGAAACCCGGGAAAGTAGCGACTTCATCATCGCCGGCACCGTGGAGACCCTCCGCTTCTGCGGAGTGGATTCAGAACTGCAGGACTAAAGGTAAGCTCTGAGAGGTATGTCTGTCCGCGAGCTTTTCCCTCACCTCCCTCCACAATCGGCTGACGCGATAGAAGCTATCCTTATAGTATCGGCCGCACTCGCTCTCTTTACAGGGACCATGTCTTTGTGGAAGCTGGTAAAATCATGTTTGGAGGAGGAAAACTGCCGCTCGACAGTAATAGCGGGACAGGGGGCATTGGAGGATTTGCAGGACAGCATGTCAGAAACAGAGCGAGACAGAAGGAAAAGAAAAGGCATGCCTAAGAAACAAGACCTTTCTGAGGACCTCGAGTCCAAAGAAACGAGAGAAAAGGGAAAGAAGTCCCTGGGAGAGAGAAAGAGAGGCCAAGAGGGCCTGGGAGAGAAAAAGAGAAAGGAGGGGAAAAGACATCTCTATCCGGTAAAGGAGTTAGAGGCTCTGGGTCTTAC
>CM052703.1:123856746-123866622 GCA_028551405.1 Uromys caudimaculatus | reverse complement strand
GACACGCTGCCTCAGGGCTATATAGCAGCGCCATTCTGGGGCCCGGGGTCTTCCTCTTTTCATCATCCAATAAACGCTTTGCTGCAGAAGGATCCGTGTGTCCGCGTGGGTTCTTGCTGGCGAGACCAAATAGCGCGCAGGACATGGTGGTTTTCTGAGAGCGGCTGGAAAAAGGGCATGTGATATTTTGCTAGAGTGGATGCTGGAGAGAACAGTGATGCTTGGAAAGGTGTGAATATAGCCCAGCGAACAGTGGATGCTGTGTGGTATTGGTTCTCCTTGCCACTCTTTGCTGATCATGGTTTGTTTTGACTTCTAGAGAGAAATGCACCAAAGGACTTCTGGTGGTGTTCCAGTGACTTCTTGCTGCTTTGCAAAGCCTCGTGGTTTCTTCTGGATTGAACCGCCCATTGCTGATTTGTAAATGGTGTTTGTGGGTGGATCAAGCTGCTGCTGCTGATATCCTGACAATGCAGATTAGTTTCCCCCAAAAGACTATTCCTAAAGAGTTCTGCCTTTGCCCTATTAACCTTTCCTTTCCTCTACCACCGGTGGGTGTGGTCTAGAAGGGAGGGTAAAGCTTTTACGTACATTTATTAAAGTAAGTTTTGAAAAATATAAGCTACAGTAATAGGTAAAATCCTATGCCATAGCTTCCTCAGCGAGAGCCTTTGAATTCTGATTTTTTGTGTCATCCACTCACTTAGCTATCTACCCATCTATCCACATACCCATTCAATCACCTGTCTATCCATCCACCATCTTATCCATGCACCAGTGTTTCCAGTTACTTACCCACTTATCAGTCCATTCACCTAACACTCAACTATCTAAGCACTAATGAAGCAATTAATAGAACTTTCTGCAGTGGAATGTTTTATGTCTTTCCTGTCTAATATGACAGCCATTTGCCCCATGTAGCTATTGAATGCTTGAAGCTATGACTATTATGGATTGGATCAATTTAACCTTACATTTCAGAAATGGAAGATGAGGAATGGCTGCCATATTGGACTTCATAACCTTGATGGACCTGGCTAGCTCTTATTTGTAAAATAGCACCATCCAAAGAGGAGTTCCAAGACAGTGAGATCATAGACTCCCAATCTGGAGAACCCATGCTAGAGTTGGATAGGGATATCACACAGCAGTGGCATGTGTGGGCACAATGACGTGGGGTCTCCCATGCTCTGCTGGGCGGACACCTTGAGGAGCAGGCTTAGGGCATCTTGTGTCTTGATGTATCTTGGGGAAACTGCTGCCTATCACATATCTGTTCAGTGTTTCTCAAGACTCACGATTTTCAACTGGGCACCTGGCCTCCTAAAATAAAGACTGCAGGCCTCAGTTTCTCTGGAGATCACATGTTTCCATGGGACCTCATTTGGCCAAACAGGATGAAAGCAGAGTGTTGAGCCAGCTAATGGAAAACATCCTTAAGACATGTCATTCTTTGCTTCCTTCCCCCTTTCTGAACCTTGCTTCTCAGAGCACAGAGGGCATGGCTAGACCACATGTCCTTACTTGAGGACCAGGGGTCAGCCCCTGGGATGATGGAGGGACAGCTTGAAGCAGCCTCAGCTTCATGTTCAAGTGGAACTATCTCCCAAGCCCTGATGAGCAATTGCAGTGGGACCATACTTCCAGGGCTTCCTGCCCTTAAGCATACAGCCTGGGCTGGAACTGAGAGGCCAGGGCCAGGTTCTGAGCCATCTACCTCACTCATTTCCCAGCTAGCCCCTCCTCCACTGAAGACGAACTCTCTCCCTGAGTGAGGTACTGGCTTCCAAACATACTTTTTTCTATCTTACTGTTTATGGTCTAAACTCTTATCTTCTGAGCTGCTTGCAACTGAAACTCAAACATAAAGCCGAGAAATTTTATCTCTGAGGAGCCAGGCTCTTGCAGTTAACCTTCCACTCTTGATGTAGTTTTCAGAGTCTTGGTAGCCTCTGTAAAGCCTATGTACAAGTGCATGCTCTGTTCTCTATGGTGTTGCCCCCCAGCCTGAGGACAGCGAGTCTAAACTAACTGCCTACCTAGTGGCTTAAATGATGGGGTAGCATGAAGTAAAGGGGAAAAAAATGTCCTGAACAGAAGCAAAGCCCTGAGTTAACAGGCCAGAGTGCAGGAGGCTCTTCTTATGAAGGCCACGTTTTAGGGAGCAATATCTACCCAGAACTACATTAATGTTGAATACTTTACATCACATGCACTTCTCTTTGCATAGAGACCCTATGATAAAGATACTGCATGAATTAGGAGATATGAAAGATTGATAGCCAGCATACAATTATAATAATTAAATTGCCAGCATTGCTGCTCTTGTCGTTTGGAGCCACTGTTAAGCAAAGGACCCTTAAACGTAAGCCCTGGCATACTACAGCAGTTCATCCGATAACATGGCTACCAAGTGGCTAGCTGGTGGGTAACATAGATGGTGCGGATACCCTGCCTACACAAAGGGTGATTCACAGCCCATTATACTGGAGTGGGCAGTGCAATATCTCTCCATGTTGGGGATGGCATGCAATTTAAAACGTGTGAATTATTTCTGGAAGTTTCCATTTCTATTTTCAGACTGAGGTTAACCACATGTAACAGAAACTTCAGAAAGTAAAACTTTGGGTAAGGGGCGGGAGAGTGCTGTATTATCCTACCACAAACAGAAATAGATTCCAGTGAGTTGACTTTTTTTTTTTTATTTCTGAGATGTTGGCATTCTCTTAACGTGGTAGATGCCTCTTGGCAAAAATGGTGTTTGAGTCCCATGGGGACAGGTGGAACACACAGAGTCGAGTGTTGGTACGAGCCAGTCATCCTCGTGTGAAGGCTTAAAGCAGATGTTAACTCAGGTAAGACAGACAGACAAACAGACAGACACATGTGTGCAGACAGAGACAAAGTCAGAGACAGAGACATGCAAACACACACAGAGATGAATACATAGATACACACAGAGACATATTCATAGATACATAGACACATAGAGGCAAATACAGAGACATATATAAAGACATACAGACATGCACTAATATGCACACAGATCCCCATAGGCAAAGAAAACACACACATGCATGCACGCACACACACACACACACACACACACACGCACACGCACACGCACACTGATCACTTCCCTCTCTGGCTGGTTTCATGTTCTCACTCCACACATCTTGCTTCTGTTGTAGAGTGTCTCCATCTATATCTGGTCAGACTCCGAGGACCTCAGGATCCTAAGAGAAAGGGAACACATGTCTCCTCACTGACCCTTCCAAGTTCAGTGCTTCTCAGCATATAAGCCCTCTGTCCCCATCAAAGCTAAGGGCTCTGCAGCCAACCGTAGGCGCCTCTGAGGGTCTGTAGGCTGCAAGGCATGATGTACTTTTTTTCCTATAGGAGTGGGTGGGCAGTGTGCTAAAGCTGCCGAGTTGTAATGTGTGTTTATAATGTCCCCCAAATCTGTGTAGATCTCCAGGCTCTGTCCTTATTCAGGGTGGCCCCTCCCTGTACGTTCAAGACCTAAGGACCTCAGGCTTATGCCCATGACATCAGCACCTGCTATTGCTGGGGACCTGGACACATGAAGTTGAATCCTCAAGGAGGCTGAATTTAAACCTCCATGTTTGGGAGAAACATGGGCAAAGAAGAGGCATAGCTGTGATTTTGGCTTGGCCTCTCCCAGCAGTACTGGCGAGGTTGCTTACCATCTGGGCTTATGGCTTTGGCTACAGGGCCAGTTTAAGTGCACGGAAAGAACACTGGTGTAGCCACTCTTAGAGCACTGTCAGATAACAGAGGCCAGCCTAGGAGCTGCTCCTGTGGCAGAGAGCCTGAGCAAGGGTCAGGAGTTAGAGGTTAGCTCCACTCTTCCCCAAGTGCCTGTGGAACATAATAGAGTCCCAGGCCCTCTCTGATGTCAGGTCGTTCTTATGTTGGATGAAGGGGCTTCACCAGATGGCAGTGAGCGCACCACATCCTGGGTTCTACTCTCAGCCTCACCCGGAGGGCCAGCACTGTTGACAGCACTGGCTTGTTCTGGGTTTAGAGCAGTGACAGTTCAAGGTGCGCCTGAAACCTCTTGTGCTAGGTGATTCAGAGTGTCCTGGGGCAAGTGGGACGTTAGAAGTGACTGAGCACAAAACATGGTGTGGATGAATCACCGGGCCCATTGTGAGACAGGCAAAGGAAGAGAGTGGGGAGGAGAATCCATTTATCACCTTTGGAGGGCAGCTTTGGAGGAGGGTCTGTCCACCCTGCTGGGGTAATTTTATTCACAGAAAAACGGCAGCAAGGCAGAAAGCAGGAGAGAAGCAGACCCATTGAAGAGCCAGGTCAGTGTATGGCAGCTAAGCCCATGGAGAAGAGGGCCATGGAGGACTGGGGTAGTCTCAGGACACAGTCATCTTCCATGGGTAATACAGCGAGCACATGCACAGAGAGGAGCCTTGCTCTGAGCTGGTTCTCTACCTCCTGGTCCCTTCTTCTTTTGAGATAGAGCTTCCTGGAAGCCAGTTGGCCACCACTCTTCTTTCTGATGAAGGGCTGCCTTGGGTGAGGGGCCTTGTCCCTATGGGGCTTCCCAGGTCCTTGGTCTAACTCTGGTTCTCACCTTTTACTGTCCCACGCACTTAGATGTAACTCCTGGCCTTTGAGTAGCAGTTTAGTCCACTGTACTGGCCCTAGTAGTGCACAGGAAATGTTTGCCCTTGGGATTTATAGAGATGATGGTGAGGGGACCTCTTAGAAGAGCTGTCTGGAGGGCATGTCACAATGGGAACAGTCTTGACTGCCTCTGTGTGTGTGTGTGTGTGTGTGTGTGTGTGTGTGTGTGTGTGTGTGTGTTGCATGACACTTGAGGCTTCTAGAAGACAGACATACAGCTGAAACCTGGGGATGATCAAGGCCCTCAGGGACTACCTGAGCAGCAGGTGGGAAGCACAGCTTCCCAGGGATGATGGCCTGGAGCTTGTGACACTGCAGGTTCGGCCTAGTTAAGTTCTGGGACTTAACATCAAGTTCCTGACTGAAAAGCCTTTTCATCAGCTTCTGAATGGCTGGATTGTAGCAAGGATTATAACTGACACTGGGTGCTTGCTGTTTGCTCAGGAGGGTGGCTGATTCATAGATTTTATCCACACTTGACAAATGAGATATGTTCACTGGTCCAGTCATGGTGTGGGTAACTAATTGCTTTCTGATTGGATTTCAGGCCTGCTCTACAGGAAGCGCTTTCGTGCCTGCTACGATAAGCCCAGTCAAAAGCACATGGCTGGTGAGGTCCTAGGTCTAGGGTAGAACCTAATATTGTTATTTTGATAAATGGTCATGTTATCAAATTACTTACATATTTATGTTCATACACATAGACTTGCGCTGGGTGGTTTTAAGTCAACTTGACACAAGCTAAAGTCATCTGAGAGGAGGGAAACTCAATTAAGAAAATGCTTCTGAAAGATCAGCCTGCATGAAAGCCTATAAGGCATTTTCTTAATTAGTGATCAATGGGGGAGGGCCCAGCCCATTGTGGGTGGGGCCATCCCTGGGCTGGTGGTCCTGGATTCTATAGGAAAGCAGGCTGACCAATCCACAAAGAGCAAGCCAGTAAGCAACACTCCTCCATAGCCTCTGTATCAGCTCCTGCCTCCAGGTTCCTGCCCTTTGTGAGTTCCTGTCCTGATTTCCTCCAGTGATGAACAGTGATACAGAAGCATAATCGCAATAAACCCTTTCCTGCCTGAGTTGCTTTGGTCATGGTCATCGCCACAGTGATAACCCTGACTAGGGCATCAAGGAAGAGGGGGCAGAAGAACTGCAGGAGCTGGAGAGTAGTGGCCAGGATGCCATCTTCCGGATGAAGCATGGCTATTACAGACACTGTGGTTACCAGCATGAGATGGCGCCAGCCAGAACCCAGGCATAGATGGGGTAGTGCTCTCCAGACTCCATCCCTTACCGAGAAGCTGTTGGCTGCTCTGAGGGTGTGGCCACCAGGATAGGTTTCCCATGTTCTCGTGGGTGCCCCATACCTATGTACATATGGGCAGCAAAAATTGGACTTAGTGGGTTATAAAAACAAAGAAGGAGACACAAAATTGGAAGGGGATGTGTGTTAAGGGGAATGTAGGGGGTGGGAGGGCAAAATGGTGGGCAAATACGATCCTGTTTCATTGTATGCATGTATGAAATTCTCACAGACTTTTAAAAAAAAACATAATAAAAATTTAAATTAAAAAAGAACAACGACTTTATCCCAATAGACACTGTTATTTTACCCCTCAGGAAACTATGTGGTCAGATGTTCTTTCTTCCAAGGCTCCTATGGGGTTGTCTTCTAGAAGGGCAAGGTGGGGCCAGAGCTGCAGCCCAAAGCAAAGGCTCCCTGGGACTGCCCTGGTGCTCTCATGATGGTGCCATCATTAGAGTAGTCTATGAGGACACTAGCAGCTGAGAGCTGAGTGCCCTACACTGAATAAGGGAGCTCTTCAAGACCTGCCCAGGTTCAGAACCATGTTACAGCTGTAGGCTGCCCTGTGAGGTAATATAAGCCTGTCAGGGAAAGGGGGAGGGGCAAAGATCTAACCAGATAAAGCAGATAGCCAGATGGCCACTGGTTCACGGAAGCTCAGTGTCATGAATCATTAGGGAAATACATGTCAAGTCCATGAGAAGGTGCCACCACACACGCGCCTACGGGGAGAGCAAACGCTCAAAGGTTGAGGTGCTAAGTGCAGGTGAGGACATATAGAGAGGGAACCTCTTCCAGTATGTCACAGGGGAATGTGAAAAGGTACAACTGTTTTAGAAAACATTTTGGAGCAAGGCATAGTGATGCATGCCTGTAACCCTAGATCTTGGGGGCCTGAGGGTTACCATGAGTTTGAGGATAGGCTGAATGGCCATCCGGGCTGTTCCTGTGAGGTGGGACATATCTCTACCACACGGTCTGTAACCCAGCTCTTACTAATCCAGCCAAGAGAAATGAAAAGCTTGTATGTCTACATGAGTTTGTGTATGAATGTTTCTCAGAGCTCTCTTGGTGGTAGCTGAAGAGTAGATGCAACCGTTGACAAGAGTTCAACTAGCAAACACACTCAAACTGTGTGGGGTTCCCTGTGACTTAGTTTGCCAGAGCTGGACCAGATTTCTGGGCTCTGATGCCATTTTTTTTTTTTTTTTATGTTGGCCATATTTAAACACAGCATCATTTCGGAAAAAAAAACAAAACAGTTTTCTGATGACAATTAATTCAGTCCGGTGTGTACAACAAAGCTTAAGGCACGTTTACGTTGATGCTCTTTACAAAGTACATATGGCTTCTTCCACACACATGGGTTCTGTTGTCTCAGAAGCAATGCTGAAGATAAGCGTCTGTGGAGAGTGACTGAGGTACACATAGTGCCTGTGGGAGTCAGGATTGACCTGGCCCTAAGGTAACAGAGAGGTTACTTAGGCTGTTCTAAAGTACAGGTGACATCGATCATAACAGACTGAGAAGCAGTTTTCACGATTTAGGTGGGGAAAGGTCTCAGATAAGCAAACATAATATTCTGAGGGACTCAGATAAAGCCTGGCCCTCCAGATAGCAAAGATCACCAGGTTGTAAATGCCACCCTTTCCCAGCATTCTGGATAGAAGACAGGTAAACATCTCTTTCCTTTGAAGAGACAAGCCTGTGTGATTAACTTTCCTGGCTTCTCCAGTGCATATCTCTGTGCACAAGGACCTCTTCCCCACTACAAAACTGCCCAGCCAGATTTGGTGGCGCACACCTTTAGTCCCAGAACTCAGGAGGCAGAAGCAGGCAGATCTCAGAGTTCAAGGCCAGCCTGGTCTACAGAGCGAGTTCCAGGGCAGCTGGGGCTACACAGAGAAACCCTGTGTCAAAACAAGACAAAACACTTGTGCCCAAACAAGGGCAGGCAGGCCCTGCCACAGGGATACTTGTGTCCTGCCAAATCTCCAAGGGCCTAATTCAGGAGTGTGGCTGGGGTGAAGTCGAGGAGAGAGGGTTGGTGACAAGGGGACTTTTTCTGACATAAATGGAGAACATTCTCAAGTGACAGAAGAAGTGCTGCTGGCCACCAGGCCCACCCTCCCTGGCATTGGGGACAGTGGCAGGGCAGGTTATGTCCTCACTCAGTTCCCCATGGCTGGCTTAGCCTAGAAGGGTAAGGTGGAACTGACCAAGCATTTTCTAGTTGACAGTGGCCAGGTTTAAGGTTGCTGGAACATGACGGTCCCTCCATATGTTGGTCCAGGTCCCGGGCGTGTGTGTGTGTGTGTGTGTGTGTGTGTGTGTGTGTTAGGGCATTAAGAGAGGGGTGCTTCCAGAAGCTGGGATCTCTTGGCAGAGCCTCTCAGATTCTATTTCCTCACTTGACCATGGACATCACAAGTGTCCTTAAAGAGGTTATTAGGTGACAAGACCCAAGGATGGGTAAAAGATCTGAGAGATCTCTCCTCCAACAGGAGATGAAAGTCACTGAGGTCATTCTCCAGACAGACTGTGAGGCTCCCAGGGGAGAAGAAAGACTCCTCCTGGCAAGGAGAAGTTGGGAAGAGGAGGCCACATGTGCAGGGCCCTCATCAGACCTGGGAATTTCTTCCCACCCTGTGGATTACCTTTTCACTACAGACTGGTCCTCACCAGTGAGCAATGCTCATTAGCCTGCAGCCACCACCAGTGCCTCAGCTGGAGGCTTAAGGTCGAAGTGCTATCAGGCTGCTTCCTGGTGAGGAATCTCTCTCTCTCTCTTTCTCTCTCTCTCTCTCTCTCTCTCTCCCACCTCACATCTCCCTCTTCCTCTCCCTTCCCCTCCCTCTCTCCATCCCTACCCCTTCCCCAAGACATTATGTGGACTCCCGTCCCACAGGACCAGGGCAACTGTCCTGACCTTATCTAGGTTAACTTCATTGTCTGTTTTTCAGACCATCTCCATAAGTAGCTCTCACTGGTCTCTGAAATAAAGGCAGTCCTCCTGCCCCAGCCTTCCAAGTGCTGGCGTATGACTTTATGCTTGCTGTACCTAGATAATAGGGTTAGGGCCTCATGTGCATTCTGGTAGAGGGACACGGGTCAGTGGCCAGCAACTAGCTTCCATATCTGATTGTAGTCAACACGTAGGGTGAAGTGACTCATGGGCTTGGTTAGCATCTTGGACCTGGAGGTTAGATACTGAGAGGATGAGCCAGCCCTTGCTTCTTGGTGCTTTACTGTGACCTCTGCTGGCTGCATGGGCTGCTGGGAGCTGCTATCCAGCTCTGTCAGGACATGAAGCTTTGTCTAAGTATTAACCACAGATGGAATGTGTCCTGCATGTATTTCTTGTTACTTCTGATATATGCTTGGCTTCTCCAGAAACTGCCTCTAACATTCCCAGGGCCTCAAATCCCACTAGGTTCAGCTAATAGGGAAATGACATTTTAAGATCATGTTAAATACAACTGAGAATCTTGGCCTTATAGCGGCCCACTTTCTTCATTAGCTGCTTTGCAATGCAAAATGAACGATTTCCAAAACCCTTGAACCAGCTCGTTCTTTTACCCTGGTTAGAGGGCTAACACGATTACACTTTGGCCATTTCTTGGAATCACCAAGAAATGATGATTCCACACAATCACCCACAGTACTGTGCAGCCTCAGTCATCCTTCATGCCACACGTGTGTGACTTTACTGTCAGATGCATTCCTAGAAATGTGTATCACGGGGATGGCTTGGCAGCTAGCATCATTTCATGTTTCTTCAGAGTCTGGAAGTGAGCACCTGTGTTTCCTGCCTCCCTTGCTGCTAGGGTTCTTAGGTGAACTGGATTTAGCTTTAGTGGTACACTGGCAAATACTTAACCAGCTCTTGAGGAAGAGGAGGAGGAGGA
>CM052703.1:123841746-123854246 GCA_028551405.1 Uromys caudimaculatus | reverse complement strand
AGTGACATTTAAGGTCGGTGAAATCCCTAAGATATGGCTGATGGCTTCCTAAGAATGAGGGCTACCGAGAGGTAGGTATCTTCACAATGGCTGTATCCGATCCTGTGGCTCTCTGGGTTACATTGTTCAAAGATGTAATTTACGCTAAGGTTGAAAGATTAAACCAAATTTGAAATGTAAGAAATAAGAGGACTGGGAAGGTGGCTTGGTTGGCAATGTGCTAAACTCTCTAGCATGAGGACTTCAGTTTGAACCCCAGCACTGACATAAAAAACAGGCATAGTGGCCTGTGCTCATAATCCAAACAAGACTGGCAGATCCCTAGGGCTCACTGGCTAGCCTGCGAGCTTACTTCATTAATCCCAGCTCTCAGGGAGAGACTGTCTCAGAAAGCCAGGTGGATGGCTCCTGAGGAACACCACCAGAGGTTGACCTTTGGTCTCCACATGTAGGCATATATGTATAATCCAAATGCCAAGTCTTTTCACACACACACACACACACACACACACACACACACACACACACACACACACACGAGTGCATACGCACGCATACATGCATGCACGTACAAGGACACAAAGGCACATGTACCCATGCACACATGCACACACAAGTGCAGTCCTAAGAGGTCTGCTGTTTGGGTTTAGGGTCGAGACAGGTGTGCTGAAATGGTTAAACTCAAGGTTGCAAGCATTTTGGCCCTAAGCAAAATCTTTCATTTGTTATTTTTCATATCCTGACTGAAATGTCTTTAAGAAAGCACATATTATTAATATAAGCAATTTCAGCTTTATTAGTTGCATCGAAGTTTCTTGATCCCCAGAGAGCCACAAACTAGACCCAAGGGTGAACTAGACCCTAAGGTGAGGGGCTTCTTTCTTGTCCCATGCCCTTTTCATTTTTTCTGCTCCCAAGCAACTGGCCCAGCTGGACTACTGTTTTTGATTACCAGGCAGGACAGCAGACTCCTCCCAAGGAGAATGTCTCATTGGTCCAAATTCTAAACAATGGCTGGGGCTACTGTGAGTTACAGGCCACAAAGCAACATGCTTTTATTTCTCATCCTGGAATAAATTTGTTTTTTCCTACATGAACTTTAATTTGGAGCATTGTTGCATACACAGCCGCTCCAGAGATGGCAGCTGTGAGCGTGCGGAGAGGGCTTGGGGCATGAGCAGCCCCCGGCTTCGGGATGTACATGTTCTTGCATTTCAACAGCAGGCTTGAAAGGAATGCAGAATCAGTGAGTCACTTCAGTCCAGCCCTCTGTGAGACCGATGACACTCTTCTTTGGGTTAAAGTTTAAGACAATTCAGGAGTACAAACTGCAAGGTTTGCACATTTTAATCCGAGTGAGAAATATTTGACTAAATTGGAACAACATCTTAAAAAATGATCGTGTTATTTTAAAATACTGTTACCCAACTGAAACACATTCTTTTTAACTTAAAACTAAAGAGTAAATCAAGGGAATTAAATATTACAGGAAACACAGCAGTTGCCCGACCTCTGTCTTTTATTTGGGTTTTGGTTTTCTGGTGAATTCATATTCTCACAATGTTATCATTGCAAGATCCAGTGGTTTTTTTTAATCCGTGTACAAGATTGCACAAACATTGCCATTGTCTAGTTCTAGAACATTTTTATTACTTGAAAAAATAAGTTTCATCCAATTAACAGTTGCTCCTCCTCTCAATATATCCCCCCTCCCCCAAGGCAAATACTAACCTTTGCCTCCATGTTTGCTTCTCCATTGTCTTAGTCAGGGTTTCTATTCCTGCACAAACATCATGACCAAGTTGGGGAGGAAAGGGGTTATTCAGCTTACACTTCCATGCTGATAGTCATCATGAAAGGAAGTCAGGACTGGAACTCAAGCAGGTCAGGAAGCAGGAGCTGGTGCAGAGGCCATGGAGGGATGTAACTTACTGGCTTGCTTCCCCTGGCTTGCTCAGCTGGCTTTCTTATAGAACCCAAGTCTACCATCCCACAGATGGTACCACCCACAAGGGGCCGTCCCCCCTTGATCACTAATTGAGAAAAGGCCTTACAGCTGGATCTCATAGAGGCATTTTCTCAAGTAAAACTCCTTTCTCTGTGATAACTCCAGCTTGTGTCAAGTTCACACACAAAACTAGCCAGTACATCCATGTTTGAGATCCATGAAGTCAGAGTCAATGTGACTGTTGGTGTCTGACTTCTTTCAGCTAGCATCATGTTTCCCAGATTCACCCACACTGCAGCATGTCGGAGTTTTCTCTTATGCTTCCATGATACTCCACTGTATGGGCTTAGCCGTTCTTCTGCTAACAGGCATTTGAATTACTGCTATCTTTGCCTATTATGAATGACACAACCATGAAGATTCGTGTGTATGATTCTGTGCAAGCCAACTCTGATGGTTAGCTTTCATTGTCAAAGTAACTCAACCTACAGTCTGGAAGGAGAGTCTCATTGAGAGATTGTCTCCATTTGATTGGCCCATGGACATGCCTGTTGAGGATTGTCTTACTTGTGTTAACCACCTACCCCATGGCATCTTCTCTCTCCACCTTCTCTCTCTGTTATGTCTCTGCTTCCAACCCCTAGCCCTGAAACTAAAACCCTGTGTCGGGAGCCAAACCCATGAAATTACCTGCTGTTTGTGAAGCCTAGTCAGTTAAAGTGCAAGGTTAGGAAAGAACCGGGCGTTTTTCGGTCTCGGGTCCCAGGAATTGAAAGAACATCTGGTATTTCCTGAAAACTGGTTACAATAGTGGGTTGGCCTTGGGCCATGTGTAACCTTCCTGCTTGCCTGTCTTTTTAAGCTGCTGTCCTGAAATAAACCTTAAATAAATAGAGCTTGATCAGAATGCACAACTTGCTCTCCTTCCTGTGTCTCTTATCCCCCATTCTTTCACCTCCTCCCCAGGTTCCCACTGAAACCCCCACAGGCCGGGGCAACCCCCACTCTTCTGCCTAGCTCTAGGCTATAGGCCTCTTTATTCAACCAATAGTTATAAATTAAGGAGCAAGGTTTGTGAAAGGGCATATGTGCTACAGCATAGAAGCCCACCATTATGTCATTTTTAATATATATTAGAATACTGGCATGAGCTAGTTTCCATTACTCCAGTCTGTTCAAGGCATCTCTAGAGATGCAGGGGACAGAAAAAGAATTGCCTGCAGTGGTGACATCTAGCTCAGGGGTCTCTGGAACACCACACACCCCTGAATGTCATAATACTACTAACTTCTGCCTAAAATGGATGCTGCCTCAGTTACATCAGCCAGTTTTCACCCCCAAAACCCCTTAGTAACCCCAGCTATGCACATGCTGGCAACTTTTACCCCCAGGCTGCTCAGACCTAGCTGTGGGCTGGCTCTCAGATGTGCAGAACCACAGGTTCTAGTGAGACCTAAGAGGTCAAAGCCGTCAATACTGAGAGTATAGGCCTTGTCCAGGAGCTGCTCCTCAGGCACAGGCAGCTCAGTATGCCAAAGTTTGGATCTGAAATGTCCCCAGAAGTCCCCATGCCACAGGGCTGGTTGCTGGCCTGTGACACTTCTAGGTGGTAGCAGAACCCTTGAGAGGTGAAGTAGAGGAACTGAGGTCACTGGTAGGGGGATGACTCTTCCTCTTCTGTTTTCTGGCTACTGTGATGCATGCACACTTTCTCCCTGCACATTCCAGCCCTGCCATGTAGTGTGCTAGCTACCATGGGCCCTAAGCAACAGAACCAATGGCCACAATCCAAAACTTATCCAAGTGTGATCCTAAAGGAATCTTTCCCTCTGTTTTTCTTTTTTTTTTTTTTAATTACAAATTACATTTATTTATATAGTGTGTATGGTGGGGGTGCAGATGATATGGTGCCTGGGTGGAGGTCAGAGGAGAACCTGCAGGAGTTGGTTCTCTGCTTCCGCCATGTGGGTTCTGAGGGTTGAACTAAGGTCACCAGGCTGGGTAGTAAGCACCTTTATTGGCTTAGCTATCTTGCCTTAGCTTTCTCAGGTTTCTGTTGCCTCATGGCATTTTTGGCATAGATAGTTGCATTAGTCAGGGTTCTGTAGAGGGAACCCCCCCCCCATAGAATGAATATGTATTACCAAAGGGGAGTTATGATGCTAATTTACAGGATAGGCACTGGATAATCCCACAATGGCGGTCTTCCTGCTGAGAACCCATAGCAGCTCAGTCCACAAAGCTGGATGTCTCAGCAGTCCCCAAATGGTGCTGACTGCCAGGAGGGTCACCCAGCTTCAGTCCATGTTGGAAAGTGTGGGGATTCTGATGTCAGTGGAGAGTGGTGGCAGCAGAACCAGAACTGGAGTAAATACACACACCAGCAAGAAAGAAAGTAGTCAGGAAAAAGCAGCCTTACTTGCTCTTCTGACTTCATAATCACGGAAACACCACTGGGCAGTGCCACCCATTCAGGGGGAGAGTCTTCTCACCCAGTGAGTTCTTCCTAGAAATGCCTTCACAGAAGCACCCACAGTGTCCTAGTTGATTCCAGATCCTATTGAGTGAGTTGTCAACCACGATCAACCATCACAAAGGTTAACAAGTTGACAACATTTTAAGTCACACAGCACAGCTGAAAGATTAATACCTTCATAGTGTAGTCAAGGCTGACTCCACAGGTACCCCAAGGTGACAGGAGCCTGGAGGGTAGAATTGGTGTCAATTCCTACGGGAAGGTCTGGGGGACTCTGGGTCCTGCTCTACCTGAGAGCCAGTCATCAGAAAACCTTTGGTGATTCCCCTGTGATCACCCCTGGTGGGGAGGGGAGTGGGTTTGGTAGCTGGAAGCTCCCTTGACACATGGTCAGGGCATCCTCTCTGCAGGGGCCAGCTTAGCTGCTACCCTGAATCCCTCTTCCCCTGTCTGCAATTATTCTTTCTGCTTCTCCCTTCCACCCAGCTCTGCTCACTGACTTTCTCACCCATCCTTTCCTGTTTCTTTCCCTTCTGCCTGCCATTCGTCTCTCAGGCTCTGAGAAGCAGGACCTTCATCTCTCCATTGCCTGGTCACCGATGATAGAAGCTGCGTTTGGAAATTACAGAGCATGCCCGCATGCCGGGTAGGAACTCTTCCACCCAGGCCTCCATCCCAGCAGAAGCACAGATACCGGTGGGTGTCTTCTGCCTTCAGCAGTGGCGAGCACTGTGCAGGGGAGCCTGCACAGCTTGAGCAAGCTGTAGCCACACCAACAGGACTCCTCTTGCAGGTCCACCACACTACCCCCCTCCCCCCCAGGGGAGTGATTATTTTTGCAGAAGTGATGTCTTTCTTGGTCTCCTTGCTATCTGCTTGTTATTTTTCTCAAGACCCTGGGAATAAGGGTATCCATGTACATCAGGGTGTGTTTGTCCCCTGAGTGGGTCAAGGCCCAGCCCTTCTAATGTTGGGGTTGCCAAAGGTGCAAGAGTGTCACCCTCGGGGCCAGCTGAGGGTGAAGGCATGCATCTGAGGCAGGGTGGCGGGTGCGGCCTGGCTCCGCTGCAGCAACATGGTGTTTAAATATTTATTTTTAGTGGCCGCTAGTTAAAGAGCAGCCTTCATTTTGGTGGGAGCAATCTTGAAAAGTAAAAATAAATGAGGTCTTTGCCTTGTCACTCATTAGACCAGAGCCTGTTGGGTGGACTCTGGACCCAACACCCCACATTTCTAGGCTAAGTGCTGTGCCAGTAGATGGAGGAGCTCTGGAGGAGGCAGGCACAGGGGGACCACAGCGATTTCCCAGGTTCCGGGAGCCAGCTTGTGCTTCAAGATGGGTTCCATTAGCCAGCTCCAGCCTAGGCTGGCCCTGGACAGAGGAATGATTGTTCTCCTTTGCTCTTGTGCTGGAGGGTGTGGCTTGCATGGTTGGAGCTTGGATAGCCCTGGTAGGTATTAGGGGGCACTTCCCCAAGGCCTCAGTGGATGCTTCTGTCTGCTTGCTGCTGAGCCTGGCATTCCCACTGGGGAGAGCTTTCATAGGTCACGGTTGTACTTCTCAGAGGATGAGGGTAAAGGCTGGGCTGCTCCAGGCTGGGGGTGCCTGCAGGAGAGAGACCACTAATGCTGCTAAGTTGCCTCAGGCCACACCAACATCTCTGTGAGTCACTGCTTTGAAAGTCAACACCCTTTTCAGGTGTGAAAACTGACTCAATGGAGCCACGCCCCTGTCCCCAACGCAGAGCTGGGGAGGGAATGTGGCTCAAAGCCAGAGCTTGCCTTTCTACCCTCTATAGACCCTGTCCTTGTACATGGTGTCGGGAGGGAGCTAGTCCTTTATCATCTCTTCTGCCATGTGAAGATATCACTTGGGTCTGTCTTCCCTGAGGAGCAGCAACCAGATAGCCTTTCAGAAGTGGACACTAGGCCAGACACTGAGTAACCTTGATCTTAGATGTCTAGTCCCCAAAACTGTGAGGAAATAGGTTTCTCTGTGTTAAATTACCTGGGTTAAAGTATTTTAGACTCTTCTGAACAATCAGACATCCTCTCTGGAAGCCATTTCCTATCTGTAAAGTGAGTCCATGAGGTAATATGTATCCTTTATATTAGATTCTTTGCGTGCATGCGTGTGTGTGTCTGTGTGTCTGTGTGTGTGTGCGCATGTGTGTGTCTGTGTGTGTGTGCATGTGTGTCTGTGTGTGTGTATGTGTCTGTCTGTGTGTGTCTGTGTGTGTGTGTGTGCGCGCGCGCATGTGTGTGTGTCTGTCTTCTGTGTGTGCGTGTGTGTGTGTCTGTGTGTGTGTGTGCGCGCGCGCGCGCATGCGCGCGCACGGGCGTGTGTCCTGGATCAAACCACACCTGAGCACCTCAGTTGTATGACCCCCTGAACCCTACTGCACCCTTCCCGTCCCCCCCCCCCCCGCATGGTTATGTATATATATAGATACAGACTGTTTTACCAGCAAGCCTGAAGAGCAGCAACAGTAAGGATCTAGGCATCTGTAAGCTCTTCCCCAGGTCTGTAGCTCTGCCTCTCTAACAGGGCAAAGTAAATGATCTCAGTGGGGACCAAGCTGAGGCCGAATGACTGCAGTAGCCTCTGTGCATCCCTTGTCTCTTTAGGACAGTGGGAAACAACAGCCCCTTAGTGCCTGCAGGGGGAATCTCTGTTCAGTGGACAGCGCATGTGATGGGGGCGGTGGGGTGTGGGGGAGCTGCCGGTCTCAGCCAGTCACTTCCTCTGGGCCTCATTGCTCACTGTGAATGCCCCACAGAGCTACAGCTGTAAGAAAGCCCTATGCATAAGCCACAGGCAGGGCCAAACCCAGGTGGAGTCTCAGGTTTATCTGGGCAGCTTGGTAGTAGACGAGGAAGGAGATGTAGGCTGTCTCTGCCCAGATCCATGCTGCAAACAGTGAGCGACAGACAGTCTTCATTCCCTCAGAGCTCTGATCCTCCAGAATGGCTGAAGCATTTACTTTCCCCAGGAAAGATCTGCGACTGGGTGGATGCAAAGCATTTACCTCGCCAAGCTGTGGAAACAAAGGGGCTGTTCTTCAGCATGGCTGCTGAGCTGCTCCAACTATCTTTTGAACTCTGCTGTGAGGGAGGTCCATGATGGAGCCAAGGCAGCCAGAGGCTACACCTGAAGCTTTCAACTCAGATATCTCAGTTATATCAACCTCTAGGCCCCGACTGGCTGGTTTGCAGAGGGAAGCATTTTGATTCAAGGATCATTCCTTATGGCACAAGAGCAAAGTTTCTTTCCTCCTTCAGTGTCTGGTACCCAAGCCAGGGCCTGAGTGAGGCATGCTGAGGAAGATGAACACACAGCTTGTGAACCTTTATCCACCTGCATGCTGCTGATGTGCCAAGCCCTGTGCCAGGTGCTGGGGACCAAGGATGGTTGACACCCTCAATTACACATGTCACCTGTGGGGCAGATCTGAGACAAAGCCATGGTACCCTGTGTTGATTGTTGTCAGAAAGGCAAGGGTGGGAGGAACTGTGCAGGGCTTTCCAGAGGAGGTGAATGAGGTTTTTCAGAGCCCAAAACCCGCTGGCAGAGCCTACGTGGCTGATGAGTACCAGTGTATAGAAATAATACCAAAAGCAGAACTCTGCTAAAATCTCTCGGCTGCTGCGGGGGCTCCAGGCCAGCCCTTCTGCCTGGAGTGCTGGCAGGAAGAGGCTTGGGGGAGACGCAGGAAGACACTTGTGGCTGAGAGCACCAGGAGAAAGGAGGGACAGAGTCATTTCTTTCCAGCCCCAGTTGTAAAGAAATGGCTTTCTTCTTGCACGAATGCCTCTTCCCACGACTGGGGAAGGGACAGATTCGTGCTGTGTTTTACTGATGCCTTGCTTGGGCCAAGCAGGGCCTGAGCAGGCTGATGTGCCCACAGCTGGCCTGACTGTACCCAAACTACAACCGCTGTCTTGTTGGCCCTGCCTGGGCCCCGGCCTCCACATCCAGCCAGAGAAACTTGGCTGCGCTGCAGTTTTCAAAATAAAGTGGTTTTCATTTCATAGTCACAAGAGGTTACAAAATAGAACTGGGGCTGGTGCTTCTCATATTATTTATGCAATACTCCCTCCCCTTCCCGTCCCCAAGGCAAATCACAAAGGGGTCTTTGTTCTGGATAAGTTCAAAGTCAGCTCCTCCAAGGGGAAACTTATGCTGGATTGCAAGCAGGAGGCTGGGTTTTACAACGCCTGGCTGTCAGAGCAGAAATATGGTCCGCAGCAGGGTTCCTGCAGGCCTCTGGCTGCAGGAGCCAGGTCTCTGGATTTCCAGCGTGAACTGGGTGGATGGGGCACTGGGTTGGGGCAGAAGGGAGCGACTCACTTCAGCCTGCAAGGGCCCAATGCACCCTGTCCAAGAGCTTTGTTTTTCCCATCTGCAGAGTAAAGCTTTTATTTACTCAGTCAAAGGAGTCTGTGTATGACTTCAGAATGGCTCTTATAGGAAGAGAAGGGGTCAGTACTCCATGCCCTAAATTGCTTTTTTAAATGTCTGATAGTTTAATGACTAGGTATTGGTTTAAGAAAAAAACGGTTTTTTAAATATTCCGAGCTTGGTGATCTAGGCTTGTAATCATAGCTATATTGGTGGGAGGCAGAGGTGGGCGAAGAGTTAAGTGTAAGGCCAGCCTCAGTGAGGATACCATACAGAGTGAGTTCCAGGTCAGTCTTGGAAACTTAGCAAGACCACGTCTCAAAATAAACAATTTTTGGAAAGGGTTTGATACATTACTAAGTAGTAGAAAATTTTGTCTAGCCTACACAAGGCCCTGGGTTCAATCCCCAGGCCTGCCAAACAAAGAAACAAAACTAGTTGAAGCAGAAGCTTGCTAATGCCTAGCCCCCCTGACCTCTGTGTGACCCCAGGCTGTAGAAGATGGCTAGAGTCTGGGACCCAACCAAAGCTAAAGGATCCTGTGCAGCCTTGAGTAGGGCAGCCAGCCTTCCCCAGTCTAGACTGTCCCTCTGAAAAGTAGAGTCCAGATGAGAGTAAAGCCCCAGATGAGGGTCCACAGTGCATAGGGACTCAGAAGCCACCCCACCCTGGGCACCTATTGCCAGCTGGAGCCAACTTTGCTAAGCACTGCCACTGAGAGAAGGCATGGCAGGGACTCAGCCTTGTTAGCCTCGAGTTGGGTTGCTTTACCTCAGACACTGCAGTGGACACATGCTCCTAGCATCCTGAAGAAATGTCTCCAATTTCAGCCAAGTGGCCTCTTCTCTCTGCAGCGACCTCAAGGCAGAGAATACATGAATACGTAGTGTGCTTGACCACACAACTCTTGATCCCATGCTTGGGTGGGGTCCTCCATTTTGGAGCCTCAGTTCTGATGACCCTGAACCTGTCCCCTTCTTGTTCTGTTCCTGGAGACCTGAATGGCTGCATAGACCCTGGGCCCATGCTACTGAATTTTCACTGTAGCCCCATGCTACACAGCCTGGGCCTTTAGGGTGGGGCAGGAAAGTGGTATATCCTAACCACCTGCCATATGGTTATTCTTGGAATAGTATTGGTCCTCTGCTTCTTCAGGAGCAGAGGAAATGTAAGATGCTCAGCTCAGGAAAGCCTTTGACCAAAGCGAAGAAAGCAGGAAGATTTGTGACTTTCAATGCACCGTAGATAGAAATGAGCAAAATCGGGATGACAGTCTCATCCTTTACCCCAGGGATGGGACGCCTGCCCTTGGAAAGGCCATCCTCATTTTCTGCCCTCTGGATCCCCGTGGAGAATGCTATCTGCATTGGGTTTTCAGAGTCAATAAACTGGTCTGGGCACTGGCTGCCCTGTCCCTGATTACCCAGCCTCGGCTAGGTTCAAGGGAAGAAGTGTCAGACATGGAAGAGCTCCGGACTGGCTTGTTTTATATCAAATAGACACAAGGTATAGTCATCTAAGAGGAGGGAACCTCAACTGAGAAACAGCCGCCATAAGATCTGGCTGCAGGCACGCTTGTAGGACATTTTCTTAATTAGTGATTGAAAGGGAAGGGTCCAGCCCATTGTGGATGATACCATCCCTACACTGGTGGTTTTAAGGTCTATAAGAAAGCAGGCCGAGTAAGCCATGGGGGACAAGCTAGTAAGCAGCATCCCTCCATGGCCCCTTTCTCAGAAGGAACAGGGCTACCAGAAAGTAGCTTTTCATCAGCTGTTGGAGCAGAACTGGGAGCCTATGCTTCTCTTGGGGAAGCCAAAGGTGAGTTTGTGCATCTCCAGAACGAGGCTGGGACAAGGCAGAGGACCAAGAGTGGAGCTGGAGGGGCATTAGAAATTCAGAGATTTCCTCCATCCCTCCAAAGAGACACAGCTATCCCTGGTGGATGTGGAGCTTGGTGGGAGGGGAAGGGGGGAGGAAGGGCTGACTCAGAGAGAGCAGAGTCTCAGAGCTTTCCCTGGACCCAGTATTCCCAATCTTTCCAGATTGATCCCAGAATTCTGTAGAGCAGAAGCCAGGCCCAGATGCAGGTTTCTGGTAAGGCCTCTCCTCTCCACAGACTTCTCAGAAACAGCCTTTTCTGTGGCTCCTAGACTGTGGGCAAATTCTGAGGACAAGGAGCTTGTCTCTCGTCACCACTGCAGGCAATAAGCATCTGTTCAGGGCTGTAACATTTGGAGGCCCTAAAGACATTTGTCACAGTCAGAGATCATTCTATAGAAAGTGCCTCTCGGGGGTGGGGCCCTGCTGGTGCTATTTTACATGGAAATAGCTATTTCTGTACTGTGGGCTTCTGTGTCACTAGAAAGACCATTGTAGAAATGTGGTTCCTGTGACCTCAGGCTGGTCATCTCAGCTGTAGTGCTGAGAGGCTGCAAGCTACCTGGGCCCACCCATCCAATGTGGTCTCTACAATGTAAAGACAGAGTCTGACTCTGCCCATTTCATACAAAGGGAAACTGAGACACCCAGATTTTGCCAAGGTTAAGACTGGGGCTATGAGCCACGCCATGCATGCTGTCTCCAAGCCACTTCAGTGTGGCCTTGTGTGGGGGTGGGGGTGGGGGAAACGACAGTCCCTTATAGCATTACATCACAGGGAGCAGTGAGCCTGCTGCATGTCAAGCACCTCTCGCCTATACTGCTTTGCTCAGTCTGCATACTATGTCTGCATACTAGGTGTGATGGTTCTATAGTCATCTTTGCGGGACACCCCCCTGGGAGGGTCTGCAGGGGCATTTCCTGCATGAACTAATTGAGGGAAGAAGACCTTTTCCCAGAGTGGGAGAGTGGGTGGCACTTTCCAGGGTGTGACACTAGCTCTAAAGATGTCCAAGGAAAAGACTGGCTGTCGCAGTCACTTTTTTTTTTTTTGAGGAGATAGAGCTATTTGCTCTTATTTAAACATTATATGGTACATGGATTGCATCAACTGCATTGTTGTACACTATAAATATTTACAACATTTATGTTCATATATACCCATTAAACTGTACTCTTAAATTGTATTTATTTTTATTTTTTATTTTATTTTAATTTTTTGATACTTTATTTACATTTCAAATGTTTCCCCCTTTCCAGGTCTCCACTTTGGAAACCCCCTATCCCCTCCCCCTCCCCCGCCTCTATGAGGGTATTCCCCCACCCACTCCCGACTTCCCACCTTGGCATTCCCCTGAACTGGGGCCTCTAACACCCTCAGGCCCAACGGCCTCTCCTCCCCCTGATGGCCAACAAGGCCCTCCTCTGCCACATATGTGGTCCGAGCCATGGGTCCCTCCATGTGTATTCTTTGGTTGGTGGTCCAGCCTCCAGGAGCACCGGGGGGTCAGGCCAGTTGACACTGTTGCTCCCTCCATAGGGCTGCAGACTCCCTCAGCTCCTTCAGTCCCTTCTCCAACTCCTCCATCTGGTACCTCACACTCAGTCCAACAGTTACTGTGAAGTGAAACTTGGGTATTCTGAACTTGTGGGCTAATATCCACTTATCAGTGAGTACATACCATGTTCGTCCTTTTGTGACTGAGTTACCTCACTCAGGATGATATTTTTCAAGTTCCATCCATTTGCCTGCGAATTTCATGAAGTCATTGTTTTTAATAGCTGAGTAGTAC
>CM052703.1:123752577-123841246 GCA_028551405.1 Uromys caudimaculatus | reverse complement strand
ACTGGGGCCTCTCCTCCCCCTGATGGCCAACAAGGCCCTCCTCTGCCACATATGTGGTCCGAACCATGGGTCCCTCCATGTGTATTCTTTGGTTGGTGGTCCAGCCTCCATGAGGACTGGGGGGGGGGGTGTCAGGCCAGTTGACACTGTTGCTCCCTCCATAGGGCTGCAGACTCCCTCAACTCCTTCAGTCCTTTAACTTGCTTGGTTAAAGTCACACCAAGATATTTTTTATTCTTTGTGGCTATTGTAAAGGGTGTTGCTTTTCTAATTTTTTTCTCAGCCTGTTTATCTTTTGTATAAAGGAGGGCTATTGGGTTTTTTAGTTAATTTTGTTTCTAATCACTTTCCAGGAGGTGTTTATCAGCTATAGGAGTTCCCTGGTAGAATTTTTGGGGTCACTTATGTATGCTATCATATCATCTGTGAACAGAGATACTTTGACTTCATTTTTCTAATTGGTATCTCTTTGATCTCCCATAGTTGTCCTATTGCTCTAGGGAGAACTTCAAGTAATATATTGAATAGGTAGGGAGTGGGCAACCTTGTCTTGTCCCTAATTTTAGTCGAAATGCTTTAAGTTTCTCTCCATTTAATTCAGTGTTGCCAAATACAGCTTTTGCCTTGCTGTATGTTGCTTTTATTATGTTTAGGCATGTGCCTTGTATCCCGATCTCTCCAAGACTTTTAACATGAAGGGATGTTGGATTTTGTCAAAGGCTTTTTCTGCATATAATGAGATGATCATGTGATTTTTAAAAGTTTATTTTTATGTGGTGGATTTATTGAATCATGCCTGCATCACTGGGATGAAACCTACTTGATTGTGGTGGATAAACTTTTTGATATATTCTTGGATTTAGTTTGGAACATTTAATTATTTTCGAATGAGTGTTTATAAGGGAAATTGGTCTGTAATTCTATTTCTTTGTTGAGTCTTCCTGTGGTTTCAGTATCAGGGTGACTGTGGCCTCATAGTGTAAATTTGATAATGTTCTTTCTATATCTATTTTGTGAAATAGTTTGAGAAGTATTGGTATTAGCTCTTCTTTGAAGGTCTGGTGGAATTCTGCACTGAAACTATCTGGCTCTGGGCTTTTTTGGGGGTGTGAGGGAGACTTTAATTGACTACTTCTATTTCCTTAGGGGTTATAGGATTATTTAAATAGTTTACATGATCTTGATTTAACTTTGGTAAGTGTTATCTATTTCTTTTAGGTTTTCCACTTTTATGGAGTACAAGCTTTTGAAGTAAGACCTAATGATTCTTTGAATTTCCCCAGTGTCTGTTGCTATGTCTCCCTTTTGGTTTCTGAATTTGTTAACTTGGATACTGTCTCTGCCTTTTAGTTAGTTTGACTAAGGGTTTGTCTATTTTGTTAATTTTCTCAAAGAACCTGCTCTTGGTTTCATTGAATCTTGTATTGTTCTCTTTGTTTCTAATTTATTGATTTTAGCCCTGGTTTTGATTATTTCCTGCTATCTACTTCTCTTGGACGTATTTGTTTCTTTTTGTTTGAGAGCTTTGAGGTGTACTTTTAAATTGCTAGTATCAGAGCTCTCTGTTTTCTTTATGAGGGCACTTAGTGCTATGAACTTTCCTCTTACCACTGCTTTCATTATGTCTCATAAGTTTGGGTATATTGTGCCTTCATTTTCATTGAGTTATAAAGTCTTTAATTTCTTTCTTTATTTCTTCTCTGACCCAGGGATCATTGAGTTAGTTGTTCAGTTTCCGTGAGTCTGTATGCTTTCTGTTTTTTCTGTTGTTGTTGAAGTCCAGATTTAATCCATGGTGGTCTGATAAGATACAAGGAGTTATTTCAATTTTCTTGTATCTGTTGAGGCTTGCTTTGTGGTAAACTATATGTCAATTTTGGAGAAGGTTCTGTGAGGTGCTGAGAAGAAGGTATATTCTTTTGTCTTCTTGGATTCAGTTTGGAACATTTAATTGAGTATTTTAGCATCAGTATGTATAAGGGAAATTGGTCTGAAATTCTATTTCTGTAGATATGTTAGGTCCATTTTATTCATAACCTCTGTTAGTTTCATTATTTCTCTGTTTAGTTTCTGTCTCAAATACATGTCCATTGGTGAGAGTGGGGTGTTGAATCCCCCCAATTAATGTGTGGTATTTGATGTGTGGTTTAAGCTTTAGTAATGTTTCTTTTACCAATGTGGGTGCCCTTGCAACTGGGACATAGATGTCCAGAATTGAGACATCATCTTAGTGGATTTTTCCTTTGATGAATTTGAAGTGTCCTTCCCCATGTCTTTTGATTAATTTTAGTTGAAAGTCTATTATATTAGATTTTAGAATGGCTACTCCAGCTTGCTTCTTAGGTTCACTTGCTTGGAAAGATTTTCACAGCCCTTTACTTCAAGGCAATATCTATCTTTATTGCTGAAGTGTGTTTTTTGTGTGTAGCAGAATGATGGATCCTGTTTTTGCATCCATTCTGTTAGCCTGTGTATTTTTATTGGGGAATTGAGTCCATTGATGTTGAGAGATGTTAATGACCAAGGATTGTTAATTCCTGTTATTTTGTTGTTGTTGTTGTTGGTGGTGGTGGTGGTGGTGGTGGTGGTGTGTGTGTGTGTGTGTGTGTGTGTGTGTGTGTGTGTGTGTGTTTGTATATGCTTCCCTTATTTTGTTTTGGCTGGTGTGGAATTATTTATTTCCTGTGTTTTCTTGTGTGTAGTTAATTTTCTTGGGTTGGAGTTTTCTCAAGTATTTTCTGTAGGACTATATTTGTGGATAGACATTGTTTAAATTTGGTTTTGTCTTGGAATACGTTGTTTTCTCCATCTATGGTGATAGAGAGATTTGCTGGGTATAGTATAGGTTGGCATCTGGTGTTTTAGAGACTTCAAGACATCTATCTGTCCACACCCTTCTAGCTTTTAGAGTGTCTGTTGAGAAGTCAAGTGTAATTCTGATAGGCCTGCCTATGTATGTTACTTGGCCTTTTTCTCTTGCAGCTTTTGATATTTTTTCTTTGTTCTGTAGATTTAGTGTTTTGATTATTGTGTTGCAGGAAGATTTCTTTTCTGGTCCAATCTGTTGGTATTCTGTAAGCTTCTATGTTTATAGGCTCTCTTTCTTTAGGTTGGGGAAATTTTATTGAAAACATTTTCTGCTCCTGGGAACTGGGACTCTTCAACTTTTTCTATTTCTATTATTCTTAGGTTAGATATTTTTATAGTATCCCTGATTTCCTGGATGTTTTGTGTCAGGGACTCTATAGATTTAACATTTTCTTTGACTGATGTATCATTTTTTCTTTTTTGTCATTCATATGCAAATTTGATTTCTTACTATTTTTATTGGTTATTTTATTTATTTACATTGTATCATTTTTTCTATCTTTCTTCTTCCCCGATGTCTTCCATCTCCTGTGTTCTGTGGTGAAGTTTTCAGCTGTAGTTCCTGTTCTCTTCCCTAGGTTTTCCGTTGCCAGGATTCCCTCAGTTTGTGTTTTCTTTATTGCATCCATTTCCAGTTTCAAGTCCTGAGCAGTTTTATTCATTTCCTTCACCTGTTTAATTGCATTTTCATGTATTTCTTTAAATGATTCATTCGTTTTCTTTTTAAAGGCATCTACCATTTTAATAATATAATTGGATTTAGGGTCATCTTCTTGTTCTTTGGTTGTGTTAGGATACCTGGGGCTTGCTGTAGTGGGATAGTTTTGCTCCGAAGGTGTGTGTTGCCATGAGTCTTGTGGCGTGTGTTCTTAGGTGAGCCTTTAGCCTTGGTGTCCTGGGATGTTCCTGGCGTAGCAGGTATCAGGAAGGTGAGCCTAATCTGGGTATTCCCAGGGCAGCAGGCCTCCTGTGGCAGCCCTGGATGTTTCTCGTGTGGTGGCCTGGTGACAATGGAGATGGGAGACAGCAAGCAGCTGGTGCAGGGTGGCCAGGCTTACATTCCCTTCCTGCTGGTAAGTACAGCTGTCCACTTTGCTGTCACCACTGTCCTTCTTGGCCACAGCCTGTTGTACTTTCCAACATGGACTGAAGAGCAGCGACTTTCTCAGAAACTGTCAGGCCATCATTGCCAGACTGCTATTGCCAAGTCATCCAGGTACCCAGTTCCCCTGTGGTGTGCAGATGGCCATAGCTGGACTATTCATCTTCCAGTGTGTAAGCTATTCTAGCAAGTGTCCTTTTATAACACACACACACACACACACACACACACACACACACACACACGCACGCACACTCCAGAGTGACCCCATTTGTCTCCATTTTGAGAACCAGACCTGATTTTAAAAAAGGCCATAAGGCACCAGCTTCAGGAATGACCATAAGTACCAGAAACTAAGTCATAAGACACTTTCTTTAGAAATAGACCATAAAATCCAGAGCAAGATCATAAAATCCTCTCCCAAAGAACAGTCTGAGGATAACCACAAAAATGGGGAAATATTTGATCTCAGAGGACATCTGAGCTGGGCAGCCCTATTTCATCACATGGTTGAATGTTTATGACCTAGGAATGTAGACCACTGATCAGCTGTAACCCCCTAGCATCCACCAATGAAATTTTAGCTTAACTAATCCTTCTAGAGAGTTCCTCCGGTTCCCTATAAGAAGGCCTGCATGCCTTTGTCTGGAGTCACCATTTCAAAGACCGGTTGAACCCCCCACCCCCATGCTGGTTGTTTCTGCAGAATAAATGCTCTGGGGATCTTCCTTCAGTGATTTTCAGACCCTTACAAGAGAACTCTGCCTAATGTAGCTGTACTCACGGTGGTTCTAGAGAAAACAGAACTGTAAGGATGCGTTTGAACTTGATGTATCTGGAGCTGACTTTCCAACTCAACTAAATTTTAAATCTTCTGGTAGCATGGAGTGCACTGGAGACCTGTGCTATGAACTGTTCAAAGAACTCTGTAAGATAAATGCATCTGGTGCTAAGTCGCCTCTTGTGAACATGAATGAGTTTAGCAAGTCTTCATAGAAAACTTCCAAACATTTCTGGAAAACTTAAGGCATGTAATGATGCTGGCTGGTTGCTTCCAGCATCTTTGGTTAAAGCAATGAAGACAACATTTTGAAACAACATTTGAAAACGTCCAGATTCAGGCATGCATAATCAACCTACAGGCTTCTGAGTGTCTTGGAAGACACCTTCTCCCCAGCAGCCATCAGACTCAGGTTGCAAACCCAAGCCCTCATCATACTGTCTCAAATGCAACCCTAAGTCTCACTTTGACAGGGGTTGACAATTAAATGAGGGCACCAAGGCCATGCATTGTGGTGCATGCCTTTAATCCCACCCTTGGGAGGCAGAGGAAAAAGGATCTCTCTGAAGTTGAGACCATCTTGGTCTGCATAGCAATTTCCAGGCTAGCTAGGACTACTTAGTGAGATTCTGTCTAAATATTAAAAAAAAAACAAACAAACAAAAAATAGAATGAGGACATTGATTGTGAAGGAGAGGAATTATAGAATATGGCACAGAGACACATGAGAGAACTGGATTTGATATTGCAGCTCATGCTGTTAAAAAGAGGTGTCAACAACTTATTTGATTGGTTGGGTGAAGTGTGGGTCAAAAGATGCCCTAGTGTGAATGAAGTGAATGTTTCTGGTATCTCTTGGCTTAGCCAATGAATGGATACAAAGGCGTGGGGTTGGAATGCTGGAGTAGCTTTGCCATATTAATACTGATCCTCCAGGAGGGCAGGGTCCAGAAGCCACAGTCCTTCACTACTACTGCCAACAGGCACAGCTGGAGACCTCTGTGTTTCTCAGCCTGCCGGGGCTTACAGTAGAAGCTACTGCTACTCTGTTGGATAACTTGAAAGCAATGGAGCTAATGGGATACTGGAGTAGCAAGGGCCAAGTGGGTCACTCACTGGGTCTTCAAAGGCAAGGTGAGTGTACTTCCTGTAATGGGCAGCACAGGCAAAGCAATGCTGATAAGGTCTGCCTCACGAAGCCCATTGGCACTGGCTAATTAATCATGGTGTTCCCAGGATGGAGACAAATAGGGTGCCTACTAAGTTCTTGCTCTATCTGCATAAGCATAGCAAAT
Source organism: Uromys caudimaculatus (assembly GCA_028551405.1). Lineage (NCBI taxonomy): Eukaryota > Metazoa > Chordata > Mammalia > Rodentia > Muridae > Uromys > Uromys caudimaculatus. The sequence goes on along the minus strand of CM052703.1, from coordinate 123,835,200 downwards.
GCACAAAGGCACAGAGAGTTATGGCTCTGCAACCAATTTGCAGATGAGCCAGTTTCCAGACCCAGAAAGCCTTGAGTGAAGAGGACAGTGTGTCCTGTCCCCTTCAGGGACATCCTTGCTGCAATATCAAACACTTTTACTGTTAATCTGTCTCCCACTTTTCATCAAAGGGGCCTAGGCCTTTTACCAGGATAGGTGCACATTGGGGAAAATGAAACAATCAAACCTTTCTGAGTCTGAGATATATATATGTATATGTATGTATGTATACACACACACACACACACACACACATATTGTATACATATATGTATAGTCTCTGAGTTACCTGGGACAGCACTGTGGCCCTCCAGTAGGGGCTTATGGAAGAGAGGTGATCCGTGGAGTTTTACCTAAAGTCAGATGCACAGTGGGTTCAGTACGAACCCACACTCATTCCATGCTTATTTCCCGCATCCCAGATTGCATGGCGGGAGAAGGTATTGCTTTGGAGTTGTACATTTCTGCACTGTTGCCCCATGACCGTATGCTCCGCCAGCTCCAGGCCTTGCTTCCAGTGGGAAAGCACTTCTGTCAGAAGGCACAGCAAACACCCACTGAAGCGGGATCTAGGACTTCTCCTTGGACATTTTGGATTCCTGATGTCCTTGAGTCAGCTGGCTAAGAATAACAGTGTTAGACGGGGTGGTTGATCCAGATTACCAGGGGGATGGGATTGCTTCTTCACAGTACAATCAAGAAAGAGTATGTCTAGAGTACAGGAGATCCTTGCAGTGGTTCTCAACCTTCCTAACGCTGCGACCCCTTGGTACACTTCCTCATGTTGTGGTGACCCCCAAACTATAAAATTATTTCATTGCTACTTCATAACTGTAAGTTTTGCAACTGTTATGCATCATGATGCAAACATCTGCATTTTCTGATGGTCTTAGTTGATCCCTGTGAAAAGGTCATTCATTCTCAAAGGGATTATGACCCACAGGTTGAGAACTGTTGCTTTAGGGCATCTCTTGGTGTTCCCACATCCTGTGACTAAAGACGATGGCCAACTACAACTCAATCTAGGAGGATGACAAAGGGCACAGAATCTTCAAGAATGTAGGTGTGGGTCACCCTCCTAGGTAAAAGAACTGAGACCTGCTGAGGTACTTGCTGAGGGTGGAGGAAATACAGAATGGGTAGTTGAAGAAGATAGTTACTAATAAATACCAACTTTGGTCATGTGACCAGTTATAGAAGGCAGGATTGATGCTGTCATGAGTGTTTCTGGCCCATTTCATTAATAATATGTCTATTTATATGTATACATTTATTAAACAGATGTTTATGTTTTCTTTTATCTCCTGTTCTTCTACCTTTTAATTTGCTATTAATTGAGATTATATAGTAGTTAAGTGTTATTAAATCTATATTATATTTAAATCAAGGCATATTAGAAAGTCAAGCATTCCTCAAGGAATATTCTAGTCTAGAATTAGTGGGTTTGGTTGTACATGGGATAGCTGTATCATGTTAGGTAGACTATAGCTTTGTCTTCATCTGGAAGTTAGACACGCCATGAGAAGATGAGTTTTTAGGTGAACAGGGGGTGGGTCTGTAATGGTCAATCTTACAGTCAGCTTGATTAAGATCCAGAATTAATTGGGACATGCCTGTGAGAGGTCTGAGGAGCACCCCTGGAAGGATTAACTGTGAGAAAGAAATACGTCCTCTGAGTAGGCAGCACCTTCTGACAGACAGAGGAAAAGAAGTCCAAGGGGAGGCAGCATCACTTTCTACCCGCCTTCCCCTTCTTGCTGGTGAGCGTGTCTCTGCTGCTGCTGCTGCTGCTGCTGCTGCTGCATATCATGGCACCACCCTCCACTGACACCAGACTGCAGCTTCTTTGGCCTCCCAACATGATGACCGTCTTGGTTAGGGTTTTCGTTGCTGTGAAGAGACACCATGGCCATAGCAACTCTTACAAAAGAAAACATTTATTTAGGGCTGGCTTACAGTTTCAGAAATTCAGTCCATTATCGTCATGATGGGAAACATGGCAGAGTGAAGGTAGGTACAGTACTAGAGGAGCTGAGAGGTCTACATTTTGATCTGCAAGCAGCCAAAGGAGACTCTGTCACTGGATGTAGCTTGAGCATAGGAGACCTCAAAGTCCGCCCCTACAGTGACATACTTCCTCTAACAAGGCCACACTTCCTAATAGTGACATTCTCTGAGGCCAAGCATTCACACACATGAATCTATGGAGGCCACTCCTGTTCAAACCACCACAGTGACCATATGCTTTCCAGGAAGCTGCCAGGCCTTCGGTACTGAATTGGAACTACTGAGACGTCCACTTTCAGGGACTGATGAGACAGTACTGACTCAGCCTCCCCATTGTGCAGAATACCACTATTGGGGTACCCATATCTAGTTACATAAGCAATAGTTCCCCCAAAGCCTTCTGTGACAGCCTGTTTGGAAATCACAGCCCTGAAGGCATCATTTCATCACCCGGAGAGCCAAGGCAGCCTATGTTCCATCTCTGCCTGGCCTTGAGAACAAAGGCAGGGGGCTGTAGCCCAACAGTACTGAAGGAGGAGCATCAGGTCCGGCTCAGCCGTGGCCTCTGTGTATCTTCTCCTGGACTTGGGACAGCTGCTCAGAGTGACTCCTGACATTTCTGGCAAACTGTCTGGACTCATGCTGTGGGCTCCAACTTCCTGACCACCCAGTGGTGGGTGGATGCTGCAGTCTAGGCACCTGCATCCCAGTCTGGATCTGGTCCAGCCTCACTTTTTTATTTGTGCAGTCGTTATTTCTCTAGCAGACTGGCCACCTGTGTGGGTCTCTCCGGATAAGGAGCTCATCTCTCACCTCCATCAGTGCGTTTCTGGGCAGGTCTAGGACAGTGCCTAGCCCTCAGGCGGTATATGATCCAAAGAGTGTGGAGGCGGACCCACCCACCAGGCTGGAGATGTCACACCCGTCTGGAGACTGACTTATCACCCTCATCAAGGAAGCCACTCCTGGGCTCAGTGAACACAGCAGAAAAACCCGGAAGAAAAGCTTCCTGCTAGCCCAGGGGCCAGGAGAGCCTGTGGGTGAGAAGGAGCTGGTAGAGTCTGGACAGTGCCTGGCACAAAGGATTCAGGCACCTCTTTTATTAAGACCACCATATGCCCTGAAACTGCCCCTGGGGCATGTTCCTGAGGATGGAGCCCACAATGTATAAGACCTTTGGTGAGGCAGAAACCACCCAACCAGGACATTTCATGCTCTGTTTCCTTAGCTGTCTCTTGCAGTGGGCCATCCCCTAATCTACCCTGCTTACATTGTCCCAAATGCTACAGTTGAGCCTCACATAAATCCAATTGGAGTGGGGAGCCCAGGTGCTCTGGCTGGGCATGGGCAACCTTGGCTTATCTCACCAGGGCCACGATTGTAAACATTCTCCTTTCCCCTCTCATTCTGGTAGGTGCAAGGATGCCTGGACAAGAGACTTCCCCTAAAAATCTATCCCCACGACCCCCTCAGCCAGTACTTTCGAAGCATGTGCTTTCAAAGCTCCAGTGCCCAGATCCTTACCAACACTATCTAAGGCTCTGGGGTGGTCCAGTCTTTAGTAGCCTCAGGGGAATGGGCTTTCTTCCATCACTGAGATGCTACATCATGCTCTGGCTGCTTTGGTTAATGGCCAGCGAAAGATAGTTTAGTGACACATAGACACATCAGGATGGAGTTATTGAGAAGGGGACAGTCTCAGAAAAGTCAGGGCATCTGGTTGTTCCTGGAGCAAGGTGAGGTGGTGGGGTTGGGGACAGGGATAGATGGGTTGCATTCTAGGTAGGTACAAAGTGGTTGTCATAGGGTCAGAGTCAGAAGCAGGTGGTATGTTCTGGGAGAAACACCAGGGCAGGCTGATTACCCCTAGGGTAACACCAAATCCAACTTCAGGGAATTGGGCTAATGAGCTGAAGGCGAAGGACAGCGGGATCAGTCCTGTCCTTCTGAGGCTAGGGTCCAGTAAACATTTACAAAAGGTCATGGTCAGTAAACTTTGTCAGCAAACTTCAGCATTCTGCAGTCTCACACTGTCCGCCCTCCACCAGCACCCATGGGAGCCATGGGGGCCTTAGCAGCTGCTACTGAGCCCTGACGCCTCCCCTGATGCTCCGGATGCTTCCAAGCCGTTCCTGTATCTTGGCTATAACTCAGTGATCTCAGACAGGATGGAGATAAACCCACCACCAAATCCGAGTCCCAAGGGCCACAGCACCTGGCCAGCCTAGGGTACAAAGGATCTTAGATCTTTGTTCTGGGTCTCAGGCCCTGGCGGAGGAGAAGCTGGCTCCTCTAAGTCACTCCACCAGGCCTGGCTGAAAGAGCCACTTCATGAATTGTGCACGAGGTAATTCAGACAAGGCTTGAATGCTGCAGTCTCTCTTTGCTTTGTTTAGGGACGCAATGAATTTTGTTAATGGGAGGAACTGTGGGTCCTGGTGTAAATAAATAAAGACATGCCTTCTTTGCACAGTTGGTGCCCGCTGGTGTGCTTAGCAGGTCTCTTTTGTTGCAAGTCTACAAAGCGGTTGCTGCTTTTGTTCCCTTGTCAGTGTCAGTGTGGTTTTCTTTCACTTCTGATTTCTCCAGGAAGCACTTGGAGCCAATTGATAAAAACTGGTAAACAACGTTACAGTGTATCATGAAGTTGATACGGACCCTGAGACATTGCTGCTAATTGTCAGGCTGCTGTTTATGCGGGAAAGAGGAAGAAAATGGCGGCCATCCCAACACCCCATTCTGTGTTGGTATGACCTTCCTCTCTCCCTTCTCATCTGCCTTCCTTCCTTCCTGTTTTCTTCTTTTGGCCCCTCTCCCTTCTTTGTGCCCTCTCTCTGTTCCTTATGATAGGGCCAACTGGCCCTGAACTCTTGGCAAACGCAATCCTGCCATTGATCTCCAAGTGGCCAAGACTTGGTCTGGCTGGGATTCTTTCCTTAATTGCTACTGTGTGACTCTAGCTAGTAGGTGCACCCTGTTTTACTTTACCGTTTCATGTCACTGACGGTTATGATTTCCAGTCATATCTGCAATAGGTAACGTGGCAATGAACATCTGGAGGATGGTAACATTGTCAATGTGGACTTTTATTCGCTGCTAGCTCCAGGATGGATGTAGGGTGCATTATACAGACTCGGTCTTTCCTCCAGTCAGACAGCATAGACTAGGGAGTCAGAGAGAATGCAGAGAGTGCTGGAAGACAGGCAATTCTCCCTCACGAAATGGGGAGAGTCATTTCATCTGCAACCCCAAGACACCTGCTGGGTCACACAGCAGCATGGGGGACCATCCACCAGACGCCTCACACCAGACCTTCCACTCAGATGTCCCCATGAGTGTGCTCACAGCAGATCTAGGCAGATGCTTTTTGGAGCCATGACTCTTACTGGACCATCATGGGACAAGCCTCTGGCCTCATTGAGCCTCAGCTGCTTGGACCACACAGAGCTGACTATGCGTAGAACATGAGACCAAAGGAATAATGTTTGGTAGATAGGGAGCTCTTTGTCATTGGGATTATTCTTGTAAACACAGGCAACTCAGGCACAGAGGGGGAGAGATATTTTCCCAGAGCCACCCAGAGAAGCTAAAGTTCATACGCAGGCTCTCTGCTTCTGCAAGCTGACTCTCTTTCTTTGGATCCACATCTTAAGGGAGACCCTGACACCCAGAGAAATCACATCACCACCCAGGTTTCTTTCTGCTGGGTGTCAAACCAGTGGAATCCTGTCCAGCGGGCATGTTTTGTGGTGGGCACCAGACATAGTCCTCACACATATAAGGTGAGTGTTCTCTGCTCCTGTGCCACAGTCTAGACACACTGCTCTCCAGCTTCAGTGGTGTCCCTATAGACTGTACGATCTCACAGGGTCAGTGAGCCCCTGCAGAGTCGCTGAGCCCTAATTTGGTGAGCTCTTACGGATCCCTCAAAACCCCAGCTCCCACCTCTCTGAGCTGAAGAAAACAGGCTCAGAGACAGACTTTAGTAAGGAGAGGTTGTAAATCTGCTGCTCAGACAATGGCGGATGATCATCAGAATCCAGAATTTCTTTTCTAAATGTATTTTTTTCTGCATATTTCAGAATTTAGGGGCAGGAGCAGGAGGCCATACCAGTTGCCTTGTATGACAGCCTCACTGCTTATCCGTTGATCTGTTCTACATGGCTGTCCATGCTCTCTCGTGTTTTTGCTAGGCCTGCCTGGCGTTACATTCATGTACCCCTGGCACAGCTGGCAGTGTGCAGGCCCAAGGTGTTCTGGTCTCTTCTGAGAGCTAGGAGTGGGGGCCATCCTTGTTCCTCTACCAGCAGCATAGGCCAAACCCTTTGTATCAGACATAGACAGGACAGACAGACTCATTGTTAGTGACGTAGAGGTCCTGGAATTTGTAAGAGTTCCTTCCTTCCTTCCTTCCTTCCTTCCTTCCTTCCTTCCTTCCTTCCTTCCTTCCTTTCTTTTATTGGATATTTTCTTTATTTACATTTCAAATGTTTTCCCCTTTCCAGATCTCCCCTTCAGAAACCCCCTATCCCATTCCCCCTCCCCCTGCCTCTAGGAGGGTGCTCCCCCACCCACCCACTCCCCTCTTCCTGCCCTGGCATTCCCCTACACTGGGGCATCTAACACCCTCAGGCCCAAGGGCCTCTCCTCCCACTGATGGACAACAAGGCCCTCCTCTGCCACATATGTGGCCAGCACCATGGGCCCCTCCATGTATATTCTTTGGTTGGTGGTCCAGTCCCCAGGAGCTCCGGGCTTGTTGACACTGTTGCTCCCTCCATGAGGCTGCAAAGTCCCTCAGTTCCTTCAGTCCCTTCTCCAACTTCTCCATCTGGAACCTCACTCTCAGTCCAATGGTTGGCTGCGAGCATCCATCTCTGTATTTGTCAGGCTCTGCCTGAGCCTCTCAGGAGACAGCTTATCATGCTTCTATCAGCAAGCACTTCCCAGCATCCACAATAACCTCTGGGTTTAGTGACTGTATTTGGGATGGATCCCCAGCTGGGGCAGTCTCGGATGACCTTTCCTTCAGTCTCTGCTCCACACTTTGTCTCCATATTTCCTCCTGTGAGTATTTTGTTCACCCTTCTAAGAAGCACTGAAGCATCCACATTTTGGACTTCCTTCTTCTTAGGCTTCATATGGTCTGTGAATTGAATCTTGGGTATTCCCAACTTTTGGGCTAATATCTACTTATCAGTGAGTACATAACGTGTTTGTTCTTTTGTGACTGAGTTACCTCACTCAGGATGATATTTCCAAATGGATCCACAACTCCTCTCTCCCTGGATCTGCCTTTTCAAGTGGTGTTCAGGCAACACCATATCCCGGAGCAGCATTTTAAAAATCTGATCCGATCCAATGTTTTATATACATATATATATATATATATATATATATATATATATATATATATATATATATATATATATAAAACAAAACAAACACCCACCCCCCTGCTGGGAAAAACAGCTTTTTCCCAGGCTGGTCAGCGCTGTGTGCCCAGGTTGCCCCTGGCAACGACACATTTTTGAGTTGGCAGCTTCTCCGAGCCTTTGTTTCCCATGTGCACAGTGTGGATAGGGGTAGGTGAAGTTTGTTTCCGGCCCCACATTCTGAGAGGACGAACCCACACCTCAGGGGCCTCTCCTGCCCTTTTGTCCCCTGGCTGGCATCTCGGCAGCCAGAATAAAAGCGCCTGTGTTGTGGCTTTCCAGGGGCTCTTGCCTGAAAATAGATGATCTAGTGACCAATGAGAGACGTTGCCGTCCACCATGGCCTTGGCCACTGCTGGTCATTTGGACCCCGGAGCTGGGAGCCTTGCCTAGACCCCTTAGCATCCTGCCAGCCCTACCCCCACAGCCAGAGAGACTGTCCGACACTCTTTCCTTTTTCCTGGAAACTTCCATTTGTTACTTCCTAAGTATCAAAGTGGCCGATGGAGAAGAGAGTCCTGGCAACAGCCTGGGCCCGAACCAAGTGGCAACGCCAAGGTGAATTTCCCTCCAAGTTCATAGTCCAGTAGTCTGCACTTGGCTCTCCTGGGGCTTGGTGGTTGCTGTAGCAACCTGTGACTCCTGAGATCCCATTCATCCATCAGGTTCAGATGCTTTGGCAAATCCAGCCTTCAGCTTGGCTGGCAAGCCTCGCCAGTGTCCCTCAGAGAGGACAGAGCGGTAGCTTTGTGTGGCAGGGTCTGCTGCTCATGGTTTCCTGTGCCTGAGCTGTGCTGGCTCCAGGCTACACTTGTCCCCAAGACACAGTACGTAAGATTCTAGGCCTGAGGCCTTACCTGCTAAACAGGCATAACCTCCATCACCCTTGGCTTCCCAGTCTCTAGAGCATCCATGAAAGCAGAAAGTTGATTGGCCTTCTCAATTTCTCTGTTGTCTGTATCCCAGAACTTAGAGTGTGGCAACTATCTTACCATATTGTGTTTCATGTGGGCCTGGGATTTGGACAGAGTAGGAGTGACTAACCCTTGCCATGTAACATGTGATGTCTCAACCCATAACCTGGCTATGGCTGAGAAGGCCTGAGTAGAATGTTCTGAAGGTGTCTCCTTCTACGTTTATCCTACCTCCTGGTGCTGGCTCTTATCTGGGACCAGAAGCCTCCAAGCCCCTCTCTGTGGTATGCAAGGTAGCGTTTTCCACGTCTCTTGCACCATTGCTGAGTAAGTTCAGGGTAGATTGGAGCTCAAAGGATCATGGAGTATTCTCGCTTGCCTGGCCAGCCTGCGTCTTTCTATGGCTTTGGTGCTTATTATGCCTTGAACTGCAATTTGTGGTTCTGGAATGAGGTAATCCAGGCAGAGTCCCTCCTGGAGTCAGGCTATATGGGGTCTACAGAGACTCCAGTAACCTCCCTTTTGTGTCTATGATTTAGAGGCTTTGGGACAGAGCTGCTCACTTTTCCACCCCTGCTTGGTGAGGGACTGGCTCTCCGTCACATGGTAACTTCCATGTAGCTGCCATGAAAGTGAACTACAGACACAGCTACTGCTTCCTCATGGGCTGACATGTTCTAAGGAGCTTTGCTGAGAAAAGCAAAACGATGAAGTTGGCTGTGGGGATCGGGGCTTCTGCCTTCTACAAGTGAGTTTTATCAGAAAGGTCTTTTATCAGAAGTCTCTTTCCCCGGACTCGCAGCTGCTCTTTTCACTGTTGCCCTGTTCCTGTGTGCCTCTGACTTCAGATCCCAGAGGGGACACGGTGCTCTACACACACACACACACACACACACACACACACACACACACACACACACACACACAGAGAGAGAGAGAGAGAGAGAGAGAGAGAGAGAGAGAGAGAGAGAGAGAGGCAGACATAGACAGATACACACAGAGAGACAGACACCAGACACATAGGCACATAGAGACAGACAGACACAGAGAGACAGACACACAGGCACATAGAGACAGACACACACAGAGAGACAGACAGACAGACAGACAGACACACACACACACACACAGGGATTGGGGGAAGGGAACAGACTGTAGAGACAGAGAGGGGAGAGAGAGAGAGACTGCAGAAGCTTGTGATATGAAACAGCCAAGACACATGTGACATTTTCCTTCTTGTACATGGAGTGCAAAACACTCCATGAAAGTTTCATGTCCTCTCCCCCATAATCTGGCCTCTAGGCACACAGGGCTTCTCTGGTTCCTTGGTTGCCTGATCACTTAGGTGTCTATACTCACATCCATCCACACACAGTCACAAGGGTTCCTCCTTCCCCAGATGAGGTCACACTTGGTAAAGTCAACTCATGAAGTCCACAGACCCTTCTTAGAGGGCCCTTGAGTCCAGAGGCATCCATTTCTTAGCTGGTCCTATCCTATTTGGATAGACTCGACAGCTCAAGCAGGCTGGGCTGCTGCAAAGGGGCGCCCCCTGGATGCTGTTGAGGGAACTGCTCCAGAGAACTGGCCAAAGGAAGAGCAGGGCTGATGTTGGGAGGACCAGGCTGGGAAGGCTGGCACCTATGCCCTTCCTAGGCTCTAGGGAAGCACATCTTGTATATTGGCCAAGTGCCCACCTACTGGCCATCATGGTCACCCGTGTTCTTGCACTGCTGGGGGGAGGCTGTATTCCTATTTCCCTGAGCCCCTGTCATAGTCGGCTGAGAGCTAGTGAGAGCCTTCCACCATATAGTCCACATGGGAGCGTGGCATGTTTACTTGGTCACCAGGAAGCCCCGGCCTCCATTGAGGTCTCCTCTTTCTGTGTCTCTGTGGCATTTAAGAGCTCTTCCTCCTAGTTCCAGGCTGTAACTTCAGTATGGCCCCCTTCCTGAGGACTGGGGGATAAGGGAGGCCATGATGCAATCCTTTCCACAGCCAGTCCTTCTTCGAGCAATGGCATTTCTCTGTAGGCCCTCGTTGCCTGGGGTCCCTGTAAGAGGAACAGCCATGTGCAGGAGCCGGGGCAGAAAAATTCACACAGTCAAGCCTCTGGATCAAAGTTTCTTCCCTCCATTGTGATGGGGCAAAACAACACAGAGGCTCTCCCAGCTTGTCTTCTTACTGAGGCTGTTTCTAGGTTTAACTAGAATCTTATCTCCTTGATAGAGAGTCCCATGGAAAACTACCCAATTGTATTCTAGAAACCAAAGGTCAGGATGTGCTAGCTAATTTAGCCTTTGTTAAGACTGCTTGTTTGTGTGGAACTTCTCCAGCTAACCATTCACCTTCATTGCCTATTTGTGTGGAAACTTCCTCAGGCTGGCTAACCACTTACTTTAGCTTCTCTTAAAACTGCTTGCTTCAAACTACTCACAATCGAAGGCCCCCTGCTGCTGCTGTGTGAGGTGCCTGGACAAGGTCTCTGTCCTTTAAAACTTCATGTTTTGGACACTTAGGATAGCACCTAGATCTCTGAACACTTTGGTGTGGTCCCAGCTGGCCAGAATAAAGACTTTTAAGAGGCTATGATCTTTGAGTGTTCCTCACTGGTGGGCTACCTGTAACATCATGTCTTGGCCAAAAGAACACAGAAGATAGATAGACATCATGCTTGCCCTTTGTGTGAGGGCACACACACGGACAGAGGGAGAGAGGGAGAGAGGGAGAAAGAGAGGGAGGGAGGGGAAGAGGGAGGGGAAGAGAGAATATGTGTGTGTGTGTGTGTGTGTGTGTGTGTGTGTGTGTGTGTGTGTGTGTGTACACACTCGGGGTCTTCTTACTGTCTGTAAGTTCAGTTCCAAGGGATCTTCTGACACCCTCTTCTGGCCTCTGCAGATACCTGGTTGGACGGGCTAGTTTTTTGTCAACATGGTGCAAGCCAGAGTCATTTGGGAAGACTAACTGAAGACAAAGTGTTCAGGGAGCCTAACAGAAAACTCCCTGACCAGATTGGCCTGTGGGCATATACATAAAATAAAAATAAATGACTCTTTAATTATCAATACATCTCAGATAAAGAGTTCACTGGCCTTAACTCTCTGACTGTCTTGATTTGAGAGCTTGCTGTAGTGACCTCAAGAGCTGGAGGCATTTCCTGGTTCCTTTCACTTCACCCCTGCCCTCTCCTCCTGTTCCCCTGACGATCTGGGCAGAGGCGGTACTGCTGTGTGAGAAGTCTGGGGTGGTCCTTGAAGTTAGAGGGGTGATTCTACACGGAATTTCTTCACCCTACACAGAACCCAGTACCCCTCAGAGGATGCCCTTCTGAGGAGGAGTGGGGGGGGGGGCTCTGGCCTCTGTACTGAGGGAGATCTGCTCTGTGCCCTTGCCAGAAATTAGTGTGGCTCAGAAGATAGAAGAGTGTCGTCTAGAAGGTATGCCATATTCTGTCAGGCTCTGGCACGGACTCAACTGAGGCTGGGACTAAAGATGGGGCCAAACCCAAGCTCAAGAGGGACAGATTGAGAGGCTAAAACTAGAGTTATACCTGAGTGAACAGTGATGGGTTTTGGTGTGGACCTCTGGTGAATGATGGCAACCCTGGCCGTCTCCAGGCCTCAGTGTTAGGAATGTGAGTTGGTGTGTCGTGCCCAAAGGCCTCAGGGATGGATAGTGGGAGCTAAGGTAACAGACAAACATGCATCCTGGTAGAGTATGTTCTTTCTTGTGTCCCCTTGGGATAAGTCATTTTGGGGTTCTTCCCATTGACTCCTCCCACTGAGACTGAGTCCCTGCTGCGGTAGGGTCCTCTAGCCTCCTGTGTTAAAGGCTTGTTTACAAGGGGGTGCTACTGGGAGGCTGTGGAACCTTTAGAAGATAGGACCTCGTGGAAGTTTCCTAAGGTCTTTGAGGCATACCCTGGAAGAGATTTAGGGACCCTGACTGGTTTTTCTCATTGCTTCCTGGTGGTGAGGTGGACAGTTTGCTTTGCTATTCACTCTAGGTCATTACCATCTGGTTCCTTCACCCGAAGTCCAAAGCAATAGACCTGGGCAATCTCAGGCTGTGAGATAAAGATTTTAAAAAATGAATTATCTTAGACATTTCAATATTGTGAAGGGAAACTGAGTATCATGTGCCCAAGAGCTACAAAGTAGCAGCCCACAGAGGCTGGGTGGCCTTAAGGATGGGAGTGTCCAGGAGGCCTCAGAGCTTGACCACAACGAGCCCACTAGTCATCTGTCTAAAGAGTGTGTCTGTCAGTGGAGACAGAAGCGGGAGACAGTATTCCTGTGTGAGAACAGTGTCCCTATTAAACTGAAAATGCTCTGGTATACTGGGCGCTCTGAAGGGCTGTAGCTCCCAGATGCAGCCCGTGAAAGCTGGCACGTACTGGAACTAATGAAGCCTCAGGGCAGTATGCCTAGACTGAAGTAGATTCGGAAGCTGGGAGCCAAGGGGTACGTGTCCAGGCAGTGGAATCAGGAGAGCGCAGGGCCACCAAAATGTATCACATACCTTCTAAGGGCTCAGCTGGGAGGGAGCCAGCAGTCTGGGCAAAGGCTCACTCACGTGAGTGAGTCCAGACTCTACCTCACAGGCGTTATAAGCCACGGAGCATGAAGTGGGCTCTGGCAAGGAGGGAGAACGCACCTGCTAGAGACCTGGCTTTGAGGCCAGGCTCCAATCTGAGAAAAGTTGTACCAACTGGCCAGGCAGTCTGGCACTGCCTGGTGGATGCCATTCATGCTTCTCAGCAGTGTGACACTGAAAACCGGACTTTCCTGTCATTCTGAAACTCCTACAGGAGATGGGGTTGGAAGGTATGGGAATCTCCTTCCAGGCATCATAGAATCTCTGGATCTGTCCAGACCTTCTCAAGAGAGGGCCTATCCCAGGGCCAAAATGCTTCCGGGTTCTGACTGGAGTGACATCTGCGGCCCTTGCCACAGATAGAAGACTCAGTTCCAGGAAGTTGTCTGCTACCCCAAGGGTGGCATTATCTACAGTACTGGAATGTTCTCTGTGCAGACTGCACCTGGGAGAAATGACATTTCCTCCCAGGCTTAAAGGAGCAAGGCGCTGGAGTCTTACTTGAGTAGTGGATGGTTTCTATATTCTGGAAAGTAAGTGGCTGACAACACTTATTCTTTTGACATTGGCCGCCGTGATGCTCAGAGTCCCAAGGCAGTCCAGCCACACATCAGGAAAGTCCATGTGTCAGCCCAGCAGCCATTTTATAGTATTTAAAGCGACTTTTTGGTAACTCAGATCTTAGTCTTATTATAAAAGAAATTACTCAGTTAAACCAGAAGAGAACCAACAAAAACCAGTGGTGACCTCAGGAGCCAGAAATGGCCACAGATCACCTTTTGGTGTGTGTTCTTCGGGCTTTTAAATCTTTTATACATTTGTAAATGAAAAACACTACGTGTGTGTTTCTTATTCATGTGCACCCAAGGCTAAGCTTGGTCCATCTTGAATACCTTCTCTTGCCTTTAGTTGGCTGGGTTTTATGTTCCAAAGTTGCTACCACAGAGCCTTTGGAACCAGGAAGGGATTGAGGGCTGAACTGTGCACTGCATCCCCTCAGGATCCGCAAGCTGAAGCCCTTACCCTAGTGCTTTGGAATGTGACCACAGGTCAGGCTTCCTGTGGCTGAGAGAGAGTGGTAGCTGTCCTAAGAATCACAAATGGCTCACGTGCAATGTGACAAGCCCACAGTGGACCATGGATCCAGGTCTATTCTGACATTACCAGGGATGTAGAAGGAAATCCTATAACCTCCATATTTGGGGGTGATGTGGGCAGTCCCTGCCTCCAACATGTGACTTGTGACAGCCACACACTGCAAGATCCACTGTGAAGCGGCTATGTGCATCTTCCTTCTGACCCTTCTGGGACCTTTTCTGGGTCCTGTGGGTCCCAAAGGATACAGGGCTTGGGTCTGCTGCCTGGCAGCCATTTGGATATACCCTTCAGGCAGGAATAGGGTGCTCTGGAGTTTTCTGCCTCTAGGTCAAAGAGATGCATAAATTTTAATATGTTGGCATCTTTTCTTCTGTCACGGTTCCTGCCTACATACTGATGATGCTGTGTGTATAAGGCTCATAAATCTACTAGATGTGGAGAAATGAACCAGTCCCTAAATAACAACATACTGCTATACACTGGATACATAGCTCCCTCCATTAAACACTGATTTCAAAATTGTCATTAATCTTCACCTGCCAACATTTAATTAAAATCATGGTCTAAAATACCAGACTATCACCAGTGTTTGAGCATCCTAAGAAACCACTTACCACGTGACTGCAGTTACTCAAGCAATGTTCACAGAAAATTGCTCCAAGACCACCCACGGACCAAGTCTATGGAGGGCAAATCCCTCATATGAGATCACGTGGTAAGGGCGTGGAACCTGAATATTTCCTCTCAAAGGCGTCAAATTCTCCTCGGGTGTTGACAGTGACACTATGGGAAATGCTTTGTAAGTAGCTGCTGTCCTCTCTTGTTTGAAGAGATAATGACAGGAAATAAAATTGGCACATGGTCTGCCCCATCCACGCCTTCGTTACCTTTTTCATTTGAAGTTGATTAACATTTTAGATCTTGTAGCCATGGCGGGCTGACTTAACTCCATTTACTTTCTGGATGTTGAAGACCAAGGGTTCCAACTTCCCAACTTCCTCCCTACCTCAGAACCAGCCTCCCCCCCCCCCCGTGTGTGTGTGTGTGTGTGTGTGTGTGTGTGTGTGTGTGTGTGTGTGTGTAAGCTCTATGGCAGGTTGCAGAACAATGATCCACAGAGAAGACAAAGATGAAACTCAGTTCAGCCTTAGTCAGCTGGTGCCGGGTCAGATTTCTGGAGTCTGACCCCAGGCCGTATATTCTAGCCATAGTTAACCTCGGCAAACTTTCAGAAAGAAGTCTCTCGATGACGATTCAGTCCGGTGCGCACAACAAAGCTTAAGGCACATTTACATCGGTGCTCTTTACAAAGTATATATGGCTTCTTCCACACACATGGGTTCTGTTGTCTCAGAAGCAATGCTGAAGATAAGCGTCTGTGGAGAGTGACTGAGGTACACATAGTACCTGTGGGAGTCAGGATTGACCTGGCCCTAAGACAACATGGAAGTCAATCCATGTGCGAGTGATATGATCATTAGGGTGGGTTTTATGGATTAGAAAGAGTGCTAAGGTTTGGGGGGAATCTGGGAAAGACAAACATAATATTCTGAGGGACTCAGATGAAGCCTGGCCCTACAGATAGCACAAACTACCAGGCTGTAAACTCCATCCTTTCCCAGCCCCCAGGTGGAAGACAAAAAACATCTCCTTCCTTTGAAGAGACAGCCTGAGCGTTTCTCTTTTGTGGCTTCTCCAGTGCTTCTCTGTGTTCACAAGGACCTCTCACTCTCCATACCTCCTCCTGTTCAAAACTCTTCCTAGGCTGTCTCAGCCTTTCTAGAGCAACAACCTTTCTTGACCCCCTGGAGGGGGGGAGGGAGGGAGGGAGGGAGGGAGGGTGAGCGAGCACCTCGGAAGAGTTACATGGGGTCTGGCTGTCCTTGGTTGTCCTGGGGCAGGCTGTTGGCTATTTCTCCTGGCTGTTGGCTGTTCCTCAGGCATAATGGTGAGTGTCTTTTCTGCACCAAGAGTGTAGTGGTGTCTGGGAGCCCTGGGAAGCTCTGACAACCACTGTGCTTTTGCCTCATGTTATTTTGTAGGCGGTTGTCTCTCAACCCAAAGCATGCTCTTGATATTCTGACCTACTTGGGTAGTATTATGGAAAGAGATCTTGCTAGCATCTGCTTGGTAGGTGGAGTCTAGGTTCATCTTTCTGGCTGCAGTCAGAGTGTACAGGCAGGGCCCTGTCTCAGGACTGGCTGCTCTACAGTACTGTGCAGGAGAGAAGTAACTCTGATTCTTATTTTTGTTTTTGAAGCAAAGTCTCTCTTTGTAGTTCTGGCTGTCCTAGAACTTGTTATGGAGACCAGGCTGGCATCGAACTCACAGACAACCTCTTGTCTCTGCCTCCTGTGTACTGAGACTAAAGGCATACACCACCATGCCTGCCGTAGCTCTTGACTTCTTGAGGATGCTCTGAAAAGTCCTACTCAAGCACAGCCAAACTGCCTGAAGAGAGAACAGGCTCCACTACCAGCAAAGGCCTCTGGGAAATGGCAGACCAGCAAAATAAGTTATTGAATACAAGGGGGTAACAGCTACTATAACTAACACCCCACCTGTTTCTATTTCTTTGGCCTGATCTCTATTCAACAGGCAATGGCTTTGTTTCCTACTCCCAGAAGCTACACTGGACAACTGTAATGGTGTGTCAGGTCTGTGGGTGGAGTGTGAGTGGGGTGGGGGTGGAGGAGTGTGGGGGGTGGAGGTGGGGAGCAGGCTGGACACTCCCTTCATGATGGTGTTCTAGTCACCCAGTTATTACCAGCTCCTTCACAGGGCCTTTGCTCATGTAAGCTCTGCTATGTGAAGGCCTGAGATCTCACATAGATGCTGTTTCTCAGCAGCACTGCCCCACCTGGGCTTTCCCCGGCCTCTAGGCATTAGCTGCTGGTCTCCTGAGTTTTCTTCTCTAGCTCCTTAGTTTATTTGGCTGTCCACTGTCACCCTTCCCTCTTGAGCAGAGAGGCCCCAGCAGCAGAGTGTCTTTGGTGATTGCCACGGTGACACCGCCTAATGGCTCAGCAAGAGTTCAAGAACCATGACTGATCCTTTAGTCCTTGTAACTCGAGGGTGACAGAAGCCATTTCATTGTGTGGAGGGGCTGTGTTTCTTTATGATACTGGCCTGTGCATGCCATTTATCTGTTTTCCAATTGTGTTTTTTCTTATGGTAATGGAACTTCATCTTTCATTTATGTTATAAATACACTTTAAAAACAATATTTATTAATTTGGCGTGTGTGTGTGTGTGTGTGTGTGTGTGTGTGCATGTGTGTGAACAACTTGTTGGAGTTGGCTCTCTCTTTCCACCACATGGGTCCTGGGGATTGAACTCAGGTCTTCAGTCTTGCCCGAAAGCTCCTTTATGTTATAAGCCATCTCATAAGCTCTGTGGATTTTTTTTTCCTGTCAGTTGTTTACATTTGTGGTACAGTTTCCTTATAGGTATTTTTATTGTTGTTGTTTTTTTTTGTTTGTTTGTTTGTTGAGACAGGATTTCTCTGTAGCCCTGGCTATCCTGGAACTCACTCACTGAACCAGTCCTCAAACTCAGAGCTCTGCCTTCTGCATGCTGGGATTAAAGTTATATACTACCACTGCCCAGGCTCCTTTTAGGTTTCCATTTCTTCTGTGGTCAAGTTCATTAGCTGTTTCCTTCCAGGTGGTTATGTGACAGTCCTCCTTTCCTGACTATGAGGCTCGGGTTAGGGCTCTGTCTGTGGACTGGGGAAGATGAAGTACTAAAGGTGGGCTTGAGTAGGGGAGGCTGTCCATCAGCACAGCAGCCTGAGAGCCAGCGACACAGGCGCAGGGCAGACAGGGCCAGGCTTGTGTTTGGAGATCCAAGCAGGCAGCTTTGGGATGCCAGGGGAGAAGAAACTCTGGTGACCTCCAAGGCTTGCCTTAGGGCTCAGGGTGGCAAACAGTGGTGAGGGGTTCAGCAGCCACAGAGCTCAAGGTCTGGTCCTCAGGATTCAGAACCTGACTCACAAAAGGAAGTGAGGAGCTAACTTTCCCCAGGGCTGGGGCCAACAGAGAAGCATCTGCCCATGGGAATCACTACGGGGCACCCGGGAACACCCAGCAGTGGGCTGAGAAGGGTGGCCCACGTCTGCCCTTGACCAGCAAGGGAACCTGGGAAGGCTGGAGCCTGTGTGTCACACTCAAGAGACGAAGGCCATGGTTTCATCTAAGTCTGTTTATTTTCAGGTAACACGAGTCTCACCAGCTTGCACTTCTCAGCACATCTTAAGTTTGCTCTTTATAATTTAATTCTAGAAAAGGTTCAATAACATGAGCCAAGCACAGTCTCACATTCAAACATGAGTTCTAGGTTAGGCAACTTCCAAGGGTGATGCTTGGCAAAGATGTGGGTGTGTGTGCACGTGCATGCGCAGGGTTTATAAAATGTTCCCTGTTGTGCCCGTGCACCCTGTTAACAACTTGGCTTTTCTTCATCTGCTGTCCATGCGGGCAGTAAATGTTTGGCAAATACATAATTCAGTATAAGTCCCATACGATGGGATTTCACAACCAGGCCTAACCGCTGAGATATTACTTAATTTGTTGAAGTGACAAACAAGATTACGATGTGCAAACAAACAGGGCTTGTGTTCCAGCTGTGTCCACGTTTATTTTACCCAGCCATAAACACAGGCCCCTTCTCCAGGCCCGATGATTGGGTTTCTCCTTCCTTTTGTTGGGGGAGAAGAATGTAAAGGGGGAGCAGGGGCCCCCACACTGGGCTTTCAGGCCATGACTCTTGAAGGAACCCATTCATCCCCACTATTGGGCAATGCTGCCTGCCCGGGGTCCTTCTGGGGTTTCCCATATGCAGCCTTTGCCAAGCAGGAGATTTGATCTCAGCTTGACCAAGCTGGGCCCCACACTCCAGGGATTCAGAGCCTTGTGAAACAGGCTGAAAGACTGGGGTCTTTGGGGAAGGAGGGCCAGGGGTCACAGCCCTCCTCCCACCTTACCCCGAACTGCTCCTCAACCAAGAGTCTGTAGTGTAATTCCATCTGAAGCCTGCCGATAAAAATGGACAGGGCCATTCATTATATCGGGAAGGCTAGGAATGGGGTCACTCTCCCCGGCTCTTGGAAGCCTGTGGAAGAGGCAAGAGGAGGCCTCTCTCAACCAGACCCTGTGGCTTCCCATGGGCTGGTAACTTTCCCCACAGAACCTGAGAACTCCCAAACTACCAGTAGCTCCTAGCTTCTCAGCCCTTCTTAGCAGAAGGCTTAGCAAAGAACCCATTTGTCTTCTGTGCCCTAGGAGGGCTGTAGCTGAGGGGGTCAGGCAGCGGCTTGGACCTGCTGGCTCCACGTGGAGGCTCTTCCATAGCATTACCTTCTCTTGCGAGTACATGCCTCCAGCCGGCCCAGCTCCTCATAGGACTGGTAGAAGATGTCAAATTCCCTGGCGCCCCAGCCCCTCCAGACAGCCAGGCACCACTCTGTGTTTTCGTTTGCAAAACCACACACTACGGTGTCCTTTGCCACCACTGCTGCATCCACCAGGACCCTGCAGAGAGATGGGGTCTGAGATCACCCACAGGAGTCCTCACTAGGTCAGGGTGGGGTCTCCCTCTTCATGTGTCCTCCAAGGGGGTGGAATTACAAAGAGGGTATCATAAACCACTCAGCCTGGCTCTGGAATGGACTTGAAGGTCTTGATTCTACATGGTACTCTGGCCTATGGGATGGGGCCTTATAATGTACCGAAAAGGCCAAGGGCATCCATTTACTTTTATAAGTACTGGCTGTAGATCAACACTCTGGAAGATCACCGACTGACACAAGCAGAATAGGTACCATCCATGCCTCTCTTTGGAATTCTGGTGTCTAGAATAAACTACCAACTAAATATTACTGTTCAAGAACACAACATGAGGGTCAGAGGGATGGCTCAGTGGGTAAAGAGGCTTGCCTCCCTATGAGACAAGTGTGATGACCTAATCCCCGGAACACATGTAGGAGGAGGAGGGAATCAACCCCCACTGTCCTGTGACAGGAACACCGTGACACATACCTGCACCCCACAGTGAGAACACAAGAGTGAGCCATGAGTGTCCTTGCTGCAGGCCCCTCCCATTCTGTCCCCCACAGACTCAGAAGAGTCAGAGGACTACGTTAGACAGAAAATCTGCTGTCTCCAAGTCATCACTGTTTGCATTGGTTATGGGGCTGTGAGCTGTTTCTGCACGGTCAGTACGTGCACAGCATGTTTCTGCCCAGGCCACAACAGATGACTTCCTGCATCCTCTTTGTCCTGGTGGTGTCTGTGAGGGGCTGCTGGCCCATCTCTGGGTCTGGTTCTATCTCCTCCTTCTATGCCCAGTGACTGAGCCCCACTACACACGAAGGCTCTCTTTCACCAAGGTATCAAGAGTGTCTGGTTCTTCCTTGCTTTTCCAGATGGCCAACTCGGGTCTTTCTCCTTCTAGCAAGTGAGCCTGACTCTTGATAAAACCTGTCTAGAAAAGGATACTGGTACATTCAGAGTAAGTATGCCAAGGTCAACCAACCTGGATCTGAGGACCTATTTGTTTCCTGAAGCCCAACTTGGAAGCTGGGAACTACTTCGGCACAAAGCTTCCTTTTACCTGGTCAGCCTGATCTTATTTCCAGAATTGGTCACAGAGAAGAACCATTGCCTCAGGACTCACTGAGAAAGCTCAGTGCTAGCAGACAAGGGACTGGACGTGGCATGAGTGACTGGCTGTTTGTCACTGACTGTCCTGCTCTGGGCAGAATGGGACTGTGTGATGATATTAAAGACAAATAAAGACCTTTGCCCAAGGATGCTGCCAGCAGATCCACTGCGATGTGAAAGACTGCACACACATTTGGCTTCAGGGCCTTTCATGAGGAGCTTCAGGGTAAGGGATAAACACTGCCCGGAACTCTGGCTTAACACCAGGCTCCCATCTCCCCAGCCATGAAGACTGGGTCCTGAACTGGCATCCTCCCAGCAGCGACTGGCATGTGTCCTATAGTGCTCACTGCAGATTAGCATCGAGTCACCCTCTCAGGCTCAGAGATGGGAGCTGCAGAATGGGACCATGTCACCTGGCCCTATCTGGTGCTTCATGGGCTAGTGGGTCCCCTGACATGGGGGAGGGGCTCTCCTGTTTGGTAGGACGGACAGTGATCCGTCTGGAAGGACTCTCATTTCAATCACAGCTGAATATGGCCCTGGAGATACACCTTTGATCCACAGGTACACAGATACCCCAGAAATAGATCTTCTTGGCCAGTGGTTGACGCACTATTCAGCTGTCACGCTGAACCACAGGAGCTGCCTAGAGGACCCCATCTTGCTTCTGTTTTGCTCTGTGGCCACAGTAGTGGATCCAGATGCTTATCTATGGGAACCCAGGAGGCAGCAGGGCTGCAGTGCTGTCTAATGGACATGTTAGTGAGCCCTGAAGTTCCCTGCACCCCTCCCCCAGTCCTACAGAATGGTTCTCAATCTTACCCATGTGGATTGAGCTCTCGGGCTTTTAAAACTGCGATGACTCTGCCCCGCTGGGCACCTGAATCCTTCTCCAGACCGATGACAACGATATCCCCGCCATGTCTAAGGAACCAAAACCAAGACAAGGGAAGAGTTGGCTCAGGAAGCTGTACTCTTCAGTGGGCATAGCAAGTGCGCCAGTAGGTAAGGAGCCTGCCGTTTTCATGAAGGGAGTGTCAGTGGCTATGCAGTGTGATGCAGAAGAGGACCTTCCCCACAGGAAACCTTAATGTGGCTGCTGTTTTCTGGCACCTTGAGCTTTCTGGTGGGCAGATGAGGTTAAGTTTGTGGAGATTCTTAGATTCACTGGAGCGATCACTCCCAATTCTAAAACTGAATGGCAAAGCCTGCTTGACAGATGGATCTGAGAATCTTCAAAGAAACCATGGGGTTCCACTCACCCCAGCATTGGGCAGCTCAGAAATGATACTTCCATACCACAAAACTTACCTAGGGACCCAAATGAGGTCTTTGACAGCAATCACCTTCACAGCCTGTAGGTGCTGGCTGAACGCCTCCCCATCCATGGGGCTCAGGTCATGCTCAGTTCTGTCAGAGGTGACACTGGGCTCCTGCACCCTATCTGGATCTTCATAATTGGCAGAGAAAGGCACACTGGAATAGCTGGTGAGGGAGCTAGGCAGACTGGAAGGGGACATGGGATCTCGGTGGGGTGGGGACGAAGAATAAGAGGACATAGAGCAGTAGTCAGTGAGCGAGTCCTGATGGGTGAGAATCTGCATACCCAGCTCCTCACTGTACATGATGCTCACGTCTGCGATGCACTCTTCCTCAGGTTCCTTTGAGGTGGTTATGTGACTGCCTGGGGTTTCTGGGACTGAGGGCTGCACAGAAAACGTGTCCCTGAGAGGACTGGGATCCCCACAGAAGTACCGGGCGCAGAGCTGGTAGGTGGCTGAGTGGTACATCACTAAAGAATTGGCCTTGTCATCGAGGCACCAGACCACCTCCTCTCCTCTGCAGTCTGAGCTGCACACAAGTGACGTGATCATGGACGGGGCTGCATAGGGCTCCAGCCGCCTGCTGATGTCCAGGATGGTGCAGTCAATGACTAGGAGACCCGGTCCATTGCTGTACCAGACCTCAGTCCCACTGTTGACCACTTCCATTGCTTTCACTGGGTAGGGGTTCTGCCGTGAGTCTTCGTCCGGGATGCAGAACTTGGACCTGTTGGCTGTGTGTGAGCACAGGTAGGAGCAGCTTTCTTTTGGGGTGCCCCGTGCCACAGGAAACACAGCCACGAGTCCATCAGCCAGGCCTGCCAGCACCAGAAAGGCGTTCTGTGGGGGAAGGGACAGGGACACATGATATTCTTTCATGTCACACATTCTAAGAGAGAAACCAAAGGCACAGACTGATTTCTATATGTGCCTCAAGTGGTCACATGATCTCTCTTAGAGCCTCAGAGAATTAAGCCTTTGAAATCTTGGTCTGCAGACTATGTCCAGAGACGATATAGCCTTGCCCTAGCAGAGCCATGCTGAAAGGCAAGAGATGAGCCAGGGAGAACCGGGACCATAGTGCTTAGGGGATCAAGTAAGGATGCCACCACCTGACACTTGTCTCTTGCTGTGTGAGGAGCAGGGAGCTGCCTTTCCTGGATGCCGAGAAGGCCTCCTGAAAGGCAGGGCAGAATGCTCTCCCTATTGTAGACAGTTTATTAACTTGACCGCTGTTGTAGGAATGAGTTTTGTTCATTGCCCACATGGTGGAAAGCACCAGAAAAGCAGGGGCGGGTCTCTGTGCACTGTCACCTGGGCACTGCACTGGCATAGGAAGGGGTTCAGTCTCATTCACTTCTGTGGCCCTGGATTCCATTGTTTCCATCAGGTGGTCAATATATGTCTCTGGAAGAAAGAGCTTCTAACTTAACTCTCCTGCAGGCATGTCTTGGCCCTGTGTGCCCACATCCACACTCTGAAGAGCCTGGGCTGACACTACTGAGGAGTCTGACTTACCACGGAGCATGATTCCTCTGTGGCCACCCACCAGAGATTACTAGGCCGAAGCCAAAGTTGCAGCTACAAAGTCAAATGCAGGCTTCCCAGGGTATCTCGCAGAGCAGAGCAGAGCAGACACAGTGCAGTGGGTCAGGGAAAGGGCCACAGAACAAAGTCAGAGTTCAGGACAGGATCCCTGCCTTGCTCTAGCCAGGGGGAATGGCAGAAAGCCACTTTGTTAGGAGGCAGGGTGCCTGTGTGGAGCAGGGCAGACAGCTGTTCAGGGTGGTGGAGTGAGTGGTCTCTCACACAACATCCACAGTAAGGAGCCCTAGGAACGTTTCTCAAAGTCCTTCAGGATTTAGATCAATAAAGCAGCCAGAGCAAACAGGCCATAAGTCTTTCTGGATCGTGGCTCTGCTGGCTGGTGTGGGGAACACCACGTTCGGCGGGAATGTGAGCATGCTTGTGCGAGAATGCACGCACGGTCTGCCCTGTGTGGCCTCCGCAGGACAGCCTTCACAGGGGCAGGCACCCTGCGCAGGAGGCTCACACAGAGTCTGCTTTATTTTCCCTGCTCCGGTAGGAGGTGCGCCCTGGCTGGGGCTCTGGCCGTCAGGGCCCTTCAATAATGCTTTGTGTCCGGATCTCCTGGCCTCTGGCATAAGGAGACCCCAGCTGCCTAGGCTGCCCCTGGGGCTACAATCATAAATGACTCTAAGGTTCATTTCATACCTATTTCTGTCTCTTCTTTTTCCTCTTATAAAGAAATGAAACTAGATCAGGGTGGAGAGAAAAGCTCACAGGTTTGGCAACTCAAGAAGTCATAGCAACCATTAGCTTCCAAGTGCCCAGCCTGGAACTCTGGGCTCCATAGGTTCAAAGACATATCCCATTACTATTGTCACCCTCATTTTAGGTGGACACATGGGGATCACATACGGGCAGGCAGCACATTTTAAAAAGATGTGCTGGGAAGTGCTGCCTATGCACTGGTGGAAGGCACCTGTGGCATCCACAGGCCCCTTGTGGCCTGTCTGGATCCAGGGAAGGAAGCAGAGCTTGGGAGAGCAAGCAGTGCCATCCAACTTCTCAGGGGAGAGGTCATCGTTCTGCATCCTGACAGTTCACCAGAAGGGAAGGTGAAGCTCCTGTATCCACTGTTCAGAGGAGAAGGCCCAGTGCCAGTCAAGTGATGGCCTTGCTGGCCCTAGTGAGGCTGGATTCCATGTCAAGCTGTGGAGGCGCTGGGGCTGGGGAGCACCCTGAGTAGATGGGGTTAGGAGGGGGAGGGAGTGGGGCTGCTGGGAAACGCTGGGCAAAGGACTGAGGTCTGGGAAGGAAAGCAAGTCTTTGAGAGGAGGCAGAGACAGATAAAAGGGAATCTGCTATGCCCACTAATCAGGAAAGACAGCGGCCAGGGCAGGGGAGAGGCTCCTGATACCTTTATCAAGAGAAGGGGCCACGTGCAACAGCTTGCTTCATCATCAGCATCAGTATGAGCCTCGTCTAAGCCAAGGGCTCTGGCATTTGCTCATGAACGGCAGGCACTCCATGTTAATGGTGGTCACCTGTGTCTCTAAAGCTGGCTATGACCTGGGCAAGGTGGCCCAGAAAGGTGTGACTCCACTGTCCCCAGCTCAATCCATTGTCCCCAGCAAGGAGATCCTTCCACACTTGGTGACAGACCTGAACATGCCTCTTTCCCCGCCTTACCTTTTTAATAACAGGGACTGCCAAGAAACAGGTGACAACAGCCGGGGTGTCCAGGGCCTGCTGGGGCGTGCTTAATGGGCACATACCCTTAAGGCTGTAGATATAGATTTTCTGGTCCTGCAAAAGCAGACAAGCTCACTGTAAGACCCAGATAAGGAGTGACTGGCATGTCCTGTTAGGATGCTTTCAGCCTGGGGAACCCCTTTGGTACCTAAAAAGGGCAGCATTTTGCTTGCTAATTCATTTCTGCTTTTTGTTTGAAAAATACAGTCTGGAAGAAAGTTAACTCAGAGGATCCTAAGGAGTGGGGGACAGAACATCCCAGGAGCTCACTTCGGCTATGCATGAGCATCTCACTAGCAAAGTGGGGTCACAATACAGTGACAGTGTGCCATGGGCAGAGTCCTTTCACCCCCTCTAGGATGAATATGGGGTCACCTCCTGTGTCCATCACCTATAAACATATTTAGTGAATGTGTTGCTGCTACAAAGAATTACACTGGGATAGGCGTTCTTAGAGGTCTCTCTGTACATTCTCTTAAAACTGACTCTTAATTCTTGAGGCTTTGGTCCCACGGGTGTCCGTGGGTTTGGGAGATCTGTATACTTCTAAACAGTCGTGTAGAAGGATACGGATGCTTCTTTCCCTACTCACAACCCTGGAGCATTTGATGTGGGGTTTGGATTTCTTACTAGACAGCTACTTGGGTCTCCCAATGACTTCTGCGTGTGGAGGCAGAAGGTCCTCAGGGACGAGCTATATGCTCTGTGGCCCTCACAAGGAAACACAGCATGCCATGAACACACCCAGTTTCTCCTGCTGAGACTCTCAACCTACTCCTACTACCCTGAATCCTAGCTTCCGGCTGGTGGCGAGCAGGAGCCAGCAGCGATTCCCCTGGTGACCTACCTCACAGGACCAATGACATTGTTTTAGGGATCGCTCAGGAACAACCTGATAGTCAAGTTGACCTTAACACCTTGTAGTTTTACAAATCTGGTCCCCCTGGGAACTGTGCCTCTCTAACGGTCACCCTGACACGGACCCCGCAGGTTGGCAGTTACCTCGGTGGCTATCCACACTGAGCTCTGGACCTTGAGCTGACAGCTCAGCTTCATCCCAGGACAGGTCATCCTCTGTACTTCCAGAAGGCCCTTCTCTGTGTTGACCACTGTGTAATTCCTGCGGTTGGCAACAACACGTGGTCAGTTCCAGATAGCCAGGGGCCACCTCCTTCCCCAGGCTGGCGGAACGGTCTGGGAACAGGTGTAATCATTTAAGTCTGAAGCGTCTGTCACAGGTTCATGTTTTAAAGATGTGGTTCCCAGATGTAGGCACTATTTTGGGAGGCTCTGGAAACGCTGGGAGGCAGGGGGATGGAACACTGGTGGCAGGGCTTTGAAGGTTATATCAGGACCCCAGTCTCTCTCCCCACCTTCTCTGTTTGTCTCTCTCATTTCCTCTCTCTGCGCCTTGTCTTCCCAGAAGTAAAGGAAAGCCTCTGTCACCATGCTTTCCCCCCCAAGGGCAGGGGGCTGAGACTGCAGGGACTGGACACAGTGAGTCCGATCAGTCATCCACTCTTGAGTTGTTTTCTGTCAGTTATTTTGTTCCCAGTGACACAAAGGTAACTACACACAAAGGATGCTGTCTGCTACCCTATTCACCTCTAGAAATCAGAAGCACACCTTGCCACACCCTGAAAGACTCAAAGACTAGCCTTCATGACAGTGGGTACATCTGGGTTTGCCTGTTGTGCAAGGCTTGAACATGGAAGAGAAAGGACATTCCAATGGGAAGTCAGCCTCCTTCCCTTTTGTGACCTCTAAGGGTTCAGGCAACCATCCCAACGTGATGACATAGGGCACCTCCATTGGCCTGCTTACTGCCCTCCCATAGACCAGAGCCTGCCCACACAGGAACAGAGGCGTCCTCTAGAGCTGAGTAGATAGCCCCAGGCTAAAGATAAGATGTGCAAAGTCCACACTTGACTGGGTGGAGCTCAAGACATGCCTCCAACCTGGGTGCTCTGAGAACAGCCCACAGTTAGTGAGGAGAGCGGGTTCTTGGCTCACAGGCCAGGATGTGTCCAGCACCACTGCCCCTCCACACATCCCCAGTGTCCTTTGTATGGAGGAGGGAGTGAAGCAGAGTAGAGGAGTGGTTAGTTGGTTAGCCACTCTCCCCAGAGCACACAGCTCTTTCTCCCAGTCAGAAAGAAAGTGGAGAAGCAGACAGGAGCCGTGCTGTAAATTCTTTCCTGCAGCCAGATTTTGGAAGGTTTTCGCCATCCCTAACTGACACCAAACGGCTGTAGAGGATAAAAATGGATATAAAACTTGCAAACTAACCTTTCTTCAAAGTTCTATCTATTCGTTTTAGTTTTTTCCCCCCTATGTATTGAAAAAAATCTTAATGATACTGTAAATACATTTGCTTAAGAAAAATATAAAATACAGAGGAAAGAGCAGAGTCTAGCCACAGGGGTGCCGTGTTGCCCTGGTTTTCCTGCCTCCTTTCTTCCATGGTTCAGTCTGGGGATCTGATCTTCTCTCTCTCTCCCTGGGTTCCCGCCCTATGTGCCCAGGTAGGAGCCGCCTCCCTCCCCCTTCTTTGTGCTAGTGGGAGTTTTTAAAGACCCTCTCTTCCTACTGGGAAAGATCATTTTTTCCCAGGTCCAACTCTCTCCAGCGTCCTGCTCATGTCTGAGATGAAGGGGAAAGCAGACATTCTCAGGTGGGTGAAAGAGGGTCTGTCCCAGCATCCACAGACTACCTTGGCTCTGGAGCCCCAAGAAAATACTCCCAGAAGCCTCTCCATGCTT
This sequence comes from Uromys caudimaculatus, assembly GCA_028551405.1. Taxonomy (NCBI): domain Eukaryota; kingdom Metazoa; phylum Chordata; class Mammalia; order Rodentia; family Muridae; genus Uromys; species Uromys caudimaculatus. The sequence goes on along the minus strand of CM052703.1, from coordinate 123,807,083 downwards.
CTTTGCTTCTCTTGTGTCAGATGTTCCAGGCCCAACCATGGAAGCAGCTATTTGAGGAACCCTGCTTCTCCTTGGTACTTAGAGACCATGTCTAGATTCTGGGGTGCCAATGACACTTCTTTGGTCCTCTCCAATGGAAAGAGTTGGAAATATGAATTTATTTTCCCCTCTGTCCATGCCTCCCCACTGACAGCATGAGATCCATGCAAACTTCAGAGTTCGTTCTGCTGATCCCACCCTAGTTAAGTCTCCTACCCAGACTGTGAGGCCTGTAAACACTCTCCACTGGGACCACCTGAAGACTACTCTAACTTGCCAAGCTCTCATGTCAGGGTCAGGAGGGGTAGCATGCATTGGATAATCCTACAGGCCATCATACAAATCTCCATCATACATGGAGATTCTATCTCTTGCCACTCTCCTTCCCATGCCCTGCCTGTGGTCTCAGGAGTTTTTCCCTCCTAGTGGGTCTTCCCTGCACTCTACAGCAGACCTCTTACCTCCTGCTACCAATTGCTCTCTGACCACACAATGCTGACTGTCAACTGCCTCCAGACCCTTTCCCGGCTCTTCAGCTCACTCTGCCTTGGGTCATATCTAGCCAGGGAACTTCTAGGGCCATTGTGTCTTCTCAGGTCCTATGGGCCTTCTCTAAATGCCCCATTGAAAGACCCTCAAGTCCTGTTCCCTCTCTCCTTCCCGGTGAAACAGTCAGGTTTTCAGCCATCTTCGTCTAGGAGTTGGAGTGAGCAGAAGTCACATAGCCAGGCTGGCGGGTTTCTTTGCAGCTTACAGTGGGTCTGTACTTCCCTGCAGGCATCCTGGCTTCCCAGATCACTTTGGACCTTCTCTTTTCTTCTTGGATATCTCATTCTCCCATTCTCACTTCCTTCCTGACACTTCACTATGAAAAGGAGCTGAAACCAGAAGGGGCTGCTCCAGTCCCGTCTCCCCCTGGCTCTGGTCTGTGGGCTTCCTTACCCCACCCCACTGGCTGCTCACCCTTCCACCTTCAGCAGTATCTAATGTCCATGCTCAGAATGTGGCTAACTTCATCTTGAAGCAACACTCTCCCTCTCCCCCTGGAATTGGGTTTTCAACACATCTATCCTTTCTTTGCTTCCCTTAGCTTCAAAACTGCGCCCCTCCTCTCTTTTGAGACAGGATTTCTCTGTGTAGCCCTGGTTGTCGTGGAACTCACTCTATAGACCAGGCTGGCCTTGAACTCAGAGATCTGCCTGCCTCTGTCTCCCAATTAAAGGTGCCTGGCCCTTTTTCTCTTTTGAATATACTCCAACCAGGTTTTGCGTTCTGCTGCCTTCTCAATAATACACCCCACCGGCATCGCTGCTTTCTGTTCCCAGTGCACAGGGAAGGACAGATGAAGAGATTACCTGGATTCCTCCTTCCCATCCCAGAACACCACAGTGTACTCCTGGCTCTGGGATGAGAAGAAAGCCGACTGCTTCCCACAGGGCAGCATGTACATGAAGGTGGCGAAAGTTGGGTCTTTCATCTGGCTCACCACAGACAGGGCCAAGGGGCGCTGCAGGAGAGAGGTCTCTAGTGAGCACAGCTGTGTGGTTCCCCATGCAGGGCCACCTGGCACAAGCCAGGAGAATGTGCGAATTCTCCCACTCCGGATTAGCCTAACACCAGACTGAAAAGGCATCTGAACACCTCCCCACTCCAAAAAAATAAAAAAGTCCTTCATAACCTCTGGGTCATCATGGCCACAGTAATAGGCTCAGCTGCTCTGGAGTCAAAGGCCCATTGTGTCCTACCTTAAGTTCAGGGTCATAAATTTTTGTCTCAGATTCTATTCATAATGCATTAATTACGTATCTGATTTGATGGACAAGTGCTAAACTTGATATTAGGGGCTTCTTCCAACAAACAAGGAGGGATTATCTTTAAAAATGTATTACAGGCTTCTCATGAGCGAACTTTCCAAAGAGATATGTGCCTTCCTCTCTGTTTTTGCATGGGGACTATATTACCACAATGCATTTGATATATAAATTGAGTGAAACTCAAAACGTTCAAGATTTCAGAGCATATTAGAGTTTGGATTTTTGGACTGGGCTTATTCAACTAACATGTAAATATTCTAAAAATCTGAAAAACTCCAAAATTTGAGATACTTCTGACTTCTCATATACATGTTGAAGAGAACAAGAAAAGTAACTTTCCTACGGACAGACTGACACACACACACACACACACACACACACACACACACACACACACACACGACTAGATGACACATTAGAGGAACCAAAGCTCCCTCTGGAAGAGATGATCAGAGAAGGTTGCCCAGCTGTCCTTAGTGAGGGGGTGTGTGAGCATGCACTGGAGTCCCACAGCCCCTACCACCAGGGGAGGCCAGGCTCTGCTCTGCCCTGTGTACCTTCTCCGGCTTGGTGTCCCAGCACTCCATCATGAGTGCCTGGAGTCGGTGGAACTGCACTTCCTCTGGCTGCCCCAGAACTGGGCGGATGCCCTTAGCCAGCTTCTTGACAATCTGAAGTTGGTGGTGGCCCAGGGCAGGGCGCTGTCCTGACAGCAGCTCGTACAGTACCATACCATAGGAGAACATATCTACCTGGGCGGGAAGGCAAGCCAGGTTAGGTCTCCTGCCTGGGCCCAGCAACCTTAGAAAGCCGGCCCTGAGGAGGAGGAGGAGGAACAGGAAGACACAACCAGGAATCACAAGCTCTCCCAATCCATCGCCAATTTCATCTATCCACCCAATCCGTCCAAACATCCAGACAGTCCTTTGTCTACCATTTTCCCATCCGTTTGTCCATCCGTTTATCCTGTCTTCTATCTGCATCATTTATGTACCCTCCCAGCCATCCACACGATAGCCACACACACAGAAATTGTTAACTACCAGGTGCCCACTAAGGGCTCCAAAGCCAAGACCCCAGAGGGCTGTATAAGAAATTCATAAAAAAGAGAGTGTCTCATGTGATTTCTCTTTTTAATTGTCATAAAAACCCAGCAAGGAAAGAGTTGTGCAGACCTCACGTAAGTCAGAGAACATCTTTCATAAGAAATGTCTGAGATAGAGCTGGCAGGCTTTTTTTTTTTTTTTTTTTTTTTTTTTTAAAGATTTATTTATTATGTACACAGTGTTCTGCCTGCATTTAAGCCTGCATGCCAGAAGAGGGCGTCAAATCTTGTTACAGATGGTTGTGAGCTACCGTGTGGTGGTTGCTGGGAATTAAACTCAGGACCTCTGGAAAAGCAGTCAATGCTCTTAACAGCTGAGCCATCTCTCCAGCCTGGAGGCAGCAGTTTTTAATGTGACTATTTCTACCATAGCCTCAATGTTCAATGGACACCTTGTCCAGGTCTCCTGCTACGGAGAAGTCTTTCATTCCTGTTGCTTTGGCTTGCCTTTTGCACCATGTGCAGTAGTCACAGTTGCCCAGTTAACCCATACACACTTAGGGCATTCTCAAGGTCCATGACCCATCTGGAAATAATGCAATAATAAGAAACCAGAGAGCAGGTGACACATTGACTCAGTGGTAAAGGCACTTACTGCCCCCACATTGTAGAAGGAGGAAACTAATTCTTGCAAGTTGTCTGCTGAATTCTACACACGGGTGCCACCTAAATAAATAAGTAAATAAGTATACTACAGATAAGTTAGAGACAAGGGGGCGGTGACTGAACAGGCTGGCAAAACACGCATCTACTGAGCAGACCCCTGGACTGAGTCCCTGTCGCAGCCATCGCTGGCTGCGCCTGGGAAATCACACTCATTTCCCTAACACTCACACTCCTCCGGCTTGGCACTTAGCCAGCACCTTGTGGTACCCAGAACCTCTATCATCTTTATTCTGTATCCCTGCAAGGTGGTCTTCAGTCCCCAGTGAAGATCTAGGCTCAGGTACACTTCTATCCTGGACTCTTGTGGCTGTGTCTGAAGCTGCGACTGGAGAGATGGCTCAGTGAGTGGGGTGCTCACTGTGATCCCCAGCACAGGAGTGGCAGGGTGTGCCTGGAATCGCAACACTGGGGGGTGGAGACAGGAGGATCCCAGGGCTTATTGTCCAACAAATCTAGTCAGTAAGCTAGCTCCAGGTTCGGTGAGAGAGCCTTCTTCCAAACATGAGCTGGAGAGTGAGGTGGAGAGTGACTGAGGAAGACACTAAGGTGGATGGATGGGCAAGAATACCCGAATTCACATGTGTACACACGCACACGCACACGCACACGCACATGCACACGCACACACACACACTAAAAAATACTTCTAAAGCTAAGGACAGAGGTCAATCTGTTAACAAACAGGCAGACACGGCCTGGGTACCTTCTGGCCAGAGCCAGAATCCCCCTCACTGAGAGAGGAAAATACCCTGGAGAAGGTGAGCCCGGAGCCCCAGGACTGCCTGTCTGGCTTCTCATTGGTCCTGGGCTCCTGCTCTGCACGGCTGGGCTTGGGGATGACAGAGAGGACAGGCAGATACCTTCTCGTCATATACGATGCGAGGCCTGATCTCTGGAGCCTGGTAGCCTGGGGTGCCCTCCACACCCAGCGCCCCCTCGTGGAAGGACTGTCTGGAGATGCCGTAGTCGGACAGTTTGATGTTGATGTGTTCCTTGATGCTCAGTGACCACACCAGGATGTTGTCTGACTTGAGGTCACAGAAGATGATGTTCTTCTTGTGCAGGTAAGCCAGGCCCGAGGCAATCTGGTAGGCTATTTTTTGGGTGAGCATGTGTCCCAGGGGCATAAAGGAAGAATCTTGGAAAGAAAGCAGTATTTATGTTGAAATCTATCAACTTTAAGATGGAATCAAATTAGCATTCTAGACCCTGTCTTTCATTCTTCCCCTGACTCCCCTACTTTAGTTTGGATGGGGTCACAGGGTTGGCTTGTATGGCACTATTGGGAGGTGATGGGACCTTTAAGAAGTGGGGCCTTGTGCTGACTAGCTTTGTGTCAACATGACACGAGCTAGAGTCAGTTTGGAGGCAAGAACCTCACCCGAGAAAAAGAGCCTCTATCCCACTGCCTCAGGGGCAAGCCTGTGCTCCATTTTCTAGATTAATGATTGATGGGGGAGGGCCCAGCCCACTCCAGGCAGGTGTCCCTGGGTTGTACAGGAGAGCAGCTGGCTGAGCAAGCCCAGAAGCAGTGTTCCTCCATGGCCCCTGTATCAGTTCCTGTCTCCAGGTTCCTGCCTTGGCTTTCATAAGGTGATGGCTTCACCTTATGGTTCCAGCTTGGCTTCACAAGCTGGAAATTGAAATAAACCCTTTCCTCCCCATGCTGCTTTGGTTATGGTGTTTTAGCAATAGAAACCCTAACTAAGACAGGCCCCACAGAAGGAAGTGAGGTCATCTGGGACATGCCTTTGAAGGAGCCATCGGGATTCTAACCTCTGTTTCTCTCTCTCTCTCTCTCTCTCTCTCTCTCTCTCTCTCTCTCTCTCTCTTTCTCTCTCTCTCTCCCCTCTTTCTCTTTCTCCTCTTCCTCCTCCTCCTCCTCCTCCTCCTTTTTCACCCTCTAGTTGACATGACATGGCCAACCTTTTCTGTCATGTGACTCCATCATCAAGTGCCAGCAATGACAGGTCCAAAGAGCAAGGGCAACTGATGATGGACTGAAATCTCTAAAGCCATGAGCCAGAACAAACCTTTCCTTCTTGTAAGTTGTTTGTCTCAGGCCTTTTGTCACAGTGACGGAAAACTGTCACTGTGACACAGTGACTAACACATCCCCTAATCCTCTAAATGCCCCAGATACATCCTTGCTCTTCTTCATGCCAGAGGGGACAGAGAACAGCTTTAAGTGAAGCAGTATGCTGTTAGGATAGAAACGCTCATTTTTAGGGATCCTTTCATGGTAGACCGTGCGTGTTTTTCATAAAAGGATTCAAGCCCTCTGGACTCATCTGAGGCCAACCTTGTCCTGCCGTCAAGTGTAAACTAAAGATACAGACCCTGCATAAATCTCTTCCATTTTCTCTGAGGTTGAGAAATGACTGGTTTAGTAGCAGCTCTTAGAGAAGGTAGCCACCTCCCTACTTCTGGCTTCAGTTTGCAGATAGTTACCTGCTTCTTCAGAATTCCCTTTAAGTTTCTTTGAGAAATAAGAGACAGCAGAAGGGATCCTAAGTGCCATCTTAACTGGTGCCCAGTGTGTAGATGTGGTTACAGGGGGACTTAGTGACACAGTTGGGGTTTAAGGTACCAGCTGCTGTCTCTTGGGCCAATGGTGCTGTCTCATCAGGGGCTCTGTGTCTTCCAAGTTGGGGCTGTTTTTCTCTTTTTTTTTTTTTTTTAAGACTTGAGATTTGCTTCTGTCTGACCCCAAAGTGTGAACTCCTAGGCTAACTCAGCGTGCCCTGTCCCATGGTTGGAGTTGGCAAGGCACTTGGCTCAATGAAACCACCCATAGCTTTGTTTTTGCGAGCAAGATAGCCATGTGAGATAAGAGGAAGGCCCTGTGCTCCGGCACTAGAGCTCTGCTGGCCTCCCAGGAGCAGGCTGCAGGCATGGCCCCTGTAGAATGTTCTCAGAGGGCAGTACCTTTGGCATTCTCAGACAGCACGGTGTTGAGGCTGCCCAGCGGGGCAAGCTCCAGGGCGAAGCAGAGAGGGTGGATACTGATGCCAATGAGCGACACGATGCAGGGGTGTTGCAAGGCATGCAACATACTGGCCTCCTGACGGAAGTCTGAGAAGTTCTTCATGGCGTCCATGGCTCTCAGGTGCCTCAGCATGGTGTCTGCAGGACAAAGCAAGGCCATCAGCTATCTAGGAGGAGCCGCAGGTGCAGGGCATGGGCCTCCCCGCTGGACCTAAGGCAAGGTAGACCCAGGTCTAGGCCCAGTAGGTTGCCTTCTGAGGGTCACATGAACGGGGGCCTGCCATACTTAGCTCTGCATTACAGGGATTTGGGTTAGGTAAGACAGATTTATATTTAAGTAAACATCGTATGAAGGACTGTAATACTGATGTCCAGGATTTGGCCTTAAAAGACTGGCATTGTGGGGCCGAGGCTAAGACAGGATAGAAAGTCAGGGAAAAGTAAGGGATGGCAGAAAGGAAAAGACTCCTTACTCAGCATCTGATTACCTCCCCTCTGACTGAGAATCAAAAAAAAGTCACCACAACTGACAGACCTACCCAGACTGCCTTCAGGGATGCCGTCCCGTCCCTAAGCGGCGTTTGTAAAAGGAATGCTCAAATCAAGAAAAGAACTCTGCTTGCCTGGGACAGACGAAGGGAGACCTTAGAGTTTACCTCAGGATCTGCTCTCCACACCAGGCCTCAACAACTACCCAGTAAAACCCAGCCATTTCCTTGTCAGGAGGGAAAGTCTTTAAGATGGGAGAAATAGGTGAGCTAGATCATAGTTTTGTACTTAATTATTAAACTTTGCTTAATTTTTGAGCCTGGTTATTAATTTCAGATAAAAAATATCACATACACACAAACACACACACATACACACCTGCACACATTCATGCACACACACACACACACACACACTAGGGTACTTAAGGGCTGACTCTCCTGAGTGCCACACCCACGTCTTAGGTGGATGCTAGTACTCTTTCTTTAAAGATGTCTCTTTTCCCTCTGATGGCCTCTGCTTACATCCACAGTGTGCACTGACTCTGTCTCTATAGCGAGACAACTTTGTTAACTGTGCTTCACTGTGACTCGCCCTGAAATTCTTTCCTGCGCTGTGTTCAAGGACCGCAAAGGGAGGTCCTCTCCCTTTGAGCTGTGTCTTCCAGCTGCAAACGACAGCATGGAGCCTCTTCCTTTCTCAAGAGCTAATGTGGCCTTGTCATTTGTGACAGTTGCTGGGCACTCCCTGAGTTCCCTCAGGCTCCCTCAAGGGAGGACTGGCACAGGGCTCCAGCCTCACAGCTTAGAGCTTACAGCTTGCAGCCACAGCTGCCACTCAGTCGAGGTACCAGTGACCTTATTCCATTTGTATCCCCTTATCATGTTCAAAGCCTGGACCAGGCACTATCTGGAGTGTAACTAGTCCCCTTCCCCCCCACCCTCATGGTCACTGCAGGTTACCTTATTCCTTATCAAGTAGCTAGGGCTAGTGAAGGTGAAAGCTACCATCATTACCATCAGTCGGTGAGATGTCTGTCCATGGCTGCGGGCCTATGACATTCACATTAGAGGAGAAAGGTCTACAGCAGGGATGAGTGATGTCTAGCCATGCTGTCACTTGATATTCATGCATCTCATGTAAGTGGCCTGCAGGAGACTCTGGAAGCTCAGGACAGCACCCCTGGCTGTGGCCAGTCTGCTCAGGATCTTCTGTCCCTGAAGCTACTAGGCAGGGTAGAGCCGGGTCCTGACTGTTTTGTTTCCCATTTCTATGTCTTCCCCTCAGATTTTAAAGTTGGGGTCTGTTGCCTTAGTGATCAGCTCACTGGTTGTGCAAGGCCTTGAGTGGACTGACCATTCGGCTGCTAAGGGAAAGGTCCATTCTTACACTGGCTCTTTAACCCGTTAAAATTTTAATTTTTGTTACAGGGTGGATAAGATCCCAATCTCTACCCCAGTTAGTGAGTACACTGTCTTCTCTCAGACCAGCAAGGTCACCTCTGCCATGTGCAGGCTTCCTGAGCCCACAGGCTGCTTCCACTTCCTAGGCAGGCCTGTATGAAGCCCTGGAAGAAGCCTGCTGTAACCTCTGTAGACTCATTCATGACATTTGTGGGGTTGGCTCTTCCCTTGTCAGCTCTTGGCTTTGGCTCAGCGCATGTGCATTGGATACTCCATTAGTCAAATTACCCAGCTGGGACTCAAGGTACCCTAGTTAACCATAATTCCAGGTGCTTTTTATTACCACTGTGGAGGGTATTTTCTGATGGGCACTGTTGGGTATGAAGCACCATTGAATTCTAATAGTCTACGTTAAGTTCAGGGTTTCCGGGGGACTTTTATCAGCCTGAGATTTGTCAACCAAGTCTGTTAGATCAGTGCAGAAACCAATATTCTCCTCAATGAATGGCAAATTGGTTTCTTTCTTTCCGGTTTCAATGATTCTAATTTTTCTACTGAAGAACATACATTGGCTTTGTGATCACAGTGTGACCCATCCTGACTCAATGTGACCCATCCTGAACAAGGGGCAGTTCCGTTGGCTGGAGTGAGGAGACCTGGGCTGAGCACTACACGGTGCTATGGTTAGAAGGTGTCTCCCCCTCCATGTTCACATATGGAAAACTTACTGTAGCCTTTTCAAGACTGAGTTAGTTATCACACGGGTGGGCCTGTTAGAAAAGGAAATACAGCCCCCTTCCGGGCTCTGGCTCCCCACTCTCTCACTCTTTGCCTTCTAGGATGATATAGTATGGAGACCCTCCAGCACTAAGCTATGGGCTTTCTCACATACCACAACCTTGAGCCAAAGAACTTCCTTTGTTTAGTAGTTCCCCAGCGTGGGGAATTCTGTGGTAGCAACAGAAATGAATTAAGAGGAGTACTGAAGACCCCTCCCACTGGAAAGCGTTCTTGGACTGCATTTGATATGCAGGTCTGAGTGTGCTGCCTCTTGGCTTTCTTGGTGGGATGTAGGGTGAGGGGAAGTAGTGGGGAGGGAACACCCCAAATATCTATTTACAAAGTTTGCCTCATTCTCTTGTCTTTCAGTATACAGCTTTCTGCGTGCACAGGACATGGAACCCTGCAGATGAGGTGTCTGCCTGATATCAGACTGCCGAGAGAATCTCTTGTACTGAGGAGAAGCATCACCTGTCAATAAAAAAGCCTATGGCCAATGAGCTAAGGCAGGAAATAGGTGAGAGTTCTGGCAGAGAGAGAAGGGGGGGGGGGGAGGCAGAGACAGAGGCAGAGAGACAGGGAGACAGGGAGACAAAGAGAGAGAAAGGCATTCTGGGAAATAGATGTGGGAGATTCACCCAAGAACACTAAAGGAGAGGCAACCACTAACTTCTGGAAGAACATAGACTAGAATAAACTTGATTATTGAGATATGAGCTAGTCAGGGGACAGAGCCAAAGCTATTGGCCTAAGCATTTACTCATATATAAGAAGTCTCAGAGTCATTGTTTCTAGGAACAAAGTAGATGGGTGGAAAACCATGAGGTTCCAGGTGGCTTCTACCACATCAGACTGCCCGTACATGTGTGCTAGGCCTTTGGCAGGCACGAAGCACATAGAGATAGCAGGAGTGGTCTCTGCTAACACACACTTCTGCTAGACAGGTAGCAATATTGAGGCCTCACTTGGCTTGGATCTCCATCTTGTACTCCCTAACTTGCCAGGCCAGACACAAAGCAGAGCTGCACCAGCTATCCCAGCCCCCAAATCCTCCTGCCCCACGTGCACATGTGATCTCTGTCTTCCCTAAGGTAGCCTGGAGTTCAGACACAAGAGGGTATATGAAGAAAAAGTGCTGGCTATGGCCCTGTTACCTGCTGGGGCATTGGCAGAGTTCTTGAACTTCTTGATATGAAATCTCTTCACAGCCACAGGCTGGCCCTGGTATCGGGCCTGGTAGATGACTGTGCCACTGCCACCTTGGCCCAGGATGCTGTTCTCACCCTCCGTGTGCTCCAGCTTGCTGTTCTCTAGGAAGAGCCTATAGCACACACAGTGAAGGGGTTAGCCTCCAACCTCAGGCAGGGCGTGTCCTAGACTCGGTTGCTAGTTTTCCCTTTGGGAGAATAACAGTTCAAAGCCACATGTGAGGTTGGACTGATCTAGGCTAACTCTGGATCTGTCACATGCCAGGGGGTCAACCTGTATAGTCTATGCAATCTCAGTCTCCTCTTCTGTATGGTGGCTGCATCACAGGGCCACACTGAAGATGCTGAAGAAGCCTGTTCTAGGGGATCTCTCTGATTATAGTGGGCCTAGAACAAGGATCCCTTCCTCTGTTTTACTCTGGAGCTTTGGTGCATTGACAGCTGTCATCCCTTGCATACATGGTACTATTTGTTGCTAGCTTTTTTTTTTTTTTTTTTTTTTTTTTTTTTTTTGGTAAGATCATCCTCTGTCACACAGAGTTAGTGTCCCCACAACTGGGGACTAGGGTTTCATAGGGAGTTTTAGCCACCTTGCTGGTCTGGAGCCTTGTGAAAACAGATTTCTGTTGACTTCTAGAAACATGGCTGCTTCTTCTCAACCCCGTCAGCCTTGTGGGGAGACCCTGGGGCTTGCTGGCTCTGGAGTAAGCTGCTGAAGAACATGGGGCTGAGCTAGGATTTTCCAAGAAGCTCAGATGGAGAATGGGATGGAATGAGGTTTCAGGGTACAGAGGTGCAGGTTTTGACATTAGTGCTTGGGGACCAGCATGCAGGGCTTGGGGCTTTGGGGAGTATCATTCTTCGCCCTTCCATTGACTCTGGGTCTTCATGGATCTCTGGGCCTCTTACTTCCTGAGATTCTCCTCTTTCTTTAGAAGCAGTGGCATGAAAGGCAAAACAGGAAGCAAAGGGAGAACGGGTTCCTGGGCAGAAGAAAGGCAGTCTGCTCCACTGAGGTCCCCTCAGGTCCCCGTGGGAACTTGTGCCAGCCTGCCATCCAGGCCACGGGTGACAGTGAGCCCTCCTGGCCCTGTAGATGCACTTGATCTGTGATTTTGAGATGTAGCACAGCTCAATCATGTCACCTGCATCCGCTGCGGCCTTGCATCTGCTGGGGCCTTAGGTATGTGGTTGAGCATGGTCGGGAGATGCTTTTCAAGTGCCCTGGTAAAACCCTTGCTTGGGAAGTGCAGGTATGGGGGTACTATCTAAGATGGGTTATGGGAACCAGGGGCTGCTATGGGTTCTTCTAGAGCTTATGCAAGCTTCAAAAATTGCAGAGTTCTGCGGGAGCCACAGAGCAGATCTCTGCCTGCCAAACTCCTCCGTCAGGGCTGGCTGGGCCCCAGGAGATAGACTTAGCTCCCTCTCTGGACAGACTCCCCTAAGGCTGTTGGGGTTTTCTATTTTCTAACAGACAACTTCATCTCACAATCCTACTGTCCCGAAGACCTGATCCAAAGCAGTAAAGGCCGTGCAATGTGGCTTCTTGAAGCCACAGAGGGAATCCTGCAGCCCACCAGTCGGTGTCTCTGTGCTGAGGCATAAATCCCACAAAGCTTGGCAGATAAATGAAATGTCTAAAACATTAAGGGCACCTAACCTAGCACCTTCCAAAACATGCGATTCATGCTCATACACAATTGCACGCCCACAAAGAAGCCAGGAGTGAAGAAAGACCACTTTGCAGAAGAGCGGTGTTTGCTACATCTATCTGTGGCTGCAGGAGACACTGAAGGAAGTTGAGTGAGACCTGTCCTTTGTAATTAGCTAATTAGTTAATTATCCTCTTTTATGGTCGGATATTGAGCACAGGGCTTCACATTGTCACTGAGGCACCTCCCAGGCCCATTTAAAATTCAACAAATCCCTGGAAGTGGGGTGTGGAGCAGCATGCTGTGCCCTGTGGCCATCTGGGGGCAGTGAAGAAAAACTGCGAAACAGATCTCCTTAAAGGGAAAAACAGTTAAAGAAACCAGATATAGCATGCCACTGCAGGGACAGTTCCCCACAACTCTAAAAATTAATGGGAACTGTTGAAGTCCAAAAAGGTTGAAGGACTTTCCCCAAGGAGTCCATATCACAGGCATGGGTTCCCATACACTAAAGAAGATGGTCTATTTTACCGAGGACTTACATTTTGTGGCTATGTCCTTTTGGATGGGACCGGGCAAGGTCTCTCTGTTATTTGCACTATTTCCATCCCCTGTTATCATCTCAGGAGGGTAGGGGTAGCATGAGCCGGAAGAACTGAGTCAGAGTGTGTGCCAGCAGCCGGGCATCAGCCTTTACTCCAAAAGAAAGAGGAGGCTGCAGGCACCGGATAGCTCCCCATCTACAGAGGCCAGTGAATAGCTGTGTCCTCCAAGGTTGTCCTCAATGTCCTTCTGTCCTCCAGTGGGCAACAGAGTGGGAATCTAAGGAGGCCCAGCCCAGCAGAAGGGAATGCTAACCCACAGTGGAGCAGAAAGAGGTCCCTGTGGCTTTGTAAGCCAAGTGCAACAGGGCCTGCAGAGGACTCCAGTGGAAAGACATCGGTCCAATTTCTTTCCGGAAGCTTAGGATGGGGCTCTAAGTCACCTGAGACTCTGCAGGAAGGAATGGCTAGAAAAGTTACTGCCACTTCATGGTTATGGCGTTAAGCAGTGAGCTGGTACAGCCTGCCTTCCTGTCCTGGGAGGGACCGTGGAGCATACCTGGCTGGGAAGTCAGTCATGAACAGCTCTGGTACAAGCTCCTGAAGTGGCACTGGGAGGTCTGGGTGTCTGGGGCAGGAGATGAAGTCCTGTTCGATGGCTGTGAGCACACAGTCTTCCATGTCGAAGTACTGCACACTCTCTGACCTCTCGCTTGGATCTGCATGCTGGGCCCAGGATGCTTCACAGACAGGGCAGGGCACATACTGCTCCATCAGTGGGGTCCCGTCACTTTCTGTGGCTGTCAGGGCTAAGAGGAGGAGACAGCTGCTGGGGACTGGCTGTGGGTGCTCTGAGCAGTACCCTAGAACTCTGCGCCTGGCTGGCTTTCATATCGGAGGTTCTGTCTGCTCCTACCTGGGCCCAAGGGAGCCAGAAATCTAGTACTGCTCTGGGGTCCCTTATTGCTTTGGATTTGATTTTAAGGCAGGGTTTGGCTATATAGCTGAGGCTGGTCTCAAACTCAAGATTCTGTGGTCTCGGCTTCCCAAATGCTGGGGTTACAGCATATACCAACGATCCTTGCCTTCTGGTGAGATTTTGGACAGGAAAATTGCTGATTCCAAAGGACTCACCACAGAGGGGTTACCCCATTGTACTGGCTGATTTTGTGTGTGAACTTGACACAAGCTGGAGTTATCACAGAGAAAGGAGCTTCAGGTGAGGAAATGCCTCCATGAGATCCAGCTGTAAGGCATTTTCTCACTTAGTGATGGGGGGGTCCATTGTGGGTGGTGCCATCCCTGGGCTGGTGGTCTTGGGTTCCATAATAGAGCAAGCTGAGCAAGCCAGGGGGAAGCAAGCAAGCAAGCCAGTAAGGAACATCCCTCCATGGCCTCTGCATCAGCTCCTGCTTCCTGACCTGCTTGAGTTCCAGTCCTGACTTCCTTTGGTGATGAACAGCAGCATGGAAGTGTAAGCTGAATAAACCCTTTCCTCCCCAAATTGCTTCTTGGTCATGATATTTGTGCAGGAATAGAAACCCTGACTAAGAGACCAATGGTCTAGACCCTGAGTAAAAGTTGCCTGGAGTCCTTGGAAGGCTGGTAGAGGAAGGCAAAACAAGAGTGGTAGGGACTTTACTGAATGGCTGGGGCTGAATCTGAGCTATAGTCCATCACCCTGACCACAGTTAGTACAAGGTAGAAGGCCTCTGGTGTGCTCTAGGGAAGTTAAATGCAGGGGAGAATGAATACAAATGATTAAGGGAAAGCTGGACACTTGACGTGGATATACAGTTTTCTGTGTCCCTCTCATTAGCGAGCAGGTACTAAGAAACGCCCATGAGAGTACCCTGGGGCAGGGTAGTGACCTGCTTTATACAAACACTGTGGATTCCTAGATGTCCTGGGTGCATCTGACATCCATGGGAAGAGACTCTGGCCGCTGGCTCTAGGGTGTCTTGTCTCAAGTGCTTGGCTGAGTTTCTTCTCTCTCAGATTACTGGCTACTTGGTTTAACTGCCAAATCCCTAGCACCTACTGAGGCTGGGCACGGGCTGGTAGGGAGTTACAACGTGGCTGGAGAGTTGATATAGAGCTCAGGAGCACCACTGGCTGGCCAAGAGCCCTCTAGTCACCCTGACTCACACACGGTTGTTTTCTCTGAGAACCCCCTTCCTAAGCCCCTTAACAAGTTGGTCGCTCTTTGAAGTGATATGCAAGGGAGCCAGACTCTGTGTCTGCAATATGTATCCAGTGGCATCCTGAATTACCTTCCCATTGCCCTCCTGGGCTGCAAGGCTCTGGAGCAGGTGAGTACACCAGTTCAGGAGGGCTGTGTGAGACAGACAAGCCATCCAGAATCCACCCGCTGCTACTCTGCTTTCTAGAAGCTGCAAGGAGGATTGCTCCTTCAGTGGGCTCCTCCCCACAGCCGCCTTCCTGCAGCTGCCCCGTAGCCTCCTCCCCAGCTGTCTGCACTCGGTCTATCCCAGTAGCAAAACAAACAGGGCCCCAGGGGGTTTGCTTCAAAAAGTATTTTCTTTGGGTCAATTGTCAGTAGGGCAATAGATTCAAAGAGTCTGAGAAGGGCTGTGTGGGTGGCTTGCACTCCACCAGCACCGGTAGGGGCACACAGGGAAGGGGGAACTGGCATGCAGCTCTGACCTCCTCCCTCACTGACCCTACACCAGGGACAGTTCTCCACATTTGGGCCCATTGATTTCAACTTACATAAAACACGTATGACTCACATTAACGATGTCATTGGGCCACGTGGGGGACCCAGAAAATCCTTCCCCCATACACTGTAGACATCCAGGAGACCTAACTAGTTCTGTTCTGTGACACATTTCCTGGACCTCCCGCCCTAACCTGGAGCAGGACTCTCAGCAAAGGGCTGAATCCTGGTGGCAACTTTGCTTTCTAAAAGAGGCAGTCACATATGTGTATACACACACACACACACACACACACACACACACACACACACACAGCCTTCTACATATGTATGTGCTATGTATATGTACTGGCTGGTTTTGTGACAACTTGACACAAGCTGGAGTTATCACAGAGAAAGGAGTTTCAGTTGAGAAAATGCCTCCATGAGATCCAGGTGTAAGGCATTTTCTCAATTAGTGATCAAGGGGGGAGGGCCCCTTGTGGGTGGTACCATCTGTGGGCTGGTAGTCTTGGGCTCTATAAGAAAGCAGGCTGAGCAAGCCAGGAGAAGCAAGCCAGTAAGGAACATCCCTCCATGGCCTCTGCATCAGCTCCTGCTTCCTGACCTGCTTGAGTTCCAGTCCTGACTTCCTTTGGTGATGAACAGCAGCATGGAAGTGTAAGCTGAATAAACCCTTTCCTCCCCAACTTGCTTCTTGGTCATGAATAGAAACCCTGACTAAGAAGGTATACATACATACATATATACATACACACAGACACATATACACATATGTATGTGCATATATATGTATACATATCTGATATATACATATACATACATACATATATATGTATATGTAAGCATGATCAAAGGCTTGGTTCCAGAATATTCTCTTACCAGGGAACCACTGGTCGATCAGGGAGTTGACATGGTCTGTGATAAAAGCCATTGCTGAGAAGTCCCTCATTTCTGACTGGCAGATGATTTTAATTCCTCCGCTTTTTTTCTTTTTCCAGTTCACATCTGAGGATTCCACACTGTAACCCGGAAATGAAAAGGAACCCAGTGTCAAGAACCTGGAGTGATTTCCCTGCCTCCAAGGATGGACTTAATCCCCAGGGACCCTAAGGGTCGGTGTGTCCTGCAGGATTTTGGGGTGGCGTAGCTCTCCTGTTTATATACCTGCTTTTATGATCTAACTTGTCCTTGTCCCTACTCTCCCAACTGGAGTGAACTTAAATCCTGGACTATGGCTTCCCTCAGTCTATCCTGGAGAAGGAGCTGGGGGGAGGGTAGGAAGATGGGGCCAGCGGGACATTCCCAGGGAGGCTCTCTGTTTCTAGCGAGCTACCATGATAAGCCTTCCTCAGGAGCAGAACTCTGGATTCCAAGTGGGAAGGGCACTAAGTCAGGGCTCTCCCAGGACCACCATGCTGGGCACCCTGCCGACCTAGCAGGGGGCTCCCCAACATTCCCACCTGAGGTAGCCCCCATCGAAAGTGACTAGCAGCCCTTCTTGCCAGTAGATGGTCTGATTTCTTCGGACTCTGAATGTGCTGCAGCGGTTTCTCTGGTTTCCTGTAAAACTGTAAATGGTGACTTTCCTGTTCCTGCTTTTCGTATTCTTCTTGTTTTCAAAAAGCTGAAAGACAGGAGAGAAAGGACCCTGTTTAAGAATTCTGTGTTCCTCGCTGGCCCCATCTTGATAAATCACTGCATCTTTCCCACCCGTGCCTCCCACGCCTGCTGCTCTTCCCTGGCTGCCAAGTCAAAGGCCACATGGTGTGGAAGGGTCTCCAGGGTACCCTGGGAACAGATTTTCCTAGTGATCACAAATAGGCTGTTCTTCTCTGAAGACTTTCCTCCCTGACTTCACAAGTGAACGTTTACATTAGATTTGTGGACAGGACAGAAAAATAAATAAGCAATCAACAATTTAACACCCAACAGGAAGGTTCGAATAGATATGAGCCCAGGAGTTTTCTTATTACACACATATATGTAAAGAACAATGATTGAGATTGTGCTTCTCATTCTGCTTGCTCTTTGGCCTGGGGATACAGCTCAGTGGCGTATGCTTGCCCACTGTGCCCCAGGCTCTAGCGCCAATCACTAGCAGACAACACGGTGTACTTTGAAAACGTCGCGGATCTCATGCCATTAAAAACTCACTGAAAATTCATCTCCCTAAGGCTGTGACAGTGATTTCTTGCACCTTTCCTTTCTACTAGGTTGGCCCTTCTGGTCCCTTCAAAATACAGTGCAACGAACATGAAAAATCCATGAAGATTTCTCTGGCTCCCTCAGTGTAGACATTCAGCAGTAGGACGCCCGGTCTAGGGCCTGGCGGTTTTAAGGCTCTGGATGCATAGGGAAGTTTGAAAAGGAAGAGACTATTATCAAATCCACTGCCCACCAGGGCTGGGCTTCTCGCTAGGCTCTTTGTTGGTGTGAGAATCTGCATGTCTTTGATGAATCTAAATCCCCCCCCCCCCCCCCCCGTTATCTGAATTTTAACAGGATTTCATTCTGCATTGATTTCTCAGCCAGACCTGCTGTTGGTGCTCCTACCCAGCCTCCCTTCCCCTCCTCCCCCTGTGAGCTCAGCCTCCCACAATGTGAGGGGGGGCATAGTGACCTCCCACTTAGAACACAGAGGACAGGGTTCAAACGGAGGGCAGAGGACAGAGGGAACCCTAGGAGAGGCACACACTCTGTTATTCAGTGAACCATTTTGACATCATAAAGAGTCAGCCCCCCACCATCCCCCCCCCACCCCCGCCACCCACAACACAGGCCGCAACGGTTTTGATTGATTTTCAACCCCTTGGATTTATTTTTCTTCCCATAAAATGGGATGATCAAAGACCATCTTAACTGAGCCAAGAAGTTATAATTCAATAAGGGTGTCCTAATTAGAGGGTGGCAAAAGCAAACTCAAGCAGAGATCAATGTCAAAAAGATCCAACACTTCAACAGTCAGAGCGTATGCCAGGGACTCGCAAACTGTAGTGTGTGGCACCAGCCCCTGGAAGTGTTGTCAACAACACAGCAGGACTCCATCCTGAGGTTTCTGAGGTGATAAATCTGGAGTTGGGGCTTGACAGCGAACGTCCCTCACAGGATCTCAGGTGGGGTCAATTTTGATGGTCTGTGAACCCCTCTTTGAGAACTACTGCTCTAAGCAAGCGTTCTTCTGTGTGACTGTCTTGCATGAGATTACTGTTGACTGACAGCTTGGCCCCTCTCCATCACTCTGGCTGGACCCACAGAATACAAGCCTTGGGTTGACTCTTCACTGTGACCAAAGCAAGGGAATTTCTTTTTCCAGCAGTGGTTCCAAGCTTGGCTGCAGGCTGGTATCACCAGGGAGCTTTACAAAGCCCGAGTGAGGCAGGCCGGGCATGGGAGGCATATCTACCTCTAGTCCTTAGATTCTCCAGTGAGATGGCTTAGTACAGATGTTCACTGCTAAGCCTGACAACCTGAGTTCGATCCCTGGGGCCTACAAGATGAACGGAGAGACCCAACCTCTGTAAGTTGTCCTTACACCGATACTTATGTATGGGTGCTTACAGCCAATCTTTTGGTTCGGACCACATATGTGGCAGAGGAAGGCCTTGTTGGCCATCAGGGGGAGGAGAGGCCCCAGTAAAGGGGAATGTCAAGGTGGGAATATGGGAGTGGGTGAGCGGGTGGGTGGGAGGTGGAATTCCCTCATAGAGGTGGGGGAGGGGGAGGGGATAGGTGGTCTCCAAAGAGGAAACCTGGAAAGGGGGAAACATTGGAAATGTAAATAAAGTATCAAAAAAAAAAAAAAATTGGAAGGGCTGTGTCAGTTATGGATTCCTCTTGGGTGAGTCAAAATGTATACCCAGGATAGCAAGACCATGAAGTCAGGGTCCTGTGACATTTTAAATGCTAGTTCTTGGCCTAGCTCATAGCAGTAGCCAAAACCATGGTGGCTTTGTGAGGGACCCTGCTTCTGCTCGAACAAACTCCACAGTGACTTGGAAATGGCTAACATTTGGAACCATAATTTGAGGAGGGAGTGGTCTAAGCAAGATGGGTAAAAAACCCAGCACTTGGGAGGCAGAGGCAGGCAGATTTCTGAGTTCGAGGCCAGCCTGGTCTACAGAGTGAGTTCCAGGACAGCCAGGGCTACACATAGAAACCCTGTCACGAAAAAAAAGAAAAAAAAAATGGGTAAAAAATTTGGCATTCCTAGCCAAGGACAGTGGATTCATGCTATGTTTACTTCCTGACTCTGCATGGGTTACATCTCTGTAGGAGAGCAACCTTCAGTTAGGCCTCACCAGCACAGAGGATGTAGTCTTCCCCCAACAATGAGCTTAAAGAAGTTCTCCCATCCCCATGTCTTCCCCTTACAGAAACCACGCTACCTGAAGGTCCATCTCAGCCAAGCTGATCAGCATCCGTGCTATGAACCTCTGCCAGAAGCCAACAGGCACGAAGCTCATCTTAAACACACGCTGGATGGTGTTAGCCATCGGGTGCCGCATGCTGTGGGTGTCCAGCCCAGGTTTGGACGGAAGGAGGTGTGGTAGGAGGTAGCTGAAACACACAAGGGGAGAGGTTGATTATCATGGCCTGGATCTGCTACAGGGCCCTGGTCCCTGCAGATGCTGGACTGTGGGAAGGCATCGGTTGACAAAGCCCAGCTTGCCAGAGGCCCTCCCTGTAGAGTTCTAGAGACCAGACTGATTTGGAGGGAAGATGTAAAGGCATAAAAATGCCAGATGCAGTGAATCGAACTTGCTTCTCAGAAAACTAGGTTGTGGTTGTGAAATCACTTAACACCGCCTTCGGCTGGTGGACGAAAAACAAATACAGCTGTTCAGCTCTGAGGACAGCACAGATATTGGGGTCAGGGTAACTGTTGTTGGTCTTCGAAGCTGTTTATTGTTCTTGGCTAATTAAAACAACACAACTGCCTTAAAACTTAGAACATGGAGACTTCGCACAAAACAAATGTTTTATGGGAACACGAGCGCACATGGTCGTCGTTAAAATGTAGCATCACTTCGTGACCTAGGTGTGCTTGCTCATTGTCATTTAAAAGAGCTGCCAGCTTAAGTCCCTCCCTACAAATGCATCTGGAAAGTGACCCACCATGTGCTTTAAGCTGTGAGCTGAGGGGGAAGGCACAGAGCAGGCACAGGGTATCCTGCAGATGCCACGGCTGGATTCTTTCCTCTTTTAAAAAAATATTATTATTATGCATATAGCTATTTTACCTGCATGTATCACTGTGTGCTGTGTGTATAGGGCCCATGGAGACCAGAAAGTGTCCTAACTGCATTCTAAAATGCATCTTTATATGCACAGATCAATATAGCTCTCACCTCTCATCAGAGAGGCTTCTTTTGCAGCTGACAGACACTATTATCATAATTGGTCAAAATGCAGAGACAACTGATTGCAGGTTGCTCAGCTGCAAATAATCCATCTACAACACACCTCCTGTCCCTAAGGCTCAGGGAACACTGAAGAAGGAGCAGGATATTCTACAAGCTACAGGACCTAAGAGTCTGCCATGAGATGGTGTCTCCTAGAAATCACAGACCTTGAACTCCTTTTTGAAGTTTCTCTTTAGGACTCTGCTCATGGTCCCATGAGGGAGCAAGAAGGTCTTGAGACCTCTTCCAAACCCACACAGCCAAGTGTAAAGCAGGGCTGTCTCTGTGGATGCCCAGTTTACACCAACAGAATCTCTAGAATAGCTTTCCGGGGACCAGCCCAGTTTCCCAAAAGTCTCTGGTGGTACTACTGTAGGTCTCTGGAGTTGGGTACAGAGCAGTGGTGTGTTCTGTGGCAGATATATCACAAAGGACTTTGGATTTTGGACACTAGCTGCTGCCTCTTGGCCCTATCAGCATCAAACCCAGGAAGTGAATGACACGAGCCAGGACATCTTCTGGAGACTGGGTAGCCACTGGACCTCTGGTCCCCATGTGCCTCCTCAGCACTCTCAGGGGTCCCACTTCAGGGTTTGGGGCATTGGCAGTTGTGATGTTCAGGAAGATGAGTGCTGACATGGAGTGATGTTGGTAATGTTGGAGAGGCATGTGAGAAGATACTACTAAGGATGGTATTCTAACACCTAGTGGAACCACGGAAGACCGCATCCAGAACAGACAGGATGAATAGAAAGACTGAAAAAGTGATTAACTCTGAAGAAGGTAGAACAAAACAAACAAAGGAACAAACTGAATGCTATAAATATAAAACAAATGATAAGCTACTACACTTGAACCTAACTATAAAACTAATCACACTAAATGTAAATGAACTAGGTATTCCTATTTAAGCCAGAGATCATTGGGTTAGATAATTCACGGTTGATAAGTTATTCGTTGTAATAGAAATACCCAGATAGATTGATAAGAAAAGAATTCGGGTAAGGGAGCTCAGTTAGAATTAAAAGCTAAAAGACCTTCAAAAGCTGGTGTGTGGTTATTTTAAAATCAGACAAAATGGGTTTTAAGGAATAAAATAATACCCGTTTTAGATAGGGTTTTCATTGTTGTGAAGAGATACCATGACCAAAGCAACTCTTATAAAGGACAACATTTAATTAAGGCTGGGTTCCAGGTTCAAAGGTTCAGTCCATTATCATGGCAGGAAGCATGGCAGTGTGCAGGCAGGCATGGTGCAGGAGCAGCTGAGAGTTCTACATCTTGTGATCTGAAGGCAGCCAGGAGAGGACTGCTCTTCCACCCTGGGAGGAGCTTAAGCAAAGGACCTCAAAGCCCATCCCCACGGTGACACACTTCCTCCAACAAGGCCACACCTATCCTAACAAGGACACACCTCCTAATAGTGTCACTCTCTGTGGGCCAAGCAATCAAACAGATGAGTCTATGGGGGGCCAAACCTATTCTAACCACTAAATTACCTGAGTAACAAAAGACACTCTATAATAAAACAACAGTAGAACAATTATAACAACATGTCGCCATAATTTTCCAACATCAGTATCTTTGTACTTTAATAAATAAAATAGGGATCAAATGTAAGCAAAGTCATATCAGAACCCTTAAGTTTATAACCAAGTGGCTACTTAACAAGGAGGTAGCTTATACAGCATGGATACACTGGACAAATGATGAGTTATAGCCCATGGGCGTCAAAGTGGGATGGTAAGAAATTTCATTATGCTACTGGGGATGGCACAGCATTTACAATGAAGGAATAGTTTATAGCATTTTCTATGCCATCTTTTCACACTGCAGCTGGTCATTGAGAAATGAACCTGGTAGCAAGTGAAACCTGGATACAGAGGAGACTATGGATGTCCTCAGGATAAGCAGAAGACAGGGTCACATAGTGGAGGGGTGGAGTAAGAAGCACGTGTTAGGGACATTTTTGGGCAGT
Organism: Uromys caudimaculatus; assembly: GCA_028551405.1. Taxonomy (NCBI): domain Eukaryota; kingdom Metazoa; phylum Chordata; class Mammalia; order Rodentia; family Muridae; genus Uromys; species Uromys caudimaculatus. The sequence continues at coordinate 123,784,331 of CM052703.1, read as the reverse complement.
GTGGATGACGTGCTCAGTGAGATGGGGTAGCAGAGGAGAGAAAGCAGGGGTTTTGGACATGCTTCCAAGTGTTACGCCAGCCTTCCAGGAAGTGGCACTGTGGAGGCCCAGGCCTGAGCCTGTCAAGGCAGCCACCCTCAGTGCCATTAAATAATTTGAAAGTGCATTCTGAGGCTGCATAACTGACAGGTCTGTCCATGTCATAGATTATTTCATTTATCGTATAACCAAGGAGATCTGACCATAGATCTGCTCCAAGGGGAATTCCTCTCACATATTTTCCTAACTGCTTTCAATAAGTGGATTTCTTCCAACTGCCCCAAGAGTAGCCCATTGCAGCAGATATGGGCTCACCAAAGTGGGGCCCCTGTACCCCTCCTGCTATCCTACACTGGGCAGCTATACATCCCCAGGAGACAGTTATCTTGGTGGTGGTACCCCACCTTAGTGAGCTACCACCAGTATCCTCAGACCCCATTCAGCCCCTCAGCATAGCCCGGGCTGTGGGCTTACCTGTCATTGGCAACAGGGAGGGCAATCTCAAACTTGGCAAGGAACTGGAAGTATTGCTCCTCAGTCTGCTGTGTGAAGCCTGTTCCCACCAGCAACATCCTGAGGTCCTCTGCTCGGATCACCCCATTCTTTGCCACCGACCGTGAGCCCTTGATGTTGAAGATCCTCTGCAGGCATTCAGAGAGCCAGATGGGATCCAGGAAGTAGAGATTCCTTAGGCCATGGCTCGTGTCTGGAAAGTGCAGCAAGGTTCCAGTTTCTATGAGGAAGCTGATGGCTGCAAAGAAGGAGGGAGGGAGGAAGCTGTGTCAGAGTCACACAAGGACCATCAGACAGGGTGGGCAGCTGGAGCCTGGTGTCATGCTGTGACTCTCACCAATATCCTGAGTTGATGGCCAAGCAACTACAGGTAATCTTTGTTCTCAGACTGAGTATCTGGAAATTTCAGCACTTGATGAAATTTACTCATGATCCTCCTAAAGCAACACTTGGGGTGCTTTCGCAGTTCTGTGTAGGCACTTGCTGAGCTGCATGAAAAGTGTTCCTGTGTACGTGTTCCTAACTGAGCTCTCATCCCATGAGTGTCCCTTCTATGGTCTATTTATTGCCATGTTTAAAATGTTTGTGTATCTGGGGTAATTTTGGGGTCTAAAATGACCATCGAAAACAGGGCAAAAAGGTTGTCTAGTGTTTCTACGTACAGGACTGTGATTTATAGAGAAAATACGGGATTAGATAAACAGTGTCAAGGCAGAAACTATATAAAGGCCACTACATGAGCTAATAATTCAGCAATACCTGTTAAATAGTTAAATAAGGTATATATGTTGGTTAGTTCTTGTTAACTTGATACAACCCAGAATCATCTAGAAGAGTTGCAAGGGAGGAATGATCTAGATCAGTTTGGCCTATGGGCGTGTCTGTGGGAGACTGCCTTGATTATTAGTCAACATAGCCCATTGTGGGTGGCACCATTCCCTAGACAGGGAATCCTAAATAGTACAAAAAAGAAGAAAGCTAGCAAGAAACTGAGCAACTAGCCAGCAGGAGCCCATTTGTTTCTTTTTCCTCTCGACTGTGGATGTGACGGGACGACCTTCCAGGGTTTCTGCTTTGACTTATTCTCAGGGATGGACTGGAACCTGGAACTGTAAGCCAAGGAAACCCTCTCCTTCTCTAAGCTGCTGTGGTCAGGGTATTTTATCACAACAAATGAAAAGAAACCAGAACAGAGGCATATGTGAAACAAGGTTATTGGCTGCTTCATTGATGCCAGTGTGACCAGAAGCAGGCAAGAAACTAACCTTATCTTCCTCCAGGACCAACAGTCTGCATCTGCCAATGCAGTAGCAGACATTTCAGATGCTAACTACCATGAACAATAAGAACTAGTTGTAATTGGTTAACCTAATTATTTTCCTGGACTAAGGTCCTGAAGGGTGGTGACCAGTTCTATTTGTGCCTGTGTGCATCCTCTGCAGAGTAGCTGCCATGTTCCCTGTTCAAGGGAAAAGGGGCAGGTGGAGAAATGGTGGGGAGAGACAGCAAGGAGAAGTGGAGGGAGGCGGCACGTAGGCAGGCAGACACCAGGAGGTGTTGAGTGCTGTCATGTAAACCTGCGAGCCTGCTGTGCTGAGGGTCCAGGTGGAGATGAGGGTCCAGGTGAGGGTCCAGGAGCCTCACAGGTGTCTCACTTCACCTTCCACCAGCCTTCTGGTCTCCCATACCGACTCTCCCTGGGTACCCACTCCTGGCCTACCAGATTGCAGGTCCTCATAGTCTTTGATGTCGTTGCCAGGCGTCTGCTCCACCAGCTGCTCCAGCTGCCTGTCCGTCAGATACTGTACTTGGTCGCCCAGACTGCGGTGCTGTTGCTCAGCCAGCACTGCCTCCTGTAGGCTTATGTAGCTCCTGGGGATCTGGGTGCAGGTGGGGCAAAGATGGGCCTCTCAGGTGCCAGGAGTGCGTTCTGTCTGCACCAACACTCCCCGCTTCGCCCCACTATATGGTCCTAGGACCAGAGGGCATGTCTTTACAGCATTAGAACTGCAAACACATCTCTGAGCATGGCCTTGCTCCGCCTTGGTTAGGGGCAAGCACACAGGGTAACAGCAGACCTAGTGATGTCAGGACCATTGTGATAGCCGATGACCTTTCCCTGCCCCCACCCGGAACTACTGACCTTAAACACAGCCATATGCCTTATAGCAAAAGGGAACAGAAGTGTGGATCCCAAAAGTAGAACGTACTGCCTCTGACCTGACCGGATGCAGGGACACTCACCAGCCTGCCGGCGAGTTTTTGACAGCCAATCGTGCTGCCCACATCCTTCATGTTGCACGTGACGTGGAAGATCAGTTGCCTCAGCCCCTCCTGCCCTTCCAGATTCTTGCAGGAGATCTCACTGTGTGTGTGTGTAAACATTGGGGCTTAATCAACATACCACAAACCATGGTGACAAACCTCGAGAAGTCATTAAAAGAGAGAATAGGCAGGTGTTGGAGGCCTTTCTCTGTGCGCAGCCCCATGCTGGATGTCCTAAGCATGCCACTTTGATCTGTCTTCCCAGTAGACTGAGGTCATGGGGAACTGTGAACTGGGTACTGGGTACACAGTGGTACGGGGCCTCCCAAGGGTGCCGCTTGGAAAGAGATACACATGCTGAGCTGTGACTATGAACCACCAGCACTCCTGTTATTAAAGACTCTTCTTGGGGGATGCCAGGAGTCCCCCCAAATCCTGATACTGCATTCTGAGTCAGACTGACAGGCCATCCTGACCTGTGTATCAGCACTCATGACATCACACCTAGAGTGAGGGAATCCAAGAGTAGCTGCAGCAACACACATTTAGTCTATTCAGGGAGTCTCACTTCTGTTACTGAGCCTCAGATTCATGGTCTGAGCATCACAGCCCTGGCGAGGTGGTGGCTACTGGCAAGAGGTTAATTGAGTAACACACCCAGGGTAGTCTCCTCAGTGCCCGCCCACCCCACTTCACACCCTGCAGCCGCTTTCAGACTCAGCAGCTGCTCTCAGATCTAGTTAGAGCCAACATAAGGACTGGGATGTAGGTCCTCCATCAGTGATCTGAAAGTACTGTGGACAGTGCTTCAAGCTCATGTGTCTTTGTTCCTTGGGAGCTGTGTGCTCTTGTCACTGGCCCTGATTGGAGGAGAGGGCCCAGGAAGGAAGGAAGGACAGTTATGGAGTCTGGAGACCCTGTCTCTCTAATCATCTAATGGGTCATCCCCTGCTCAGGGTGCCATCCTCTGTCCAGAGGAACCTGGCTCATCCTCATGACAGATCCCAGGCAGGATGGGATCTTAGCGATCTCATCTTGCAGTGGCAAGCGAGAGAGGTAGGTGATACTCACTGCAAGTGTTTGAAAGTGATGTCCGGGAAGCCTGTAGCTCTGGACCCCGACGGTGATCGACAGAGTGCCAGCACATAGGCACGAAGTGTTGCTATTCTCTCTACTCGGAACTTAGCTTCGATTAGGTCCAGGTGTGTCCCAACCACCAGCACAACGGCGTTTGGGGCCTTGGCCTGAAACAGAACCTCACAGCTAAGCCCTATATCTTTTCCCCGAATAAAGAGTAGAAAACAGTTTCCTCAGTGTGCAAGTGTGCCAACCTTGGGTGCTAGTGGTCCATGCTCAGCCATCATCCTGCGGACTCTAACATCATGGGTCCATTATGAACTGAGAGGCATGAACTCTTATGAACTGATCTGCTCCATGCAATGGTGCTGTGTTGAGCCCATGGAGAGGGATGCCTGGTCCTTCTGTCTATCTGAGGGAGAGGCCTGTGTCGGGCCAATGGCACCTTTACACTGAGAGGGAGTGCTGCCTGCCTTGTACACACAAGGTTATTGGTAAATAAGAAAATGACAAGCACACTGGGCCCTCAGGCCCAGGAGGCCTCTGCTTCTCAATGAGAAAATTAACCAAGAACCAAGGTTGTCTTAGGCTCCCCATAGTTGGAAGATATTGGGCTCTCTGGGGAGCTCTTCAACAAGAATAATATCTTTTCCTTTTGTGATCCCTTTATCATAATCCATACAACGCTTCAGACTACAGAACCACGGGATGCTGGAACCTGAGCACTAGAGGGCAAAGGGGGTGGCTCCTCACCTCAATGTTGAGCAGCCAGAACTGGAGGTTGGCCACGGCTTCCTCCCCGAGTGCCAGGTTCCAGACCACCACATACAGGGCCTTGTCTGTGAAGAAGCACTGATTGACCGTGGCCATGCTGGCAGGGCCCCCAATGTCCCAGACGTTGAACTCCACGGACTCAACCTACTTGAGCAACAAGGCACAGAAGGGGGCATTTCAGTGACCAAGGGGGCAAGGAAATCACAATAACATGTACACCTTTTACATGGAAAAATTACAGACTCCAGTGTGTCTTAGGAATTAACAATCCTGGCCAGGGAAACCAGCCCAGTGGCACAAAGGTAGATATCCGGAGGCTTCCATTTGAAGCTAACAGAGCAGGGGGTCTGAGGAGACCATGGCTGTTGTGTTGGGTATCTTAGGTTCCCCACAGTTGGAAGACATCTGGTTGCAGGAGGGCCCCCACTTCGACATCATGACTCCCACTTTCTATGCAAGAGCCAGATGGAAGAGGTGTCCCTGAACTCGTGTAGGGCAAGGTTAGAGCCCACCAACGAGGATGGGAACCGCCCCCCCCCTCGTGAGAATCCAATACAGGAACTGAGCTGCCAGGAAGGCTGTATAAATGGTTTCTCTATCACTGCATGAGCTCAGAGCTGGCCGAGAAATTGAGGCTGCAGTTACCCATAGCTAGGAGTCATTTCCATGAGACAGCATTTTGGCCTCCAAGACAGCATGCTGACCTGGTTTTGTATAAAGATGAAAGCAGACAGCTGTTCTCAGCCAGCTAAAGGTCAGCCATACAGAGAGGGATGGGTCTCAGTGCTCACAAGAGCAGCAACAGCTTTTAAGTGAAGGCGGGAGTTTCATGCCATCCACCCCTAAGCACGGGTGACTATTCACTGAAGAACAGCTGGGAGCAAAAGTGACTGAGTCACTGTCAAAACAGCAAAGCCAAGGGGACTGTAGAAGATTCTGGTTATTCTAGAGAACTTTCAGACATGAGTCAGCTAGTCACTCCCTGTCTGCTCCAAGTGGGCCTGGTATTCATTATCTCAATGTTCTGAACCCAGCAGGCAAGACCCTGTTCTTATTTTTATTCTGGGTGCTGGGGATTGAACTCATGGCCTTGCCCATGCTAAGCACAGGCTGTCCCACTGACCTGTACTCCTAGCCCCAAGGGCCCCATTCTTAAGAGGACCAGCTCCGAGTTTGTTAGCTTACACCTTCAGTCTAAAGGCTCCATTTCTCACACTGGATTTCCCTGCTTATGGGAGAAACTCTGCAATTGAACGTACCTCTCATTGTTCTGGGTTTGGAGAAGAAAACCATGCCCCAGCTGGGCACAGCTACTCTGCTTTCTACCCTGCAAACACCTCTCCACCCTGGATCCCAGAGTTGTCACAGGCAGGCAGAAACACAAACACAACAGATAAGGTCAGCACTGTCTGGCTCTCAGGGCAGAGCTGCTCTCTGTGTTCTTTGGATGGAATGCTGTTACAGTTTGAATTTGAAATGCCTGCTGGAGGTCTCTGTCCTGAACACTTGGTCCCCCGATAGTGAGATCTCAGGAATGTAGGAAGGTAAGACAGACACAAAGGAAGTAGGTTGCTAAAGGCATGTCCTTGGGAGTCTATTATCCTGGCCACGTCCTGCCACTGCCTGCTTCCTGACCCCCATGATGTGAACAGCTGTTCTCATCACACACACCAACTGCTGTCATGATGTCCTGTTCAACACAAGGGGCCAAGCGACCATGAACTGAACCCTTTGGGATTGTGAGCCAAAATACATGTGCTCTCCTCTAAGTCATTCCTGAGAGGTATTTTGTATTTTGGTGTAGCAACATGACAGTAGCTAGCATGAGTGGCATGCCTAAGATCCCACAGGCTTTTCTCTACTTTAAAAGGCAAAAAAAGAAAGAAAGAAAAAGAGTTCACTTCTACCTGCGTGGTCTTGAGCAGAAATGAGGATGATGAACACGGTGAAAAATTCATTTTAAACAGGACATTTACTGGGACTTTTGGAGAACGTCAGTGAAAGCAGGCAATCAGGAAGGGGGCTTGGATCCCTTGCATGCCTTCTTGCTTTCCTTTTAAGGGGGCTCAGATACTGAGGTATCTCTCACTGCCTGCCTTGGGTAATTTGTTTTTAGTCCCAGGGGAGCTCCACCCTAGCCTATATGAGTCTATGTCACTGAGGCCAGCTTTGAAGCCGGAGCACATGTTCGTTAAAAGCCCCACAGGGGAATCCAACAGACAGTTGGGGTCAAGAGCCATTGGCCAAGAGCCTTGACTTCATTATGATAGAAAGACAGCAAAGTCACAGCAAGAACAGACTCATCGCTCTCAGCAAGAGCTGGTCCAGAGCAGCACAGAGCATCTTGGGTTTTGGACTCAGAAGGCCCAGGATCTCCAGGAGAACAGAGAACAGCCCGTGGGGAGGTCCTTCCTGCCCACAGGGACTGCATGTCCACCATTCTTCACCTTGGCTTTGGAGCCTGCTGGTCTCTGGAGCTCCCACTTGGTGGTCCTGATGGTGGCTTCACTGTGTGTTAGCTGTGGGGCCTTCCCCGTCTGTAAGATCTCCAGGAGTGTGGACTTGCCCTGGCGTGGGGGCCCCACGAGGATCATCTTCATCAGCTTACACTTCTCTGCTTTGCGCAGCTGAGCACGCAGGAAAGACAGCGTTGCTTTTGGGCCTGTGAGAAATCAGGGGAGGAAAAAATGGGTGCCCTTGATGATGTGTAAAGGGAATGCACTCACATAGCTTAGGAGGCCAAATCCTACCCCAAAGGGACCATTTCTCTATGTTCCAGGGAGAGGTGTTTGGATCTTAGCGAGGGAAGGCATGATAATAACTACCCCAAAACTAAGGTGGTGAGTGGAACACGGCTGAGGAGGCCCTACCTTCTTTCCTGACCTCTGCAGGCACGTTAGTAATGTTCAGATCTTCAATGTCCAGTTGCCAGAGGTTCCCCAGCTGGCCTAGCTCTGGAGGGAGCTCTCGGAGGCCAGGGTTACTGAAGGGAACAAGTCAGTGTGAGAGAAACACAAGAATACAGGCCTCCAGCTCTCGTAGGCCTCCCTAGCCTGTCAAGCTCCACCCCAAGCCACAGGCCTTAGGCCTTAATTTCAATATTCCATTTAGACACTAAACCCACCGTGCCCCTGTGTCATCAGGAGTGGAAACATTAGTGCTATCTTCTATGGGTCCTCACAGCTTCAGACTGAGTCCCCATCCAACACTACCACCTCTCTTTTACTATTATTAAGATGGCTACTACTTCCTCTTGCTAGACTCTACATTTTCAACCTTAAAGCAACACATTCTATGGCGCTCAAGTTTGGCATGCTGCTTTAGGTCCTGACAGGAAGGCCCTGGCCACCATAAGGTTCAGTACACGAAGGGGTCAGGGATGTAACCGTCCCCCTCACTGTCCCCGGCTGAGCATCAAACTATGGCTACTCATCTCCCTCCTCTGTCTTCCATGCCCAGTCTGGAATCCCTGCTATTGCTTCTCGGATGGACCTTCTGCCTGGTCCCTCTCGATGAAAGGGAAGACTTCTGCCTCTCAGAGCTGCTCCTGCCCTCAACACCAACTTACTTGCCCAAGTAGAGCTCTGAGAGGTTCTTCAGCAGGCAGACCGACGGAGGAACTGTGTCAAGATGGTTGTCATTCAGACAAAGGACCTCCAAAGACTCACTTAGGAAAGCTGGGAATTCCAGCATGGACGCTGCCAAGAAAAGTCAAGAGAGACCGTGCTTCTCAATGGTTCTAGGCGACTGTCATGTGGACGTGCTATACAAATGGCTGTAATGTCTGGGGAGCGTGTTAGGAAACCTGCAGTGCTCATCTCCCCGGCCTGTCAATTCTAATTCTCCAGACACCCTCGTATGCACATGTGACAAAGATGTAAAGATGGCGACACTCAGTGACACACTGCTTGCAATAGCACAGACGTGAGAGAGTGACACGTGCTTCATGGCTACGTGTCCACAGGGGATTTACTAAACACTGGAGCAATGTGCAATGCTTACAAAGCACGGTGCAGGTCATATGTATGTATGCAATGTGATGGTTTCTGAGGCACTGGAAAAGCCAGCTGCAGAGCCATGTCCCTACAAAGGCCTAATGGTGTGACAGAAAATGCTTGTGGATATGCACACATGTGTTACCCCAGCACATGAGTGGTATATGTTTGCATGCACATACAACACACATGCACAGACATATATACATCCATGTTACACTAACTCATAGTTAATGTCTAGAGAAAGAAGTTACTAGAAGGCCAATGCCTCATTTTGTTTTAAAATATACAGCAGTACCCCTGTACTAATCCACAAGCTATCAACAAAGAAAAACATTTGGGGCCAAGGTTTTTTGTTCGTTTGCTTTTTGATTTTTAACGTTGCGTAGGATGTTACTCCTTGAGAGATCAGCCAACTCTTTAGTATTCAAGCAAGTTCCTTCATGAGGCTAATTATGAGATTGCCATTAAGATCACGTCACACTTGCTGTTTCCACAGCACCCGAGCCTTTGTGCAGAGAAAGAATGTCATACAGAGCTCGCAAAGGCACATTAACGGGATTCAGCGGTTTAGGCTTCAGCAGGATCTCTGAGCAACCTTTATCTTCCCCTCGCCCCCTTCTCGGACAAGCAAGAAGAATAGACAAGGATGTCTCACTGGGAATCAGGGAATCCAAGATGCATGCACTGCCTCCAAGTCCCCTGCTGGGATGATCCTCCAGCCACAGAAGATAGAGAAGCCAACATTCTTTTAGGGGCCTGAATCATGTTGGGTTACCTAGATACACTTCCCTCCCTCCCTCAGCGCTGGCATCTCTCTACCCAGGAAGCAGCAGTACTGATGGTCATGGCCTCAGAGAACGTTCTAGGAGAGATGATGCCAGACTACTAAGATGAACACTTAGGAAACCCTGCCCACTTCACTGCGCCGTTAGCAGGATTCCCTGCAGCTGTGGAAATAAGGTTGCAGCAGGCTTGCCAAAGCGACTTTGTCCTAAATCTTGTCCTGCAGAAAGATGTTCAAAAGTGCTTTCTTTCCCCTTTCAATAAAGCTGCTTCAAAATTTTCCTGGGAGGGCAGCTCACGGGAGAAGGTGTGCTTTCTTGCCCAGCGAGCGAACACTGAGCAGCTGGCCGCGGAGCTGGCCAAGTCTGAAGTTTCACCCTGGTGTTTATGAAGGCTCCTTAAGTGACGGAGGAGGGGAGAAAGCTCAGAACGGAGGCAACACCTGTCACACCCCAGCCAACTGTTGGAAACTGTGGAAACTGGGTTGAACAGAAGACAGCTCGAGGTATTTATGAACTGTTATTTATTCATAAGTTATTTATGACTCTACTCATCTGAATTTTACCGTAAAAACGATCACCCAAATTATTTTTGGACAAGGCAACTGAACAAACATGACTGAATGAATGTACGTAAACCACCCTGGAATTTAACTGTCCATCTGCAAACAAGTCCTCCTTTATAGATAACTCTTTACCCCGGGTCAGCCGCCCTGAGAGACGGACGCCACGGAGGACAAGGGCTGGCAAACCCATCTTTGCCTTCATTCACTCAGGGGTGGCCCTCAACATTCCAGATGCAACTGAAAACTCAGGAGGCCTTTGTCATCTACCAATGCCATGATTCCCTCTGCCAGGGAGCCTTTCACGGTGTGCCCTCCTCCACTGGCTGCCAGCTCACTCTGATGGGTTTCTCACTGGGCAGCTTGACCTTCCTATGCAGCAGTCTCCCCAAGCTGCCGCTGACCCCACTAAGCCATGTGCCTACATTCCAGTGCCATCCCCTTGGTCCCCAAAAGGATCCCACATGTTTGAGTGGAAGGCAGGGCACATAAAGTTGGCCACCAGCAAGTGGCTCAAGTGACCAAGATGGATCCCAGACTGTGCTCCTGTCCACTGTCCTACTTGGCACCGGGAGAAGATGTTTCCAAGTGAGACACCTACATCTGCACTCAACTTCCTAAGGCTGAGGGGCCTTCATTTATGAAGGGACCAGCTGTGCTGAAGGATGGCTTAGTGGGCTACTGCCTAGCATGCTTGAGGCCTTGGGTCCAGAAAAAACAAAACAAAAAGGCCCTACTATGAAGATTCATAAACTGTACTTTCCTATTAGCATGACAATATATCTCTGTATCTGTCTCCTGGATGTCTGGATCTATTTTTCCAAACTTTACTATTTGTTGACATCTTTTTCTTATGGGGTTGTCATGTTCATAGATATTCATATATATATATATATATATGGGACTTGTGTGCCAATCTGTGTCACAGTGATTTCTATAGAAAGTAAAAGTAATTCTCGGAATGTTTGCAGTAAGCTTTTGTCTGTAATGTCTTTTGCAGAATAAAATTTGCTAGTTTTTGCAAAGCCAATATTTAGGGCTTTAAAAAATGATTTTTTGAGGGCGGGGTGCCCCACACCTATAATCTCAGCACATGGTAGGCTGAGGCAGGACAATCACCACTGAGGCTCCAGAGTGATTTTCCAAGCTAGCCTGGGCTATATGTGAGACCATGCATACAAATAAAATGAAGATTTCCCAAACAGCTTTTAAAGGTTTTCCCCAGCCCCAGACCACACACATGTCCTCTAAAGTATTATTATTATTATTTTAAAAAGGCGAGCATCCATGTGGGCACTGCTATCACCTACCTAAGGAAGGGTTACCAGCACTGCGCCCCCTCATAGCTGGTTAACTATTTGTTAAAACCTGAAAACAGGTTTGTTTGTTTGTTTGTTTGTTTGTTTTACTAAATTACATTGCCATATGTTTGGCATTTTAATTGCTTTGTCATATATTAAATTTGTACATAGTTATCTGTTACGAGCACTGAGGGACTGGTTCCAGAATGCCCCTTCTACAACAGCCACCAAAATCCGTGTGTGTGTGTGTGTGTGTGCACGCAAGAACCCACACACATCCTGCTTAGCCTTCAAATCGTTTCTAGATAACTTGTGTCGTCTGACACTGTGGATGTTGCAGAAATAGCTGTTGTGCTGTGCTGTTTAGGGAACAGAAAGAAGCCTGCAGGTTGGCACTGATGCAACTTTTCAGTCAGCAGTCATTCGACCTCACAGATGTTGATTTCACAGATACAGTGGAGTAGACTGCATTTACTCAAATCTATGTTTGAATTTTCTTCCACCAATATTACTTGTTCATATTAACCTACATACACACGTATGACTAATCGAGAAGTTCACTGTGCGTATACATACATACACATGTGCCTGCACATGTGTGCACATGGGCACGCACACACACAGACACAGTAGCCCTCAAAGTGCAATGTGGGCACACCTATAGTGCTCACCTCTTGCACACTCGGCCTCTGAGGAATTTCTCAACCTCGCCTGTTCTGGTCACATTCACTCCTTCAAGCCAGAGAAGAGGGTTACAGTCTGTTTGAAAGGACCTACATATTCGCTCTTGTTTTATGCTCTTGTCCTGACGGACATTCCGAAGGGGTAGTTGGTTTTAGAGTCACAGATTTGATCAAAAGTTGATCTTACAGAGGAAACGACTAGAATAGCAGTTAGCATAGCGCAGGGAAGATGCAGGGGTGAGGGAGGAAGAGAGGATGGAGAGTGGGTGCAGGGGTGAGGGAGGAAGAGAGGGTGGAGAGTGGGTGAAGGGGTGAGGGAGGAAGAGAAGATGGAGAGTGGGTGCAGGGGTGAGGGAGGAAGAGAAGACGGAGAGTGGGTGCAGGGGTGATGGGGGCAGAGGGGATGGAGAGTGGGTGCAGGGGTGAGGGAGGAAGAGAAGATGGAGAGTGGGTGCAGGGGTGAGGGAGGAAGAGAAGATGGAGAGTGGGTGAAGAGGGGGTGGGGCAGAGAGAATGGAGAGTGGGTGCAGGGGTGAGGGAGGCAGAGGGGATGGAGAGTGGGTGCAGGGGTGATGGGGGAAGAGGGGATGGAGAGTGGGTGCAGGGGTGATGGGGGCAGAGGGAATGGATAGCCAAGAAGAAAAACCTCCCATGTTCTATAGCACAGCAGAGTAACCGCATTTGATAACTAATTGTATATTTCTTAGCAGACAGGATTTTCAATGTTTCTAACAAAGAACTGCCCGTCTGAGGTGATGGAAATGCCAGTTGTTTCTGATCTGACCCTGGCACTTGCTACATTGTGTCCTGTAAATGCATACAGTCAGTTCTCGACAGCTGCAAACAAAATAAAGGAGATGACTTAGTCTGTAAAGTCCTGCCTTGCAAGGACCAGAGTTCGATTCCCAGATGCCCCACCCTTCGGGAGGATAAGGGGTGAAGGTGGATGTGTGGGACACACCTGTCATCCCAGTGCTAGAGAAGCAGAGACAGGTGGATTCCTGGGCATGATGGCTAGCCAGCCTAGCCTACTTGGTGAGTTTCAGGCCAATGAGAGACCTTGTCAACACACACACACACACACACACACACACACACACACACACACACACATACACACACACACACAGACAGGCGCACACATAGATACATGATATACACACAAACACAGACACACACACATGTAGACACATACATACACACACAGACACACACACAAACACACATAGACACACACAGACACACACACACATAGACACACTTACACAGACACACACACACACACAGACAGGCACACACATAGATACATGATATACACACAAACACAGACACACACACACATAGACACATACATACACACACAGATACACACACAAACACACACAGACATACTCACACAGACACACATACATAGACACATAGACAGACACACACATAGATACACGACATACACACAAACACAGATACACATACATACACACACAGACACACACACAAATACACATAGACACACACATAGACACACTCACAAGACACACACACACAGACACACACAGAGACACGCACACATAGACACACTCACACAGACACACATAGAGACACACACATACACACACGCATGCACTTGTATGCTTATATGCTTGCATAGAGGAGAGATGATTGTTTACCACAGGGCAGAGTCTCCCTGAAGGACAAAATGTCTTTCCCAAGGAATTCCCCACTCAGCACTGTCTTGTGAGAGAAAAGAGGGTAAACTTTAGGGAAAGTTCTACTCCCGGAGCCCCGGGAAGATCCCTCTGCAACCTCAGCCTGTAGCAGTGTTGCTGTGGTCTCTGATGGCTGTCAGAGGATGCCAGCACAGCAGAAAGAGCTGGGTAGCATCGGTCCTGCCCCGGAGGTGGATCCCCACAGTCTGTGTAGAAGCCTGGCTCTGTCGCACAAACCAGAACTAGTCAAGAACACTGAGTTGATGCAGAAGCCCTGGCCCTCAATCCAGAGACAGGGCCTTTGGGAGGAAGCAGTTAGGGTTACATGAAGTCATCAAGGTAGGCTCTTCATGATGTTAGGAGGGGCTCTCCACCATGTGGGTGGATTGAGACGGTGACTGCTAGCAAGCTGGAAGGTCCATGTTCTCCTAAACCCAACCATGGATGCACCCTGCAATGGCTTCCAGTCTGAAGAGGAACTGTCTATCCTGTGAACCACTGGTCTATGATGGGTAAGATCCATGTGAAGTCTCAGTGTCCTCGTGCGTGACCTAGATGACATCTACTTTCTGTGAGGACTGAGACTCTTGTGTATACAGTGTAGGACAGTTCTCTGTATGTGGCAGGTAGCTTTAGCATTGCTGGGCTCCAGATGGGGAGTTAGGGCCACAGGCACACACACACGTGATGTGTGTTAACAGTCACCATTTACACTGGCAGACTTTTCAGCTGACCATGAACATCTCTGACATTCCAACTGGGACAGAAAAGGGAAAGCCCAACATATGACAAGGATACAAGACTACCCCGCCTTGCCTCATCTTCAGATCTCAGCCCAGCACTCACCTGTCTCAGTTCCAGAACGCTGGCGCCCTCTGGTGGTGAAAAGGGAGATCCGCTTTGTTTTAAGCCCGTCTTCATTTCTATGGAGGGGAAAGAGAACACGCAGAAATTTGAGGCCAAGCATGACAAAGACACAGAGTATATTAGCTCTGACTATATAATACAGAACCACAAAGAAGGCAGTAAATTCTATCAGCATGTGCTTGGGCCTTCCTGCAGTTTGTATGAGGGAACTCGGGGGCCTTCTGGAAGAAGCCATTAGAAAGGATAATCTAATGGCCACAGAGATTAGTTTCACTTTCTCAGGCTTTCTAGCTTCAAGCAGGTGCAAGCACTCCTGTACTTGGTGCTCTGGTGGCTGGTACATTGCCGCCAGAGAATCTGCCTTTGGGTGTGTGCTCTGCTTAGCAGTTACAGAGTAGCTATCAGCCAATGACCCCAAGGGCCTGGACTCTCTAGGGCTCATTTTCAACCATTCACCTATCATTGGGTGGATACATTTTATTCCACCTATGAACACATTAGTAGCTGGTAAAGAATTTATAGACTTCTAGTCTAGGCTGAAGTGAGAGACAGTGTATCAGGAATCCTTATCTCAGAATTTTGGAACTGGGAATATGTGTTGGAATACTCTGATATGTACCTATTCCCTCTTCCTGGAGGGAAAAGAGAAACTTCTAAGTCTCAGGAAGCCTGGGAAAATTATATCATTCATAAGCCCTCAATCCTTGCAAACTATACAATGAACCACCATTGCTGAGGAAGAGAAGACTCTTTGGTGGCTGCCTAGAAGGTGGGCAGGATGCAGCTTTTGTGGGTTGGCACCTATGCTTGGGTGCTTCTGACTCGCCCAGAGTCCTGAAAGGAACACCAACAAGTCATCAGTTCTTCAAGCTAGACTTGGTGGGATTGTGGCTGTGTTCTGTCATCAAGTGTCTCACATGGGGAAACATATTTGGTCATTTCTCCCCAGAAGAAGTCACACAGTAGTACCCTTAATCCAAAAGTTTAGAATCCAGATGCCTTCCAAAGAGTAATCCTGTGAGTGCTGGCGTGGTGTTCAAAGGACAATATGCCGGGCCTGACCTCAAAGCTATGCCGCAGTTAAACTCAGGTGTGTTAAAAATGCTGTGTGGCCAGGGGCATATGACACACACCTCAGTCTGCAGTTAGCTTTGGGTCCCATCTCAGGATGACATCCAAATACTTCAAAAATCCCAGAGACATCTAAAATTTGAAAGCCTTCTGATCCAAGCATTTCTGAATAAGTCACATCATCAACTAGGGTCTTTAAGAAAGCGCTTAGGCTGGCCTGAGCTCTTGGGGATGGCACCCCACTCTAATATGGACAGTGTCCACAAAAAACAGCAGTAAAGAGAAGGATCATGGAGACGGACGGGGATGGCCACTTTCTTGCTTGTTTGTTATTCAGGACAGGACTCCTCTGTGTAGCCCTGGCTGTCCTGGAACTCCATCTGTAGACCAGGCTGGCCTCCAACTCAGAGACCCACCTGCCTCTGCCTCCTGAGGTCTGGGATTAAAGGAGAGTCCCACCACTGCCTTGATGCTTTAACAAGTCAGGGAGGGAGGTCTCAGGGGGCACCAGATTCCATGACACCCTGGTCTCAGACTTGCAGCCTCTGTAATCATGAATAACAGTTTTGTTACGGAAATATTTCATTCCACCCTAAGTGGGATACCGCAGCCTGGCTCAGCGTCTCCTGCTCGACTGCAGTTAAACACATATCTGGGGGTATGGGGACCCCATCTGTGGTTCTATATCCACTAGGGGTAAATAGGCCCCTACTTACTTGCCAAGTTGGTTTCTGGAGAGGTCCAGGGTCTTGAGTTGTCTGCAGGTCCACTTCTCTTGAGGTGGCAGTGACAACAATTGGTTTCCCTGTAACCTCAAGAACATGAGGGCCTGAAAGAGGGAGGAGAGAGGGGGAAAATGAAGTTAAACACGGAAAGGGAGACTTTGTCATGACAAGTCGGCAGGCTCCCTGTCAACATACAGCCAAACCATCCCAGCCTACTTCTACTTACAAAACTCCCCAAATCCTCTCAAGCAGAGATGAACAAAGCATTTAGACTCTCCCTCAAGGCCAATGAGAACAGTAAACTAGAAGGAGTATAAAGGCTTGAGGCTAAAGATTCTTAAGAGTCGTGGTTAGTGGTGTCTGCCTGGAGTACACAGAGTACCCGGGTACTTCCTCCTTGTTGCCAGGATCCCCGGAGAGGCAACAAGACAATGGGTGATCTGCCTTAGCCACATGTCCTCAGAAGTCTAGTATGGGCTCCCTGGGGTCCCCACATAGGGGACTCATCCCTGTGCACCTTGCTTTATGCAGGCCCACTGAGTGACCTCAGTATGGACTCCTTGGGCTCTCCACACACACGATTCATCCCCATGCCTGCAGCATGCAAACCTACTGGGCCCTACTCACTCGGTGGATATCTTTCTTTAATGAGGTCAGCAGAGACACACCTTGGCTTTTCTTGGTGGTATTATCACAGATCCATCTACAATCATGTGGCCCAAGAGACCCATCACACTGCTGTATGTGCCTTGGTTTCCCTTGTTGTAGGGCGGATGCCAATACCCACCATGGCCAGAATGGTTGCCACCCTCTGCATTTCTATAAAAGCACCCCAAGTGATTAGCCCAGGGCTTGGGCCGGGGTGTGAAGACCTGCTCAATTCCCAATATGGAGAAAGAGACCAGGGGAAAACAGGAATTTCACAGAACACAGCGTTGAGATTCAGCGAGGCTACATCTCTCTTTGCTGGCCACATACTGCAAGGTGCGGGTGTGAGGGATGACCTCAGAATAGGGAAATGGTCAACGGTAAGAACGTGTGGCCAGTCAGCCCTGTGGGGACCAGTGACGTGGTTCTCGTTCAGCGGCCCTCCAGTTTCTCCTAGCCATGAGTACATGTGGGTCTCTTCCTCTGTCCCATGTTTGCTTAGGGAGTCTATGACTTGATAGCCTCTCTTTCTGAGATACGCATGGTGAAGGGACGCTTGCTGTCTTTTTGGCATCTGAGTGTTCAAACATGGTCACATTTCCCAGGCAGTGTGGCCTGTGAGTCCACCATCAAGCTCTGCAGGGAGTGCCCGAATGCTTTCGGCGAACAGTTAGCAATCCCTTGTTCTGGACCTCACAGGATCTCACAGCCTGCCTGAAGACCCTGTGTAGGCAGTGGTACAGTGCTCAGGGTACAAAGTCTCTCCCTAGAGGTGTGGTGCTCACTGGGATCTCTGGAGGCCAGATGGAGGCAGATGGAATCTCTCTCTGGCAAGCTTCAAAGACATGAAAGGCTGGTGCTGGTGCTTAGTGGTTGAGCACTTCTGTAGTATACACGAGTCTCTAGGTTAATTCTGAACTACAGGTAAAAGCAAAACAAAAGTTCCACCGTGAATGAAGTCCTGAGGTTGTTATTTTTGATGAGGAATTCTCTAAAGGTCCATATGTAAAAGAAGCAATAAAGGTGGACACTCTGGCTCTCAGAATTACTGGTAAGTAGTGGAATCTTTTAGAGCTGGATCCTGGTCAAGAGGTGTTCTGTTCATTGCTGGTGTGCCCATGAGGAGGATATTGGGGCTACACTCTTCTGCTTCCCTGTTAGTTCAGGTCTTGGCTATGAGGTGAACAGCCGTGATGCACTGCCTCACACAGGCCCCAAAGCACTAAAACCAACATGGTGGATGTGTATATAAACGGATACTTCCCAAACCTTGAGCCAAAACAAGCCCTTTTGATATTGAAGTTGGTTGTCAAAGGGTGTTTGTTACAGTAACAAAAAGCTGACTAACCCAGGCAAACAAGCCCTTCTCTGGCACAGCTGTTCCCTGGTGACTATCTCCTCCCTCGGTCTTTGCTCAAGACTGCATGTCTCTGAGAGCTGAATTTACTCTCCGCTTTTTCTCCTTATGCGTCTTGCGAACTCGGAAAAAGCACATAGATTTCCCGCGGCCCAGAGTGATTTTTCTTACCACTGCTGACAGTGAGAAACGAAGCACCATTGGACTCACGTCAAGCTGAAAAAGTCCCAGGGGCACCTCTTTCAGAGAGTTCTCGGAGAAATCCGCATCCCGAAGGTGGTTTTTCCAAAAGACAGCCATTTTGTCTGGCAGCGATTCCAGGGCATTTTTGGAGGCTTTACAACATTTCTAGGAGTTTGAAGAGAGGGGGAGAATAGTAAGTAGGTTTCTGAGTGTAGAGCTGCCCAGAAGTCTGTTTGTAAATTTGATGTCAGAAGAGAGGTTATTGAGACAGGCTCTGTGACCATAGTGCAGAGTGAGGAAGAAAGCTTCAAATTCTCCATGTCTGCTGTGTTGTCCTGTCCTGCAGGAGCAGGGACAGAGTTTCCTAGGGGAGAAAACGTGCCTCCTAGTTTTCCCTTTATCACCCTCTGTCCCATTGTCCTAGGAAATAACGGGCCAATTCAGAGCCACACTCTCGGAAGTCACTGCTTTCCCCAAGTACGCAGCCAAACTAGAAATGCTTATTCTTTGGTTTGAAACCAACAGAAACAAAGCACAAATATTCCTTATGTCATTCATCTGTTTCAAGCAGCCAGATTCCCAAGAAACAAAAACCTCATTTAGTCTGCAGAGCCATGAATACAGGCTCCTGCTTCTTCTCACTTCTCAATGCTCTAGAGAGCTGTACCCCCTTTGGCATTTGAGTTGGTATGCATGCGTATATCTGGGTTTTCATGTGTGTATACGAGTACATGTGGACCAAAGGTTAAGGTTTCATGTCTTTTCAATAGCTCTCCACCATCTTTTTTTTTTTTTGGACAGGGTTTCTCAGGGAAACTGGAGCTCATCAATTGTCTAGATGGGCTGACCAGGCAACCCCAGAGATTCCCTTATCCCCACCTCTCCGTGCTGGAATTACAAGCATGTGTTACCAGCCTGGCTTTTTAAAAAACTGTGTGACATGTATGTATGTATGCATGCTCACATGTGTGCATGTGGAGGCTGGGGTAGATGTTAGGTCTCTTCCTCTGTTGCTCTCCACCTCATTTACTGAGACTGGATCTCTCACTTGAACTTAGAGCTCATAAATATGGTTGGCCTAGCTAGCTGGCTTGCTCTAGGAATCCTGTCTTTGCTTCTTGGGTGCTGGGCTTACATTTGGCCCACCATATCTGCATAGCATGTATATGGGGTCTGGGGACCTAAATACAGGTCCTTCTGTTTACACGGCATCTCTCCAGACCCACGCTTAGCTGTGTGTGTGTGTGTGTGTGTGTGTGAGGCGCTTTACCAAAGTGAGCTACCTTCCCAACCCTTGTGCCATCCCGAGTCAGGGTGCGAGCTGTTGCTTTATACAGTTTTGTAGCAGCTACTATGTGTGCCTTAATCTGGAGTCAGGCAGACTGGCTCACAGGTGTTACTGTTGCAGACACAGCCTGATTGATACTGTGGGCCTCTCTACTCAGCTACAGTGTAGAGGAACAGGAGATGACTTGAGGATATAGAGAGCAGCATACAAACCCCACTGTGGCTTTCATGATACAAACCAAAGGGCAGGACCAGGGATCTGGAAAGCTCTTGAGGTTGTTCCTGGAGACATTCAGATAGCTGAGAGACTTGAAAGAGTGCAAAAATTGGACAGGGAGCTTGGTCAGTCTATTGTCAGCTAGATCAAGTTCCTGCAGCTTCCGCAGGCCGATCCAGTTAGTGGCTGTGGGGCGAAAAGAACGATCACGGTCAAACGTATCCCAGCCCCAACCAGCAGGAAAGTGGCTAAGGACACGGGGTCATAGATGTAGACACATACCATTTTCTTCTTCAAACAACCGTTCCAGATAGTTTTTGGAAGCAGTCAACTTTTGGAGTTTTGAGAGGTGCAAGAATCCAGGAGGGAGGTGGGACAGTTTGTTGCTGGAGATGTCAATTTCAAGTAACCTGGGGCCAGAGAGAAGAGAGTCAGGGATGAGAAGAGTAACAACAGTACTTAACTTGCTAGATAAGGCGAGTGCGTTCTCTTGGCATGCACGGCTTAAAACACAAGCCGGATCATTATGAGGCCTTTTCACTCACTTGGTTAACTGATACCACAATGGAATCTGACTTTGGTGGGTCCTGGTTCTTCCAAACATCCAGGGATTAAAATCTTTGTCCGTGCAAAACAAGTGGTGCCCTGGAACTGCCAAGAGGCCATGGAGCAGGACTGCAACCTCTTAGGGCTTGCAAATCCACCCATTTGACCCAGGTTAAGGAGCCTTCGCAGATGGCCCTAAAACTCATTTATGAGATTCAAAGACTAACCTCAAGCTCTCACCAACATTCTTACAACATTTAAATCCCCAGTTTCTTTGCAGAATTATACCAGTGTGCCCTGGCAGCCCCTTGGAGGTCAGAGTACACTTTCAGGAGTCACTTATTTTTTCTTGCCAGTATGTAGGTTGCAGGACACCAGCAACCTCTACCCACTGGGTAATCTTGCCAGCCTCAGCCTTAGCTGTGGCAATTAGCTCAAGTCCTTTCTGCGGTGAAGCCCGGTGGCTACAGATCCTCTGATGGCTCATCATGATGGTCAAACACTTCTGGGCATGTCTGTGAGGGACCGTTCAGATCAGGTGAGTTGAGAGAGGAAGGCACTGAACATGTGTGGCTCCATCCCATGGGTTGGGAGTTCTAGGCTGAGTACCAAGAAACAGTCATCTCTCTCTGCTTCCCAACTAGAGATGCAGCATAAGCAGCTACCTCCTGATCCTTCAGCCATGCCTTTCCCACCACATTAAATTGTCTCCTTCAAACTGCGAGTCAGAATAAACCCGTCCTTCTTTAAGTCATCGGGGTATTTAGTCACAACAATGAGAAAAGTAATTGACACATGTCCTTTCCTTCCCGGACCACCTCAGGGCTCAGGGCTCTAGGAAAGACAGGCAGTGACCAGTCTTCATGTGCCACCACATTCCCACAGTTGACCCTTTCCTCAGGCCCAGCCATCCCTTTTCTGGTGGGATAAACACTTCTACCAGCCCAGGAAGCTTCTAGCCACTGTCCTCTAATTCTGAGCAGGACCCAGTTGGGTACTTTGAACAAACAGCTCCATGTGGCTATGGATGATCTTAGCCCAGACCGTCTGTTCAGACTTCTGGCTCCTAAGGGGTCAGAGTTCTTGATGGCTGTGCTCTTGTGAGCTCCTGTAAGAGTCAGCATCCCATTTACTACCTCCACAAGCTAGTTTCCAAAACATAAAATTCAACCAAGGACCCCGTATGGGAAGGTGACTCTGATGGGTGGGCACAGAGGGCCCTGTCCACACTCCTGGACCCACCTGGAGCAGATGATTTCGTCGGATGACTGCACACAGGGCAGCTCCCCCAGGTGGTTGTTTGAGAGGTTCAGCTTCTTCAGATTGATGAGTCCCCAAGGGACGATGGAGGGGAGAGAAGGCAGGCAGTTGGCAGAGAGGTCAAGCTCTGTGATCTGGCAGGAGATGTCTAAGAGCCAATCGAGGTCCACCCAGGGCAACCTGAGATGGGACCATTTCACACGAAGTGCCTGGGGTTGGACAGCAAGGAACAACACGTAAGTTTGGTGAGTTCAGGCCCAAGGTGGACCTGGAGAAAAAGGTTCCAGTGAGGCTCTGTACCCACTCCTGCTGGGTCCTGTCCTGAGATGCTGGGGCCATGTCTACCTTGCCTCCCCAACTTGCACCATGGTAGCTGGCACAAAGAGGTGGCGAGTGTGCTCTGTACAAGTCATCTGCTCATGGCTCCAAGTCACCTCCAGAGAGGATCGGTGGGCCCAGAGCCAACCCTTGAGAGCTGCACACTGGGCTGCAGTGAAGCAGCAATGGCTTGTGGGTTCAAAGGAGCCCTCCTGAGGCTTGGACATCCTCATCTCAGGCAGGGAGAAGGCTGAGTCCTAAATGTGGCTCTGAGATCTCCGTTCCTGACTCACTTTGTGTGATCTAGGCAGCCACTGTCTGCAGCCATCTGGCACTGTGCCAGGCCACCACAAAATGGAGATTCAGAACTCTGGGGCACAAGTCACAGCAAGAAACCCATGCACTTAGCAAATGGCCCAGGAAGCAAGATAACCGTTGTTATCTCCATAACAATCTAACGAACTCACCAATTCCTCTGTAACAGTCAACCCAATACTATTTAAGTAACAGACAGTTTCCCAAATTTTTGGCCCTGCTTCCAGTTCAGGTCAACCCGAGAAAGCTAAGTATTGCCTCTATAGAGAGATCTACAGGAATCCCGTTTCCAGCGATGTCTCCAATTTCCATGGACAATAACCTCCAATGAAGACACAATAAAACCTTCGCTTGGTTCTGTTCTGACACTGTCCACTCCTCTGTGCCCTGGGCCTCTGCCACATGCAAACAACAGACCAATCTTCTTGCTGTGGCACGCCTAGAACATGTTCCTTATTTTTTTTTTTTACAAGAGGAAGTCAGAAACCCCAGTGATCTGCTATTGTCGGGCAGCAAATGGGTCCTGGTTAAATATATACGACTAAAGCTTTCCTCTTCAGGGTTATCAAAGAATCGGAGCGTCAATTGGGTTTCTGGGGAGAAGAAATCTGCTTTTTGGCTTGTAGATCCAAAGCAACTGAAAATCCACAACAGAAAATTACAGGGCCGGAAATATAGACAAAAAGTAGTGCTTCACAAGTGGGAACATGTAAGAACCGCAGGAACTATGGGGAAAGTACCAGCAATGACGGTAGAGAAGGCCTTTGCAATCGGCAGTGGCTGAGAGGTGATCATATCTGGCCACAAGGTGGTGCTGTCCACATTGTCTTTAACTCCCTTAGCCAACTCCTGGAAAGGCTGTGTGCAGTGCCAGCCCTTCCAACGCCTGAGCTCCTGCCTTTATCTCCCTCTTCATTTGTTTAGATGAAGAAGGAGCAACAGCTAAGATCCCGAGAGAGGAATCTTAGCCTCCGGCAATTGTGTTAGATAAGTCACTCAATTTCCCTGGCAGCCTTTTTCTTTTTTAACCACTGTCTTTTCCCGCTTACTCTAAACTTTTAAGCCTAGAAAAATCTAAAGTTTTTCAAGAGTTGAACTAGGACCCAACAGACCCCACAGATCTAGAGTCATCTGCTGCCAAAGCATCGTCACCTTGGCTGTCTCCCAGCTCTTTCCAAACAAACCATACACGCCTGGGGCTGGGGAGATGGCTCTCTGGTCAAGCACTTGCTGAGTGTGGTTCCTAGCACTCATGTCAGGTGGCTGACGGCTGCCTGTAACTCCAGCTTCAAGGGGATCCTATGCCTTCTGGCTCTGAGGGCCACTGTGCTCATCGTAATGTACCCCCCATAATAAAATATTCAATAATGAAACCAAAACTCTTTACTCTTTACTGCACCATTTCCGAATGTTATATCATGGCATGTGTCCTGGTTAGGGTTTCTATTGCTTTTATGAAACACTATGACCAAAGCAACTTGGGGAGAACTGTTTATTTAGCCTACACTTCCACATCCCTATTCATATAAGGAAGTCAGGACAGGAGCTCAAGCAGGGCAGGAGCTTGGAGGCAGGAGCAGATTCAGAGGCTTCTTTCACAGTGATTATTCTAGTAGAAGAGATCCAGCCACATAGAGGAGTGTGGTGTGTACCACCAACCTCACTAGACCCAAAGGACAGGGAAAGCAACTGGTAATGCCTGTTCTTAATTATTTTCGGTGCACGGGCACCCAGAGTGCCTAAGTGTTCACAGGGTGCCAGGGAAAGTAGATAAAGAACACCAAGTGGCAGTGATCTCTACACACTTGACAGAAACAGGTTCAGCAGGCCCGCAGTGCTCATTGCTTGTTTGTGTTAGTCTGGGCAAAATTACCACAAACCAGGCTCCGAGGGAGCACAGCCAGTCATTGCATAACCCTGTCCCAGAGGGCTGAACTGAAAGATCAAAGGCAGCTTGGCACTGACTGTTCAACAGCTCAGCCATCAGGCCTCACACACTGTCCCAACACAGATGGAAAATGTCCCGGTGTTTGTCTCCAAGCCTTTTAAATGCTGGCCAAATGAGAGGAAGCACACAGGAAGCACCGCCTGCCCCCTCCCCGCCCCTCCCCGCCCCAGGCAGCAAAGGATGTCATGGAGAGCTGTTTTCCAAGGTTGTTAAGGTAGGAGGCTGGGGAGATGTTTAGTGGGGAAAGTGTTTGCCCTGCAAGTCTGGGGACCTGAGTTTGATTCCCAGAACCCAAGTTAAAGTGGAGAGAGACTGCTGCCAGACCTCTCAGCAGGAAGCATTCCGCTCATATTAGGACACAAGCTCTCCTCTCCCTTTTTACAATTCCCAGCCAGTAATCAAATGGCTCCTTCTACTGACTCCCCAAAGTTGTCTTCAGATCTCCATACACACACCACACAAACATCCTGTACACACACCACCGTGCACACACCTTTGTACAGATGACAGACAGACACACATTAGCAACAATTAATAAGATTAAAAGTATTTTTATAAAGAACAGAGAAAGGTTGTGAATGTATGTTGTGCCACGGGCAGAGAGTGTGGAAGAGAAAGTTCTGGTCTGGGGATAGGGGCTGTAACCCAGACGCATTGTCTGCCTTGTATATTCTAGAAGCTACTGGCCTCAAAGGTATCACCTTCCCCCACCCCAAAATATTTTTTTCCTATGTTTTATTTATTTCGTGTGTGTTTGTGTACCTCTGTGTGAGTATCAGAGGACGACTTGAAGGGATCAGTTCTCTCCTTCTACCATGTGGGTCCTGAGGATGCAACTCAAGTCCTCAGGCTCAGAGGCAAGCACCTTCACCTACTGAGCCACCTTTTAGCTGGCCTTTACTTTTATTTTTTGTCACTGGCTAAAGAAAAAAAAATTACTCAAAGGAGGGCTGGACTCTTCATTGGTTTTAGCTTAGTTTTAAAACTCCACTGAGAGAGGCTGAAGAACAGGTCCAGAACAGAGAAAAGGATTGTTCGCTCAGAGACTGGCCTGGTAAGGTCCCGAGCCCTGGGTCAGGTGGTGAGCCTGGTAGAGCAGAGCCCTTGTTTCTTATCAGGACTCTGCTGACTCTCAGGGCAGAATTCATAGCTCTGCCTCCCCGATTCCCAATCCACTGCTCATGTCAGGTCTGTCTACTGGATTCACAGCTAAGTGGGAACCATAACTCCTAGAGACTATAAACTCCTTGATAAGACAGACCACCGTTCAGTGCAGAGGGACAGAACACATGGAGAGAGGCAGTCAACAGATGTTTGTTGAGTTATGACATGTGTTAAAATGGAGGAACGTACAGAATACTCTAGAATTGTATGCTGGCCCTTGGCCCGTAGCAAACCCCAAACTTTCTTTGTTTGCAGAGGTTCTCAGATGATGTCTGAAGATGGCTTCTCTTCAGTTTGGGTCTTCTGAATGGTGAGAGAAACATCTTTGTTCTTCTACAGCTACCCATGCATTGGTTATGGAGACATTAGGAAATGACAGCTGGTTATCGTTCCTGATTAGAATTAGTTTGAATTATCCCAGGACTTTGAGCTTAGCCTGCCATAATCACAGACATATGTGTGCTAATTTTTATGGAAATGTGGGTTTTTTGCAGCCATGTCTATTTACATAGGTGCCTACTCTTGTTAAGCCTATCTAGTGCATCCTTCATCAGGAGGAACAAGCAAATGCATCTTCCAGAGGGTTTTATTTTTGCGGTATTGTGTAGAGTTAAAGATGGAGTACTAGCTGCTCTCTAGCTACTCTCTCAAGCCACTTTGCCTATTTATTTCCCAATATCTCTGTTTTTTTTTTTTTCTTTCTCCATCTGTTTTCTTGGTGTGTGACTCTCTTTAACCTCAAAAAGTTCTAGCTTCTTTCCCAAGTGGTAAAACAGAGGCCAGACAAAACCATCACAGGATCCTAATCAGTCAGGCAAAGCCAGAAGATTCTGTGGTTCAGATCTGGAATAGCCTGCAGTCTAGTGGCAAAGGCCTTGTCCCCAGTGTGTTATTGGGGAGTATGGGGGAGGAGGAAGTGGGACTTGGTGGGAAGTCTTCTGGTCCTCGGGGGCACACCCTTAAAAAGGAAGATATCTGGATGGAGTCTTGTCTCTTCTGGTCTCTTTATTTCAATTCCCAGCCAGAAATCAAATGGGATTCTTGCTGTACATTCTCACCCTGGTGCTAAGCAACAGGTCCAAGGCAGTGAGGCCAACTGATCATGGTCTGAAACCTCTGAAACCTTGAGATAAAGAAACCCTCCTTCCAGGTTACTTGATTTCTCTTGGATACTCTGATATAGTAAAGGAAAACTAACTAATGAAAAGGAGTCAAAAACAAAGAATCCAGATCATTCCATTAACAGACACTAACAATTAGGTTCGATACATATGACACACATGGTAGGGAGAGAGAACCAATCCTTTAACTTCCACATGTGCTGTGGTGTGTGTGTGTGTGTGTGTGTGTGTGTGTGTGTGTGTGCATGTGTGTGTATGTACACACACACACATGCACATACATACACACGGATGCTTACACATGCACACACAGAATAAAATACTTTAGAAAAGACCATAAATAACACCTTTGTGGAAAGCAAAAGGAAGAAATGGATTCTTAAAAGCCAAAGGGCACCTGCCAAAAGAGTAGAGGGGAAAGCAAGATCAGTGCGTAATGAAATGACCTAAAATCAGCCACACAGCCAGGGGAGACCTGTGGTGCACAAGGAAATCCAAGAAAGACTGAGAATATCTACTTCAGAAAGCAGGGAAAGGATTTATCAAGAGATGGAGGAGGTTTTTTCCCTAATCTTGAAAGGAGTTACTCAGTTAATTCAATGACTGATTGAGAGAAAAAATAATATCAGTTCCGATGAAACATGTCTGCTAAAATATATTGTGAGTGTCAGACTTAATAGTGCTTACCTGACAATCATATAAAGCAGAATAAACATTACCACAGAAACCAGATGATTGAAAAATGTTAAATACAAAAATAACTTTCAAATCCAAGTTTAATGGTGTATTAAAAAACCTACTCCAATTATCTGTTCTTTTAAGGTATGTGAAAGCTAATTGCAGGCATGGACTCCATGAAGGAGTCCCCAGAAACCTGGTAGGACATGCCTGGTTGTGTCCGTGAGGGTCTAAAGGAGATCAGTGGGTGTGGAGCATTTGCCCTCAACATGGGCAGGTATCATTCCATCAGCCAGGGACTGAGACAGAACTGAACAGCAGAAGTCATTTTCTTTGCTTACTTCTGCCTGAGACATTCCCCTTGTCCTCACTGACAAAAGAAATCCAAGCTTGGGGGCTTTACACAAATGGTCCTCTAGGTTCTCAGGCCTTCTCATTAGTCTACCACTAGACATGTTATTAGCATCCATAGCTTCCATCTCAAAGAAAGAATCAAGGGGCTGGTAAGTCTCTACAGTTACACAAACTAACTCTCCTAGTAATCTATCTATCTATCTACCTACCTATCTATCTATCTATCTATCTATCTATCTATCTATCTATCTATCTATTTATTTATCTATCTACCTACCTACCTACCTACCTACCTATCACATGTCTGTTCATCTATACATCCATTGATCATTATTATCTATCATCTATATCCATCTAGCCTGTAAAAGTAACTTTTATTCACCAGATGTAGTTGCTGTCTTAGAGGCTTACTGCTGAATAAGCTCACCTTTTCTAGTTCTTTAAGTCTGTCTGTCTGGTTTAACAGCAATCTGGGCTCAAACTCCTCTTTAAGCTGACTGATTTCTCTGGTTTCTCTCAGTTTCTCACGGAATTGCTCTGCTTGCCTCAAACTAACTCTGGCAATTTGTTCTACTCTTCTGGCTCCTTCTTATTCTCTGGCTCCAACTGCCTCTGCTGACCTGCATTGAACTGATGAATTCAGGAACAAACTCAACTCCACTCCCCTGGACTCACTGCACTCCCAAACGACTGACCCTATCTCCCGCTTCTCTTTCCTGTGTTGTTCTGGTGAGAGTTGGATGTATCCTATCTCTGACTCTTCTGTCAAATCTTTCTCTGATTCATCACTTTGTCTGCCCTTCAATTAGACATCACCTTCAAACATGGCTGTTTCTTTCTCCAAACAATTTTACCTTAAAGATGTGTACTGAGGGTGTGTCTGTATTCCAGCCAGAGGAATTAAAGGTCGCATTCCAGTTGAATCTCACAGACCTAAATCTTTGGATGTGATCCCCTGCCGGAGCAGCCATGTTACTGGATTAAAATTTCTCTACATATCCAATCATTTTTCATCTATGTTATTTACTCATTTATTCTACTGGCTGCACTATCAGAGGAACCCCTACTAATACAAACACAATTGGGACCTGAGTGTAGGTGAATAGTCTATCAGATGACAGTACTTCTCATGAGCTATTTGCAGTGCACACAAAGCATTTTCAACGGAATATTTACAGCATCCGAGCAATGCTGCTACCATCTGCACAGAAAGAACTCCAGAAGTGACCTAGTCCTATAACAGACTCAGGACTGTAGTTTATATGCCCAGTGATCGATAATCGCTCCTTCTCTACTACACTTGTATCCTTACAGGACTATGGAAAAGCTGAGAGCCATCCAAAGACAACTAAGACAGGTGATGATAAAAGACAAATTATTACAATCAAGAATTACAATGAAGTTAAATCTTTATGTCCTGATACAAAAAAGTAAGGCAAAAAAGTTAACAGAAAAGTCAATGAAAGTGCAGGTAAAAATGACAGTATACCATGAAAGATGAACTAAGCAAAGAACCAACAGGGGATTTACAAAGCCATATATCACATAATTGCAGGAGGCAACCAAAGGGCAGAGGCTAGAGAATAAGTTCTATTTCACACAGGAACTGTCTCATCAATTAGTTAAACTTGGAGATATGAAGGGAAAGAAACTTGGAAAAGCAGTCTTGCAGCATATCTCGTCCCTCTCCCAGCTATATAGCTCACACCTATGACGACCCGGGAGAAGAGGATTAAACAGTGGCCAATTATATAGACATTACAATATCTCCCCTTTAAATAATGTGGGGTGGGGAGAGGAGAAGAAAAAAAAACCCAACACAGCAACAGTATAGAAACTTAGGACGATGAAAGCCTCTCAGTGATTGGAGAGCACACAGCTCTGATCAGTTACAAGAGGGAAAACTGGAAACACCATAGTGCTCTGTGCTCACTCAGCACAGAGGGGTGAAAGAGAGCAGAAAAGCAAAGGCAGACAGGCTAACATGGAAAACAGAGATGACGGGAAAGCAAGTGAGCGATCAGGAGGGTCAAGCTGAGCATCTCTCAAAAACCAGTGAAGTTGATTGCCACTGATAGAGTTAAAATTAAACACGCTTACTTTCTGGTGGGATCTGAGTCTGGCTCTGTGGGGGAGTCAGGTCAAGGAAGAAGTTAGGACTTCAAGCATGGTCAAAAGATGGGGACCATCTATTGCTGGTTTGTTAAATGCCCCTGTGGAACTGCCTTCTAAAAATCTAGGGTTACTCTCGGCCTTGGCCAGAGATACCTTTTCCTATAGTGGGCAGCTGGCAAAAGTTCTGAGGATAGGGGGTGTCAAATGCTCAGCCCTAAATGAAACACCTATACCATCCCTCTCCGTAAGTTTAGGGCATGTAGTGAAAGGGGCAGAAATAAATGTAAGGTAGGGGTGGAGATAAATGCTATGAAATGATGTCTTTTGGATACGACTCTGCATTTACATCCATGATCTCACTAAAGCCATGGCTCCCTGCACGAGACCGATCCAACAGGATCAGGGGCTCAGTGGGTTCCAGTGTGTGAGTGCGTTCAGGGGAAGTGGGAGGTGGAGGAGTTGGGGTGCATATAATCAAGACACATCATATATGTGCATGGAATTGGTAAAGATGAATAAAAGATATTTTAAAAAGAAACTAACCCAATACTTAATAACTTAGGAGTAAACATTGCAGTAGAAAAGCCGGTGTAAAAATCGTCGTCTAAAATATGGGAGATTTTATTGTTAGCCAGAGCTGACAAGCCCCTAACTACACTGAAATATAAGACTTATTTACAAAAAGAAAAATCCCCAATGTGACACAATTAAAGTAAGTGGGAAATGATGTATCCAAGGGAAATAACTAAAGAACCATTCCCACAAGATCCTAATTCAATATAAATTGTTCTCAAGTAAAAAGTTTAAAGAACAAACAGTCCCCGTGTTGTGTAAACGATTCCTTACTACGGCTGCTCCCTTCGTTTTATGAGTCAAAACTAGGAATTCTGTAAGAGCCATTAAAATTCCAGGTCAATTGCATGTGTGTTCATGGATGTAAAAACTGCTGTAACATCTTTAAAAATAGACTGCAATTAAACCAAACTCAAATATTTCAGTCCTAGGGCCGATTAATATCTCTTCAGAAAACCAGCACAGTGTAACTCAGACCCTGCCAACCCCAGTTGATTTCGGAGGAAAGGAATCACAGAGCTACTCCTTAAGTCAGATGAATACTAGACACTTCTTAGGGAAGCCTGGCTCTGTCTTCACTAACTCTCTTGTTTTCTGCCCTGATGATAGAACCCAGAGCCTCTTGCATGACTGACACGAACAGTCTACAATGAGCCCATAACATTCTTAAAAAGCTACAGGGTCCCCCAATCAATACTGCCTTTTTTATTTATACTATTTTATTCTTTTAAAGTATAGGAAATTTGTAAGAGATCTCTCATCATAGCTTTGCTAACAGTTAGTTGAGAAAGAGAAAAGGCCAGACTTGAAAAAGCTGTGTGTAGTTAGCAAAGATCTGCAGCTTATTATTGAGAGACACTCCCCCCCCCCGGCTCCTCAATTTTTAAGTAAAAGCAAGATTTCTGCCCCACACTTATGTGAGAGATTAAAGCAGAATATTTTGCAAAGTACATTTAAGCTATGATATCACTTATAAACAGAAGGGATATTACTTAAAATGTAAAATTTCAACAGACTATCCATTTATGCAGCCAATTATTCACCCATCCAACCAATCATTCATTCATATATCCATCTGTCCTTCCATCCATCATCCACCTCTACCCCCACTCATCTAACCATTAATCTAACCACCTATTCATTCATGCATGCATCCACCCACCCACCCACCCACCCATCCATTCACCCACCCACTCATCCATCCATCCATCCACCCATCCATCCATCCATTCATTCATCCATCCAATGATCCATCCATCCATCCATCCATCCACTCATCTATCCACCCACCCATCCACTCATCCAT
>CM052703.1:123733470-123752477 GCA_028551405.1 Uromys caudimaculatus | reverse complement strand
ATCCATCCATCCATCCATCCATCCATCCATCCATCCATCCATCCATCCACGCATTCATCCACCCACTCATCCATCCATCCATCCATCCATCCATCCATCCATCCATCCATCCATCCATCTAATGGTCCATCCATCCATCCATCCATCCATCCATCCATCCATCTAATGGTCCATCCATCCATCCATCCATCCATCCATCCATCCATCCATCCATCTGACCATCTACTAATCCTGTTCAGAATCTATACTGAATGGCAAAGATGGAGTGAGCAAAGGTGGCCAGTGATCCTGCTTTCAGGAAGCTTCTGTTCAGGTAGTGGAGTTGGCATCAAATAGGAATGTCATCCAAAGAGTTAACACTAGATGTTAAGAATAAGGCAGACAGGAGGTTTTGAGAGACGATGAGGGTGTGTGTCCATATGGTGAGTTAAGGAAGGCCTACCTGAGGTCGTGGTGTGGGGCTGATGTTTGTAGAGTAACCTGGGACACAAAGCAGTGTGTCGAGTGTTGTGGAGGCAGGGACACTTTCTCCCTGCTATTGGACATTTGGGGTTTGCGCTTCAATTTCCCTTCTTATAAATATCAGGCTTTGGCTGTCTGTGACAGTTACTATATATATCTTTTGAATTATGTCCTACAGGTAGATTTCAGAAATATCGAAACCAGAATAATTCCTTGGGGGGAAAATTTTAATAGTCTTTGTCATGTAATGCCAATGACTTTTGCACACATGGAACTGATCTGCAGTGCCAGGCACATGATGGTGTGCCCAGTGCTCTGGGTCCTGCCAAATGTCTTACTGAGCATTTCTGTTTATGTTTGATTCTTTAATAGGTGGGTAACCGTGCTTTAAGTTGCTTTAATTTGGTTTTCCATACTTGCTACTAGGTTTGTGTATGTTCTCCTCTGGTGGTTCGCTGTCTTAGGTCTGCTCACATGTGAATTCACTGCCTGTTTCTCTTGTTTGTTCTAGTGGAATCTGTAACCAAGGTGACTTCAGAGGTGCAAGTGTAGCCAGGCAATGTGCAGTCCCAGTCACAGGAGGCGACTCACAGACACTGGCTGGATTAAAGCCAACCCCAGTTGATGAGAAGTGATCAGTCATAGAGAGTGATGACCTATTCTGGATTTAATTTTTGTGTTGCTTTGCTTTTTATTTCTGTGTTTTGTTGAGATGGTATCTCCCTCTGTTGTCTAGCTGTTCTGGGACTCATAGGCTCAATTCTCCTGTCCCAGCCTTCCAATTAGGTGGGAATTCTGGCACGACCTCCACCAGCTTTACTAGCCTTTAAAAATAGGTTCATTTTAAAACACACTCTTTATTATAAATAATTTTAGTATTTAAATGCATTCATATTGTGTCCGATTATATATCTTCATATTTGGAAGTACACTTTCAACATTTGGAAACACCAACCATCTCCCTGTTTTTTTATAATCAACGAGTACTTCAAATATTTATGAGATAGATGGATAGTGGATAGTTCTGATGAGTTTCCCAGGCTTAGTTCTAGCTTGTGTGCAGTCTGCCTGCACCGTGACTAAACTGAACTGCTGGGCCACATCCCCACAGTCCCATTGTCACTGAAGCTTCTTACTTGCTCTCTTGTCCTTCCTTTCTGTGTTTTCCAGATTGCCATGTAAGATCAAGTAACAGTTTTCTGCATGTCTGGTTTATCAATCATTTTCTCTGCTCTTAACTAAATATGAGTAACAAACACAACTACTGCTTTATACCCAAGCTTCCTAAACTGTAGCTTGTTAGCCTATGTGGGGGACTCACAAACTTCTGGCAATGGTAAAAGGCTTTTGAATGTGTAATGACTGAAAGACAGCTCTGGATCGATGGTGTCTTGATCCTGAGCTGTTTCCAGCAGGACTCACCCCTGTGGTATCATGTGACTTCACGGCAGTCTCTGATGGAAGCACACAGCACAGGCACTTTGCACTGTGCCAGCATGCTAACACAGGTTCCAAAACCACTGCAGCCTGGACCTGGGCTATGATATTAAGAAACACGATGCTTTTACTACATAGACAGATATTCCGTTCTTATAGACATGTAAAAGTTTAATTAAGGGGAACAAAAACTTCATATAGTTTTCAGCTGTCGTTTCTCATGTAAGTACAATAAGAATACATTTACACTGTATTGTACTAGGATGTTTTATTGCAGAAACTGTAGTTTGATTTGCTGTCGTTTCATTAAAAAAAAATATTGCTCAATGAGCTTCAACTGGGGATTATGACAGAATTTCTAGCTCTTTCTGAGATAGCCCTAATCATAGCTCTGCTACTTCATACTACACATTTATACATTTATGTAACATGGTGGTTTTGGCACTGACGTGTGTGTGTGTGTGTGTGTGTGTGTGTGTGTGTGTGTGTGTGTATGATCTAAACATCAGCCACCTCTGAACAATACTGACAATACTCTAAGTCCTGTAGCATCAGAGTTTCAGCTGAGATTTAATTCTTTCTGTAAAAATAAGCACACACAACTGCCTCATTGGTATGCAAATTTGCTTTAGTCCCTAATAACTGGTAAATTAAATATATATCAAAGAATTGCTTTTAAAATAAAATTCTTTATGATTTATTACCAGTAAATGCTTGGTTTGTATACTTATTTTATACAACTATATATCTGTAACAATTTATTAGGCCAGAAGAGGTTGCAGTTTGTGAACGGAAAACTCTGTAAAAGATCTTACTCTGCAGGATGGCTCCAACTGTATCACGTCCCATAGGACACCTACTGGAAAGAGTCAGTCTGTGAAGACTAGAGAAAATTATACCTGTGAGGACCACACCCATCCTGCCCTATCCACGGGGAGATGTCCTGAGATCCAAGGACGCTGGCACTATGGCTAACATCAAGCTCTTTTCTATGTATCTGTGCCAATTATATGAGTTTAATTTGTGTGTTGCACATAGCAAGAGATCAACACCAAAACCAATAATAGAAAAATAGCAGAAAAGTTGTCAAGAGAAGTCAAGAGAACCTTGTCATTCTCTCAGATTGTATTGGTGTGTATCTGAACCGCCAGCAATTCCTCTTAGGTGCTTGGGCCACTATAAGCAAGATAAGGACTATTTAAGCATAAGCCCTGGGGCACCCTGAGAATTGATCTGGGAGCTGAGACAGTGGCTAAGTGTCTATTGGTCAGGTATAAACTCTAGCATGGAGGTACTGGACAAGGGGGTGCTTCACACCCGGGACGGGATGGGTTGGAAGAGTCTAAGATTTCATCATGAAACCTGGAATGGCATACAATTTAAGACTTAAGAATAGTTTTATCTAGAATTTTTCATTTAATATATTTGGACCAAAATTGACTTCATAGTTGAAACCATGAGAAGTAGAGCCATCGGTAAGGAGGGAACCCTGTAATGCAACAACACAAAAGCAAAATGGACCGAAGCCACCTGACTTTGCTTTGTGACCCCCGGAGGGCAGCAGATAGCTTTCTCTTCCTTTCACATGAGTAGGGGGTGGAAAGGCCAGGCTGTGGGAACCCAGGATCTTGATAGCACTGCCTCTACCCCTTTGGAGCCTCACTAATCCTGAGACTTAAATCCAGGGAATCTAATTTCCACCTCTGCCACAGGAAACTGAACTTTCAGACACTCACAGGTTCAAGGAATTAAGATGGCCACAATGTATACATGAATGTTCTATATCCCAATTACTTATAATTCTTAAAGAAAATCCCTTGCAACAAGTGCAAGGCTTTGCCTAGGAAGACAGTTGTCCCCAAAAGCCTTATCTATTCCTTAAACAAAACAAAACAAAACAAACAAACAAAACCCTTCCAGCCTATGAGCTGGAAGTCTAACCAGCTGGGGCAATTGGCAGCTCTCAAAGGCCCATCAGAGGCAGAGGCCTAGGCCTCCCTGAATGCCTCAGGCCCTTCTCTGCAGTCAGAAGATAGAAACACCCACCCGAGTCACTAGGGTCATGCAGACTAAGACAACTTGCCGCTCAGCTCCAACATTGAGACAGGCTGGTGGGTCGCCAATGGTTAAACTACACAAGCCGGGGCCAATCCAAAGATGAACGTGATTGGTAAGATCTAAACAGCTCTCTATCTATACTTAGCTGAGAGATCTGAAAGAGGAAATGATTTCCCCACTGAGCTGTGTCAAAATAAATTTCAGTCCTTGCTGATGTCCAACCCTGCAAACGGCCCAGCGAGCCCTCTGGCCTGACACAGACTGTTGCACAAGCATGAACAGCTAAGGTTCCAGAAACCAGCTCAGCTTCTCCTGGTGTTTCTGAGTTCTCTTTTCTAGGTGTCGAAGCAACAAGCTGTTTTTTTTTCTCTCACACACACAACAAAAGAGCACAACACTGTTCACTGTCCATTGAGAACTTGGCTCTCAGTAGGAAAGACTCTGGTGGTTTAAGATGGATACCGAGAATCAGGGAAATGACTTTGCCAGGTCTGACTTGGCTTCCCTTCTGTTGTTTGAAAAGTGTGTCTGAGCAGATCCTATCACGTGTTTGGCTTCTGTGACCTTCCTTACTCAACAAGGTCCAAGGAGCCAGATGCTGTCTGTGGAAAATAAGAGCTTCTTGGCAGTTCTTAGTCAGCCAGCAGAGGCAGACCCTGGCATCCTCAGAACGCCTGTATTAGCTGCGGCTTCCAGAGGGGGCAGAAATGACATTAAAACAATACCCACTACAGATGGGCATAGATGCTTGCAGTCCCAGCACTTAGGAGGCAGAGGCAGGATGATTAGTTCAAGGTCATCCTCAACAGTCAGCAAGTTCAAGGTCACCTTGGGTTATATGAGAGCCTGCCCAAATATACTAGGAAAAAATCCCCTAAGGATCACTTGTAGAACCTTAGCACTCAGAATACTGAGTTGCAAGTTCAAGGCCAGCTTGGGATACAGTGAGACCCTGTCTTCCCCCGCCCCCCCAAAAAAAAACCCAAACCACATAAGCCAGTGGGGGAAGCAGGATCCACACACAAAACAAGGTGGCACACCCTAAAACTGTCACTGGAGGTATCCTGCATCACCAGTGTCCTTCCTGGTGATAGCTACCTCATGGAAGTTACTGCTGTGAATGGCAATAAAGCCAAGGGCATTTTCAGGCAGGGTATCTTGTGGGCTAAGTGCTTATTTAATATCCAGCATTTGCAGCTCAATATTTGAAAGTAAAACAACAACAAACAATAATAACAGTTCCACAGGATACCTGGAAAGTGTTGAGCTTACCTGGGCCTCCTGGGCCATCACCCTTACGTGCTCTTTGGTGGCAGCACAGAGGGAGTGTCCCCTTGCAGGTCTGAGATTACAAGACAGCCTGGTGCACCTACTCCAGGGCATTTGCCTTTGAGATTCACTTGAATCTCAAAAATAATACCTGCTCTGCGGAAGTCCAAGGAGCTGGAATGAGTCGGGCTGTGTTGTAATTTCATTTCCTCTACTGATGTGAGCTGAAGAGCTCAGGAGAGGGAAATGCATTGTAGTCTTTTCTTTAGCCTTGGCACGTGAGGCAGGAGACATTTTGCAGATGGGATCAGAGATGTCTGGCCTTCTCTGCTTCAACATTATACTAAGAAACCAAAGCCACTGGCTGTCAACAACTGGAGCACACTGGAATCACCTGGGGGAGTTTCTAAAACTCCTGAAGCCAGGCCCTGTCCCCAGGATTTGGATTGATCAGTGTAGGGTACAGTTTGAAAGCAGAATGTTTAAGACCCCTGGGCATTGAAGCACATCGGAAAGTGGGACCCACTCACTATCCTGAGACCCTTGTCGGCTTATAGCCCAGGCTTATGGAGGCATCTGCTCAATTGAGGTTCTCTTCTCTAAGTTGACTATAGGTTGTGTCAAATTGACATAAAACTAGCCAGTACATTTGACCCCTTGTCAACTTGACACAAACATAACATGGTTAAGCCATAACCTTTCCTTCTTGTTCATCCCCAAGATCACACATTAATATCAACATTACAACATAAACATTCTGAAATTTAAGACTTCTACACTCTTTAAAAATAAGAACACTTAAAAAATCTAAAGTCTACAACTGTGGGTGCCTATAAAATAAAAAATATGATAAGTGCTTTCTTACTTCAAGAGGGAAGAACCAGGGCACAGTCACAATCTGAACAAAACCAAACCAAATTCCAGCTGTGTAAATAGCTCAGTGTCCAATGTCTGGAATCTATACATAGTCTTCGTGACTCCTCCAAAGGACCTGGGTCACTTCTCTGGCTCTAACCTCTGCAGAACACAGACTATCTCCTAAGCTCAGGCTGGCTCCACTCCACCACTGCTGCTGTTCTTGGCAGCTGTCCCATGGTACTGGCATCTCTGAAATCCTGGGATCTCTTGCTGCAACTGGGCTGCACTTTCATCAATAGCCTGGCCTGGGCTCTCTTCAAGGGCTCCAGCTCTGCCACACAATGACAAGCCTCAGCTGTTCCCCATAACCCCTTAATGCCTTCAAAACCAGTACCACCTGGGTGACTTTTACATGTGACCAACTATAGTTGCCAGCACAAGATACAAGATTGGTTACCTCTAAAACACAGCTTCTATGTACTGCCTTTGAGGAAACACTGCCAAGATTTCACCTCAATGATGCTGGTCTCTTCTTAATCACCACTAATTTTTCAGCCCCAGCTAACCAGCATCCTATTAAAGCAAAGTTTTACTTTAGTAATGCTGGTCTTTTATTCATTGTGACTGATTCTCCCATCCAGCTGACCAGAACCACAGATTCTTGATTCAAAACATGCAATGGCCCCAAAGAACTTTGGAACTTCACAAGCCAGGCCTCCATCCTCTGATTTTTTTCTGTCAACATTCTTATCTTCCAAACTCCAACAGAACAGCTCACCAAGCTTTGACGTTCAACAGATTTTCTTTCCAAAGTTCCAAAGTCCTTCCACAATCATCCCTAAAACAATATGGCAGGTCTATCACAGCAATGCCCCACTTCTGGTAGCAATTTCAGTCCTAGTTAGAGTTACTATTTCTGTGATAGAATATCATGACCAAAGCAACTTGGGGGAAGAAAGAGTTCATTTGGCTTATACTTCCACATCAAAGTCCACTATTGAAGGAAGTCAGGGCAGGACTCAAATACAGCAGGAACCTGGAGGCAGGAGCTGATGCAGAGGCCATGGAGGGATGCTGCTTACTGGATTGCTCATCATGGCTTCCTCAGTCTGCTTTACTATAGAATAGCCTAGGGATGATACCACCTATAGTGGATTGGGGTTTCCCACATCAATCACTAATAAAGAAAATGTTTTTCAGGCTTGTCTGCATACATTCCAAGCTTATGGAGGCATCTTTTCAATCGAGGCTCCCTCCTCTCAGATGACTCTAGCTTGTGTCAAGTTGACATAAGACTAGCCAGCACATGGTTTATATCAAGCCACGTATGTGAGACAACCTTGTAGAACACACGACTGAGGTAAGACCTCAGTAGCAGTGGGAGGATGTATGTGTACCTAGACACATATGTACCTACAGTCACATGCATTTGTGTGTTGGTACAGAAGGACATTCTCTATATCCACGCCTCAGACTCTGGGAAAGGACAAACAGGGGGTGTTTAAGTAATGTGATTAGCAAGATAAACAAATAAATATTCAACCGAAGACATTTGATAAAGAATCACAGGCAGGCTTTCTATCCATGGGCTCTGTGTGTGGATTAACCTAAACCCATATCAAAATTAATTAATTAAAAAAAACCTCGAATGCATAGTGAACATGTACAAACTTTCCTTCTTGTCCTTTCTCTCCAAATGCTACATTGTAAGGACCAGCCACTCCCCCTTTGCTTTGCGTGAGGTATTCTAAGCCATATGGACATGCTTTAACTATACAGCAGGGGGTGCCTAGGTGATATAGGAATACCAGGGCAGTTTATATGATGTACAGACACAGACTAAACAGGTTACACAGACACACACTTCTTTTGAACCTGCTGATGAACTACTCAGTCTGAAGGAACTCAGAATTAATAAGGGAGGCTGGTAAGGAGACGATCCAAAGACAGAAAAGGAAGACATTTTCCTCATCCGGGTCATCAGGCTGGAGAAAAGATGGGAGCCACACAAATGCACATTCCATTCAAACAGCGCCAAAGCAATTAGACGATCACAAGTCAACAACAGCAACCCAAGAGGTTTCGGGAGAAAACTAGAAAACGTACACAAAAGTGCATCCCTGGAGAGACCCGAGACCTGCAAGTGAGGAAACTCAGGAAACCCAGCCAAGACAGGCTCTTCTGCTAGGACGGACATATGAACAGGGCTAACACATTTATATGATACGACAAAGTGTGGTGTTGGTGAGGATTGCATAGAGTAGAATGTGTATAACTTTGGAGAAGGCAAAGGGTCAGGAAGGTCGTGTTCGTGGGTTGGAGGGATCACCTGAGGCACCTGCGCTCAAACAGAAAGACTTTGCCAGTGCTGGTCCCTGCATACCACTCAGTACTCAGAAGCCCCAAACACATACCAATATCTGTGTGAAAATGCCAGTGGTGACTTTTAGCCCAGAGGAAAGAGGAAGGTCTATTTTTATTTGTTTAGTTTATATTGAGCCAGGGTCTTGTTATGTAACTCAGACAGTCCCAAACGGAAGATGTCCCCATCCAAGTGGGGAATTATAGAGAAGCCCACCACCACACCCAACTAGTTTCCCCTGGAAATTATGCTGGATTAACTGGGTATCCACCTAGAGCTATGAAAGCCAGCCCCCCTCCCCTCACATAACACACAGACTTGACCAGCAGACAAGACAAAACTTAAAATGCAAAACCTAAATGGACAAAAATCCTGTAAGAGTCACAGCAAAGTATTTATATAAAACCTGACTGGAAATTCCCCTTTATACACCCCAGATTCCATAGAGCCAATAAAGGAGATGAACTTCTGTGACAGCATGTTCTCATATCCATGTCAGCACATGAAGAACAGGCAAAAAGAGAATGATGTGTTGGGGGAGAGACTCAAGATACACAGGACCCACAAAGGTTCCACACCTCTAACACGCAAGAGATTTCCAACATGAAAATGAAAAGGGAATGCTTCAGAGGAACAACCGACAAACGTCAGCAGGCAGCTCCTATTACAGGGATGTAAATACTTTATGAACATGTGAGAACATTTAATAGTACTATTAATAAAACATGGAAATGAAAAACACTTGATAGCTGTGTTCCCCAGACAGGCTGGAGAAAATGAGAAGGTTCTGGGTGGGATGTCTAGTGTTGGGCAAGGTGTGGGCCAGAGAGGCTCAGATGCTGCTGTTGCTGCTGCTGCTGCTGCTGCTGCTGCTGCTGCCGCTGCTGCCACAGTGACTCCAGAGCAGCCTGCTTCAGGACCTCAGACTGAAGACTAACAGAAGCAGACACATTCTAGCAAATGAGGCTACATAACAAGAGGCAAATCCTAGACTCCCTAGCAAAACCAAGTTCATATCCATCCACAAGAGAAGAGCTGAGACTACCTTGCCCCGAAGGCACCTAGTTGGAAGAACAAGTTACGACAATGTTGACAGATGTTTTAAAAAGCCAATGTAAATAGTATACTTTTTTGTTTGTCTTCTTGTGTTTAGACAGGGCCCCATGTATCTCAGGCTGGCTTTGGGCTCTCTATGAGTTAAGGATGACACTGCGCTCCTGATCTTCGGCTCCTCTGCGCCCCAGTGGCTGGGATCACAGGCCTGCACCATCACTCCCAGCTTCCTGTCTTGGTTCACAATGCACTCACAGCTTTCCTTGTAGAATGTATAAAGAGATGCTTCCTAGCTTGGTAGATTGCTTACCTCAAGAGGAGCAGACTCATACATTTTATTACGCTACTTCCCATCTCTGCCAGAGTTTTCACCTCTTAAAAATACTTGCATAGTGTAAAGTCTTACTCAGTTTAAGGGAAAATTTAAAACATATATATGATCTACTTAACTGGTCTTGTAAATGTGTCAAAGAAAGCCTGGAGAAAGCCCTGTCCAAAGCTGTGTTTCAGACCCTTTGTACACTCACGATTTTCCCAGGATAGTTGCTGGGCAGGGCACTGGCTTCGATGAAATACTTCCTGAGCAGATGCTTGCTTGGGTCAGGACTGTCCAGTAGGATGTAGGAGCAGAAATAGGCTCCATGCCGAAGCAGGAATATGGCAATGTCTTCATTCCCTGATGGGACAAAGCACAGAGAGCTCAGGGCATCCAGATGTCCCAGTGGTCATTTCTACTTGGGGGGGGTGGTGCTTGGAGAGCAGGCTCTAGGTTACTTCCCTGATGCACCAAATTCCTGGCAGAGAAAGTTTATGGGACTTTGATCTTTGAGTGCTGCACACAAGGTCCCACTCGCCATAGTGGGTCCCTGCCACCCAGTGGGGGGGACCAGAAGGGAGGAGCAGCTATTTTGGTAAAGACACTAAGAACAGGGCTAAGAGGATGACCACGTTGGTGAAGTGCCTGCTGAGGTGTGCAGTCATGTTCTGGCCTCAGAACTCACATAAAAAGGATACTGAGGGTCTGGAAAGATGGCTTCAGTGGTTAGGAGCACTGGCTGTTCTTTCAGGGGACCTGGGTTCAATTCCCAGCACCTACATGGCAACTTACAACTATCTGTAACTGCAGTTCTAGGGGGTCTGACACCCTCACACAGACATACACACAGGGAAAACACCAATCAAAGCTCATAAAATAGAAATAAATAAGTTATTTTTAAAAAGATACTGAGCATGATGGAATAAGATCATAATCCCTGAAACAGGGAGAGGAAGAGAGGTGGATCCCTAGTGTGGAGAGCCTGACAATGGAGACAAATGAGGACTCTCCAGGCGAAACTGAGATATGCCATCTCTCTGTCCTAAGGAACGGCAGCTGAGGTTGACTTCTGCCCTTCCACACACGAGTGTGCACACAGCCGCACACATGTGCACCCCCGTCACACACACACAGAAGAAAGGAAGAGGAAGTGTCAGAAGGTCCTTTCGCAGGCCACTGGAGAGTTAGCAGTGGGGGTGAAGCCAGAATCCACACTGGAAAGTGGGACC
Organism: Uromys caudimaculatus; assembly: GCA_028551405.1. Taxonomy (NCBI): domain Eukaryota; kingdom Metazoa; phylum Chordata; class Mammalia; order Rodentia; family Muridae; genus Uromys; species Uromys caudimaculatus. The sequence continues at coordinate 123,741,433 of CM052703.1, read as the reverse complement.
TTCTGCAGGGCGGGGTTGACTGTGCGGGACACACCTGCCTTGATGGCCGCGTAGAGGGGTAACCGCACAATGACTGGGAACTCATTCTTCCTGACTGCGTAGTTCTCCGGGTCAGCCCCATGTGTCAGGACCAGCAGCTTCACAACCTCCAGGTGGCCTCGCTGGCAAGCCAGGGCCAGCATCCAGTTCAGCAGCCGCTGGTGGGTACAGGGACCTGGAGGGGGTGAGAGGACGGAAAGTGCCTCTGGATCCTGCTGGCTGTTCTTCACACTCATCTTCCCGCTGGCCACGAGTAAAGCGCAGCCGTTCTAGGTCTAAGTGAAAGTTCTGCTTCCGCCAAGTGGATGGTGTTCTCTGGAGGCCTGCCTCCTCCTCATAGCCAGCACAACTCCATATTATCACAGACCAACCTGCTCCTAAGCCAGGGAAGGTCTGAATAACAACTGTACCTGCAGTGGGATCCTGATGAGTTAAAAACGCCTCCGTAGTGAGTAAGACCAGAACAAAACAACAACAAACAAACAAACAAAACACAAAACCAACCCTCAGTTGCTGCAGTTTTTTAGATGGCTTTGCCCTCCCTCTGATTATAGCCCCGAGTCACATTCTACACAAGGACTTCAGAGAGGTGGGGGGGGGGGTAGGATTCACCAGCGAGGGCCCCTGGCAGAGTGCCTGGCAGGAGCCTTGTTAAGTGAATATCTGTCTCCAGGTCCAGCCAGAACTGGTGATTATGAGGCCTGGTACCTAAAAGCCTTGCTCTCTGCTCATTTACGGGAAGGACGTGGTGGTCAAGGATACCCATCAACAGTGCTAACTTCAGTGGAGACATGTCTGAGTTAGCACGCAGAGCCGCTGTTCTAAGACCAGTCCAGAGCTCAGAGAAATTGCTGGAAATTGCTGAGAGCCCCACAGTGGATCCGTAGGAGAGTGAAGGCTTAAATCCTAGTCTGGGGGCTGGAGAGACAGCTCAGTGGTTAAGAACCATGGCTGCTCTTGCAGAGGACCCGGGTTTGGTTTCCAGCACCCAAATGGCAGCTTATAACTGTTTATAACCCAGTTCCAGGCCATCTGGCAGCCTCTTCTGGCTTCCATGGGCACCAGGCACGTACACTCATATACACACAGGCAAAACACTTATACATTAAAAAATATATCCAAGTTTGTCTAAAAGCAAAGAACAGTCTCTCATACACACAGAGACCTAACAATGAGACTTCAAAGGATCCCTCCCCAACTCCCTTCCCATGGCCTCCTTGTTCTTGTTTGTCTTCTGGTGCCAAGTTCTTCTACTATCCGCATGTCATCTGGGAATTACCAGAGCACACTGTTTCTCTCCAGTGAAACCTAGGACATTGCTCTCAAGCCCTTCAATTCTCAGCACTTACCTGGAGATGAAGCACGCATAGGAAGCCCCAGGAGCAGCAGAGCATGTAAGAGGCCCAGCCTCCGGCTTGCAAGGCAGGCCATCCAGGCCACCAGGGCCACCGGGTCACACATGCCTTACATTGCTTCATTATTTGCTAAGTTCACTTCACATTCTTCTAGACCTCTGTGTCTCAGTACAATTACAGTGCACATAGTTGTCCCCTTTTGCCTCAGTTTCCCCATCATGCTCAGGATCTACCAAAGGGTTCAGCCTACCTTTTGAAAACTTTCCCATGTCTCTCAGGTTCTGAAGGTGCTCAGTGTACTTGGCAAATATTTAATAAATGTCAGTACGACAGGTGGGTGCTGTGGTGGTGTGAATGAGAACAGGCCCCCATAAGCTTATGTGTTTGAATGCTTAGTCCCCAGTTGGTGGAACTATTTAGGGAGGATTAGGAGGCGTGGTTTTCTTGGAGGAGGTGTGTCACTGGCGGTGGGCTTTGAGGTTTCAAGAGTCCAAGCCATTTCCAGTGTGCTCTCTGCCTCCTGCTTGCAGACCTAGATGTGAGCTCCCAGCTGTTCCTGCAGCCTACTTCTGTGCCCCAACTCTGCCATCATAGACTCTAACCCCCTGGAACTATAAGCCCAATCAAACTGTTGCCTTGGTAACAGTATCTAATCACAACAATCGAAAAGTACCTAATATAGGTGCTGAGTCAGCTAGTTATTGATCTTTGAAGATGGCCATCCTTCAGCTCCTATGTCTCAGCTCATTAGACTGCTTTACTTTATCTTTTCTTTTTTTAAGACAGGGTTTCTCTGTGTGTATCCTTGGCTGTCCTGGAACTCACTCTATAGACCAGGCTGGCTCCTGGTCAGAGATTCATCTACCTCTGCCTCCCGAGTGCTGGGATTAAAGGCGTGCACCACCACCACCACCTGGTTTCCAGTTTGCTTCTTAAGCACCTTACAACCCTGCTGGTTCCTGTCCACCAAGTCCTTCCTGCTTCAGGCACACAGGTGGAGCACTGTCTGGGAAGAACCACTGAGCACAGATTTATCTTAGTGCATACAGACACACCCACACGAGGCCACTACATGTTGTGTGACTCAGTACAGAAACAATAGGGCCTTTGGTTTGAAAATAATAAAAGAAATTCAAGGTATCAATTATAGAATATTAAACCATGTGAGCCTTCTTCTTCTTCTTCTTCTTCTTCTTCTTCTTCTTCTTCTTCTTCTTCTTCTTCTTCTTCTTCTTCTTCCTCCTCCTCTTCCTCCTCCTCCTCCTCCTCCTTCTCCTCCTCCTCTTCCTCCTCCTCCTCCTTCTCTTCCTCCTCCTCCTCTTCCTCTTCCTCCTCTTCCTCTTTCTCCTCCTCTTCCTCTTCTTCTTCAGCACATAGCCTTGACATCAAAGGTCCAACACCTAAATTTCATTCTCAAAGTGTCTCAACATATTGTAACAGTGAAGCTTTTGACACCTGTCTCTTATTGCTGAGCCAATACTACCAGGAAGTTATAAGAGACTAGAACACCTTGAGTTCACCAGAAGTAAATGACCAATGCATCACACCATGGTATATCCATTCAATGGAGTACTATTTAGCCATAAAAAGAACAAGTTACTGAGTGATGAAAGGATACAGAGTAACTTTCAATGCATATTGATGGGTGAGAGGAACCCATTTGAAAAGATTACCTAAGGCTGTGTAAAGTTCCTATTGTATTCCCGAAAAGGCAAAACTAGAAATGAGAGTGGTAATGGAGCTCACACACACAGGTTTACCTTGTAAGGACTCTAGCAATTCATGTACTACTTCAGTGTGTCCAAACTGTGCTGCCACCACAGCTGGGTTGTCATCAGTGGGCTCCATCGGCAGCTCCATGTGCTTCTCAGCGAGCAGGAACCTAACGGTCTCCAGATCCCCGTGGGCTGCTGAGATGCTCAGCAACTGGCCCTGGTCAAAGAGGGACAGGATTCAGTGAGGCCAGTTCTATAATGTCAAATGTTTCCCGGAGTCTCTGACAAGACTGCAGCTCAGCTGCGGATGACACCACCAGCCTGTGCTGTTGTACCACACTCAACTTCACACACTTGGAACAAAACCATATGGAAACAATGACTTTAATATACATAGACATACCTTCCAACCAATACTGGGCTATAAACCCATAGGTTGAGCATGTGCAATGTACTGGGTTTATCTAGCTCAGGACACCACAGCTTAACAACACTGCACCCGGAGCTGTGGTTGGTGTGGCTGCCCTGCATTACAGAGACGAATGCATGATTGCAGTCCTAGGTGTGACTGTTCCTGAATGTGTGGTATTCCCCCACCATTAGAAAAGTCCAAAGGTCAAACCAGACCACTGCAAGTTGGAGAATGTCCATTCAGGTTCAATAAAGCTTTATTGGCATCTCCTGTTTCTGTTCACTTCTCTAATGAGGTTTAGAAAATCTAACTTTCAAAAAGAGTCCGTACACCAGAAAAACACCACAGCCATGTTCAGGCAAGAGATTAAACCCAGTTGGTGATAAATAAGACATGAAACTAGAGGTTTGTGGGGAAGCCAAAGAGGTTCAGTGGGAGTGGTAGGGTGGGAAGGGGTAATGGGGGGTCAAAAAGGCCACAGCATATGATATATGTATGAAATTATCAAGAGAAAAAAATTTTAAAAATAGAAAGCTTGCTTTTATCTATGTAAATTATCCTTTTACAATATGGCACTGTTCTCAACCACTCGCTTCATGAAGATGGAGGCTGTATGAGCCCAGAGCCGGTGCTCAACTACTATATGACAATTCATGAGCCTTAGAGAGGGAGACTACCAAGCTCCCGAGGATCACCTGTGCTAGTTTGAATGAGAATGGCCTCCATAAGCTCGTAAATGTGAACACTTGTGAAGAGGCACTACTTGACAAACATTAGGAGGTGTGGGTGTGGGTGTAGGTGTGGCCTTGTTGGAGTGGGTGTGGGTGTGGCCTTGTTGGAGTGGGTGTGGGTGTGGTCTTGTTGGAGTAGGTGTGGCCTTGTTGGAGTAGGTGTGGCCTTGTTGGAAGAAGTTTGTCACTGGGAGTGAGCTTTGAGGTTTTAGAAGCCCAGACTAGTTCCAGTATCTCATTCTCTTCCTGCTGCCTATGGATCTGAATGTAGAATTCTCAACTACTCCAGCACCTCGTCTGCCTGTATGCTGCCATGTTCCCCACCAAGAGGAAAATGGACTAAAATTATGAAATTGTAAGCAAGCCCCAATTAAATGTTTTCCTTTATAAGAGTTTCCACGGTCATAGTGTTTCACCACAGCAATGGAAACCCTAAAACACTGCCCTGCAAGTTATTGATAAATGTGTGTGATGATGATGAGGTTCCACACACCAGAATCCACGGACAAAGAAGCCTCAGCAGGGTTCTTGATTTGAGTTCTGAGGAAGAAAGTGATGGGATGGACACTGGCCTCTGCCTGAGTTCCAACTTCATTCCAGACACTCTGGCATTTAAAAGTTGGCGACAGGTAGGCAGCCTAGCAACTCACAGACTGCCTGTGTCCACCCAAGGCTCAGCATGAGTGTGGGATACACAGCTGAGATCTCAGGCCTTTCTACAATAGGGCTGCTTCCCAAGATCGCACAGTTATGGAAGCCCTGTATGTGTAAAGGGCCAGGCTGAGCACAGAGGATGTCAGGGATGACTGCTGGCCTTCATGAATTTATAGATAAGCTCACGCTGGGGTGTGTGTGTGTGTGTGTGTGTGTGTGTGTGTGTGTGTGTGTGTGTGTATGTGTGTGTGTGTGTGTGTGTGTGTGTGTGTGTGTGTGTGTGTGTGTGTGTGTGTGTGTGTGAAATAACGGACAGAACAGTTCAGAAACATCTCCAGAAAGTACGTCAGAGCAAGATGTGCAGGGAGAGGTCTGTGAATGAAGCTCTGTGGAGAGTAATGGATGTTCACCAAGCTCTGACTGTGTGTGGATGCTGCACTGAATACTTCATTTGCACAGTCATATGGTGTTCTCAGTATGGCCACACAAGGACTCTGTTTCCATGCTAGGGATCTGAACATGTGACCCTCAGTTAGGAGCTACATGGTTAACAGAACTACCCCAGATCTGAGCTGTACTCTGCATCCACATCCTCTTCACGTCACCCAAGTCCTGCTGGGTAGGCTGGGACTCTTGGAGGAACGATGAGTCCTGTAGATGGTGTGAACCCACTAGGGACAACTGAGGGGACTGGACTTGCTTAAATGTAACTAGAAAACAAAACCCCACCATTACTTTGGCCAGGTGGGGCCTTGAAAGCCCAGCCATTCCTGGAAAACACTTGTATTACGGAGAAAAGCCACAAGTGATTGATTAACCGACTTCCAGGACTAAGAGCTGTCTAGACTCCTGTCCATCACAGGCTTAAAAGCCCCATTCTCAGGAGGTGACGGGTGATGTCATAGCCGGCCACAGCCAAGAGCGACCCAGAAGACAGGGAAGGCAGGAGCTGCCTTTCTGGTTGGAGACAACCTGGTGGCTCTGAAGTATTTAATTCAGTATAAAATAAAAGGCCAGCCTCCTATGCCCTTACCTCCTCAACTCCCTCTATAAAGGAGAGCTTGCACATGGCCTTCTAAGGCATATTTATCTACACACACTCATAGGGAAGCCATACAGACACAGATGTGCTTTTTGTCTGTTTGTGGGTGTGCACACAGCTTCTTTGGAGGCACTTGCTGGTACGTGCTGGGATGGAGGCTCAAGACTACTTCTATTTTTCTGTATTGCTTTCTAACTTACCTTTTGAGACAAGGTCCCTCACAGAACCCATAGCTCTTCATTTCTGCCAGACTGGCTGGCCAGTAAGTCCCTGGGATCCACCTGTCTCTGTCCCCTGGTCCAGCTCTGGGGTTGCCGGCCTAAGACCCACACCTTGCTTTTATGTAGGTGTTGAGGATCTAAAGTCAGGTGTTCCTGCCTACACAGCGAGCACTTTACCTACGAGCCTTTTCTCTGACCTTCATCTTTACATCTTTTTACCAGGTGCATGGTATACCTACAGGAAAAGCAAACTCAGGCTGTTCCATGGACTGCCACCTAGTCTCCCATGTGACTGGATCCCCAGGCAGATGGTCCCTACTTGGAGAAAAGAGGTCCCTGAAGGGCATGCCCTTGACACTTGTCACTGCCCCACTGTACCCCTCCTAGATCCCTTCTTCCTTTCTTTTTCCTGGCCACCTCAGGGTGAGCAGCATTGTGTCCCTGAGCCTTCTCTGCCATGGTGCTCTGAAAGCAACAGAGCCGACTGGCAATGGGCAGAAGCCCATGGAAGCACAAACCTAAAAGTAAGTGGACAGAAGACCCTTCCCTTCTTAAGTTGTCCTTCTAGGATAACTTAAGTTTGTCACCATAACCAAAACCAAAGATGCACCCATGTGACCCCAACTGGTCTCTGCCCCGCCAGGAAGACCTGCTACCCTGACTGCAAAAATCATGAATTGATTCATTTTTAACTAGTTTGCAAACATTACAAAGTGGCATTACATTGTTCTCATTTAAAAAAATGTTTTGTTTTTGTTTTTGTTTTTTTGCTGTGAAATAATTTGAGATTATAGAAGTCACAAAAATAGAACAGAGAAGACTCGACTACCCGTCACCCAGTTTACCGTGGTGGAGACATCTTTTATAACTGTCCATGGTTTCAAAACCATGACAATGATATGATGTCAGGCTGCTGTGCATGCCTAGGGCAGACTTGTACCACATATGACTCCTTTGCCAAGAAATCTGCCTCCTGCTGCCTCCTGGAGGCAAGGGCACTCTGCCGCCCCACCCTGCCAGCCACTAATCTCCTATACTGCCATGCTGTGGATGATACACCTCGGTCCTAGTGGAATAGACTGAGAGGCGGTGCCTAGTCAGAAGACAGGTCACCGAGGACGTCCCCTTGACGGGTGCACCCAGTCACTACTCCACTGTGCCCCCTACCCTCTGTTCCTGGATGCCCTGAGGTAAACAGTCTGTGTGTGTGTGTGTGTGTGTGTGTGTGTGTGTGTGTGTGTGTGTATGAGTGAGTGTATGTGTTTGTAAGGATATCTGTAAGTGTGAGTATGCGTGGGTGAGTATATGTGTGTATGTGAGTATGTGTGTTTGTGAGTATGTCTGTAAGTGTGTGTGAGTGTGAGTGAGTGTGTATAAGTGAGTATGTGTGTTATATGTGAGTGTGAGTATGTGTGTATGAGTGAGTGTGGGTGTGAGTGTGAGGGTGTGTGTATGTTTGTGAGTGAATGCGTGTGTTTGTAAGTATGTCTGTGTGTGTGAGTATGAGTGTGTGAGTGAGTGTATGTGTGTATATGTGAGTGTGTGTGTGTGTGTGAGTGTGTGTGTGTGTATGTGAGTGTGTGTGTGTGAGTGTATGTGTGTATATGTGTGTGTGTGTATGTGAGTGTGTGTGTGTATGTGAGTGTGTGTGTGTATGTGAGTGTGTGTGTGAGTGTGTGTGTGTGTGTATGTGAGTGTGTGTGTGTATGTGAGTGTGTGTGTGTATGTGAGTGTGTGTGTGAGTGTGTGTGTGTGTGTATGTGAGTGTGTGTGTGTATGTGAGTGTGTGTGTGT
>CM052703.1:123704819-123727726 GCA_028551405.1 Uromys caudimaculatus | reverse complement strand
GAGAGAGAGAGAGAGAGAGAGAGAGAGAGAGAGAGAGAGAGAGAGAGAGAGAGAACCGAAACTCCAGGGCAGTAGCTTACCCTACCTTTTCCTGTGGGGATTCGCTCTCTTCACAAACTTCTCTGAGCAGGTCACGGGCTCGGGAGAAGTTTCTCTGCTTGTATGCGGTGTGGATTTCTTCCATGCTGGGGCACTGCACTGTGGAGTTGCCACCTGGTAAAGACAGTTTGCTGCCCATGTCTTCGGCACCTGCGTGGGAGGACATGTACACATGGTATCACTGTGGCTGGTGACCTTTGGGTAGTCATTGGAGGTGATAGTGGAGGAATGTATTATCCATGACATAACTGGGGTCGGGGATTAGGAAGAGAATACTGAAATGCTCCTGTCAGCAAGCTCCTACATCTCTGGGGACCTGCAGCCATTCTGGAAGGCATTTACTGGGACAGTGGGAAGTTTAGCACAGCTCAGCAATGGCTGCAGGGGACTGCCAACTGCATCTGCTCCAGTGCCCTGGACAACAGGAGGCAGACAGCACTCTGGTGAGAGAGCTGGCAGTCCTAGACAAAAGGATCTACTGCTATGTCCCCCTTACGGAGAGAGCAGCTACAACCCAGGGTGTGGGAATCTACACAACTCTCAAAAACACTCAAAAAGTCAAGTGACTTAGGGCTGGCAATCCTTGCCTCTGCACAGACATGCCACCCTAGTATCTCCAGCAATCCTGTGAAACACTGAGTCTAGACGTGCTTGGACCATATGTGTGATTAACCCACCCTGTCCCCAAGATGCCTGGTAACCCTGCCATTGTGATTATCTGAATTGTGGCTTCCTGTAGACATATCCCTGTTCTCTATAAGTGAGTGCTAGCCTGTCCTGAGTAGAGGAGGGGAGGTGCGATGCTCTGACCAGCTGAGCATCTGGTGCCGCTTGGGAGGAGAAGACTCAGTGCTTGGGTCCTTATGGAGCAGCTGGACAGAGCCAAGCACTGCACTGGGTGGAAAGATATGGGTGAATGACATCACTGTCCTCCATCAGTGTCTCACTCCAAAACAAGGTTTATATGAGAGGCCTTAAGTGCCCAGATGCTGATAAATAGGCTCTGGAAGTCCCCTAAATGTTTTAAAGTTCTCCCAAAACTGTTTCTCTGAAGCATGTGTATATGTCTCTGGAAAGAAAAGTGAAAGCATTCTCTCTACAGATGTTACAGAAAAGGCTGTAGCTGATGAGAGGCTAAGTCCAGAACTGCACTGAGTTGTAAGTCTCTGGTGAGCCTTAGCTTACCAGAGACCCCCGAATGAATACTGCAGAGTCAGGGATCGATGCAAAGGCAAGAGGAATTTTATTGTTCCAGCATGCTGGGGTCACCCTGCACATGAAGGCGAGAGAGAACGACTCTGTGCAGTCTGTTCAGCGAGTTTTTATGCAGTTTTCGGAGCAGCAGCCACTAGGCACAATGTGATTGGTAGAACAGTGTGACATTTAAACTGATTGGTCCTTAGGGAATGAGGTGGCAAGGACTCCCCTTGTTTGTAGGTGGCCAACGGTTGATCTGCCCTGGGCCTCCCCTACCCTCAGGTGCCCGCACCTGTGGTCTGAGGAATGTAATTAGCCTCTCCCTTCCGGAGGGGAAGGATGCCTATGTGCTCTATGACCTTTCTCTTCCAGGAAGGGAGGGGTCTGGTAGAATTTTCCAAAGGTCCTGAGCTGACCTCTTCAGAGTGACAGGAGAAACATGGTGAGAATTCTATGATTCATGGCTAAGACTCACCCAGGACGGGGACCCTGGGATAAGAGGGAGAGCATCTCTCTAAAGGGATGAGGTAGTTCATGAGGGTGCTTTCCTTTTTTGTATATTGTTAAATAGATGCTGAGCAGGGTGGCCCTTAAACACAGACATCACAAAAGTGAGCCACATAAGAGCAGCTAACATCTGGAGAATGTTTTTGAAGTTTAATTTCTTTGCAATAGCATTGGTTGTAGTTTGGACCTTAGCTGTTCCTCAGAAGCCATGACTTAAAGGCTCTATCTGCAAAGCGGTGATCCTGGCCACTGGCAGAGCCATTAGCAGATGGACCTACTGGGAAATAGTCTCATAACTGGGGACATAGCCTTGGAGACCCAGGGCTCTCGGTCACCCCTCATTCCCTCTCTGCTCTCTCTCTATTCATGAGTTGAACATTCTAGGATCCTCACAGACTCAAAGCAGTGGAGCCAATACGTCATGAGCCAAAAGTATGAGCTAAAATAACCTTTTTCTCTTTAAAGTTGGTAAGACTGGGTATTTTGCTATAGTGAGGGAAACTGGCTAACCAACAAAGCACAAAAATTATGTGCTTAGAAATAAACTTCACAAAAAGATGAGTAAGATCTGAACTCTAGAAAAACACTGCCAAGAAAATTAAGATCTGTGTGGTCAGAAAGACCTCACATGCTCATGGATCAGAGAGCAAACACCATGAAGATCCAATTGCCCTGGCTTTAGGCACAGATTCAGTTCAACTATAATCTCACTTGAACATTTTCCCTCATAGAATTGTATCATGTTCTCAAGTTTGTATGAAAACCTTGAAGAATCTAGAATAGTCAAAGCAATCTTGAAAAAGATTTATATTCCCTGATATCCAAACTTACCATAAGGCTCCCATAAGCAGGCAATATGACACTAGTATAGACATATATTCCCATAGGACATAACTGAGTTAATAAACAGAGTCACATGGCTGGGGAGATGGCTCAGATTTCCACAAAAGCATGAGTTCAGATCCCCAGCACCTAAGTAAAACCCAGGAGCTGTGGGCACAGTCTGTCACTCCAAGGGTTGGGGGATGTGGAAAGAGAGCAGCCAGCTTAACTGAATTCATGAGATCTGAGTCCAGTGATAGAGGCCTGCCTCAAAAAATAATGTGGACAGGCTTGGGAGAGGGCTCGGTGGGTAAAGTGCTTGCTGGGCAAGCGTAGGGATCAGAGTTTGGATCCCCATTAGGTGGGTGTGGCAGCCCTCTTGTGATTTCAGGCTTGGGAAGGCAGAGATGGGATCTCTGGAGCCAGCGAGACCAGTGAGACAGCGCTGGGTTTGACTGAGACCCTGAAGCAATGGATAGTGTGGTAAAGCAATCAAGGGGGATTACTAGCATCTACCTCAGGCCTCCACAGTGAACACACACACACACACACACGTGCGCGCGCGCACACACACACACACACACCCAAACCTACACACATAAGCAAGGCATACAAATACATACATACCTACACAAACACATGCATACAACACAGACACACACACATACACACACATGCACAGGCATACAAACACACACCATACCTACACAAACACATGCATATAAAACACACATATCCAAGGCTGGAGAGATGGCTCAGTGGCTAAGAGCACTGACTGCTCTTCCAGAGGTCCTGAGTTCAATTCCCAGCAACCACATGGTGACTTATAGCTATCTGTAATGGGATCTGATGCCCTCTTCTGGTGTGTCTGAAGACAGCTATAATTGTACTAATATACATAAAATAAATAAATAAATCTTAAAAAAACCCACACATGTCCACATATACACATATACACACATGCACAGGCACACAGACATACACTACACCCACACAAACACATGTATACAAAACACACACATATCCCCCACATAAATACACACATGCACAAATGAACACATACATATAACAAATACACAAAGACTCATATTTGGCCATCTAACTTTCGACAAAAGTGCCAAAAAACCCAATGGGAAAAAGAGTTTTCAACAGATGATGCCAACAGAACTGATGTCCTCATTGCTTGGGCTGGAGAGGTGACTGAGCAGTTAAGAGCATTGCTGCTCTTCCAGAGGAGCTAGATTTCAGTTTCCAGTACCTACACAGCAGTGTACACTGCCTGTAACTTCAGTTTCAGGGGATCTGACCCCCCTCTCTGGGAACCTGAGGTCCCATGCATACATACATACATACATACATGCAGGCAGAACTACTCATATACATAAAATAAAATTAAATGTAAGAGATGCTTGTCTCTTATAGTGCCCAAAAATTAACTTGAGACGGATTATGAACCTAAAATATAGAGGCTAAAACTATTAAGATCCTAAGACTTCAGAGAAAACGTGGTCTGAGTGTCTCTCGGGTCCAATGGGATTTAAGGATTGGTAGCAAGACAGCATTACCGGAAGATACTATAAAGAGCGAAGGCTCTTGGGAGGTCTAGGTGATGAAGGCCGGGGAAGCTCTCATTGTCAAGGTGTGCTCACCTGCCTGCTCCTGCACTCACAGGTGAGCTGGTGTGGGCTCACTCAGGTTCTGAGTCTCCAGAACCGTGACCTACACAAACCCTTTCTTGTCAAGTAGCATGTGTCCATACTTTGTTACGGTGGAGAAAAGATGACCAATACAGAGGACCCCAGAAAACATGAAGGAAAACTGTGAAATTACACCTGACTAAAGAGCTTGGAAGTGACGAAAAGTGGCTAACTTAGCCTATGTTACGAGTTTAACATTATACAAGCTTATCAAAAGGAGTCCTTCAAAGAATATGCAAATTGTAGCCTGTAATACACACAATGTTGTAAAACATATCGGAAAAGAAGTGGTACGTAGATTACCATAAGGAATGGTTTAAAAAAACCCGTAACATAATAACAAAAAGATAACACAATTACAAAGAGTCAAAGATTTGAACCCTGGGAGGCAGTCAAAGAACTCAGTACCATTGCCCATGAGGGAAACACAAAAGCCCCAAGGACACCCACAGCATTCCCACCAGAGCGCTACCCTTTAAAAAGGCATGTACAACCATAATGCTCAGGCCTGGTGGGCTAGAATATAAAATGTATAGTTAAATTAGAGACAGCTTCGGTGGTTTCTTTCACAACGGAAAACACACTGACCTATGATCTAGCAGAGCCAATCTTAAACTTCCATCCAGATTGAGTATGTCCAAAACAGTTATTCAAAAATGCTCCTAAAAGTGGTAGTCATGATATCTCCAAGCTTCAAGGAGCCTGGGGGTTCATCCATAGGAGCATGGATAAGCAACTGTGGGGCCATAACTACTCAATAATAAAAAGGAATCAGCTATCGACCATTCTGATGGCTGATATTAATCTCAAAAACAAAATGCTGAGAAGATAAAACCTTGCACAAAGCGGTACTGTTTCTTGGTGTGGGAGGAGGGGCATGACGAGGTCGCTTTTGCTGATGGTTCCAGATCCTGATGGAGTTTGCATTACATGGATGCTGGATTTGCTAAAATGTATCAAAAGCCAATTTAAAATATGTGCATCACACTTTGTAGACAATTTATCTGAAGAGCTATCGTGAACATGATACATTAGTTAAGGGTGAAAAGTAAGTTGGTAACTTATTTTAAAATCATTAGAAATAGGATGGGTCCATAACAAACTCTAGGTGGTAAGTGTATGGGTGTACCCTGGTTCAATTCCTTCAGTATTACGGCATGCTAGGAATTTTTTCCACAACAAAATGTTGGAAGAAATGAGGTTTATAGTGTTAGGCCCTACATGCAGGGCCCACCATCTGATATACAGTATGAGCTTCCCTATCAACCCAGAAAAAAACCACCCTTTGTGCAGAAGCCAAGGTGAGTTGCTTACAGCCACTGTAAATACCATCCAGAGTCCTTACAACACACCCTGAACTAGGATCTGACCATTTCCAAGGCAATTGTTCTGAAAATCCATGACAGGCAAATCATCTCACGTGGGCTGAGAGCTTCCCTGAAGGATAAGGATTGCTAGGTCGGAGGGGAGATCTTGGGTTCTGTTTTTGGAAAGAGAAGAAAGCTTTGTATGTATGTGGCTACACGATGTGAACATGGCAGCTTCTCTCTCCACCACACAGGACAGTTTCCATTAATTATTCACAGCCTGTGACCCAGGCAGCTGAGAGCAGGCTGGGTGGAGAAGGGCCATTAGCAGGGGTGAGAAGGAGGCAGAGTCAACCCCCATGCCTCCATCAGCACTTCATCATGTCATGGCTCATCTTTCAGAATTAAACAAGCAGCCGCTATCTCATAATCAGCCAGTGTGCCTGCATGTCTTCGCTTCTGCTCCCGTTAGGAACATAAAGGCAGCTAGACCCTGAAGTGACGTAAAGGAGAGCCATGCATTTCCTACATCTATACAGGTCCTACAGTGCACGGGAAATTATAAGAGTGCTTTGATTTTAACACCATATTTAATTAATGTCATGTAGAGTAGCAGGGATCATGGGAATCTAGAACTGCCCCGTTTGCTTTAAATTCCTTGAAGTTGGGTTTTTCAGTTTGGTCCCCAATTTCCTTAAGTTGTATGAACTTCCCATGTTCACTCTAGTCTGGAGCTCTAGTGAGCTGGGGCTCTAGTGAGCTGGGGCTCTAGTGAGCTGGGGCTCTAGTGAGCTGGGGCTCTAGTCTGATCAGGCTGTTGCATGGGTACTAACTAATGCATGTGCATGCAGCTAACTACCAAGCCCAGGACATTTCCAGAAATGCCAAACACGAAAGTTAACAGGTATTGATACTGAAAGAAAATGTGAGATCCCAACAGCAGTCATTAAGGATGGGTTGTGAGAGCTGACAAAGGAACTACAGAAGGTTCTCTAAATTATTTCCAAGTTTCTTGTCTTGGAGTGGGATGGCTGACTTGTTTTAAATAGAAGTTACACACACCCCAGGAGTAGAAAGTCAGAGAAACACCTCATGTTAAAGGCAGCCTTACCACGATCAGGTACCTTTTTTACAGTCAAAGATTTTCATGGAATTTCGATTTTTTTTAAGCCCAAGACATTACAGTTTGATAATTGTGAATTGGTCACTTTGATACAAAGTTTAAAAACAATTGAGATTGTTTAGCTCTGTGTACCTGTTTATTCAGGTATCTGTACTTATCACCTTGCTCAAAATAACATTGTTCTTTTACATGGTAAAACACTTATCAATGTATTCCTCATATACACTTGAAAGGCGTATGAAAACATAGAGACTCCCCAAGTCTATCCTATTTCAACAAAACAAGATTGTCTCAAGAAGCAAGAGCTAGTATGAAAACACGATATTGAATAGCTTAGTTTCAGATATTAGAAATTCTTATCATCTTCATTATGTCCTTATTTTCCTAAGTAGCAACAACCTTTTCCAATATACACAGCTACAAACAAGCATGTCATTTGCTTTTAATACAAATTAAGATGCCTGCCCAGGTGTGCAGAGGAAGAGAAGGGCAAATCAACAGCATCTTTGAAAAAAGATTCAGCTTCTAAAAGAGCTGCCTGTCAGATTTTAGCAAAGAGTCGATCAGAAGGCGGGAACAGAAATGTGGCACCTGGCAAGGGTCATGGACACAGCCCATGTAGAGTTATCCAGGAACGTGAAAAGAAGCATTTAAAGTGAGCTCGGAGCTCCTAAGTGTGGGTGCTCCTGATTGATGGCAAACGTAAGTAGCAGCCGTATCCTGGATGCTCCAGACATGGGGAGTTCATTATGGGAAGAAATATTGGTTAAAAGAAGCGAACGATTCTGAAACTCACAGAAAGAGAACATCATTTGTGTTTGATTCTCGCTTTCAACCCAACATTCTGTTTATCCTGCAGGCTCACACAGCCTTCCACAGTGTCAGACCCATCTAGGTGAAAAGAGTTTGCTGGCAATAACTCCACCCCTAGAACTTACATAATTCTTGTTTTAGAACAACAAATTATTCTGACTACAGACAAACTAGCAGAAAGGATTCTCATCTGTTGGTGACTTATAGCAACAGAATCCCACAGATATCACAGAACAAAGCTGTTGGGACCCTGACACATCCTAGGAGCTCACAGACACTGGCACACTGCAGGACAGCCTCCTTTGTCTCTACCCCTGAGGATGTTCTGTCTCAAAGCAATTCTTAACTTTTCTTCTAGATCGGGGTTTGTCATTCCTCCCAACAAAAACATTCTCTACTGCTTTATCCTACAAATCAAGGGCAATGGAGAAATTATACAAAAAAAAATGGATTTAATTCTGAGATCTAATTTTGACTGCATGTGCATAGCATGTGTGTGTGCACGTGTATGCATGCATGTGTGTGTGTATGTGTGTGTGTGTGTGTGTGAGAGAGAGAGAGAGAGAGAGAGAGATCTCATTAGTGCTGAAGTAAATGTATATGTCAGTAGCAAAGACGATTTGTCCATATAAAACGTATGGTGTCTTTATATTTGAGAGACATATTTGTGACATTCAGAAAAGGCACTTCTGTTTAATTGGCACACTCATGACATTGCTGATTACATTCACCTCCATCAACAGAACAGCAAAAGGCTCAACTGACCCATCAGCTTTCAGCTCACTGCAGAACAAAGACAAGCACACTCCAGGATGCTATGCTACCAACCTGGTCAGAGTTGTTTAATGACCTTCCTCCACCGAGTCCCCATATGGCCACAGCACCAGGAAGGAAGGCTGGGCCTCCTCAGAGGGGACACCCTCTTTGCACTTCAGCTCTCGCCTTGGTGACCCTGGCTTTAGTAGCTGTCAGAGAGCAGGATGCTTCTCTCTTCCCCAGACACCAGTAGAAGGTTTTAGCTTCAGCTGCAGTTTCTACCTCTGGGTCGCATTACGGTGAAATCCAAGCCTTTACTTCTTTGGGGGAAGAGGCAGAAGATACAGAGTGCCACGGGAGGGAAGTGGCCGTCCGAGGCAATTCCTCCTGGCTCAGATGGCTCCTACTCAGCTCCGTCCTGCCTGCTAGCTGCTGCACCAGCATCAGCATCAGCAAAGCAGGGGCCGGGCTGGGAGCTGGGGACCAGCTGTAATCCTGAGCTGAGTGAGTTTCCTTCCAGAAAAGCTCCCAGGTATAGACTTAGAACTCCATGGCTAGTCTCACCTAATCTTTGGAAGTTTTTATTAGTAAAAGACACATGGGTGGTTATATATACAGACTGCTCCATGGGAGAAATCACAGAAAGGACCTATTTTCTTTAATTAAAAAACAACAAACAAACTGCAATCAGGAGATAGCATAGGTAAAAGCATGTACTATGTAAGCCCGATGAGCTGAATTCAAATCCCCAGAAGGCACATAAAACCCAGAGGTGGCAGCACAGGCACCTGTAATGCCAGCATTCCCCTACCAGTGATGGCCGGCAGACAGGCCAGCTGGCCAGGCGAACACACTGGTGAAGAGAATCTGCCTCAAAGGAGGTAGACAGCTAAGGAGTAAAGTCAGAGATTGCCCTCTAACCTCTACATGTGTACCATGGCCTGCACAGGTCTGCAGCCACGTACGATTACACACACACACACACACACACACACACACACACACACACACACATACACACACACTGAAACCAATCCTAAAATATCATGTTATGTCCACATTCACATGACACAGTAAAAACTGGAAAGACATAAAATTCACTGCTGCGAGAGTGTGGTGGAATCGGGACGTCTTATGGTACCTTGGTCATCGCTGGAGATCTTACAAATGTCATGACTATTCATAAAGCAGGAGGGAAATCCTGCGCAGCCAGCCCCAAGAGGAGGATCTAATAGTGGACCTGCAGTTTTCTCTTAGGAATTAATCTGTAGAATAACATACAAAAAAGCTACAAATGTTACGTCCTGCAGAGGCTCCTGTGCCAGCCAGGAAGAGCCAGCCAGCCATGCCAGCCAGAAAGATGGCAACATCAGGGAAATAGACACTTGGGACTCTCCCGTAGGACAGGGGCTTGGCTTATGTCACTGAATATAGTACCCACAACCCTGCTCTGAGGGAGAATTCCTGGCTGCCCTGTACATGTGAGGGAGGCCAGGGGTACAGCTGAGAGTTCACAGAATTCTACGTGATCGGGGAGAGAAGAGGAACTGTGCTTTCTGACTTTAGAGGACATAGAGTGTCCATGTTTCTGCTTTAGAAGATAGGGCCTCCTGGGAAGCTGTGAGTCACTAAAAGCACATAGAGCACTGTGCACAGTTATAGTATCTAAAGCATAAGGGTGGTTAATTTAAATATTCTATCTATCTATCTATCTATCTATCTATCTATCTATCTATCATCTATCCATCTATCCATTTACCTATTATTTGTGTATGTGTGCGTGTGTGTGTGTGTGTGTGTGTGTGTGTGTGTGTGTGTGTGTACATGCTTTTGTGTTTATGTGGCGGTCAGAACACACTCTGAGGAGCTGTCTCTCTCCTTCCACCACTCGAGTCCTAGGGATTAGACTCAGGCCACCAGGCTGAGTGGGAAGTGACCTGACCTGGCCACCTTCCCAGTTCTGGGGTGGTAGATCTTGAAGGACTGAAAAGTGCCTGAGGGGTAGACTTCAGTGAGCTTCTACAGAGGAAGGGAGGGAAGACCCCCTGAGCTAGGGATCTGTGTGAAATAAAAGAAACAAAAAAGGGGAAGCCTGAAGCCTAGGGATGCTCACTCTCTCACTGCTTCCTGTCAGCCATGCTGGGAGCTAGTCTGTGCCATCGCTCTCCTGTCACCATGGGCCAAATCTTATGAAACCACGAGCAAAGGAAACATTTCCCATTTTGCTTGTGTTTGTCAGGCATTCTGTCACAACAGTGAGAGAGCTAAGAGACATATCACAGGAAAACTGCCCTATCCTGCCATCTTCTCTCCCTCTTCTTTCCCCTTCCTCCCCCCATTCTTCCTCCTCCTGCCTCCTTTTTCTCTCTCATTTATAAATATGAACTAACGGGTATCAAAAAATGAGAATGGCCGCTGTCTTCAGCAGGTAAAGTTTGTTATTTCTCAGTTCTGCTGGTTTCTCTGGGAAATGCCCCACTTACATATGCCTTTCTCCCAACACCCACACAAGGCTGTTCATGCCATTACCACCTGCCATGAGGTGTCCAGGGCTGGGGTGGTTCAGGAAGCTGGCTTTACCCAGATCCACACAGCGGAGCTAATATTTGGACCCTGGCCCTCAGAACAAAACCTTCTGCACTCTATGCTATGCATTCCCAGCCAAACATTAGATTCTTATTCAACATAAGGGATGTCATGATGTGCATGGTAAGAACATTGTACCCGAGAGGTGAGTGATCCTGTCCCACCGGATGGAAAAGCCAAGGCAGAAATGGAAGCAGCTGTCCTTCAACGCCTGCAGTGGCAAGAGAGGGAGACAGCAAGGCAAGATGGCGACTTCTCTCCTAAATTTAGCTCCTTCTCCCCAAACTCACTTACCCACTGCTCCTTCACTCTATGGACATTTATATCTCCTATGTGCTGATCCTGGACCCGGAGCCTGCTGAGACAGCTTAAGTCAATGCTGTATCTTTTCCCCTGAGTTTACTTTTAAACGTGTGCAGCAGAAACCATGCCCTTTGCACAAGCAGGGATGCTTGAAGGACTTAGGATGGTAAACAAACAAGAGCTGATTTATAAAAGAAAGAACCATCGGTCTGAGAGAGAGCGAAAGCCCAGAGAAGAGACAATACCTTTAACTCCATACCTAAAGCACAGTATAAAACGCTCCAATATGAAGATATAAAAGCTAAATAATAATTCCCAGTCTGATCTTTGAGATGGTTATGATCATAAATGCCAGGAGATTAGAGCATCCCTTGACCCGGAAATCCTCTTTGCTTGGAACCGACTCCTAGGGAACAATCCACATATTTAAAATTGCTGTGCAAGTCCAGTGATGTGACATGCTTAGCATGTGTGAGGCCATGGGTTTGATGCCTGGCCTTAAAAAAAAAAAAAACTAAATGAAAATGGGCTAGGGAGATGGCTCCGTGGGTGAGCACATGTGCTCTTCAAGCAGGAAGACTTGAGTTCAAATTACCAGCACCCACTGAAAGCAATCCAGACATGCGCCTGATGAGACAGCTCAGTGGTACAGAGCACTGGCTCCTCTTCCAGAGGATCTGAGTTCAAATCTGGCTTCCATGGGTACCAGGCATACATGTGGTACACAAACATGCATTCAGGAAAAACACTCATAAAATACAAATAAAATAAAATACCCAGGTGTGGCTGTGAGTGCCTGTAACCCAGCACTGGGTAGAGATAGTTAGATCCTGAGAGCTCACTGCCAGCTAGCCTAGCTGAAGCAGCAAGCTTCTGGCTTAGAGAAACCCTGTCTCAGGGCAGTAAGGCAGATAATCTGCATACTCCTGTTCATGGCAGGCACACACACACACACACACACACACACACACACACACACACACACAAAGCTGTATGCATGGACATGCTCATTATTGCATGTTCTGATGCTTGTGACAACTGAAATAGGTGAACGTGGACCACCCCACCACACAGCATGCAGGGAGCAGACAAGACGACCATTTCTCAAGATGGGTAGTCTTATGTGAATGAATCTCAGGTCATCTCTGTAAAACTCTCTTCTCAAATTTCCAGTTATTTCTGTTACTACTAAAATGTCTCTAAGTATGGTTTTCCAGTGGACACAGTCAGCTTCCTAACAAGCCAACTTCTTCACTACAGAGGTAGGCCCAAAGGAAGGAAGAAAAAAAAACCAACCAAAACCAAAAGGAAACACATAAGACAAGACACCAAGGTGCCTTGTCACATAAGTCAATAAAAAGAACAGATGTGTGCACAACGGGTCCCAGGCCCCTTCTTCCTGCTCTGATCCCTAGGAGGCAGTTGTGTGTGTTTGTATTTCCTCAATGGACCCCAGGTTTCCTTCCTTCCCTCGTCACCCTTTCCCTGCTGGTCAACATTCTCCTCTGCCCAGAACTCACCACAGATGGGAGTCCCCAAAGAACAGTCATGGCTTTCCCTCTGGGCTTCCTTCTCCCCCTCTATCTACATGTGGTCTGACCCAGATCCTGCTCCCTTGGGAGAGTCTGTCCAGCGCTTCCCTCAGGCCAGGCCCTACTAATTCACTGCCGCAGGTGTATAGCAATTTGTCCTTTACACAACAGGCACCTGCCAAAAGCGTCCTCAGTACTCTCTGCATGCCAGGAGGGTGTTCAGCTGGCTGTAGCAGTGGTTCTCAACCTGTGGGTCATGACCCCTTTGGGGAGTCAAATAACCCTTTCACGGGATTGCCCAAGACCATCAGAAAACACAGACATTTACCTTAAAATTCATAACAGTAGCAAAATTACATTTATGAAGTAGCAACAAAAATAATTTTATGGTTAGGGGTCACCACAACATGAAGAACTGTATTAAAGGGTCACAGAATTAAGAGGGTTGAGAACCACTGGACTATATATAGTCCTGCCGCCTACATTTGATGTGACATGACCCAGGGACACAGGATTCTCCCAGTGAAGGGCAAGAATTATCCACTCAGGGCCTTCCTGGGATTTCCTTCCAAGAACAGCTTCACTGCCTCTTTTGCCCCCTTTCCTTTCTGTTCCTCAAATCGGGCTGTTTCAGAATAATGTTTAACAGGACTCATGTCAGATCAAAATTTACACAATTTCAAGGTAATATTCTGGGGCTTTCCAGCTCACACAAGGATCTGAAGCTGAACCATATACTTAGGAATACATGGCTGCAGACAGTAACGCATTCCCATGAAGGAGACCCGAGAAAGCTCCAGAGAGGGACAGAAGAGTTGGACCACCAAGACCCACACACCCATGGCTCCCACCCCTTCCTCTTGTCATTAGCACCCTTTCTGGGGTCCCTGGAATGCTTCTATTACCTTTTTTCTTCAGCGACCAAACTTGAGGGACTAGAGGAGCCTGGCTAGCTCAGAGGCTCTATGGTCAGGGTCAGGAGAATGAAGGTGTGGGCAGTGTTTAGCACACTGCCTGACCCTTGCTGGGCTCTGGAGAAACGCAATGCCATTGCCATTACTTAAAACTAAGCTAGAAATTTAAAGTTAAAAATTTTCTAAAGAAACTATGAAGTCTGAGGTTCTTATCTTATTCTCCAGCCATCCGGGACCAGTTGATGTCAATTCAATGGATAAATTGGTGGTGGCTTTTGGTGCTTAGCTTGGAGTCAGATGTGAGTCGGACTAAAAGGTCAACAACCAGGTCCCACCTAGTACAAGACAGTGCTGAGGAGCAGAGGTGAAGGTGGATTAAGCTCCCTAAGTGTTCACTCCAGCGTGAGCCACAGCACAGACAGGCACTGCCTGGCATGCTGCTGAAACGCAGTAAGCATTCAAGTGAGCTGGGTGTGGCGGCACACGCCTGTGATCAGCACCTAGAGGGCTGAGGTAGAAGGCTGACTTCAAGTCTGCTCTGGGAGGCAGCATATGATGTAGCCCTGCCCCCACCCATGGGAAAAAAGTCCCCACCGAGGGAAAACAACCACCACTTCTCCAAACATGCTAAATGTAGGAACAAAACACCCTAATTGCTTACGTTGACAGCACTGCTTAAGATTTCCACAGAAAATCAACACCAGGAAGAAAGAGAAAGGAACTACAGAACAGTGAAAAAATGTAACAAATGGCACCAGTAAACCTTTTATATAAAGTGTTCTATTATTTTTTCTTTAATATCAGCATATATGTGTGTGTGTATGTATCTGCATATATATCTATATCATGTATATATATGTATACACATGATACACATATATATACACACACATATATATACACATCATGTGTGTGTGTGTGTGTGTGTGTGTGTGTGTGTGTGTGTGTGTGTGTGTGTGTAAAGCCGAAAGGAAGCAGTTGATCCTCAGAAGCAGGAGTTATAGGTGGATGGATGTGAGCCACCTGATGGGTGCTGGGAACAGAACCTAGGTCCTTTGGAAAAGGTGCAAATGCACCCAATTACTCAGTCATTTTTCCAGTCCAAGAGTAAATCTTCACCATCCATAATTACCTTCAATCTGAATGGATGGACAGTTCCAATCAAAAGGTAGAGAAAGTCCCAAGTAGAAAAAAATAGAAAATGCTTTGCTGCCCATGGGAGACCCACATAGACTGAAAGTGACAGGACAAGGGTATTCCTTGTGAACTGGGACTGAAAAGAGACTTCTGCTATAAGAGAGGAGGCAGACAGAATAAGAGCTGGAGGGCAGGGGTGTGGGGCAGTGATCTGTGACAGGCAATCTGGCACCCGGTTGAGCACAGGCGTAAAATTTGGGCGACCCAGTGGAACAATCCACAAGGGACCAGAAAACTTTATGCCAACGCTCCCGGGAGGCTTTTGGCTCCAGTCACGGTCACATGTACCACCCCTCCTCAGGTAGAGATGTGGCCACACAGCCCCAAGCCATCCCCATGTTAACGAGACACCTAGAGGCTTAGCCTTGCCCCTTCCCAGTCACTATATCTGCCTCGCCTCTCCCAGAAAGGCGGGGATACAATTCCACTCACACCACTCCACACGACGACAATAAACGTCTTAGAATTATGGACTGTCTCTTCATCTGGACCCTCCGTGGGAAGTGAGGGTTCTGGCCCTTGATTAAGGAGCTTCGTCTAATCTCTCACTGAGGGATTCTCAGCACTCCCAGACAGTACCCATTCACCCAAGCCTAAGCAGCTAGCCTGGTGCCCGGCTAGCCTCTCTGTGGCACCCTGTGGCGACTGCAGTGCCCCAGGCTAGAGAACCCACGGAGACTTTGGCTGTGCGTTCCCGAGAATGGCCCCCTCCCCCACCCACAGGCAGGGCCTGCAAAGACTTCCCACAGCCCCACCTGCCTGTCGGACTGTGTGGGAAGATGAGTGGCCACTTCCCACGTGTCTGCTGTCCCACCCAGAGCTGCAGCACCCGGGACAGACACCTGGGGCTTCTTTCCACTGCGCCAGGTTTGTTCCCACAGAGGGGGGACACCAGCAGAGCAAGGACTTCTGAATCAAACAAGCAAGGCTCAAAGGAGCTCCCTGAGACTGAAGCAGCAAGCACAGGGCCAGCACGAGTCTGCACCAGGTCCTCTGGGTATGTATTATGACTTCTAGTTTAGTGCTTTAATGGGACTCCTGAGTGTGTGAACAAGAGTCTCTGACTCTCATGCTTGCTCTTGGGCCGTTTTCTCTTACATGTCCAACGTGGATATGAAAGTTTTTCTCCATCTAGTTATACTTTAATTTGTCATGATTGATTGTTATCTTATGGAAGCCTGCTATTCTCTAATGAGAGACAGAGAGGGAGGGGGTCTGGATGTGGGAGGAACAGAGAGGAGTGAAGGAAGGGGAAGTGTAATCAGGATAGATTGTATGGGAAAAGAGCCAGTCTTCAATAAAAGGGGGAAAATAAAGAAATGTACTTATATTAGACAAAACAGAATGTTAGTAAAAATTTGTCCTAAGAAATGAAGAAGGTCATTATACTATGATCAAATGGTCAGTTTATTAAGAGAACTTAATAGCTATATGCCACCTTATATATGCACATAAACATACACACACATGCATGCACACATACAGATGCATGTGTCTAACATCACAAGTACTAACTGAAGAGAAAAATAACTAACCTATAGTTGGCATCTTTGCCACCCTAGTTTCTACTATGAATGGTTTCAGACAGAAAATCATAAAGGAGACCATGGACTTGAACAACTCCAGCCGAATGGAACAAACAGGTGCATGCACAGCTGTTCATCTGATAAGAGAGTCCATGTTTTTCTCAGGTGCAGGCAGATATTATCCAGAGCAAACATATAGTAGGCTGAAAAGAAGGCTTAACACATCCAGGAAAACTGGAATCATATCAAGTATTGTGAGACAGCTCGGTTGCAGGGGCACATACTACTCTTGCAGGGACCTGAGTTTGGTTCCCAGTACCCATGTTGGGTGGCCCACAACTGCCTGTGACTCCAGACCCTCTGGCCCCCACAGGTCCTAGATTCATGTGCACATGCCTGTGCACATACACGTGCATATCTAACAACAATAAAAATAAATCTTAGAAATAAACAAGAATGAATTGTGGATGAATAAGAAGTATGAGCAGGCAGAACAACATTGAAAAAGTAACAACAACAACAAAAATCCCCCCGAGGAAATCCTAGGACTAGATGTCTGCAGAAGTGAATTTTACCAAGGTGGAAGAATTGGTGACAATATTTCCCAAGTGGTCCCAAACATTGAAGGGGATGGAAAATTTTAAATCCATTTAATGAGATTGGCCTACCAAGATCATATAAAGACACCGGAAGAAAAAGAAAAGTGCAGGAGCTCACTGTCCGCCGGCCTCGGACTAGCACTGCCCTCAGCCTCCGTCGAGAATGGTGGTTAATGCTGAGACTCACAGCAGGTCAAAGCTCTGAGAACAAGTGGTCAGCCTTAAATGAGACCTCATTTCTCCCCTTCCAAGGCTCAGAGAGGATGGGACTGGGTTAGAAAGAATGCAAGAACTGGGTGGTGGGAAGGAGGGTTGCGGAATGTCACTCTGCAGGCATGACATGGCTGTGGCACTCAGAATAGGCTCCATAGGCTCTGCAGAAGACTGAGGCCTGAAACATTTGGTTGCAGATGGGGCAAGAGCTCACAGGTCACCTTGCTCAGGGGAGCAAAGGCCAGAAACAGGCTGTTAAAAGGGAGGAACTCAATGTTTCTCATGATGTTGTCACAGGTGAGTTACTCAAAGCTCAGCAAATAGCTTTGCGCTTGTGGGATGGCCCCAGTTAAGCCCAGTGGGTCACAAAGCAACAACACAAAAAGGGATGGAAGTGGGTTGGAACCTGGTGAGGGGAGGGGAGCTAATGGAACTGGAAGAGGAGGAAAGAGAGAGAGAGAGAGAGAGAGAGAGAGAGAGAGAGAGAGAGAGAGGGGAACAGATGACTAGAATATTATACATATTTATATATAATATGTATATAATTATATACATATAAAATTGTCAAAGAGTAAATTAATGAAAAGGGGAAATTACAGGCCAATAAACAGGATGAATATAGGTGCAAACAATTCTCATCCAAATACTTGTAAACTAAGTTCAACAGCACATAAAATGATCATACGCCATGACCAAGTGAGGGTGAGATTTTTGTTTTCATTTTGTGTTTTGAGCCAGAGTTTCTCTGTGTAGCCCTGGCTGTCCTGGAACTCACTCTGTAGACCAGGCTGGCCTCGAACTCAGAAATCCACCTGCCTCTGCCTCCCAAGTGCAAGAATTAAGGGCATGAGCCACCACTTCCCCGCAAAAGCTTTATTTTTTTATTTTTATTTTTTTATGTATTTACCATTGCTCTCTTCAGACACACCAGAAGAGGGCACCAGACCCCATTGCAGATGATTGTGAGCCACCATGTGGTTGCTGGGAATTGAACTCAGGACCTCTGGAAGAGAAGTCAGTGCTCTTAACCACTGAGCCATCTCTCCAGCCCAAGGGTGAGATTTATCCTTGGGTGCAAGGGTGACTTAACACATGCCAAACAATGACTGTGACACATATTAACAGATCATCTCAGTGAACATATCTAAACCATCAATAATCAATGTAGTTTCATGACAAAAACTGTCAATAAACTAGGTACAGAAGCAAAGGACCTCAACACAATAAAGGCCACACATGATAGGGCCACAGTTTCCATCATGGTGAGTCATTAAAGCTAATAAAATATCCAATAGTTAAAGGGTACAAGATCAACATACAATAATCCCCTGCACTTCTACACAGTAACATGGAAGATCAGAAAATGAATTCAAGAAACACTCTCACTTACAAAACTACAGAAATACTCAGGAATAAATTTAACCAAGATGTTGTATGACAAAACTTTTTCTGGGGAGATATAAAACAAAAATCTACTCACCCCAGAGAGGGATTCCATGACTGACTGAAGAACGAATATTACCAAAGTCCAACTTGGAAAACCAATGAGTTTTATTGGGGTTACTTATAGAAATATTGGTGAAGGGTTACTTATAGGAAGAGAAACGGCTCAAAGACAGCTGCATTACAAAAGCCTACTCCAGCATGAGTGACAGCTTACAAAGTCTGGGAACCTGCAACACATTGCACAGCCTGCAGGCAGCTCAATGGGTTGGAGTATGTCCTTTCCAGGTGCCTCAGTTGATCTAAACCTCTTCCAGGTAACTTAGTTGGTTTCTGCTTCTTCCAGGCTGTTGCTCTGGTCTCAGGGTCTTTGCAACTCAGCTTCCTTCTATCTAAGGGAGACTCTCAGCCTTTTAGGGAGGGGCCTAGTGAATCTGGTCAGTTTCAGGGACTTCCTGAAGATATTTTGAGTTGTGTACCTTACTGCTTAAGGACTTTCCATGCAGGATGAAATGTTTCAATCCCAAAGGAAGCTATCATATAACACAAGGAATCAAAAAACCTACTGCAAATTGTATGAAAGAAATCAAAGACACAAATAAATTGAATGGTATACAGTATTCTTGGAATGGAAGAATTAATACTGTAAACATTTCTAGACTATTCAAAGTGTCTTTCAGATTCAATGCAGCTTCTATCAAAATCCAGCAGTGTTTGATACAGAAATAGAAAACAAACAAAACAGCAGCAACAACAAATCCTCCTAAAGGAAATTGGAACCATACCCCCCCCCGCCCAAATAGCTAAAACAGTCTTGTAAAAGATAAAACTGAAAGCAACATTCACACTGGTTACAAACTACACCACAAAGCTGCAATAATCAAAACAGTATGTTTCCATCATTCACATAGACAGACAGGTGAAACTGAGTAGAGAGCTCAGAAGAAAACCCACACACATACAATCAACTAATTTCTGACAAAACACCTGGAGTACACAGAGACTGAAGGATAATCCCTTTAAGAAAGCATGTTGGGAAAACTGAATATCTAATTATAAAGAGAGTGAAGATGAATCTTTACGTTACACAATATCTCAAATTCAACTTGACATAGATTAAAGACTTAAATATCAGACCTGAAACTTCCAGGAGAGGCATAGGGAAAAGCTTCTGGGCATTTATAGTCAGTGGTAATGCAGATGAGATGAAAGGGCAGATGAGACACGAATAGAAATAATGTGGAAGTGACCAGCTTCAGTACAGCCATCGCCTGTGCTTCTGATCTTGTTGAAGTGTGATGCCCCTAGAGGTGGACTATGAGGTTTCAAACCTACATTAGACCTAGTTCTCTCTGTGCTTCTGGACCAGGATGTGACTCTCAGCTACTTCTGCAATTCCGCACCTGCCTGCCTGCTGCCTGCTCCCTGCTGCCGTGTTCTCTGGCACAATACTCCCTGTGATGGTGATGATAATGGACTAAGCCTCTGAAATGTAAGCCAGCCCCCACCATGCACAATGACGTTTTCTCTTTATAAGAGTTGCCATGGTCATGGTGTATTTTCACAGCAATAGAACAGTGACTAAGACACTAGTCATCAGAGCAAGTTCTTTGTCTCAAAAAATACATATTTTCTATAAAGTCCATAATCATAATCAACTTATTTTATCTATTGTTCTTGTTACTATCGTCAAACACTCAACAACAAGCAATTTAAGGGAGGAAGGGTTGGTTTGGCTTACAGTTTGGAGGGAAGCAACCCATCACTTTGGGGAGGGCATGGTGGTAGGAGAGTGAAGTGGCTGCTTCCATTGTGTCCATATCAGGAAACAACTGCAACTGCAGCCACCCCAGTGGCCCACTTCCTCCAGAGAGACACCATCTCCTAATGGTTCCACAACCTTCTAAGCAAATCTATAAACTGGGGGCCGCATGGTTAAACAATAGTCTATAGGGGACCTTCCACATCAAAGTCTAATACAACTATTAGTTATAAAAATTATATTAGTCAATATTAATTGAAAAATCTAAGGAAAGAGGAATAAAATCACACCCTCATTATGTTAGATAGTAAACTTCCTCCATCATGGAAATGATTGGCATAGAATGACACACATAGGTTTCCAATGTTTATTGATTCGCCCCCCCTCCGCACGTGCGTGTGTGTGTGTGTGTGTGTGTGTGTGTGTGTGTGTGTGTGTCTATGAACTTAAAGTAACTCCTCGCTCCTGATTTTCTTTCATGTAAAAATCACAATGCCCTCTCCAAATTATTTTGCAATTGTTCTTTCCAGATGAAGGAAGTTAGCTCTCTGCTAATGTGGAGAAACCAGTTTGTTCTGGTAGTTTTCATACAGAAAGGTCCTCTGAACTGAATCAGTTCTAATGGTACAGAGTCCTTACTCTTCTCTCCCACAATGCCCAGGTTTTGTGTTATGCTTTGAGAAAAAGACATCACTTCAAAACCATTTTAATTTAGTAACTTTCCTAGACTTTGGTTAGCTAAATTTTATACCTATTTATTTGATTCCTCTGAGATTGACTTTTGTGCAGAATTGAGGAAACAACATGGTATCCTATGCCACTACCAAAGAAACCCAGCAAAGCAAAAGTAGTGTGCATCCTGACACACTTCAGAACTGGTCTTTGGTTCCTGTCTTTCTCTGGTCCTTCCTGTCTAGATTTCAGCCCACTTCATGGTGTCATCACAGCAAACTATATATGGGTTCTGTCCTCTTCATCCCAACTCTTCACCATCTGAATTTTTCTGGCTATTTATTCTCAGGGCTTTATATTTTGAGATAAAATTTACTATATTTTTTCATGCTCCACAAAAAAAGACTGTTTGTATTTCAATTGCTCTTTCCTTGAATTGTAACACCAATTTGTAGGAAACTTGACAATATTAAGAGAATAATGACAGCACTTTTGTGTGTTTGTTAAAATGGTGGACAAAGACAAAATGAGCACAGATGTACAGATAAGTCTTCCACAACCCAGTGCTCATTATTCAGTATAATTTTTGATGCATATAATAAGGTATATAGTTTTAAAAAGGGAAAAAGTGAATTAATTTTATCAAGTCGAAGGAGTATGATTTGGAAAGGGATCAATGATGTTAAGTCATTCTAAGTATGATGATATTTGAGTGATTTAAATAGTTTTTATGTCTAGAGTTTAAAACTTCCTTTGGTAGGCCTTTGATTTATTTATTTTAATTTTATATTTGGAAATCCATTTAGTAAGGCTGGTTTTTAAAAGTCAGACCTTTTTCTTTCTTTTCTTTTAGTTTGTGAACATTGAACATTTCCATTTCAGTGTCTATGCTCTCGTAGAGTTTGACAGGGCATCCTAGGTATTAACAAGACACACGGTCTTCAGGAGAGGTGCTTCAAAACTCATAAGAAAAGGTCAAAGGGTTCCTTGAATTGATAGGTAAGGGCGTATATACATTTGTATAAAGAGAGGACTCCAGCAGGGTGTATAACCCGCCCTTCCACTGCTCAACTATGCCCTGCCTGACTCCTCACAAGAGAAATGCATATTGAACAGATGCTAGGTTCTGGGGCAGAGCTTAGTGATAGGGTGCACACTTGCTATGCTATGTTCAAGGTCCTACACTGAGATAATTTTTCACACGGCAAATTGGGAAAAAACCCCGAGTTTTGGAACAAACACTGTTGTCTGGCCTACAGGAAATGGGCAAGACCAAATACTGTTGAAGTAGAGGCAATTTGGTAACATCTGTCCAGTTTTGAGAAACATATGCCCTTTCTCACAACACTTTGGAATTTGCTGTATATAGAGACTCATTAACATGTGACCATAAAGTTAGAATTATTTCTTATAGTAAATATTAGAAATAGCTAAATGTCTACTGATGAAAGATTGCCTATATAAAATGTGGTACATCTATTCTGTAGAATACTATACAGCCGTCAAAAAGAATATCAAATATACAAATATATGAAAGAAACAGGTGAAATCTTGACAAGCATTTCCAATTAACTAGTTTCTGTATAAAAGAAGAGAGATAAGAATCTACATTTGTTTTATTTGTTTGCCTAAAAATAAATCTGGAA
Source organism: Uromys caudimaculatus (assembly GCA_028551405.1). Taxonomy (NCBI): domain Eukaryota; kingdom Metazoa; phylum Chordata; class Mammalia; order Rodentia; family Muridae; genus Uromys; species Uromys caudimaculatus. Next base: position 123,705,012 of record CM052703.1, on the reverse strand, counting down.
AAAGGAAAACTAAGAATTAAAGACTTATCCTTAAGATATTGGAATCAAGGTGGAAAGATCTGCCATGCTCATGGATTGGCAGGATTAATATAGTAAAAATGGCCATCCTGCCAAAAGCAATCTACAAATCCAATGCAATCCCCATTAAAATTCCAACTCAATTCTTCATAGACTTAGAAAGAGTAATTCTCAA